>JAUMJK010000225.1:2895000-3495000 GCA_033558105.1 Coccyzus lansbergi
GGGGCATTCAGCACAGCTATGAGACCGGTTAATAGTAGTTTGGCTACAGTAGTTCTCTTTCAACAAAGGAGGCTCTCAGCCCGGGATACCCTCATTCCAGCAGCGAGTGTACAAGGTCTTTTGTGTTAACGTGGGCTCTCCCGGCCATCATGACCTTAGACTCCACATCAAAAGTCACAAGCATGAGTGGTCACCATCCTTCTTGTCTTTTCTCCTCTAAAAGAAATGCAACAATTGAGCTATATGCATTTTTAGGAGCAGCAAGCAATTTTAGCCTCATATGCCCTCTTTAATTACATTCAGACTATCACAGAGGACAGTGGAGCCAGAATTACTTGGAGTGCTATGTTCAGTACGCGAATGAAATCATGTGTTCAAAGCTGAGTTAAGAGTAAGGCCCTCCCACACAAAGCTCTCCTGGTCCCATCATGTATGTCATCCTCTCATCGCACTGGATTTCAGAACCACTAGAATGCAAAGTAATCCAAGAGTTTGCTACTCCCTCCATTAATGATCCTTTTCTCCAAAAGGATTAATTTTGAGTTGGAAGGAGAGCTGTTTGCCTGATTCTTATTAAGCAATGTTCATCTTAGGAGTCCTTATGTCACTTCACTTGGACAACAGTGGCAAAAGGACTATCACCTGCCAGCCCCAGGTGCAAACTTTCAAATGAAATTGCAGATATGGTTTCTTATGGTAAGAGCAAAGTGTTTTCTAAACCACTTTATTTATTTTATTCTAAGTCGTTCCCCACAGCTTTTAAAGTGAAAGAAGACTAATTCCCAGTATTTGGCTTAACAGTCTTCCCAGACCTGTCCATTCGATCAAGACAATTCATTTTCACATAATAAAAAAATACGTCATTGTCACAGCCTCCTACAACAGTTGATACTCAGTATTTCTCAATTCAACTTAAACGGGAACAAAAAGATGTTCAGAGATGTTAGCAATGAAATACTCTTTGAATGAATTCTTCCGTGATGTTTAGACTCTGAGCAGCACCTACCACACCCCACATCCTGCGTGGGGATGCCAGAGAAAGAGGAGGTGAGTACAAGGAACAGGAAATAGGAATATTGTGAATTGCATTGTAAATCTGTAATCTGATTTTTCTTTACTATTTCTACTTAGCTTAGGTAGCATTTCATCCACTTCAGTCAAAGCACGCACTCAACAGAAAACAGAAAGACTAAAGAAAGGAAGAAAAAAGAAGGAAACCACAAAACAGATTTGAGAAAGAACTCAGGAATGAAAGCCTGCCATTGTTATGGCTTTTTATCACCACTTTCATCTCTGTCCGTAGTCTTTTTTTATTGCCCACTTGCCACAGAAGTTAATGGCAAACCCCACAATCCATTTCAACAGGGCTCTTGGATAAGAAAATGTACATAAGAAATGTACTCCTACATGGTTACAACCCAGCTACAAAATACTGGGATGGTCTGTGACATTTTGCTTATTCGAGACATCCAATGCAGAAACAAAAAAGGGGCAGTTCCTGTGCTAACACAAACAGCTGCATTTCCAGATTCACAAAGGCATGGGGATCTACACTGGTTAAAAACACCACACAAATCATTTTACTGTTTGAACTCTGGCAGCAAATCCCCTCAGGGTATCCAAAATACTGTCACATCTGAAAATATCTGCTTACAAGCTTTGTTTATTTCATACTTTCAGAGTCACAAAACATTCACCAGAATTACCCTTTTTTAAAGAAAATTCCACTCCAGAGCCCACTGTTTTTGTACATGGGGTTAAAAAAACAAATATTACAAACAGAATCTGAGCAGAAATTGAAAAGAACAGACTACAAAAAAACCTGAGGCAACAGCTCAGAGTTGTGAATTTTCACAGTTATTTCAGTGAGGAGCCAAATCCAATTTAAATGTTTACTTTTTCAACTGTATCAACACTGACCACATGAGTAGAAACACCATACCCTGTGCTCTTTTAACTTGCCTTCTGCATCTTCACCAGTATCAAAACCCATAGCTAGAAATGGTGAATTTCTGGAATTTTTAAGGTATTAAAAAAATTTCAGAGCTTTTTGAAAAAGAAAGCAGGAATTTGGGACAAAATATTGTCTTCCGTAGCAATGGGATTATCAAAATATAGTTTATTTCTCTTTACAATGAGAACTGTCTTAGTCCTCATTAAATTTTGAGCCATAGTAACAGTTTCTCCAGTAGTAAAGCTGGAGTTACCATATTGTCCTGAATAGCCCCTTAAAATGCAAGGGGAAATGCAAAATAATGTTAGATTTTATTCTTCAGTATTCATTCTGAAAGTCTTTCACAAAAATGTTCTGTAATGTCTTCCTCAAAATCTCATTATTAGTTTTGTGGGAGTTTTTTATATCAAGATTGCAAAAGAATGGGAATGAAAGGTATGAATGCTTTTTTCACGCTTCTCAGTATTTTTGACGTTTGAGAAAACCATTTGAGAACTTGCTGCAAAACCTTCTCCATCATTCAGGTAAAACTTTTTTAAAAGTGTGGAATCAAAGTTAATTGTTTATGTGTAATATAATTAACAGACATGCAGTCACTGAAACAAGGCTTTCATTTCTGACTGTATTCTCCTCACCAGTCCCTGTCCAGAAGAAGGGCATGAAACACAGATTCCCTGTGCCACGCTGCAATATTTAGGACTATAAATAACTAATGTTCTTTACATCTTATTCCACAATTTCTACAATGTAATCGCAGGCTTTTACTTCAGGAAAGGGTAGAGATGACAGGGGGCTCTGAGCAGCCGTGTCTTGCTGTGATTTTCTGCATCAGTTCTGTGCTACGGAGGGGATGTGCGAAGAGCCGAACTTTGACCAGTTGGTTTTATGAGTAGACAAATACACCTTCTAGCAAGCGATCTGCCAAATCCAAATGTCCATTTTCATGAAGAACCTGGACATGTTAGTTAGAATACCTACCCAGTCATTTTCTCCAAGGTAAATTCTTCCTGAATTACACACTCAATTAGTTGGCAAGATCGCTTTTATAACCTGCACATTTGAACTATTTCTAGACAGAGAAGACTTGCACCAATATTCAGCTACCATCCTTGTTTCAGATGGCTGAAATGCCCTAAAACAGAATCTAGGATTCAAACACGCTTGCAGGAATCTTTAGATTGGAAGGAACAAGGGCCTTGCTACAGAAATGCACATTCAATACACTGCATTTGAGATCACTTAAAAAAACTATTTGCAGATCTGACGGAGCTTCCAACAGTCTAGCTTGTGCTCACGTCTTCCCCCAAACCAGAAGACTAAAGTACACCCTGACACATGCAGGATTTGGAACAGCTGCAGACAGCAGAAAATCAATTCAGGAATATGAATGCATTTGTAACTTCAGTGTAGCTGAGAGGGTGAAAAACAGAATCTATGTAAACCCCACACATTTGTCTGGAATGAAATTCAGCCTTCCTGCATTTCACCTTTAACAGAAATTACCATGACAAGAAATGCCAGTGACCAATTTGGTAGACAAAGTAGGATGCCCTTCAGTTCATTAATCACCGCCCAGAGCTATGCAGGTCACTGCTTGCAAGAGACTGAAATCCTTTAAAAGGTACATCTTTCATTAAGGAAAACTGGCTGCTGAAATTGTCCTTTCAAAGGGCACTCACGTAACTTCAGAGGACTCTGGGTGCAGCAGATCTCTCACTGCCCCAGTGCAGGACAGTACTTAAACTCCAGTGGGAACTCCCTCTTTATCCTTGGGCATAGGCAGGGATTTGGGAATAAGATTTTCTTGCAGGGAAAGCTGTGGAGACATTCTGCTTCAGAATACAAAAAGAAAAATTAACTGGAAATTTTTCCTGCTTTTCCACAGCCTGGATGGGAACCAACTTGTGTATACGGATCCCTATATTATAGAAGCCAATTATCATCAACCACTTGAAAACAGAAACTGCCTTTGTCTATGCCAAACTAGAAATCAGACCAAATCTACGTGGGTCACTGCAGATCAACAGATTACACAGCCAGGAGCTCCCCTGCTGAAGGGCACTGCTATCAGACCAAGGGGTTTGACCCAGGTACTCAAGATATTCACACTGTTGCATTTTGTTCACTGGTGCAGGTAGTGCTGTGTCGACACAAGCAGTCCTTTCATACCAAGAAACAGAGTTTACAATGCATCTAAAGTCACTTTAAACACCTCAGATGAGAATGACAGCTCACCTTTTCTACAGGTTTATTCCAGTGGTCACTACAATAGGTGTCAAGTTTCTCAAACCACATTATTTCTAACATGACTCAAAAGCAGTAAGAAAATAAAGGCATTTCCACCCAGGCAGTTTTGTCACCAAAACACATCAGGTTTCCACTAAAAGGAACAGTTTCCAATACAACATGCAGCCTTAAAAAAAAAATAAAGAAAACTGAAATGTACCACACAGTGGGGTACATCACAGAGCTCCTTTGAAATCTGGTTTCCCTTTAGGCATTTATCTGGAGCACAAATCTAACTCACCCCATCCCCCAGGATTTTACATTTGTAATGGCCACTGGAAATTTCACACCTAGGGCACAGCCTTAGAGCTCCCAACTATGCTGCAGGAGCTGATAAAGTCACAAAGCTCCCAAATGCCAGAAATGTTAATAAATACCACACTGTCCTGTTAACCAGGTGGGAGGGAGCCTGTAAGCAGGGATGATAGCTGCTTCTCTGGCCTGGTGGTGGTCTCCCTCTGGCAGTGACACTGCCTTCACAGTGGAAGATGATACAGCCGCAAGGATCTTCTTCCAAATTCCTGTCTTGCATTAACCTCTTCCTGCCAGCTCCTACAACTCCACTAAGCCAATCCACAGGATCCTGTCAAGTTAATGTAGCACTTCAATTTAGAATTATAACTTATCTGGTTTGCTTTTCATTTCAGTTCTCAACTGAGCAGGACAAATATTCTCCACTGATGTACCCTACACAAGCTAGACAGAAACACAGTCTCCACAAACAAGTTCTGAGGTCCTTTCTTTACTTGCAGAGAGCAACTCTAGCCCTGCAACACAATCCCTTCCTACTTTGGCCATAAGAACCATAACTCCACACCTAGGTTTAAGATGATAGCAACCACTGATACTCTCTCTCACTTATCATTCCAGGACTGGGCAAACTAACCATAGTAAGAACTTACTGAAACTTCATAATGGAAACAGAACTTGCTAAAGCGTTTTTCTCCTCACAACTGCACTGACATTCTCACAAGCACAAGTACCAAGTAGGCTAAATTTCTCAATTACCATGTACAAGACTTTGAGGTTTCTTTTGACACAGAGACAGATTTGATTCACTCCTAGCAACGTCTTCTGCCACACTCTTCTTTACCCAGGCCGATCAACACAAATGAGAGCTGGGATGTCCTGAAAGGCAGTACTTCCTAGGTGCAGACAGAGTCACAGGTAGTCCCACAATTTGTACCGGCTTTACACTCCAGTGGGAAAATCTGCTTTAAACATTCCACAATCTTCATCAAGTTGAATAATTGAGTTTCCTCATAATCATAGCTTCAAGGCATTTAAAATAGGTGGAATGTAGGAGTGCTAAGGTGACCACTTATGATCTGAACTTAGAATTAGGCTGGCTCCTCTTTTCTTCTCATGTGAAGATACCAGTGCCAAATCTAACATATTCTCTATCTCAGGAAAGAGATCAGAGAGAATTACCCTTTACTCATTGCTGATTCACACTTCTGCCTTGTACAGGGCCTGAGTACTTGCCCTATGTTATTTTAGTCAAAACATTATGCTCCCAAGTGTTTTTTTTGAAGAAAACTCACAACCTTTGCCAGATCTGAACAGTGCTATAACTTAATGCAAAGCTGTGGATTTGCATGAATACTCTAGGAACTGTAACAAACGAGGGGCAAATTCAGTATGAGAAGAACATGAGCACAGGCTACAGTAATGCTGTATGGTATCCATAATGGTGCTGCTCTAGGGAGCTGTTCCATCAGAGGCAAGGGGGTGAAACACAAACATAAGAGGATGAAAATACTAGAACAAAAATACAGGAAAGCCTCAACGGTACTTTTTACCAGAGACTGAAGAATGTTTGAAACGTAACTGCTCTTACTTGTTTGTACAACTCCAGGATGAGAAAGGAAACACTGATGAAAAATTTGTTATTTAAAAGTACTATAATATTCATCTCACCCTTGTTGGGTCTGTCTGGGTGCACTGAGCACTGCCTACTACACAGAAAACACATTGTTTTCACCAGAGCCTTCCAGCGAGAGGACGAGAATCATCTCAGAATTTTACAACTATGAATTAATGGCTTTTTAGATATTTGTCAAACAAAGAACCATTAATGCAAGGAAAGATGTCTGGTTTGTGAGCAGATTTAGGCAACTCCCTTTATAGCGCACAATATTTTGAATGTTTATTCAGTATTTCATGTAGTATCTAGTACACAATTTAAAACATTTCCTGTACCTAAGCTCCACCCTGAACAAGATCACTGGCAGCACTATTTTTCAACCTTGTTCACCTCCTATGCGCTGTGAATAAACAGCTATGGATGGTCTCCGGCAAAATCCCTCCTTACACTTGCAGAAGAATTCACTGCATTTTTTCTCTTTTGTTAGGGGAAATTGCAGTTTTGGTAGAGAATTTCAATTGTTTTTTTCAACTCAACACAGTGCATTCCACTGAAGGGAAAACTCACTTTCTGTGCTTTCAACACTGCAATCTGCTTTCCTTTCAGTGTCATGTAAACACACAGATAATGGATTCCTGAAGCAGTGACCCTGAAAATGATAAAATCTGCCTTCTTTAGACTGCTAACTTAACCAGCAAACAGAGAGACACATAAGCCAGTATTTTTTCTCTCCCATGCCACAAACTTACCTCATTCTTTTTTAGATGCCCAAGATAAAGCCTCTACATGTATTCCCTTGTGTGCAAGTTTGGAGCCTGGATTTTCCATGCCTTGCCTGAGGAATGTCTATGTTGTCAGTGTTTCAGATGCTGTCATTTTATCTTATTATATCCAGTATGCAGCCATCACTGTGAGCCAGTTTACAAGATAAACACAGTACTATGAATGAAAGATTTTTTTTTCTCTCCCTCCTTAGGCCAACAAATGGGAACATTCTTTGCACTAACCAGGCTCTTCCTCCCTCTCTGACAGGAACCACAGGACCACACTTGTGGCACAGACCAGAATAAAATAAGAAACATGCACAGAAGGGCTGAACTTCACTGTACCAGGCTGCTCTGGGATTATTTACAGAGTCACATGGACGAAGAGGAGGAGGAGGAGGTTTGGTTTTGGTTAAGAATTTCTTTTTTTTTTTTTAAACTGGAAGGCCAGAGTTCATTCATCCCTGAGACGTGCCTTACACAGTAAAACAGCAGAGCTTGTTTCAAGCTGTCTAAGGCAGAGATGCTGGGCACAATCCTCCTCGTGCTGCACTGCTAATAATCCAGATTTCCAGCGCAGGTCGGAGGCCTACCCTTTAAAGAGCACGCCACCATTCCCCAGAGGAAATGTCTCTTTTTTTCTCACACCAACAGAGAATGTAATGGGAAGACATTAAAGCACATTCTCCCAGTCTAAAAGTAGACTAATACAAGATTAAGAAAATTGGATATGTTAAAGTACATGCCCAATGTACTTTAATGTTTCTCAGATATCTACGTGTGCAATCTAATTTGTTTGGCAATTATGCAACTGCTCTTCACTTGAAGAAGTTAAGCCACCTGCCTTTACAGGAGGAACACAGGGAGCTAAAAAGAGCTGTTGTGCTGCAAACTCTATTCAAACAAAGCTAGGATTTCATGATCAATCTCCAGACCTATGGAGACAAGGACAAAATAGTAAGACCACCTCCTCAACTCTGCTCCTTAAATGTTGCAAGCTACTTGGTCTGGTCTAGTTCTTATCTGTAAAACTGAGTGGCTCAGTGGCTGGGCAAGCACCTTAACACCGTGTAAGACTGAGAACACCTTCAGAGAGATAAAAGCCACACTATTCCTCTTAAAAGACCACAAAGCTTCTTGTTACGGCACGGATTTTAGCCTCTCTCATGAACACCTTGATGCAATGACAGCAAGCCCAGACTAACATGTTTATGGGAACAACATCATAGCAACACCTACCAAAAAACCCGCACAGGCTTACCTTGTAACTGCTTGAATCTTCCTTCTAATTGATTATAGTTATACGGCACCTGAGCTGCATATCCTGGAGACAATGGCCCGGGCATACTGGTTGATTTTTGTAATTCCATTTACAGGTAACACAGTGATATGGTAAACTGCAGCATAAAGGAACCGCAGGTTTCTCTACCATACATCCAAGTAAATCCCAGCTTCCTTAGTAGTTTGGTTTCTGTCTCTACAGAAAAAGCTCTCACCGAGCCTTAAGCAAATAACAGCTTCGGTTCAAAATCCAGCAGTGTGGGTTGGCAGTAAATTGTCTGAAACAGATTCAAACTTAAAGCACCAGGAGAGGTTTTTTGGTCGTTGTTTTTTTCCCCCGCTTCACTACAGGCAGCTCTAAAGTGCTCAAATCTAGTTTCAAATGCTCCTTCAGCTCTGGCAAAACTAAATCAAAGAGAAGTAAGACTGCGATTAAGCCCAAAGTTAAAGCAGCATGCAGCCACACGCTGCCGTCCTTGCCAGTGCTTTCAGGAGCTGTGCACACCTCAGACCTTTCTGCTGGTTTGTAATATAATCAGCAGCCGCCTGGGTGCGGGCTGATGTCACTCAATTACCATACGGCACGGTGGAGGAAACGAAGGCTGTACCAAAGGCGAAGGGGCGGCGGAGCAGAAGAACAAGATGGCCCATGAAACACTGCAGCAAGTTCTTCCGCCCCAAAGCACTGGGTGCATCCCTGCCCTGAGCTCTGGTCAGCAAGGTGGCAGCGGGGTCCCCAGCACTCTGCTCCCGGCACGCTGCTGCAGCCACAGGGGATGGTGGTATCTTCCTGAACAAAGCTGGTGGAATTACAATCTTTTGTTAAGAGCCTCATGTAACGGAAAAGTCTCAGATTACTATCACATGAAAAGGAGAGCACTTTTCTTTATTTATCTGCAAGACTGTTCACTTGAAGAAGCAGCGCGCGCACACACAGAAGCGCTCATTCAGTATTCAGCAACAGGCGAGGAGGGGACGCAGAAAGATGTACGCTCCAGCACACAGGGAACAAATGAAGGCTTTGTGAAAAGGGTCTTCAAACAGCCAATTCCTGTCACTTCCGTTTATGTTGCTTGTCGATATTAAGGGGTTTGACATCTCCTTGCCCATTTATCAGCGTGCTGGGTATTAATGCAAGATTAATGGCTGCCTGGGCTACACACTGGAGGGGGAGGACTGCAAAGTAAATAAAGATGCCTTGCCTCTGACTAGCACCTCAACACCCTGCTGCAACACAAACGTGCACAGCAGCAGGGCTCAGTACTATGACAGGACTCAGTTCCTGCAGATGGCATTAAACATGAGGATGACAGTTTTCCCTCAGGGGCACTAGCTCCTAGCCCTCATTTATTCATAACTGAAATTAAAAGGTCAATTCCACATTCATATTCTCAGTATGTAGCATCTGCCTGTTCGTTTTCAAAACTGCTGATAAAGTTCACACAAATATTTTCTCTTTTTCTTTTCTTGCATTTCCAAATTCCTTTCCAATGGAATCCATGTTCTCTTCTCCTCCCACTCCATCCCCTCATTAAATGTTTCAAAATGTTGTCTTTGTTTTGATGCTGTCATTTCACAAGTTTCTAGTCATGTAATGTTTTATGTGAGGACAATTTTTGCGGGAGCAGCTCAATCCCCTCCCACTGACTCTCTGCAGCCCCAGCTCCTGCTAGGCCTAAGGTGGAAATTCAATCAGCCACCACCAACACACCAGGACACAAATGTGCAAGAAGTCCAATAACAAACACTGCTAATTCAGGAAGAACTGATGGAAGTCAACACTTTCCAAGTGAAGCTGGGGTTTCCAAAAACACATGGACTGTTGAAAATGCCTGGCATGTTGCTCCCAAGGTTATAAATATACTTAAAATATTTATGGTTTTTAACTATACCGTTTTACTTAAAACAACAACATAGCCCTAGTCCAGAGGTGCTTATTATATTGATACAGAAGGGCTTTTACTAGCGTATTTCAGTGAACCCCTTTATAGCAATATAGCTGTGTTTACACAAGACTTCTGGTACTACAGCAGACCTGAAGCAGAGCCTAAAACATTCCAGTCTTTCTGAAAGCTGGTTTTCAATCTTTTCAGCACCACCTACACTTGGCTGCTAAAGAGTATTCATCTGCCCAAGTCAAATTTTACAGTGTCAGGGAAGAAAGCGATTGTCCACAGGGGCAGCTAAAACGGCTGCATGGAGGACCAAGGTACTGCAGGCGTATGTCCTACAAGCAAGTTTGCAGGGGGAAAGGGGGATCTGAGGAAGCACCTGCGCCTGTCCCTGCGGCAGGCAGGATGCTGCTTTCCAGACAACAATGCACTGATGTAGCGCAGCGAGGCGTCCCCGTTCCTGCTAAACCTTCCCCCAATGATCTCTGCAGAGCCAGCTGGCTCTCCAGCACACAGGGACCCAAATGCTGCAGTCGTGGCCATGGGATTTCCAGCCTGGAGTGGCAAGGGAGGAGGGCAACACAAAAATACAAAAGGCTCCAAAATTTACAGGAACAGAGCTCCATAAACTGAGCCTTCGACATACAAACCTGAACTTCCCCCAAAGCTCATGTTTTCCCCAGCACACAAGTACAGGCTTATTTCCTTCACAAAATGTATTCCTCCAGCTTCCTACCAGCAGCAGCCTTTGCCTGCAGTGCCTGACCTATGTTATAATTAAAAGAAACCCTTCCCCTCCAGAGCAGGCAGGCAGGCCCTACCTGCAGGCATATCAGCTCATTCCTGTCCCACCCTGAGCAAACAGGTGTTGCCATGTGAGCTCAGAAGGTAAAACTAAAGTCCAAGTGGTTAATAGGAGAGCTGAAGCATTTTTAACACCATGAAGGCCATAAATCAAGAGCCTGGAACTTCTCCTCAGCTGAAAGCTTTCCCAGCACCTTTGGCAGGTGATACACTAGTGCATGTGGCTGTTATTAAAAATATTTAAAAGTAAAATATTACAAAAGCAAAACATTAAAAACTAAAAATAATAATTGGGCTTTGATTTTGATAAAAGACTGACTGGGTTTCCCCACCCCAACATAAAACATTAATATTACATACCTGAATTTGCACTTCAGATTGTCCCTTGTGACTCTGGAAAGCTACGGATTCCCAAGGAACACTGAACACATTTTTGAGGTCTGATGGTTTTTTATCCATGTTCGCTCTTTGTCCCCACAATTCTGGTCTGCCCAGTGACATTCAAATGCTAACTTAATAAGAGAAGGAATTGTAGCAGGTACTGAGCAGCGCAAGCTACAAAGTGAGCAGGGGAAAACTAAAGGAAAATAGAGGAATCTGTGTTTGAATTGAGCTTATTTTGTTCAAGGTTTGAAATCCAGAGACATAAGATGTTGTGGAGAACTCAGGAGCACTCACTGTGAAAAATTCTGACCTCATTTCAGCTTCCACTCAGGTTGGCATTAGGGCTGAACAACAGGTCCCCAAGCACCAGATGTGACAGACTTTGTTAAGGATGAGATCAGCTCCTGGCCTGATCACCAGGTGCTGCTGACTCATCTGCCAAAGCCTTACGGCTGCTTTGCAGGATCCCAGCACACCGCGGACACTCGACTTTGCAGGCTGGTGGTAATTCAGTCACAAGAGCAAAGCAAAATGGGGATCTGTCTGCATTTGTGAAACTCTACACCATATGCAGCAGGGCTTCTTAAACACAGGCATCCTGCCAGTTCCCATTTTTATTTGAATCACACCAATCCTAATACATTCATTTGCTGTTGACTCCAAATTAGTAACCCTGAGACCTGTTTATTGCTGCTATATAGCGATGCATCCAATAGACTGGCAAGGCTTTCACACGCAAAGCCTTTTTTCACACCTGGTTTCTACTCATTTTCGCTGTTTCTCTTTAATTGATCAAGCTCCCGACAATACAAAATGGATAGTGGAGGGGAATTAATGCTTTTACACTACAGACAAGATAAGTTGCACTCAGACCGGTGTTAAAAAGCTATCAAATCAACACACCTTGAAATTGTCCATTCATCATGGATTGCAGTGGTGGGTAAAAATAAGGGCCACATCATATAGCGAGTTTACTATATCAGGAAGCATGGGCTTTGTTGGGGTTTTTTTTCCCCTTCTAAATGCTATTCTCACTTTTCCTCCATACCTGTGAAACAATTTTTGCTTGCATTCATTGAACTGTATCTCTCTTATAGTACTGGTAATGATAGCTTGCATTATTTGTGTACTTGTTAAAAGGAAATAAAACTGCAACTAGTTATGCATGTAACCATAATTCAAAGTGTGAGTTAGTTCACACGATCAGAGCTTTGCAAAGCCTCATGGAGAATGCGAGGCTGATTACAGTAATATTATATATATAGAGCTAACACCTGTAGGCAGGTGCTTACCCCAGAACAGAAAAGGATCTGTGTTGAGGCACTGGCACAGGCTGCCCAGAGAAGCTGGATGGGGTTTGAGCAACCCGATCCAGTGGAAGGTGTCCCTGCAGGGGACAGAATGGGGGGGGCTGGAACTGTGTCATCTTTAAGGTCCCTTCCAATCCAAACCATTCTGTGATTCTATGGTTCTACGATTAGTCCTGGGACCTGTCTTTATGTGGTTCTGAAAATTGCTGCTGAAATTAATGGGTTCCTACTGCAAAGAAAAAAAACCTTATGTTTCTAAGGAAAAAAAAAGTTACATCTAGCAAAATTACTATTCAACCTCAAAACAAATCCCTTAAGAAAAATATTTTAGCATAGCCTCAAAAGAAGTATAGACAAAAACCCCTCTAAGAAATTCCTGGCTGAGGATTAAGTACATAACTTCTGTAGAAAATATCTCGTAGGTGTGCAGTGTTAATATTAGTCACACGGCCTCACCAGAATTGGAACAGCCAGAAAGTCACAGAATCATAGAATGGTTTGGGTTGGAAAGGACCTTAAGGACTACACAGTTCTGTCCCCCTTGCCATGGGCAGGGACACCTTCCACTGGATCAGGTTGCTCAAAGCCTCATCCAACCTGTCCTTGAACACCTCCAGGGATGGAAAATCCATGACTTCTCTGGACAACCTGTGCCAGTGCCTCACCACCCTCATGGTAAAGAATTTCTTCCTAATGTCTAATCCAAATCTCCCCTCTTTCAGCCTAAAACTGTTCCCCCCATCCATCAATCTACTCTATCTTCCACCAATAAAGTCAATCAATATTGGCTGGCTTTACTGGGTCAACAACAAAGACAGTACGTGTAATGGACTCAATGTCCCACACAGACCCACTCATAAAATACATTCACTCACTGCATATGTGAAAAATCAAGAAAGTAATGTGGAAAATGTTCCCTGGGTTCCATAAAATAAATTCAGGCTTTGTATTATTGTGTTCTGAAAGATGCAATTTTACAACCGCACAAAACACAATTATCTTTCTAATGGGAAGTGGAATGCACATCAGAGCTTACAATAATTACAAATCTGGTTAATCATCACCCTTGTCTTTCCTCTTTACTCTTATTTGTTCTTGTAAATTCTCTAGTTGGTGACTAACTGGAAAAAAATTACAAGATAAAAAGGATGATTTATTAATCTAAACTGCCATAGAAATCACCTAACATTAGTTCTTCTCCTCAAAGAGGGTAAAGTTCTTACACATCCCCTCAGCACCACAGTTAAGAACCGAAAACTCATAGCCATGCTTGCCTTGCTTGGTTTCTCTGCTGATACCGTCAACGCAGTAAAACAGACTCTCTCCCTACATATGCCACAAAGTAAGCAAGAACGTTTTGTGCTGTGGATTGTTCTGGAATGTAATAGGAAACAGTAATTTTAAATAATATTTCACAATTTACATAAACAAGAATCCGCCATTTTCCTTCTAGTTTAAACCCAAGATACTGGAACCACTGAGGCAGCCCACACACTATGCAGAAATTAGCATACCAACTTATTTACCTTGTCCACAGGTATTAGTGGGAACAGAACCCTTCATCTTATAAACCCTCTATTTCCTACAATACTTAGCAGCTGCCTCAGAAGAAGGTGAAGCAAATAAAAACAAACCCAGGAGATCTTCTCTTAAGTAACATTCCCACTGCAGAAACTACTTAGACTTTTCTGTTTGAAGAGAAGTTTAGGTCAGTTGCATCAAGGTATTTGGTCCTCCAAGCCTCTTCCAGATATATTCCCTGTGACTCATGTGGGCTTGGGAGACCCAATGAAATCAAAACACAATGAAAACGGGTAGATTAAAAAGCAGGAGACAATAAGGATTTTTATTTTATAGAGTTGGTGCACGTGTTTCCCTTTTACCACATCCAGGCTGGCCTTTCAGGAGCTCTGCACCAAAGTCCGAGGCAGAAACCAGCTATGGGCTGCAAATCAGCCTTTATGTTATGGTATCTAAGACCAAAGAACCAGGAAACTTTTGGGAATCTTTTCACAAATTAGGCCAGAATATCAGTTTATTACTGCAACTGGGTCAGTTCCACCCAGTTTCAGGTTTCTGTTTACACAAGTCCCAGATTAACAGGAAAGTTGACATGACTTTTCTAACAGTGTGTCCTTGCTACCTGCAGCAAGGGGAACACTTGCCAGGAGAGTCCACAGAAGAGAGCTACAGGAGCCACTCATTTATAGAAGAAATTCTGGTGTGTGTTGTTTGTATTGGGTTCTTCTGAACTGTACTGATTCCCACACTCCATGAACTCAAAGCAGGGAAGCCATCCCAGAAAAACTGTAACAACTCATTTCACAGGTTCTGTTTGTGGCCCACAAAATGCACTTTGCTCCCTGACTTAGATGAATAATCTTAAAAAGTCTAATAAAGTCAAGCCTGGTGCACAGGTATGTACTAAACATACTCGCTTTCTGTGAATTTTTGGCACAGAAGCACTTCTTGATTTTCATCCAGGAATTCTCTTTTTATGGGTTTTGATGTTATTTTTTTAGAAGCTCAAATCATTTTTACTGCCCCTCCTTCCTTTCCACCCCTCTATCTATGTTTATATCTAGGAGAGAGAAATTCCCATCCTCCTTTTCTTTTTCTCCCAGTTTCACCATGAACTCAGAAAATGCACTGTTGCTACATCATAATCACTCAGGCATGAAAATTCAATCTCCTGCTACGCCTGAGGAAAATGGAAATTGGGTGAAAACAATGAGCAGAATACACTGATCTTTACAAATCTCCATAAGCCAGAGCATTTATTTCTATATCCCTTGCTTCACAAAGGTAGAACAGAAAGTACATAAACTGCATTAATGTTTGCATTACACCCCAGTTGTGACCAGCCACATTCACAGGTGGTCAGCTTAGGGGAAAGGAATACAGAAGTACCTCTCCATTTTGCCTGTACCATAACTGGAGGAGCTCAGGTCCCTATATTAGAAACCTCTGAAGTTAAATGAGCTCTCTGCAGAATTTTAGATCCTCTCATATTGAAGCAACAAAGTTTTAGGAAAGCCAAGGTAGTACAGGCTTGTGCTGGTCCTAGAGTTCACTCAAAATGAAAAAGAAGGAAAATGTTATCAAAATAATTGATAGAAAGTGTGTTTTTCCTTTCATAAAAACCATACCAGGTGCAGAAACACAAGCTGAAAGCCTCAGTTTTAGGCCAGCATAAAAGGGACATATCTCTATTTTCAAAGTCCTTCTCTTTCACTGAATCTCGCTCACAACATTTCCCCATCTGGGCGTTGCCCATCTCTGCAAAAAAGCTCAGTGATCAACTGAGAAGTACTAACTGTTTCAGACTCGCAAAGTTATTATTCCAGAGCAAACCACACTTCATTTTTACATAGTGTAAAGCATAAATATAATAATCTACACTTATATGTACAAATGCTGCACACATTTCATACCCATCCTCCTTAAAGGCTTTGTAACACTTCAAGGAAGCAAAACTTCAAATAATCATTATATGACATAGATATACAAAGTGGTTGGCAAAAAAACAGTAGTGTTTGCATTGCTCACTAGGAAAGGTTAAAACTGTTGGAAAGAATGCTAGAAACTAAAAAGGTGGAGCTTTTAAGTGGATTTTCATCACTCTCTTTGCTAGTCTGGCCCTCATCCCTGTTCCTGGTTTTTGCCTCTTGCCCATCAAGGCAATTAATCTTTGGGCAATCTGGGTTTATATCTCTCCAGGATATTACCTCAAGATAAGAATCAAAACTCTGATCTGAGAGAATGATTTCATCGCTAATCTTTCCCCATCAGAAGAGCTCCAAGGTTAATAGAAATTAGTAAACACTTTTTAATCCCATATTGAATTTTGCTTTGCAGTATGCTCTGCTAGACATTATTTATACTTCAGGGAGTGCTTTCATGCAGTATCCAAGCAACAAACAGAATGAAAAACGCAAGGCACATTGCAAATTTGGCTGCATAAATACAAAAAATACAGAAACATCGCTAGTTAGATGCTGAAGACATGAGACGAGAACATTCCCTTCTGCATACGCATTTTTTTGTGGAAAGACTCCTTTTAAATTACAGACTTGTGATTAGGCTTTGAAAGGCATCCACAGCCAACCTCATCTCTGATAAAAGTTGTACATTTTAAAACAATTAATTGCCATTATTGGTACATAGTTTCTATAAACAAGAAACCCTTTCATTAAGACAACTCAGCAGAATATCTAAAAAAATCTCATCATATCGTGAAGGGTTATGATAGTGATTCCATGGTTTCTCTGTATTAAATATCAAAAAATATTGATACAACAGCAAAGAACATTTTATTTTTTTCAGTCAGCGGGTTCCCTGCCATGTGCTGCTGTGGGTAAGACCCCTGGCTCTAAGTCAGCTTGGTCCCACAAGAGCCAAGGGAGAATGCTAGTCTATTCCAGCTGGCACTCTGGCTGGTAAGTCTCCTCCCAGATCATCACCTCCAGCATGATTTTATACCAGCTCGACTGCTGCACCTGGCTCAGCTCTCCCTAACTGCGTGGAGGGTATCTCTCAGTGAGGATTTGTCCTTTCTTGGAGCAGTTGGTGCAACTGGAGTATTTTGCTCCCTTTCATAAATCCCACCCTGCCTCTCCCTGCTGGGCTGGCCGGTCCTTGCCTCAGCTGACGCAGTACGCTGCATCTCACTCATCTCAGTGTTGTGGGCAGCCAAAAGCATGTCCCCTGGTGCTTTTACTCTTCACTGATGCCATGGTGATGAGTGGATGATGCAAACTAAAATAGACAGGAGAGAGCTGTGCTGGGCAAGTCTGGGAATTAAGGCACAGTGCTCACCTAACATCAGAGCAAGTAAGGAAGCACACTGTGAAAGTCAACTGCAGTGCTAGTGTGTCTCCTATCTAGGTATGATAAAGCAGATCTACCTGCTTTCAGGATTACCCTTGTGGGTATTTCATCGCTAATGAAAAAGGAGATACACACATGCACACAGACACAGAGTCAGTGTACGTGCGTACACCTATTAGTCTTCCATCTTCCTCTAGGCACACATTGCTTTTTATATTTAATCACTTCTTAACTACAGAACACAATTTTCTTGTACCTCATTTTGCTAAGTTATTGAATTGCTGTCCATGTACAATCAGCCTTTTGTGAATAAGGACTGGTAGACATCTGGACTTCTCCATAAGAAACTATGAGGAGCAGATACAGTACCTGTATTCCAGTTCAGGAGCTTAAGGCACAGGAATTCAAAGATCTAAAGACTGACACAGGCTCATTTGCTGACAAGATGCTGGGCTTTCTCATGTGCATGTCCAACTCAGAATTGCTTAGTCTTGAAAGAATTTAATCAGAGACATGACTGCAATGGTCAGACTTTCCAGAGTGGGGCTGCCAGCAACTGCTTTTATCCTACTCTCTTCCCCAAAGAAGTAAAAAGCCTATTTTTCCAGCTCTGCTTCTCCTGGCCAAGCAATGTGTGCCAGATTACAGTTATTTGTCAGGACACACTGACTGTCATGCATCACTCTGTTACTAATCATCCATGAAGCAGACAAGCATGCATGACTCAAGAAACCTACTAAGTTACCTTCAGCACTACTTTTATTCAGAAGCTTGACTATACTCAAGAAGCTACACTGGACCATGGATCTGGTAGCTACTTGGACTACAAAGAATCTTACACTTATGTACTTTGCACACTACTTGTTTGATTCTAAAAGAGAATCACAGAATAGTTTGGGTTCGAATGGACCCTAGAGATCATCTAGTTCCAACCCCCCTATGACGGGCAGGTACATCTCACCAGACCAGGCTGCCCAAGGCCCCATCGAACCTGGCCTTCAACACCTCCAGGGATGGAGCAGCCACAGCTTCCCTGGGCAACCTGTGCCAGTGTGTCACCACTCTCGTGGTGAAGAAATTCTTCCTTACATCTGGCCTAAATCTGTCCCTTTCCAGTTTATACACATTCCCCCTCATCCTATCACCACAAGTCTTTGTGAACAGTCCCTCTCCAGCTTTCTTGCAGGCCCGTGTCAGGTAGTGGATGGTTGCTATAAGAGAAAGCAAATCCCTGAACTATGCTTAACCAATACCAAAAATCACATTACTATAGCAATGAGATACAAATGACCTCTGTTCCATTAACAATGTGATTCGGCACATCACTGAATACAAATTGGTCACATTTGTGAAAGTGATTTTATGTACCACAGACATACGCTGACACTTCTTTTTAGGTCATTCTACTGATGATCTTTAAAAAAAATGCTCAGAACAAAATATTCTTTATTGTCTGTTTTTCACTGTTTGCTTTGGAAACAGTTCTTCACTAGCAACTTCAGAAGTGAACATATTGATCAGCAGTGGCAGACAGGCTAAGTTTGTTCTTGTTTTGTGATAGCGCAGTGTTCATCAGTAGCTGCAGCCAGCACTGCAGGTGACATACATTAAGTCCTGCAGCTTCTCTGATGCTGTGCTGTCTCTCCCTTGATGCCTGCATGACACAGAACTCACAAAATGATACTCCATTTTTTAACACCAGCCTCACATGGATTCTAGTGAAGTACTGCAGCTTAGAAACCACAGCTGAGAAACTGCTCCAGAAGTAAAATTCAGAAGGACAGAACTGGGTAAAGTCAACATTCAGAAAAGCTTTTGTTGAAACAGTTCCCTCAGTTTTCACCCTTTAAAAACAAGATTTTTCCAAATAAGACCTTTCAAGCTCACCTGAGCAAGTCTGTATTAGGACTTTGGCTGCTAAACAAAAACCTGACTGCAGCAGCACTGCCACACCACTGCTGAGAATATGCATCTGCAGTTTCATTGCTGTAAGGTTTTTATTTCTGTTTAGTGTCAAGTGAATCCTTCACATGCCCTTCAAACCTGATTTACAAGCATCAGTATGCTGCCGAGCTCTCTTTCCTTAATGGCTTGCTGTTGTTAAAATTAGTGTGCTGATTTTCAAGTCCCAGATAGCTCAGGTACTGGATATCCATGATATGTACTGCAAGAGATTATTCTCAGTATACTCTTTCAAGGCCGAGAATAAACCAGAGTTTTATTCTTAGGCTCTGAAGCATGGTATTTTTTTTCCTTTTTTTTATTGACTTGAGACTTGCAATTTTATTCTGACTGTGCAGACATTCTCCATCTTAAGCATATACTCACAGTGGAACAGTAGACACTTTGCTGTGAAATATGCCAGACAGCCAAGAGAAGCAGGTGCCTGGTACCTCAAGAGTATAAGCAGGATCTTCCTTTTCACTTTTCTGGGGGGTTGTTCTGCTGACTTTTTGCACTGGAGCTGTGGGGGAAATAGCTCAAATATCAGGGCCAAAAGAGCTATCTAGCTCCACATATGGTAACCGCACTTTCCCACTGCAAGTTTTCTCCATCTTTTTCATCCTTAAGAAAAAAGGTATTCCACTATATTAAAAACTTCACAACCATGTAATTTCAGTAACAATTCCAGTGACTTTTCCCATTTTTTTCAGGGAGAGTTTAAGTACTGGCATGAATTACAAGCCTAGTTTCTACTTGGGCAACTTTCCTGTGGTAAAGCGCACAACCAATGCAGTCTCCTTACCTGTATTCCCCTGTAAGCTTCATGAACACTGTGCAACACTAGCAAGTGTCCTGACCTATGCAGAGTCACTTAGGTGGAGCTGAAAATTGAGTGCATACCTTCAATATGCCCTGCACTGAGATGATACCTCTGTTATTTCATAAACTTTGTTATTTCATAAGCTTTGAAACTATTTTTATTTCATATGCGAGACAGCTGAGTCACAGACTTGCTGGCCACTCAGGTAAGTACAGGGGACAAAAGGGCAAAATACAAATGAGCGGAAAAGCAAGTAACTTTAGCTAAGCGTTTTTTTTAATATTGAATTAGCTAACTAAAGAAATGGAAAGTTCTGCAGGTGAGAACTCTCATACTACTGAAAACAGCATCTGAGATGGCAAGCATGGTACATCTGAATGTCACAGCCCCAGACTGAGTGTGACAAATTCTGCTGAACAACCAAACAGTTTCTTAGGGCTTTCGTAAGAGCTCTATGCACCAAGGTGCTGAACAGAAAATCTTGTTAGCTAATGGTCCTTGATAGACGAAATCCAACACTTTAGGATTTGTGAATGAAGAATTTCGCACAAACATGATCTCTTTTTGGCTCCTACAGAGCAGGTAGAATTACATGGTCTTCTAGCAAGACCTTCCAAAGAACCACAGAGAACAAGGACAGGTGAAAGATGATTTCTAGAGTGGGACATCTTACTTAACGAAGTAAAGATCAGTTACCTTCTTCTCGTATCAGTTGCAGAGTGAGTTACTTCAACATGAATGGCAAGCAATCTGGTTTGCATATCCCTTCAAAAATCTGGATTCTGATTGAAAGCTGAGTTCCCAGATGATTTATTTGTTTTAAACTGAAAGAATCCTTGGTATTCTGTTTTTCATGATATACAGACCCTTTTAATAACAGCAGTTACCAGCTGCTGTGCTGACAGTAATGTTTTTCTACTATTATTGTATCATACTTGCTTTAACTAAGCTTTTTTCTGAGACACTGTCAGTTCTCATCACAGATTATTCTGATCACCACCTCCTGCTTTATTGTTTAAATATTTCAACACCCTGATGGAACATGGGGCTTAATAGCTCTTTCTAGAACAGAGTCTCAGACTCTGGCTACAGAACTCACTTCTCACCTACTCACTCTGTACCTTCCTTTACCTTAAAGGAAGTAAGTTTCATTTAAACAGTAAACGATAATCAACACAAGATGGAAGCTTCACAGAAGAGGCACTTCACAGCTTGCTGAAGAATGTGGGCAGAAGATGTTCAAACCAACAGAAGGACTCACATTGAGCTATTAATCAGGCAGTGTAAAATGCCTATGGCTGTTCCACTTTCAAATGCAACAGCCTGCTCTTATAGACAGGGAATAAAGAACCAGTGCCTGGTCCGTTCACTTGGAATCCTTTCATAGTAGGACAAGGAGATAACAATATATGTTTCATAAGTGAAAAGACTACAAACATCTCCCAGTGTATCTTGTCACTTCAATGAAAGGCAGACACTTTGAAAGAGGTGGACAATCAAGGGCAGCCTTTAGATACAATTAACCTAGGAGCTCTAGAAAGAAAGCTGCTGTTGTCAGAACATAGCCAACCTTGAAGATGTGGTAAGATGCTCATGCCTGCAGAGTCAGTGCCCATCTAAATCAGACTGGAGTGTTATCCAGTAAATCTGGGTCCTGCAGGAGATGCACAACTACTGCTTCAGAATTCACACAGGAGAAAATGACGGTGCAATAGACAGTCAAGTTTGTGGGCTTGGAGCTCAGTCTTTTACTATCACCCAGTGTGGCTTTGTGTGTGCTACCAGCCACAGGCTTTCATGCAGTAATTATGGTGTCTGATCCTGCGACAAGCAGCTGAATTAGAGCACACCTTTCCATAAAGAGCCCATCTTGATTCACAGAGTACAATGACAGAGATTACTGCTATCATAGCTCCAGGTTGCAGCTGTTATAAACTTGGCAGCACTTTTCTGGGGAGATGCAAGGGAAATATACATTGAGCAGTGCCAGGAGTACCATGGCTCAGCCTTCAACTAAAACCTTTCATTTGCAATACAAACCTCTCCATTCCTCTCTCGCTGCATCATGAGGAGGCTTTCAAGCAGTGCTGCAGCAGTGCAGCATGCTAAGCCAAGTCTTGGCAGCATACAGCGTTCTCAACACAAACAGCAGCGAATTACAGGTATGAAATGTATCAAATTAAAATAACCATGAGTAATGCTTATTAAGAAGAAAAATAAATACATCATACTCTGGGAAAATGTTTAAGTATGCCTCTGAACTGAATCCTCAGCAAAATTATTTGCTTTGGCATTGGTATTTGTTTTAGGCTATCTAAATAATTCAAGTACTTTCCTTACATTACTTCTCCTTGAAATAAGAGTTTCATGTTTATTATTCATTACTCAGGTGGGGAGCTCTGCTTCCCATAAAAGTAAGTGGAACAACCAAGCACAGTCAAGGCTAGATCTGGAACTCAAATATAGCTAATGAGCTTTGTACTAAAAGCACTTCCCACCCCAGGAATAAAACAAACTACAACCACTAATGTGGCAGGAGTAAAACACAGTTTCTTCCCCAAACAAGATTAAACTATAAAAATGAAAAAAAACAAACCACAAGCCAAGATTCTTGTTGTCTACAACTGATCTGCCACCACAGGCATCAGTTAGGTTGCTTCTGATCCCACTAGCACAGCCCCAATCCAGGTCAGGCATTTCACCTACAATTTCAAATGTACACTGTGATGATAGCTACTGTAATTAGAAGTCTTCTAAAGAGAGCAAAATGCAGCACACATCCTTTCTGTGAGCAATTCCATTAAGTCAATGCAATTACTATCCTCAGTAAGGGTTATATGATCTGCTGCCTGCCCACCTGCATGAACTACTTCATTTCCCTGTTGCTCAGCTCCAAACCCGACCCTGCCCTATGCCTGGCAGGTAAAGGTGTTCTGCATCTGATGCACTCCCACAGCCGGCACCCAGAGGAGAAAGGTCACACTGCGCTCTGGAGTAAGTCTCATTGGAATCACAAATGAAATAGATGATACCTTTGTCTCAGTATGGTTCATTTAATAATCCTGCTTCAATTTGTTACAAAGTGTTGGGTGTAAAACTGTCCTTGTGACTGAAGTTTCACTAGCAGAAAGCTCAGCATATTTTGAGCTGTTGCCCATGCTCACAGTGTGTCCTGTGCTACTGAGGCATTTTGTTCAGAGGTCACAAATATGGGCACACTACCATAAGAGTCAGGAAATCATTTACAGAATGCATAAAAATTGCCTTGCAGAGTAATGCCACAGAGCTGGGAGAACATGACATAATCTCTTTGCAGCATAAACAAATTTGGTTAATGTACAGCCTCTAATACACAATAATCAAATGTTCAAACAAAAAAAATGCACCCAATCAAATTTAATTTCTCTGCTGATGAGAGTGTAATTCAGCAGAAGCAACACGTATTTCAGAAGCTCTGCTTCTTCAGAAAAAAATAGCAGTATTTATTACATCATAATTTGCATCTACCATATTCCTCCATTTCAGGCAGATAAGGTGTTTTGAACACTTTTAATTGACAACACTGTGAAGCAGAATTTTGTTATCCTGATTTTTTCCAAAATGTGGAAACCAACATTACTGCAAATCACAGAAACCCGAATAAATCAATCTGAATACACAGCCAAAATGGCTAATATTTGATGAGACAGATGAGGTGAGAAACAAGAGTCAATACAACCTTCTAATTAAAAAAAAAATACACGGATGAGGTCTCTGTTCTCCTGTGCTTACACAGAAGAAGCCTTGATAGTAAATCTGAGGAGCCAAATGTTTGCAAGATATGCAAACAGATATGAGCACATCCTGCACAGCAACATGAGAGTGTCATGTCACCCTGATGACCATGGAAGGAACATTCTCAAAAATTGTTCAGTCAGGTTGCACCTGACCTCAGAAAAGTTGCAGCTCTGGTTTACCAGCAAAGTGCAGGCACTGAAGACAGACAGTATCATGTACAACTACATACATACAGCACCAGAGTTCTGCTCATGTGATGAGTGCTTACCAGCTAGGGCCTTGATGCGGGATCGTTCAAACAGCCGAGCAGAACTATTTTCGTTGTCCCAGTCATCGACATCCCAGCGGTTGTTGACATCACTGTACTGCTGTTGGATTTCAATATTGTCATAATCTGTCGCTACTGTTGTCGTCATCCTGAGTCTTCTTAACCTATTCCACCATCAGATTCTTCTTAAAAACCTCTGTAAAATAAAAATACATAACAATAATTTAGACATTATACACCTAATAGAAGAAAAGCATAAAATTCAGGCTCAAGACTTCTGGTTTCAAAAATGAATGACTTTTACGTGAAGCATGGGCACAAGCTCAAGGACAGGTCAGATACCAAGCAGTCCTTCAGAAAGCAATCGAATGCCTCAGGTCTTCTCAAAAAATGAAATACTTCACTAAAGCAAGATTTGAAGCCAGTAGCTCTGCTGCATACACATACACACATCTAGAACTGTCGTGTCCAACTCCACACAAAGTAGAACATGTAAGAAAAAATGCAGTAAGATACTTCCAGAGTTATTTTAAAAAGCACCCTGTTGGCTTTATAAATCTACGAATGTTGAATAAGCATATGGAGGTATGGAAAACTGCTAAGAAAAAACTAAAGTGCAAAGAATACCTTAACACCTTTAAAAAATGGGGCAGCATTCTGATGAAAAAAGCAAATGCTTAAAACATCACATCAGCATTTGACCAGCAGAAGCCTTTTAACATAGATCTGAAGAAAGATTTCTTTCTTCATATTCAAATGCTGACTTTGTGACTGGTCTTGGGAATTTATTTATAAACTAATCCAGATAAAAATTACTAAGTGATGCATTGCTTTGAACTCTCTATAGCCACAAAATGGTAGCTCACCAATGCAACTGTCTACATGAGGTTCTCTTCTTTCAGGCAGTCAGATACTGTTAGCATATTCATATCGTGTTCTAATCGGAATTTGCATGTACTTATTGGCACTAAATATAAAAAAGACTAACACCTCCTCTACGGATAGAAGAGGGAGGTTATAAATGGCTGCTAAATTAGAGACTGTGAACTCTGCAGGAGCAGCCACTGACCTGGGAGCAGCCACCGGCCTGGGAGCAGAGATTCAAAGCTCTCTCCATCACTGAGGGTGAGATGGATGGGGCCTTGGGCAGCCTGGTCTGGCGGGAGGTGTCCCTGCCCATACAGAATCACAAGGTTGGTAAAGACCCACAGGATCATGGAATCCAACCATTCCAACCATCAAACACTAAACCATGGCCCTCAGCACTTCATCCACCCATCCTTTAAACACCTCCAGGGGATGTGATTCAACCACCTCCTTAGGCAGCTTGTTCCAGTGCCCAATGACGCTTTGTATGAAAAACTTTTTCCTGATGTCCCTGGCAGAGCTTGAGGCCATTCCCTCTTGTCCTGTCACTTGGGAGAAAAGGCCAGCTCCCTCCTCTCTACAACCTCCTTTCAGGTAAAGAGCAATGAGGTCTCTCCTCAGCCTCCTCTTCTTAAGGTTAAACAACCCCAGCTCTCTCAGCCATTCGTTGTAAGACTTGTTCTCCAGCCCCTTCACTAGCTTTGTTGATCTTCTTTGGACTTGCTCCAGAGCCTCAACAACCTTCTTGTGGTGAGGGGCCCAGAACTGAACACAGGATTCAAGGAGCGGTCTCACCAGTGCTGAGTACAGAGGGAGAAGAACCTCCCTGAACCTGCTGGCCACACCGTTTCTGATACAAGCCAAGATGCTATTGGCCTTCTTTGCCACCTGGACACACTGTTGGCTCATGTTCAGTCTGTCAACCAACACCCCCACGTCCCTCTCCTCCAGGTAGTTTTCTAGACAGACTTCTCCTAGTCTGTAGCTGCAGAGGATTGTTCAGCCCCAAGTGCAGGACCCGGCCTTTGGTCCCCATGGCAGGGGGTAAATCTGGATGGGCGTTAATATCCCTTCAACCCAAAGTATTCTATAGCTATGACTCTAACATCCAGTCCCACCCTTCCCCGGCACATCTTCCTGCCATCCCCTCGGCTCCTGTGGTCATCAGGGAGGCCAGCGTCCGCTCTCCAGCTCTGCCCCCGCGCCCCCAGCCCAGCCCGGGGCTGCGGCGCCACCGCGCGGTGCGGAGGAGCAAGGGCGGCCCGCCCAGCCCCAGCCCCAGCCCCGCGGGCGGGACGGCTCGGAAAGAGCCCCGAACGCGCGAGCGCCGCTCACGAGGCACAAATCCAGCTCACGGGGAGAGAACAAGGTGTTTGCTCGCGCTGCCTGCGCACTGAGGGACATTCAGCTTCGTACAAGGCTCCGAGGAGACCTTACAGAATCACAGAGTGGTTTAGGTTGGAAGGAACCTTAAAGTCCATCCAGTTCCACCCCCATGCCGTGGGCAAGGACAGCTCCCACTGGATCAGGTTGCTCAAAGCCCCATCCAACCCGGCCTTGAACACCTCCAGGGATGAGGCAGCCACAGTTTCCCTGTGCTAGTGCCTCACCACCCTCATAGTAAAGAAATTCTTCCTAATATCTAGCCTAAATCTGCCCTGTATCGCCACTGCCCCTAGTCCTATCGCTACAACAGTCCCTCCCCAGCTTTCCTGTAGCCCCTTCAGGTACTGAAAGGTCGCTGTAAGGTCTCCTCGGAGCCTTCTCTTCTCCAGGCTGAACAACCCCAGCTTTCTCAGCCTGTCCTCGTATGGGAGGTGCTCCAGCCCTCAGATCATCCTTGTAGCCCTCCTCTGGACCCATTCCAACACCACCACATCCTTCTTATGTTGAGGATTCCAGAACTGGACACAATACTCCAGATGAGGTCTCTCAAGAGAACAGCAGCCTTCCAGTATGTGAAAGGGCTATAAAAAGCTGGGGAGGGACTGCTTGGAAAGGCTTGTAGTGATTGGACAAGAGGCAATGGGGATAATCTGGAGAGGGAAAGATTTATACTAGACATAAGGAATTTCTTCACAATGACAGCGGAGAGACATTGGCACGGGTTGCCCAGAGAAGTCATGGTTACCCCATCCCTGGAGGTGTTCAAGGCCAGGTTGGATGGGCTTTGAGCAACCTGATCCAGTGGAAGGTGGCCCTGCCCATCACAGCACGGTTGGAATTGGATGATCTTTAAGACCCCTTCCAACCTAGACTATTCTATGATCTTTCAGACAGTCAAATTTCTTCACCAAAAGGGTTATTGGACATTGGAACAGCTGCCCAGGGGAGTGGTTGACTTAAATCCCCAGAGGTATTTAAAAGACAGAGTGCTTAGGGATATGGTTTAGTAGTGGACAGGTACAGTTTGGCCTGATGATCTCAAAGGCCTTTTCTAACTTACTGGTTCTACGATTAAATAAAAACAAAACCAAAACCAGGTTAATTTATTCTTTTCCCATTCCCCACCACAGAGAAGAAGGTTTCTTATGTATTTAATTGTAAAATACTCCTTTCGCTTTGCACAGAGATGGGAAATGAGCTGCCCTGGAGGCTGTTACATAAGGAGCCAGGATTCAACCTTCACAGAAGGTGGGAAGAAATCGCTTTGGTTATGGTGAGCTGTCAACAGACTGAACGAATATGAAAAAAAATTGCTCTGGGAAAGGTCTTTAAAATTATATTCCTTCACCGCACATGCCTAGGCTGACATTTTCCAGCAGAGAGCTCTGTAGATGGAAGGGTTCTTCCTCAGCTGAATGGATTCTGATATTATGAGCAAACAAAAGGATGGAGCAAAGACAGGGGAAAGGATTAAGTCCCACTGAAAACACTTCTACACAGCATTCACCAGCTGATCCTCATCTAGCATCAAGCCTGGACAAAAGCCTCTCATTGATTCCTGTACACAGGCAGAAATCGGGGTTAATTCCAATTAAATCCATGGTGTAATTGGTATAAACAACAAGCAGATTCAGACTGTTCTACAGCATCTGTTTTGATCTCCTGAGTTTTCTATATTCATCTGTGCCCAAAAAAGAGAAGATGTGCCCCTGGAAAAGCAGCAGCTCAGACTACAAAAAAGCAGTGACTCCAAAATAAGGATGCAGTGACATCCTGATTTAGTGTAGATGCTACAAGCCATCAGATTTCATTTATTTCTGTATCATTTGTGCTTACATGCACACATACCTGGACCCAGAATAAATTCAACTATAACTTGTAGTTTATCACTTCTCTCACTCCTCCCAAGCATCACACGAGCAAAATCTATCCCAGATAAAGCGAAACTGAACATGAAATGGGCCTGTTATCCCACACCTATAGGGCTACAAAACCTGCATCCTTCCTCTGATTGTGCAGAGATGCTGAAAACACAAACAGAGCCTCTTTCACTGGCTGACATCAAGCTCCCTTTTCTGGGATGCTGCTCAACAGCACAGAGACAGCAGAGAGGAGTAGCAGATGCACTGTGGTGATAAAAATAAGTACCTTGCAGTCAAACACTTCTGTGGTGAAGTAAGGATAACAGAATTGAATCCTGACCAAAATAAGCTGCTCTGCTTTCTTCCAAAGAAAGACCCAGCTACATAATGTGTAGCCACTGCCTGAAGCCTGTGCTGAAAATCAATTTTTCTTAAGACTCCTGCTGCAGCTCTGGTCCAGCACAACCCACTGGTGCCTCCGGGAACAGGGAGGGAAGATAAACATCAGCTCTAGCAGAAAGCTCCAGGCTTCTTAGTACAGAAATGGATGTGCTGCAGATGGGGTGAGTAACAACAGATCTTGCTTCTAAGCTACAAATGTCCCTGTTTGACAAACTGACAGCAGAACTGCCCAAACAATAATGGGGGGAAGTGGTTTAGAATTTTTCTGGAGCTCTTGATGTAGCTGAGTTCACTATTAATGACCTTCATCCATAAAATTAGCCCTGCACTTGAAAGACATATGCTGAAAAACCTGTGTGTGTAACATTAACATATGGGTAACACATATATTTATATATTTATTTTAAGCTTGACATGTTACTTGCTCTAACTGCTGCTCAATGCTGTGATTTTACTTGGTGAGTCCTCCCCTGCTCGATGATTTCAACAAGTATTTTGTGAGCACAGATTTGTGTTATCGCCTGTGCAGTCAGCAGAAAGCAGCAGACAGTTGCATTGTGTGCCATCAGCTTACTGCAGCACTCTCCACTCATGCGCAAAGCACCCACTGATACCCTTGCGGGAAATCACTATGGAATATGTAGCACAAGCAGAAAGCACAGGGACGAAAGAAAGCCTGTATTCCAGCAGGAACAAGCTTTGTAATTTAAACTTCCTAGCCTGGTTTTAAGCTGAAATAGTGATCTAATAAAGGAACAATGTTTTCTCTGGAAAGACAAATGAAACATGAATTTCGGCTGTCAACATCCTGAGCAGCCTTAATACAGAGGACTACAAGCTGAACCATTCCTAGAATGAGATAAACACAAGCACTATGATCACAGGACATTTTAGAAATGGCTGGAACCAACATCACTACCATTCACTATTCAGACACAACTCTAAGGGCTTAAAAACAGAGAAAACAGGCATTGGGATTTCCAACTAGCCCGTGTACTCCTGAACTTACGTGCCAATCCTGTGTGCACCTAGGCACACATTAGCAGGCAATCACAGGGATAAGCAAGCACACAAGTGAATAATAAACAGCATGAAACTGCTCCAGCTCCCAAAATATGTAGCACGGGCACACTATGCTAGGCAAAGGGTGGTTTTAGAAATTTGAAACCTTCTGTCTTCATTGATAAAATATAACACTGTTGCCTTCTGCAGTTGACACAACACTAGAAGACCTCATGACAATAAAGAAATGAAATAATTTAATTTCAGAATATCCTTTAAAATATACTGCATAATTGGTAGAGGGGCAGGAGCAGGGGTGGCACTACCTTCAAAAAGAAGATTGGCTTGAAGAAATAATCAGCTACCAGGAAGAGCATTTTCTCAGACAGTTTTCAAAGGCAATATCCAAGGGTCAGACCTTTAGTATTTACTTTAATAAATAAACCAGATTCTGCTCTGTTTGTTTCTTGGATAATAAAAAATAAACAGTTCTATTCAGATCATCTGGAGAATTAATTCATTTAAAAAAAATTTCATTGACTACTTTTAAATGCAATAATGGAATTCACTAAACAGACTAAGACTACAGTCACTAAAATTCTGCCATGACCACACATCTGGAATTACTTCCTAACAGTTACATTTATCTTTAAAGTAAACATTATTTTTTCAAGAGTTACTAGTATTCCATGAAACATTCTAAGCTGCAGTTTCCTTCAAGTTACTCTTATTATCTAAGGATCGTCAAGAGGTTTTGATGGTGTTATGATTGAAGAAAATATATCTTGAACATCAATCCCCAATTGTTCTTACTGCTTATGTAAATAAGACTGTTCCCTGGCTAATGCACAGGCCAACCTACTGCAGTTTTTCTGACGGTTATGATAAATTGTATATGACTAAATGGCTAAGAGCACTGAAAATGGGATACAGACACTTCCATCTCTAGGTTACAAGACCACATGTTCCAGAGACAAGCATGAGCACAGCCACTGTAATAAAGTGAGTAGTCTCTCTCCATTCCCTACATGTCAGATATGTACATCAAAGAAACCAAAATTACAAACTGCCTTTCTGGTAGCCCTCTCTGAAACCAAGCTTGGATGAGTACTGAAATGTTCTATTACTTTTTTTTTTTTTTTTGCAGGACTCCATCTCCAGATGCTTTCACTCCCAGACTGTGCTGCTTTTCTCCTACTGATAACTTGGACCAGCATAATCAGCCCAACTCTTTAGCAAATTCAGTTTAGAGTAACTATTATCATTAAAAGGAGGAAAATCTAGTTAAGAGGTAACAAAACCTTGCACATATTTTGAGCAATATTCACCTCCCTCCTAGCAGCAGCATAACAATATTTTCTAAAACGTCATTTTAAACACATATGTAAGCTGGAGAATGGAAGTTATTCTGAGCTCCCAGCATCCAGTCACATCTCATCTCTTCATCGAGGCGAGATTCTCACCTTAGCTTCCACAGAGAAGAAACTAGCTTGATGATGGGTGAAAAGGACACCTTCAGACAGGCTCAAGGCAAAATTATATACACATTCAAACGTGGCCACAAGTAAGATTTCTCACGTATTCTAAAAATATTTGTTAGAAACTCAGAACTCTATGGAATACCTGAACTGAAAAAGTCCTGTGAATAAAGCTTAGAAAGACTGCAAAATGCCTGTCTCCAGTCTATCCACTCCTTATCCTGAAGTCTAAGGAGCTGTTTTCCAGATCTCCATGCTCAGTCTAGAGACCATCACTTTGTCTTACATGAATTGCAAATGCTGTCTTAGTCTAAAGGACCTTCCCCTATCCTGATAGGGCAGTGTGGGCAGCACAACTACTAATATATTGGCTTGTTGTTTCAGCTGCTAAACTAGTTCTAAAATAATAAAAGTACTAATACGGTGAGGTTTTAACTCCCTTGACCTCTCTCTCCTGTATGCTCGCTCTCTCTCTCTCCCCTGCGTCCAGGGTCTCACTCCCAATTCTGGCTTTCCTTTGACAAACAGAACCACACTGTTTCTGCATTTTCCAACCCAAGAGTGCTCCATTTCCAGGGAGCACAGGGACAGGACAAGGGGGAACAGTTTTAAGCTAACAGAGGGGAGATTTAGATTAGATATTAGAAAGAAATGTTTTCTTGTAAGGGTGGTGAGGCACAGAGAAGTAGTGGATGTCCCATCCCTAGAGATGCTCAAGTGAAAGATAGCCACTTGAATAGATCCAGTAGAAGGTGTCCCTGCTCATGGCAGGGCGGTTGGAACTGGATGATCTTGAAGGTCCCTTCCAACCCAAGTCATTGTGTGATATGATGTATTTTGTCTCTCCTTTCCTGCTTGCTGAGTCAACTCAGTTTCTGGTTCTGACTCCTCTGGCTGTCCACGTTCTGGGATGTGGACAAGAGATGAAAGCACCCTGAAAAGCCATAGGGAAGTGGTGGACAGGATGTTCTACCGGGGAGTCAAATGTCAGCATCGGTGTGTAGTGCACAGATGCTTCAGGAATGCACAAACAAAGCAAGACTGAAGCCTCTATTCATAATCCAGGCTGGAAAAGCAGGCAAAGGTCATTAAAATCATGCAGTCTGTCCTTCATGAGTGTGGTCTGCTTCCCACATCTCAGATAACCCATCATTTGAAAGCCAGCAAGCAGGGAGTTAAGAGCAGCTCACAGGCTTTTATTTTCCTTCTCAGGTCCCCGGGATATTGGTGCTCTAGCTGAGAGACTGGTACACATTACATAAGCATTGAAACAACTTCAAAAAGTGTTTGTGCTGTTCACTGTAAACAAAAATACAGCTCACTGTACTGGAAACCCAAGTGTTTTCAGCAGGGGTGACTGTTACACACCCGCATCCAACATGTGCGAAGCACAGGACACAGATTCCAACTGCTTCAGCAAACACCTTCTCTTCTCCAGGCTGAACAACCCCAACTCTCCCAGCCTGTCCTTGTACAGGAGGTGTTCCGGCCCTTGGATCATCTTTGTAGCCTCTGGACCCACTCCAACAGATCCATGCCCTTCCTGTGCTGAGGACTCCAGAATCCAACAGAGTACTCCTGGTACCTTCAGTTCCAGCCAGGTTCATTAAGTTCTTCTAGCCTGACTCTCTCCACATTTAAAGCTACAGAACTTTACCCAATTTCTCACCTGTTGCCAGGAAATCCAAATTCCCGCATTGTTTCCTGAAGACACTAGATAAAATTAATTGATATAGCGGGTCCAAATTTTTCCTCTGTAGTCTGAAGTACCTCCACCCAGATGAGGATGAAGCTCATGATGTCCCCACTTTATTGGAATAGTATCCTAAAAACAGAAAGTGGCCAGGGGAGGAGGCCTCATACTGGTTTCATCCGAGATCAAACTCATAATAGGAGTTATGGGGTGAGACTCTCTAGGTTCCAAAATTTCCCTGGAGAGCACTCCAGATTAGTTCTGAGAGAAGCCCATGCCCCTCCACCAATGACATACAAATGAGGGATGGACTAAATCAGGAAAAAACCCTGAGATATTTTAGGTAGAAAAATGGCAGGGTCTTTAAAGAAATTAATGAAGAGGAGTACGAAAATCAAGCAGAACTGAACATTGCCACACTTAACACATGGGTGGAGTAAACATCAAATCTCTCCACGGACCACCCTTCCTTTTCCCCTGATCGCTTGAATAATGTAAAACACATTTTGTCAAACTGCTAAGGGGAGAGACACGGGGAGGGCTCGGGTAATCAGCCATTAGCACGCTTCCAAAGAGCGATACTCTTCCTTCTCTACTGAAAGGGGGTGTCTGTAGGGATCCAGAGAGAGACTGGACGGTGGCACAGTCTGCACCGAGTTACACACAGGCACATAACATGCATGAGGATTGTATTAATAAAACTCCACATACTGTAAGTGCTAGTCCTAGACTGAAAGAATACATCCTCCTTCTTCAGCTTTTAAGTGAAAAACAATGTACTCAACCTCTTTCCTCAAGCATTTATGGTTTTTCTTCAACAATCACTGCTGGGCAAGGTTTATACAAGCTAAGTCAAGGCTAAACACAAGTTCATAGTTTTGTAAGAGTAAGATTCAGCTCAACTTAGTTCATCACAAGCTGTTTCACAGCTGCTCAAATGTGGACTGTGGATTAAACATGTCTTTACTCAATATCACAAGCCACCTCTACATCCAAAGCAGCCAAAAAGACACGCAACTCAGCATCCAGAAACTTTCTGTGAACATCAACTGGGTATTTTCTAAAGCCAGTCATCCTATTTCCTGCTTCTAATTAAGTCAATAAAGAAATTCCCATAGATGTCAGTTTATGCAGCCTTAAGTCAACAGAAACTGCTTTTTAAAAAACACATTCATGACCATCACAGTGTCTTTCCTAAGTTAGTTAAGGCTGCCTGTTGAATTACTGGGGTATTTAAGACTGTCCTGCTATGCAAATAGCTTACCTGGAAAAACACCTGAGGGACCAGCTCATCATCTCTGCTCTACAGTCTTTCTCCCCACCTTCATTCCTGTGTCTACCATTTGTTAAATTCTATATCCCAGTTAACAGATCTGCAACTCATTTTCAGAACAAGCTGCATTTACGTATATGGTAACCCATCCAAAGATACCTTGCACAAAGCTGAGGCACAATGAAAATACTCCTGTGAAGTAAAATTCAAATACCAGTTTATGAGTTTTAAGTTAATCTGCCAAATCTGCTAATAAAACTTTGCAGACTTGTTCTGGTGGTGCTTGACCACCCAAAAGCAAATGCAGCTGGATCTCTTTGAAAATGAGCAGCAATATCAGGGACTGTACTCTGGACAGTGACTACAATAGCATCCTGAAAATTGCAAGGGCTTTGCAAGACACATGTGTTTGTGCACCTGTGTGTAGCCAACAGTTGGTTTGCTAATACTTTTTTCTGAGGAACACGATTGCCAGCAGGTCAAGAACTCTTCAACTTTTACCACCCACACAGTTATTTTACCATAAATACTTCAAGAGTAAATTTTGACCATGGAATTGCCTTAACTTTTTAATTAAAAAAATAACAGCAAAACCCAACTGATGGTGGTAAATTAATATGAAGTGATTAAAAATATGGGGATTTTGTAAGCTGGATTAACAATATGTACATGGTCTATACCAAAAAGGCTGCTCACAGTTGTGAACAGAACAAAATCAACAAGGGGGAATGTAGTGGAATTGAAATCAAACAGGCTCCAGGTCAGCTCAGTCCCTTCTGGAACTACAGGAAGGACATTCCTTGCATAGGCTCCTGCTGTCAAGATAACATTAATTCCAATACCCACTTTAGCTTTAGCACAATTCAGACATTTCAGTTACAAGAGAAGAGAGACAAAGAAGTGAAAATAGATCTGTCTTCAGATTTACGAACTAACACCCAATCCAGCAGATCTTTACAGACACATACCATGGATACACGACCTTCTTTCAAAGAAGCATTCAAATTTCAAACCACCTTGTAATTTGGTTAACAGCCTCTGCCTTTGACCCTTATCAACCCTGACCATGGAGTAAGGCAAAAGTGCACTTTCAAAACACCACTAAAGAATCCAGCTGAAAGTACTCATGGATGGATATGCTGGACCTTTAACTGGTGGAGGGCACCCGGGGCATCTTGCTTCATGATCTGGCAGGAAGAAAAGCTGACACATTTCAATATTTATTGACACATTTTAATATTTATGAATGCATTTGCAAAGAAACTACCAAAAGAATTCCTTCCACAGTCACCAAGAATTTAAAGGACAATATTTAGTATTACCATGTTCTTGAAGTTATCTGTGGGTTGACCTTCACCAAAAGAATGTGAAAATACAAGGCAATTGTCTGCAGTGATATTTACCATTTTCTTCAGTGGAACAAAAGAAAAAGTCTTTTTTAGTATTTTCCAAGTGCTCATGTTGAGTTGAGTTTCAATGAAAACCAGTTCCCCTCAGAAAGGAGTTTCCCATTTTCTAGTCTTTACTCTCTCATGACTCAGCTTAGGAGAAACAGAGCACCAAGCTTTGGAAACCAGCTGTGTGTCAGTAAAGGACTGAAAAGGGACACACTCCCATTGCCTGATGCCTGTTAGATAACATGGTTCTCCTTTGGATAAAGTCATCACCGTCTGTGCTCAGAGCACAGCAGAGAAACCTTAACATCTTGACCCTAGCTTGGCGGGAGGTCCCAAACAACCTGAATGCCCCTGTTTTAATAGTGCTCCACAACCGGTGCTCCAGCAAACTGGCAGTGCCAGGTTATATCCAGCCCACCACAGGCTGCTGAGGTGCACTGCAGGAACAGCACCTGCCACAGCATCAAGCTGACCTGGAACATAAAATGGAATATTCCTTAGGGAAAAACATACAAGTCAGAAATCACTCAAATTTTCAATAAATACTGTGATTGCCAACATGTGACTATGCAGTTTATAGATATAGCTTTACATCTGCTATATTAATTTGAAAGCAGAGAGCTACAGCCAAGTTTCTGGGGTAGGGAGAGGGAGCAGAAATGCTGTGCAATGTGGCTTCCTCAATCAAAGCTAGAATCGGTGGTTTCTGCCTCACTTTGACTCCTACTGAGAGTCATACACAGAAGCAACAACCATGAATCACATTTACAAGAGAACATTCGCAAGGAGAGGAGAACCCAGCCTGTCTTTGCTATGTGTGAATGCAAAAGCTAACTCAAAGGTGGCTACAGTGGATCAACACACTTACATCCATGAGCATATTCCTACTCCTGTGGTCTTCTCTCTGGGAACCTGAGATGTGATAGCTCTGACCTCCTTACAAGAGGAGGGCTGCCAAGTAAACAGACCAGAGGACTCATCCAGCCAACCACTGTCTCTTTTACTTCCATTTTCCCTCTCTGTTTTCATACCCCACCCTTCTCTTAGCCTTGTCATTAATGTCTCTAACAACTTCTTTGATAGTTAATAAATGAACATAGTTGACTTGGTGCTGGAACTGGAGGTCAGGAGCACAGACCATACAGAATATAGTCCATGCAGAGAACACAAAACACTATTTTCCAGAGCTGTTGCCCAGCTACTGGAATACTATGAACTTACCAGGCATGGAACAATAAAGGGGTACAGTAAAAAATTAACTTTTGTTCAAAATAACACTTCAAGCACTAAACATTTGTTTTATTCTCGTGTTCCAGTTTGAAGTGTAACATCTACTTCAAGCCAGAGAAAGGAAAAAGTCTATAGAACCTGGCTAGCACAATCCAGGAGATTTGGACATATGTCCAGGCTTGTTTGCTGAGGAGAAACAAGGAAATGCAAAGGTCCAAGCCCAATCAACATATATTCAACCTGTAGACAAGTAGGACTGAACTAGAGCCTCTGCACCATCTTCCCTCCCCTGGGTCCTGGTGAGCTCCCGCTTTCCTTCACACAGGAAAGAGGATGCAACGCCCACCTGCGTCATGCAGCAACGCTGAGATGAGGCATAGCTGAACAAGAAGATGGAGCCATGGGAGGCTGAGCATACTCACGGCTCTGGCAATCTGGGTGTGCGTAGGAGGGAGAGGACACAAAACAGGGAGTAATCTCAAGAAATACTGCTTTATGCCTAGACTAACCTCCTCTGCGTTGGTGATTTTAATTTAGGGCAGGGAAAGGCTCCATCACTCTCAGCCAAGGAGGAGAAAATCAGGAAAACAGACTTTGAACAGGCTGCCGCAGCAGTGCTGGTCGTAGGAGGCTGCCTGATGACAACTTCCAGGGCAGGAAGAATAAGACTGAGATGTTTTGGCTCTGCCTCCAAACTGCGGAGCAGTGGGAAACCGCACCCAAGGAGAGCCTAGGGAGAAAAGGATGTTTTGTTGTGTAGGCTTTTGTTCTGGGTTTTGTTTATTAGCAATATTTCACAGCCAGGCAGACCATGGAAGCAATTTAAAGGGCCAGCCTTGAAGAAATAACCTGCTACACAGTTTGGAATTAGCAAACAAACAACAAAAATCAGATTCCGGGGGTGAGAATGGGGAAGGCTTTGCTAACACACTTCATAAGGCAACAGAAAGCAATGCAGTTGAAGCAACAGATGGTTTCAGCAGCACACTAAGCTCCAGCACCAACCCACAAAGGAGTAACTCCCAGTTCAAACACCCAGAGGATCTCGTTAAGAACAGACATAAGACAGCACTTGTTACTCCACAACAATACTGAGATTATCTATCTGCTCTCATACCAGCACCTGGTCCAGGTATCAGATTCCCAAGACCTCTGTAGCTGAGAGAGCTCTGCTTTAACCAGAGGTGCTTCATCAACTCACTGAGGACTGTCCAAAAAAATGGCCTAGTAAAGAATTCATTTTTGGATGGTGAGGTGGTGCCAAAAGAGGCTCACCAGAGACAGCTCCAGGATGAACATCTCCTTCAGATGCTCAGGCCTAAATCACAACCAAGATCATGCAAAGCTTTGCCTCTCAAAGGCCAAACTTAGGCAGCACTGGAGTATGTTAAAGGTACTGTATGGATTCTAGCTGTTATTTCTTTAATGAAAAACTAGAATTACTAACAGAATGGCACAGCTTTTGCTTTGGTGAGATTATATGAAAGTAGCACTGAACTGCTGCTGAGGGAATGACAGCATTTCTTTGAATTCAGAACCAGTTGCAACATGAGCTGAGAAATAGAGCAGTTTGACATTAAATCCCCCACTTGAAGGCACAAATGTTGATAACTGTTCTGCAAATTCACACAAACTGCAGTGGTTTCAATGCAGGGTGGTCAGCGCACCCACCAATGACAAGCTGAGAAGGAATGGCACTACCCCAGTGCATCCATGCATAAAGCCTTCAAAGTGACAACATCCTCTGCCCCTCTTCAGTGGAAAGTATTGGAATACTGTATAATCTTCATTTCTCTCAGAGTCTGTAATTTTCCCCCCCACTTTTTACAAAGAACTTACATTTTTTTACATCAGGATGTTGGGATGACAGGTGCCCCCAGCAATGCTTTGGGCAAGGAGGGAGCACGCTGACAACACGCATGTCTGCTTCAGCAGCATCACGTTTCCACTGGCACAAACCTCACAAGCACACAAGTGTACACACAAAGCCCAGCAAGTGCAATGCCTGATGCCTGCAGCTGTTGCAGCATTGAGCACAGAACTCCATTTCCAAACTCTGCAGTTGTTTCCCCATTGAGAGGCAGTCCTCTTTGTGCACATGTGTATTTTGGACTATGCAAAACCAGAAACATGGCTGAGAGTTGTTTGGACAATCATCCTTCCCTAGTAGGAGGGGAAAATGTCAGCAGTCAAACAAGTAAAGCTTCAAGTTAGAGTACAGTAGAATTCTACCAGGCCAACAAGATTTCTGGTTCAACTACCCAAACACAGCTTCAGCCACTGGATCCCAAAGAAAAGGAAATGCAGCGCATCTTTCCCCAGAGGCAACAAAAACACACATCATCCCCTTCATCAACCTCCTGGTAGAAGAATTACAAGCATCACTTCCAAACTGGTCTCCTCCCTTCTAAACTAATCTTTAGTGGGTATGAACCCAAGGAAGAGGACAGGTAAAATCAAGCACACTGCCTGCATTTGCCCAGAGTGAAGTTTTAAATGGACACCAGCTGTTAATTCCTTTCTACATTCTTCACATTTTTTTGGCCAACTCCCAACTACACTAACTGAAACCTTGCCCCCTAAAACTTTCATCTGATGCATAGATAAAATAGTCAAGCATTTTCAGGCAAGGGAAAGAAATATATATCATTATTGCCTTAATTTTAAATGCATGCCTCTAGGTCCTCAGTGGATCCCTACCCTTTGAAATGGGTTAAAGAGCCTTAATGCCATCTAAATTAAGTCAATTTGTTATTCACAGCATTTGTGACCAAACAATCTGAAATGCATCCTGGGAGGAAAAAAAGGACACAGACCAGAATTTAAAACCCTGGAAAATAAGATGGTGGACGTGAAGCAAAAGCCCAGAAAAACTACATCTTAAATAACTTGTGCTATTATCTTGGTTCTTTGATGTTTCAACTATGGTTAAGTCTTTTTTGAGGGCTTTTCCAGGTATTTTCACACACATCCTATAGCTGCTTCAGGCAAGAGAGAGATATTTATCATTTTATGTATGACACAGTGATGACTCTTCCCAGGTTTCTCCTCTCAGCTTGCTAATAGAGCGCAGTCTTGTACACTTCTGCATCTTCTGTAGAAAGAGCTGGCATTTCTGCAAATTCCCTACATTACCTTGGCTGCTGTACAAGGACCACCACAATGTTCTTCCCCGAACCTTCACAGCACTACTTGACAGCATGAGGTAAAGTCTAGTAACCAACTTTGTAAAAAGCAGCAACGTCACACCAGATGAAAACAACACAGTTTTACTTGAAACATCTACTCAGTCTCAGACACTACAATCTGGTTTTGCTCACACAAGCCTCAAGGACACCACAAGGCCCTGGTTCGCACGTGCCACAGTCTTGCTACCTCCGAGATGCTACTCCTGGAGTGTACAGCTCCTCTAGCTAAGGAAGCTGCAACCCAGGGTAGCTTAGCTGCCATGACACAAACCCCAGCCAGTGTTGTCCCAGCTGACCCCAGCAGTTCCAGACCACAACTATGCAACCAGCAAAGGATGTTTTTTCGAGGTGTTGTGGGCAGGAGAAGGGCTCCCAGCACCCTCTGCTCCCTAGGGCTGGCGTATTAGCTCCCCAAGAAGTGCCCAGAGCAAACACTACTTTCCTCCTAGCTGCACATTATTCACAGTTCTAAACAGTCCAAGTAAAACAGGCAAATAAACAAATCAATGACATTTAGCTCTCCAGAATATCTAACTATTGTTATTGGCACTTTGTTATAAACAGCTTCTGGCAACATGTAAATAGAGCTTCATTTGCATACAGCGGCTTTGCTAGCCTTAGACACCCAGGGAATGGAGACTGCTCTGCAGCAACAGGAAAAAAAACAACAGAATTTTGGTTCAAGAGCTTTATAATTCTATGCACTCATCTCAGAGGGAAACAGCAGTACTGTACTGTACTGGTGTATTTTCACACCAAGGTCTCAAAACCCATCTTGTGAAGCACTCAAGAAAAGACATAAGCAAATACATCATCTTTCTTCCATGATCACTCTGTTACCAGGTGCAAAGCTCGAAACCTGCCTACACATCCCACAGAATCAGAATATTCAGCAGTAGAAGCTGAAAAAAATTCAGCATAAAGCAATAATATGTAAAATATCTGCTCGTTATTTCATTCTGATTCAAGTTTTTTGTCTGGGAAATGGATCCTCAGTTGGCACATATCCAGCCCAACAGCTGCATTGCTTTTCTACTTCCACAAACACTCCAAAAGCTAGCCAAAACCCTGTTTGTGCTGGCCAACACCCAAGATTTTATTATTATGTACTATTAGTTCATAGTGAGAAATGTGCACTACAGGGGGAAAAAAAATAGCCAGGGAAGCTAAGTAATTGGGTACAGATGTTGAAGATTTATGAAGCTCTATCCACTGGATATCTTACATATTGTTTCTATCACCTGCTTGCTTTCTGAGTTTTTAATAAGATAAGTATGCGTGCCATCCTTTAAGAATATTCTAGAATTCCTCCTTCCAAACCAAATAACTTTTGATCTCCACTTGTCTCCTCTCAGTTACAATCTCTCTTCATCATTCCATAAATGCCACTTGATATTAATTTCATATTTAAATAAGATCTTGTATGTTGTTTTCATTATCTGGCAACTTTCGAATGCAATCAGACTACTTCATTCTTACTTCATGTCCCAAAAACTAAAATTGACACATCATGCCAAATCCTCAGCATTTAACTTAGGATAAATTATCTTACCATCCCAAAGACGTTTCTCTAAATACCTAATGGTTTTCACCTTTTTTTTTTTCCTGTTTACTGGGAAACAGCACCTTTAGGGATCACTGCTTCCCCAGGACTACAGAAAAGCCCAAACCTCACTGAGGCCAATACTTGGGTTTTGTAGTTTGTTACTGCCTACAAAAGCAACCCAGTTCCAACCGGACTGCTGAACCTTGGTTCATTACATTTATTCTACAAAGCATTTGGAATGTGCAAAGTACTGTGGCTGACAGCACATACAATCAAAGTAAAAACAGAAGAAAATCACTGGCATTTTTCATAACTGACACATAATGGGTTTGCTATTTCAAATTACATCATGAGTGCTTTCTTTCCAGTACTGTAAATGGCAAAACAAGGTACATTCACTTAGAGCTTTTTCCAAGAATTTACAAGAGAAAATCGGTCATCAAAAAAGGTTGCATTTTTGCAAACTGATGCATGTAACTGCTGACATTTCTGCTCCAGCACCATCAAGCAAGAAGCATCCAGTCCCCTTCCCCTCCTCACCCAAAGCATACCATGACTTGGCTGGATAACCTAACATTTCCCTTCACCTTTTTCACAGGCCATAGGTGCTGGGGAGCGCTTCCTGAAAAATGATTTCATCCTTTCCGATGATGTGGCTTACACAACACTGATTGTATGAAGGTCATGACCTCATTACAGATTTAGAGACATTTTCCACGTGAAAAAAGTAGTTCCGGTAAATCTGGAGGGTTAGAAAAAGACCTGTGGAGATAGATCTGCTCTGAAATAGAATTTGTCAATCACAATTGTACTTTTGGTTCAAAAAATGTAAAAAATAATTTTAAAATCCCTATTTGCACAATAAGTGTGTAAACAATTACAGGGTTTCCCCCTGTTCACCAACTGGTGTGACAGATGCCCTGATGCCATGTACAGCCACACCACCTCTATGATGAACACAGGTAAAAGGACAATAAAGACAGAATCCTGCTGGGGTCTGTCCAACTTTCCTTTCTACTCCATGGAGTTCAGATGGCAAAGAGAAACGTTAAGAAATGACAAGTACAGAGAAGTTCCATTTTACATCATGAAATGTTCTTCTGTGGATGTCAAGCCAAACTTTGCTGCATGAGAACATGACTACCCATTCTCTCCACTTCCATCATGAATAAATGAAGGGAGAAAACACTTCGACTACATACTGACTCCATTCCTTGAATAGTTTTTGAGCTACCTTCTACTGTTTCCAACAGATGGACTGACATCCTGAAATCCTCAGCCATTTCCATTTTGTTTCGTTCAAATATATAAGTTTGATGGTTTGTTGCTTTACTACATGAGTCGGAAACCGTGTAGAAACTGTGTTGTTTCCTTCTGTATCAGCACATACCGCCCAAAATTGCTCTGAATTACAGCCTGAAGTGTGAAAGTAGAATTACACTTGTTTATCCAGGAGGTAGGGGGTGGTTTGGTTGGTTTTGGGTTAGCTTTTATCTTCAGATTTGAATCTGATCAGCTGCCTCCATGGAGAGAAATGCTGGTGTCTAGTAGCATTCAGCTTCACTATAGGCCTGGTTCTTGACTCACACTCCCTGAATTCAAGGCTTGCTATGGAAAACCTCCACCTTTTCCTTGAAATTGAGAAGACCTTAGTTTATGGGAGTACATGAAGCAACTCCTAAACAGGAAGGGAGAGACATCCTTCACATGCCACTGATCACTTGTACTGGATACTGAACAGATTCATCCCTATGTCAGTTCTACTGAATTTCATCTACCTGCAATAAGAATAAAAAATTATATAATAAGAATAATTTACAGGCAATTCGTGGGCTGTACAGAGCGCTTAGACCCAATAAACTAGATTCTACTCCTTGATTGCCTTAAGACAGATGTGATTAAGGGAAAAAAAGAATTCCAGATTATTTCTTGTTGCTTCAGGTCCATCCAGGACAAGACAATCACCACACCATTTTCTTCAATACAGTGAGAAATGAGAAAATATCGACACTGATACTAAATATAAAGCTTGTGGAAGGGTTACATCCCATAGATATCAGCAGGGAGATGCAGATTTGAGCTAGTTACCAGGCAGAAATACAAGTCTGATGAGTGGAAAGGAAATGCTTCCCGAGTACAGCCCACTAAGCAACCACATTCATGTTTAAAATCACCGTAACTACCTGAGATAACCCAGGCAGGAACTCACACAAGACATGAGTATAGAATTTGACATTGCAAATGCAATTTTATGGACTGTCCTGCAACATAGCCGCACTGCTTTTCACACAGACAAAAAGAAATCAAGAACCAGGTTATGAAATTTTTAGAAAATAAAAATGGCAGGTGTTTTCCATTTTTCTCTGTCTTTTAAGTACGACAGAATGATATGGCCATGAAAGAGAACATGGCAGAACCTTATTTACATGTTAAACGTAAAAGCTGTGATTCTCGCATATTCAAGATTTACACCTGCAGATATACAGTAGAAAAAAACATACAGCCCTGAAGCAATTCATAAAGTGCTAATCCTGATCATTTTCCACCTAATGACTGTTTACTACACAGGTCCTTTAAACAGCTGGCAGTTCTCCAGATCTTGCTTTTTCTCTCTTCCACACATCACTCCAGCCAGAGCCATCTTGGGTGAAGAAAACCCTCCGGAGGAGAACACTCTCTTTGGTCTTTTCAGGCTCTAAAAGCTTTGTTTCCTGAGGGAAATCCTGAACGTTGTTTCACTTTCAAGGCAAAAATAAAATCTTAAAAGCTTTAAAAGTATTCCAAATAAAAGTACAGAGAAGAAAAAAAATCAATAGTCAGAAATCTTTATTTTCTGAAGACTTTTAAATCTGCCACTGGATTTACAGTTTACGAGGCAGTGGGATTAGTTCCGTTTCTCCTACTAGAAATAGATTTTAACACGTACAGATCCATCCCTTCATTTGTTTCATATGTTATGCACTGCCACGTGGCATTTTTAAAAATGAAACAATTATTTGTGATCAAATAATCTCACCTTGCCACCTGACCAGCTCTGCTCTCATCTTACTGACATAGCTTGCATGTGTCTGGAGAAAGCCCAACACTCCTCATAACCAAAAATGCAGTTCACTCGTGAAACTACAACACTACTGTAAGCTTCCAGAGACCTCACAAGTTACACTGGCATTGTTGTTTATAATATTCCCAGATGTCTCCTGGAGCCTTGATTACCATTTTCTAGTGGTCCTCCACCCACGATGCAGCATATGAGAGAGCCCATTACCAAATATGGAATCGAGAAACAGCACATGAAAGTGCAAGGAGAGTTTTAACTGAAAAGACCACTTCGGTCCTGCATCTCTCTGTGTGATGGAAAGGATGGAAACAGGTACAAGACAGGCAGACAGATGCTGCCCTGGATGCTCAGGGGCACCGGCAGCTCCCACTGAAAGTCTCAAATACAGAATGAGTCCCTCTCGCTAACAGCACATCATCTAAACCATCACCAGACAGGAACGAACGGGTTGCCCTTGGAGATAGTTGAGGCCCCATCCCTGGAAGCATTCAAGGAGAGTTGGAAGGGGCTCTGAACAACCTGACCTGGTTAAAGATGTCCCTGCTCCTGCAGGTGGGTTGGACTTGATGACCTATAAAAGTCCCTTCTAACCCAAAGCATTCTATGATTCTATGAGCAAGATGCACTCCGAGACTCTAAAATGAGCAAAATTCCTCCTTCCTGCATGTATGTTAAAGATCTCTTTCTCTGGGTATCACAGGAAAAGTGAGATCTAAACTCATGAGGATGGCAGCTGTTACAGGAATAAAGCAAAAATATGACCAACCCAAGGCACTACAATCAATATTTTAAATTAAATCAGTCAAGCTCATATTCAAATCAGGTCACCAGCAATCAAAGCATACTTATTTGGAAGAGTAAAACCAGAAAACGTCTGGATCAGTACATTTCTCGAAGTGAATATATTAATGGGAGTGTTTTGAAATGCATGATGCGCTAGTAAGAGGCTTTAATATAAACCTCAGGATTACACTATGTTAGCTTTTCAATTATTATATCCTCCATTAAAAACCATGTGCTGCAAAGACAGCAAGAGGTTAAAACAGACCTACAATCACTGTTTTGCCCTTTCTTTTCCTGCTGGTAATTTATATTTGCACAATATTTGGTACTACAACCGGACAGAATGAAGCACTGATGGTGGAATATTATATAAAACATTTGTTAGTCATGACATCAATGTCAACACAATATAAAGAAATAAGGCTCATAATTTCAACAGTGACAACAGAATTTCCCTGATTTATTTCTAGAATGATCTGCTTGGTTGACTCCATCTTGACACACAGCAATTCAGCCATTTTAATTCCTGAACAACTGGGATTTGCCTTCCCTTCAGCACGGCACTGTCTCAAGAGCAGGAATATCTCTGCATAAAGCACATGCAGGTGAAGCTAAAGAAAAAATGAAGTGTGTCTAGAGGAAGGTGGCGAGAGGTAGAGGGCAGTAATGGGATGAAACACGTAGAAATGGAGAATTTTTAGATTGTTCCTGGCTTCTTTTTTCCAAACAGGCATCTCAGGAAAAACTCTGCAATCTGGTTCTCTTGAGAGCGTAATGATGAACACAGGCTGGATCTATGCTGCCTTTAATAACAGCCCCGGAGAGAAACTCAAGTTCCCAAGCCGCAGGAGTCAGTTGCACACACCAAAACAGAGGCTGGGTGTGCAGACACTTGGAGCAATGCAGATGCAGCACAGCAGCAGCAGGGTTGGGGTGCAAAGCCGATAGTTTGCCAGCACAACTTGCAAGTCACGTAGATGCATGAGTCATGCTCCCACCCTGCGCTCCTGAGCATCCTTCCTGCAGGCTGCCCTGCACTGCTCAAGGGCAGGGGCTGCAACTCACTGCGGCAGCAGGAGCAGTGTGACAGTACACTGAGGTCTGGTTCTCTCCTACAGAGCCCTCAGCAGGCACAGGATTTCAGAATCTGGAAAATTTCACTATTCTCCACCTAGAAACCAGTCGTATCTATGCACAGAAGATGGAGGTAGAATGCAAATCATCAGACAACACCACAGCGCAGTCTTTATGCAACCACATGGAGCTAGTACTGCATGAATAGGAGGTTCCCCTCCTCAAACAGGAGCTGCAAGTAGAGCAACAGACACATCAGCATCCTTTGTAACCCACAAGGACGTATGTCACTGCATCAGTTTGGTTTTGGAAAGACATCAAAAGAATAGGTTACCTGCAAAACTTGGGGGTTTATTGTTGTCGTACTGCAATACTGTAACTTGCGCTCCTCCAGTATTGAGGAGGGACAGCTTGCAGCTCAAACACACTGGCAAAATGAAACAGAAATGAAACAGTAAGTTCTTTCAAATATTCATTTCTGACATTCCACAAAACTAATGCAAGTTCCAGGCAAAAAGAATGGAGTCCTTCCAGAACAGCAGTGGATCATCAGAAGACAAGCTCTAGGCAACAGGTGAATCTACGCTACCCATCCTGGTACTTGTTAACCTGCAAATGCCTGCGTACAACCTCTTTTCAGATATTTCACATTAATACGATACTCGGTAACTGCTGAAAAGGTGCTGCCGCTGTAAAAACACTCTGGCCAACCATGACAAAATGACATTTGTGCTGACTGCTGCGTTCTTGTTTCCCAAATACGCTATAAAACTAGGATGAAAAACATGTTTATTATCTGAGTTACAAACATCAAGAGAAAGTAGTTGTTGACCAGAAATTTTAATTTGATCCACCCAGAACAGACTGCAGAAGGACAGACCCAAACAAGCCATATTTGACACAGATAGATTAGACAGATGGTCCAGTACGGTATAAAGGGGATTTGTGCTTGCTTGACTTTGATGTGGCTGAATTACTTATGAACTGTGGACAGAGAATAGTTACGCTGGATATTTTACAAAGATTTAATGCTTATCAAAACTTCATACCGTTCAAAATTATCATATGTTCTGTGTAACGAAATAGAGATTGTTTTGTAGCTTAACTCTGTTGCATACTTTTCAGAACTTACCATGACATATTTCAATATAAAATGGATATAAGCAGCATTTCATATGTGCCTAGTGCTATAATGTTCCAGAATTTTTGCAACCTGTGAATTTATTCAAGAACAGAGAAATTAACTGAAAGATGAACACAAATCCCGATTTAAAATAAAACCTCTGAATTCCTGAAGGCTGCTGAAAGCCTCTGACTTCAAAAAAAAAGGCACCTGGTGCAAGGGTCCTCTGTATTTGTATGCTCACTTCACCAGGGGCTGCTATCAGATTCACTCAGGATACTGGCACAATGAAAGATTAAAAGACGTTATTGAAGGGAATTCAGGAGAGGGTGAAACTCATAATCACTCTCACATTTCTGGGGACTATCCAACCCCAAGTTAAGACCAGGAGCCCATACATATGGCAGAAACAGAAACACTAAATGCAGATACTGATTTAAAACAGGCCATTCCCCCTGAAGCCAGTTATTCCTTAGACTAAGCATTTCTGGCACCTGCTGTCAACATCACAGGGCACATTCAGCATTGGTGGTTCTGTGGGCTTAAGCATACTCCTACCCGGATGGATTTGTTGTATTAAGAGAGCTGTAGTGTCAAGCGACAGCACTAGAAACAGCAAAGCAAAGCGTTTCTCCCAGCTGGCCAAACCCAGAGCAAACAAGTGTATGGGTGTGCGTTACAGGGCAGGATGGGAACTCGGAGAGCAGGAAATTACAGTGAGCCTCAGACATTCCCAGACAATCCAATGGTTGCGAGCTATCGCCTTACCTCCCAGACATACCCAACGAGATGCCAGGGCTGTCAGTTCACAAGGCAGAAATGACTCCTCACTCACAGCCTCCTCCCATGCCCAAAAGAGGAAACACTGCCATCACCTCCCACTCCAGCTGGCATAAAGGGAGGCCCAAACTCTTACACACAGGTATCAGTCAGGAGTAACTCAACCATAGAGAAGTAATCCGCTAAAAAAGAATAGTCGTCATCAATTGCCCAACACGAGAGTCAACAGTTCGGAAGAATAAATCAACAAGCAAGGTAGTGGACTGTGGATTTGTGGAAATGGATCCTCATACTTTCATTTTGCCTCTCTGTTAGCATAAAACCTTTCTTTGCTGGCTTATGCCACTGAGTGCTAGAAAAGCCATGTGTCCCGTTTGCTTTAGTTAGCAGAAAGCACAATCGCTGGATAGCAATTGTTCCCTTCAACACGCACCAACGCGTTCTCTGAACTGGTGCGAGGGCAAAGAACAACATCTAGGGAGGAACAGCTCTAACTGCACAGCGAGCATGAGCAGAAACAACACATTAATTAATTAATTGTTTCAACTGATGAATTAAAAACTAGTCTCATCATCATCTCTTTACCAAAAGAACTATCAGAAAATACCAAAAGTAATGCTTTTACCCCACAAAGTAACCTGCAGCATAATGCTAAAGTTTAATTTTTACAGGCATTAGACACCAACAATTCCCATCAAAATGCACTGGGACAATGCTCCAAGCCTAAGACAAAAACGTCATCTCTCTCCTTCCATTAACCTGAGCACCACCGTTTACAGCAGCTCTGCCTCTAGCTTGGGGTTTTCAGGACCCCTCACCATGCCCAGGCTTTCTGAAAAGAGCTTTTATCTTCTCTGCAGGTCCAGGTAATACCCAGAAAGATTATAACCAATAAAAAAATCACACCCATCAATATTTCCCATTGCCCCCAGGGAAGTGGTGGAGTCCCCATCCCTGGAGGGATTTAAATCCACGTAGATTTGGTACTTAGGGTCCATGGTTTAGTGGTGGTTTGGCAGTGTTAGGTTTATGGTTGGACTCCATGATCCTAATGGTCTTTTCCAACCTCAACAATTCTGTGATTGTGTGAATCAGATGGGAAAGCACATACACTTGCAGCCAGGCCACAAAACATTCCTGGGAGAAGAGGATCCTAGAGTACCAGATGGCCACAGGCTATGCAGGAATGCTCTAGTCCCATGAATGGTGCTGGGGCTTTTTGCACTACACCATCCCATTCCCAGCATGGAGAGAGGCAGTTACCTCAACTGTGCATTGGGAATTCCATTTCCCATCATAACCTTAATTTCTCGACTCTGGTTGACAAATGAAGACACTTCTGAACCAAAAACAAGGAATGTTTTAGAAGCTCTGTAGGAATTACAGCTTGGGATGGCCTGCTCCTTGAGTAGATTTTCTTTTTCACAAGGACTAATGCAGCTCCCTTTCCTTCCTCCAACTTGAATCTGCTGTTAATTTAACCAAAGGTGGTTTATCAGCACATTGAGGACAAGGGATCTGCAATTTAACCCCACTTAGAACAACCAGTTGTAAGTCTAAACAGCAATTTTTTTTCCCCTTCAGAAAAAGCATCAGCATTCTTATTCACATAATTTTCATTTTTGCTCACCTTTACTAAGCTGGTCTTGATTTAAAGATTTGTTGCAGTCATAAGAACTAACTAGCTAAGTGTAAAGGCCTTAACATCTTAGCATAGCAAATGTCAGCTTGCTTTAAAGTTTAGGCTGCACTCAGTAAGCTGCTGTATTACCAATACTTGTAGTTTTAAGAGAATAAGTGAGGCTATTTCAGAAAGGCAGAATGTCCCAGTAAAATGACCTTCACGTGAGCATTTCAAGGCAATCATGGAGACTGCAGTAAGGAAAAAATGGGGAGAAAGAAAAACAGTTTAAAAGCCAGGACACAGTCAAACAGGGCTGAAGCACTGGCTGTACAGGAGCTTAAGGAGAGGCTTCATTTTTCCCAAGACAGTTAATTAACCTGTTCCTAAGTCTTCACAGAGCAAATCTAAGGTTTATGTGGAGTCCTTTGGTAGCAGAACACCCACGCTTGCCCAACTATTCACTGCAACTGCTTGTCTCCCTGTGATTGGATCACTGTACAGGACAGAAAAAATGGGAACTGATCCTAAAATAAGCCTCCCAAAATATGATTCATGTTCCTAAATAATCAATGTTTGCAAACTCAAAGTATGCTCAGAAGCAAAGATCCCTCAGGCTATTTCAGAGACTTTGACTTATGTATAAACCCAAACTAATTTTTAAAAATTCAAAACATCACTGCCACAACTTATAGTCATTAAGGTTTGAAAAGACCTCTAATATGGCCCAGTCTAACCATCAGGCCAACACCACCACACCTACTAAACCATGTCACAAAGACATGCTTTTTTAACGGCTCCAGAGAAGGAGACTCCACTACTTCCCTGTGCAGTCTGGTCCAGTGCTTGACCCAACTTGGGCAAGTATCAGCAGGTTTGTGAGGACTATTACTTGCTTGTAGAGAAAAAAGGATGATGGGGATGTCAAATGGAGAACACCAAGGCTGACACACAACAGGAGGCACTAGGATCTATCACTGCCAGAGCAGGGAAGTGCCATCATGCAGTCACAGAAATGCACAGTCTGTACTATCCAGAGCTGACCCTGTCCAGCCACCTCCTCTTCTGACAGTAACTGAAACTAACACAGAGGCTGATAAAAATTAACTTATTTGGGAGGTCAGCCCTGCAGCTATAGCTCTGCAGTTACCGGCAAATTCTTCTCAGGTAACCAATGCCCGTGTCCAGAATTTAGTCTCTTCAGTACATTACCAAATTAAAACAATGCACTTGCCCAAGTAATCACTGATGTGGCATTAAAAGTATGTAAACGTCTGTTTATTTAAGGGGGTTAACAGGACTCAAGTAAAGATATTACGAGGGAATACCAATGGTCTGCAAGTCGGTTCTTCGCACAGCTTACTGGACACAAACAACTGACATTCATTTCATACAGATTAGCACTACTTTCCAAGGACAAGCTACTAAATTCTATCTTATTACTTAAGGAAGGGTAAATAATAATTAATTATTTTTTTGTATATTTTCAATCCAAGAGAGCCACCTTTAGCACAAATGCGTGCAGAAATGTTAGATCTGAGGGATCTAATACAAAACGAATGCAAACAGACATGCTTAAGCAATACCAGCTCCATTTAGATCATCTAACGGGTCATCTGGGCCATAAAAAAATCTTGGTTAATTTAGAGATCCTGCCCAGCAACCAGAGGCCACTGTAAACCAGGACCTAATTGTGTGGACTAAGGACGTGACCAGCCATGACAAGCCCTCCCTTCTTAAGAGCATGGGGGTTTCCTGGTGTTTCACTTGTGAGTGAAATTCACCTGACTGTTTGCCTTTGGGTTTACATGCTCTGGGCTTTGTTTTGGTTAGTGAGCAAGTCTGGTGAGTGTAACACTGTGACCAAAGTACCAAGTAGTGCTGGGATAGGTGGGAGAACAGAGAGGGCCCTGGCTTTGGTCCAGGGTCAGGTTGGATGGGGCTGATCTGGTTAAAGATGCTCCTGCTCCTGAACTAGATGACCTGTAAAGGTCCCTTCCAACCCAAACCATTCTGTGATTCAAATTCTGAGACTGTGTGACCTTCCCATTCTTGGAGCACCTCCTAAAGGTGGGAATTCCAAAGCCAGCTGCTGGTGCATGGAGGGAAAGCATTAGCACCACTGAAGTACTGCGATTCCCCTGCAGTACAGCCAGACAGACTGACGACACAGAGATTTACCGTGCCTCTTCTCTTACCGCCAGTAGTCAGTCTGACAGCATGTCACCCAATCCAAAATGGCATCTCTCTTGGGGTAAATCGAGGACAAGTCCATTATGCCACATGTAATAGTGTGACCAAAACCAATATGCCACATGTAATAGTGTGACCAAAGACCAAACCCATTTCGGATTTGCCTCTCTGAGATCCATCCTACCAGAGTGGGAGCAACCTTCAGCCAGAGAGCGCTCACCTCTGTGCCCTAGCAGCATGAAGTGACATAGCCAGGTTGTCCTGCATTCCCCGGGATGCCAGGCTTGGAGCTGAGGTGTGGGACCGGGATGAGCTCTCACACTGTGGGCCCTGACTCCCAAACTTGCTGTGACAAGCTGGCCCCTCTTTGCCTCAGTTTCCCCGTTCTAGATAATATCAGAAATGCCTGGCATGCTGGCAAAGCCCTCTATGAAACACAGCTGGGAATTGCATAGCAAGTGTTCCAGCAGACACCACCCAGCTGGAGATCGCAGGGAAATATCCTGCAATTCCTGCCAACATCCTAATATCCTTAGTCTTCTTTTCTAAGAAGACTGCAGCATGTAACAGCTGAGCAGCAGAGTGGTTTCCCGCAAACTGCAACTGGCTCAACTGAAATTAAGTTGATAAATGAAACATTACTGCTGGTCTCCCCCCCACACACGGAAGTCAAGCTAGAGAACAGAATGGAAAAAAGGATCTCTATTCCCTCTTTGAACTTCAAAGGCAATTAGAAGAACGCTACGGCCATCACTCACCTGGATCAACAGGATTATATGGACAAATTAGATTTTCTTTCATGGCAGATGACAATTCAACCCTTTATTTTGCCTAAACGGTGTTTGTTGAAAGCCTTTCTGGACTTAATTTCCATGGTAAAAGGTGTGTATTGTTTGGCTCCCTTTCTTGCTTCATAATGTCATTAAGATGACATTGAAGCCACATGACAAGTAGATTTTTTTTCTCCATTAAATATACAATGGTCACTTCTGTTTGTTTGTCCTTTATTTCACCCTAGAGGAACCTCTCTTTTCTAATATATCTTTTGTTGACGGCAAGTTTAAGGAAATTATTTGGCTGAAATGGTATTTTATTATTAAATTTTACATCAGTTCATGTACAACAAGGGGGGGCGGCACAGGGGAAATAAACACCTGCCTTTCATTTGTGCATTCTTACAGCGTGTAGGCTGAGGATACCAGCACTCAGAGTACACATTTGAACTTGCCAAGCCCTTGATCTTCCCACCAAGCTCAATCGTTCCAATCGCACCCACCCTTGTCAGTGGCCTCCCAAAGGCAATTAGTGGCTTGCTAGAACTTTGAGTCCTTCTGCCATGAACCCACAGGGTCAAACCCACAGCCTCCAGAGAGGCAGGTCTTTCCTGTACCCACTGCCAACGGAACAGGGTGCTGCCTGCTATCCAAGTCACTGTGACACATCCATTAGCATCAAAGCCACAGTCAGTCTTATCCTGATGAAATTCTGTGAAGACAGTTTTCCATTTTAAATTCCTATTTTGAATTTTACATTCTTTCTGATCTGTTATTTTATCCATTGATTTTATATACTGTTCACTTTCTTTTGATCCATATCCTGCTTCTTTCTCTCTCCCACCCACTCGTACTCTGTTCAACAATAACAACCGCAGATTGGAGTTAAAGAAACAGAGGTGAAGAAACCTCAGTTGAATTCCCACATGGCTCCAGCCTTGGGAGCAAACCTTTGACATGCTGAATAGTTAACTTCTCTGGTAAGACTAAGAAAAGAATTTCTCTATTCACAGCTATTTCCAGCACTGTAGAGAAGACCTAATATTTGAATATCGAAATTGAAATAGGACTTGCAAAAGGAATGCAAGATACTGACTTATGGATGTCTTATCATCACAGAACTGTAACACAGTGAGGCAATCAAAGAAGAGACTGTGACGCATAATTTTGTGCACAGGGCTTGTACTTCCCATGCCATTTTGGATTCCACATGAAAATAGACTAGGGGAGATTTGATTGCAGTCTCCAACAGAAACCACCATGAAGCAGATGCATCAAATTAGTAATTATGACAGGTTGTCAACACATCCAGCTGCTAAAACCAACCAGGTGCTACCTCAGGTTACAGCTGAAAATAGGGCTAGGAGAGAGGCACACGCTGCAGTGTGACAAGCTGGAACAATAGCTCCTTTCTTCCTCAGCACTCAACAGTCCTTGAAATGAAACACAATTTAAAAAAAAAAAAAAAAAAAAAAAAACGCTAAACCGAAAACCAACCAAAATGCACAGATAAATTTAACTATAGGCTTATGTAAAAATCCCCTTGGCTGCATTTCTTCTGTTTTATGTTGGGTTTCTTTTTGCTCTGACGCTCAAATTACAAAGCCTCCCCTGCCCTTTCTGGTGACGCTACATATAGCCAGATAGCCTGTAGCTTTCATTCTGAAACTAGTAATTCAGGAGGAAGTCCGGACAGTCTTGGTTGGCTGGTTATCCTCCTATAAAACACAACATTTAAACAATATACTATTAAAATCGTTGCCTTCAGGAAAGCCTGGGGAGGGGCTTTTTATCAGAAACTACAGGGATAGGATGAGGGGGAATGGTTTTAAGCCGAAAGACACAATATTTAGATTAGACTTTAGGAAGACATTTCTTCCTGTGAGGGTGGTGATGCACTGGCACAGGTTGCCCCAGAGAAGCCGTGGATGACCCATCCCTGGAGGTGTTTAAGGACAGTTTGGATGGGGCTTTGAGCAACCTGATTCAGTGGACAGTGTCCCTGCCCATGGCAGGGGAGCTGGAACTGGGTGATCTTTAAGGTCCCTTCCAACCCAAACCATTCTACAGTTCTATGAAACATGATGCAAACACTAACTATGCTACTGACCTTCAAATCTATCCCACTACACTTCCTGGAGGTTCCTGTGAGGCTGGCTTGCATGGCTATCGGACTGCCAGCATCAGGAAAAGACCAGAGCAAAATAACTCAGTATTGACAGACCAAAGACAATCCTTTGTCAAAGACCTGTGTCTGCCAGCAATAAATCAACACAAAAACATGCCAAGTGCCACTCATCAATATACAAAGACAGAAACGTGTCACTTTTTCTGGAAATTGTCTTACTAGTCCTTGCACGAGAAATCCAAACCCTAGGCAAGACTTAAGTAGTCATTCTACTGATACAATACCAGCACCTCAGATGCAGAACAGGCTGTTAACACAATCACTTCACAATATTGTTATTAAGAAGAAAACAGGCTGCCACAAGATTGGACACTAGGTCATTGGGCTTTAATCTCTAAGATGACATCTTTGGAAGGTAGCACTAACAGCAGGGCATTTTTCAGACATAAAAATTAACAGTAGTTATCCCAAACAGAATCCTGACAAGCTGAGGTTCAGACACTTTCTTCTGCTGTGACCCCACATACACGTAGTTCCAAATACCCAAAACAACTGTGAACCTGATCAAAAGCATCGGAACCTCACAAACCCATCAGAACAACCAGGGAACAGGGTGCTCTGTCTGGCACATCAAATCAAGTCACCAAGACAGCTCACTGACTTCTCAGTAGGGAAGGGTTTTCTAAATGGTTCCAAGGAATAAATTCCTACGGTACAATATTCAAGGAGAAGTAGCATCTGAAAGCAAGAACAGCAGCTATCAAGCCTCTGAATTCTGATATTCTCTAAAGTCTCAACTTAAAACTTATATTCTGCCTGCAGAACTGAACTGAATACTGCAATTTGTTCCTGACATTTATGTCTGAAAGCCACTAGGTTTGGAAGTGCTAAAACCACGGTCTCTGCAATTTCAGCACTGACCAATCTTCTGCCTGGCATTTCCCAGAGATGAACTGTGCCTTTCAGGTAGCCTCCAGAAAAGGTTCTGCATTCTGAAGAGAAATAACTGCATTTTCCAGGCAGCAGTTCAAATCAAAACCAGAATGGACATCTTTTTAAAAGGGACAAGAACTTGCTGCTCCTGATGACAAAAAATATGGAAAGCCTTCTTGAATTTTAAAAACATAATCAAGGAAGGAAACTACATACAAAACACCACTCCTTGCTATTACAGACTGAAGCCAGTTCAGAGAAAAAGAAATTAAGTGCTATATTTCACCAACTTATTTTTCACTATACAGGTAACTTACGTACTTTCTGGTTTAGGAAAACAAGCTTATAATCTAGAATGCTGGAAAAAAACAAGTGGGTTTGTCATTTGCAAGAGTAATTCAACCAAAATCTTTAGAAACACTGGGACCATGCACTATATTCCCAAAAAAAAAAAAAAAAAAGCAACCAGAGAGTTGCAAACATCCCACCCTCAGCACACTGCAGTGCCACATTTAGTGCCTTACCACAAATATTACATTGCTTAAGAAAGCAGCTCTCCCAGAATTAGAAAGGGTGAGATCTCAGCAGAATAATGCAAAGCACAGACAGAACACAGTGTGAAGTTAAATGTGCGGCTCTACCTTCTGCATGGTCAAGAGACCTGTGACCCTAACCTTACAGGACAAAGAGTAAGTTCACTCTGGGATTGTGGTCCCCACCTTACTTCCTCGGTCCTGAGCTCCTGACAAGCCAGGTCCATGGGCATAAGGTCCAGACAGAAACAACGAGAACTATCCGTATTGGGACCAGTGCTGTTTAATATCTTCATCACTAATACAGACAGGGAGATTGAGTGCACTCTCAGCAAGTTTGCAGATGATACCAATCTAAAGTAGTGAGGTTGCCACACCAGAAGGACTACTCTCACAGTGACAAAATTCTTCCTTATATCAAGCCTAAATCTGCCCCTCTCCAGTTTATACCCATAATCAGAGGGCTGGAGCACCTCCCATATGCAGACAGGCTGAGAGAGTTGAGCTTGTTTAGCCTAGAGAAGAGAAGGCTCTGAGGAGATCCTATTGCAACCTTCCAGTCCTGAGAGGGTTACAGGAAAGCTGTGGAGGGACTGTTCACAAAGGCTTGTACTGATAGGACAAGGGGGAATGGCTTTGAATTGGAGGGGGGAAGATTCAGATTAGACATTAGGAGGAATTTCTTCACCATGAGGGTGGTGAGGGACTGGCAAAGGTTGCCCAGGGAAGTTGTGGCTGCCTCATCCCTGGAGGTGTTCAAGGACAAGTTGGATGGGGCCTTGGGCAGCCTGATCTAGTGAGATGTCCCTGCCATAGGGGTGTTGATGATCTTTAGATGATCTTTAAGGTCCCTTCTAACCCAAACCACTCTGATTCTACCAACAAGTACATTCCTTCAAGACCTACCTAGTCAATCCTGCAAATACATCCCACCACTGAGTGAACTGCTGTGAGAAAAAGCAAATTCAAAATATCATTCATTATTACGGTAATATTTGCATAAGTTACTGATATGTATTATAAGCATAAGCACAGTTTCAGGACAGTTGGGCCAAGGTGAATCGCCCATCTCTTTAATCCCTTAATAACATGCTTGGAATGCAATTTGGAAATTCCCATCCGATAAAGAAGTCATGCTGCCTGCATGCTGACCATTTCTCAACATTCATTACCATCAAGCATTTTAGTCTTTTAAAATTCCAACATTTTGATCAATCCACAAACTGAACATTAACAATACATACAAAATTATTTTTGTCCTTGTTTTATTTATTTGCATGCCCTCCTACCTCTCCTTAGAGCAATAATGTTGTGGCCAAGCTACTAAACATTAGGAAGAAGCATGTATATCAAAACACACATAAAACTTTCAACGGCAAGACTGCTACAGGTTCTCATCTAATAAAGTTTGCTGAAAATTAATTTCAGACCCAAAGCTCTTCCCTGGCTCCTTGGCGTCCTGCCACAGCTTATGACCACCAGACATTAAAACCGAAAACAGCCGTATTACTGCTAAAAGCAGCCTGGGATAACGTGGTCGCACTGCTCTGCAAATTGCCCTGAAGGTGACACATCGCCCTGTGCCTGGAATCTGAGGAACTTAGTCACTCCCTGCACTCTCACAGCAGCCAAGCCACTGCAGCCCCAAGTGATTCATGTTATTTTTTGGTGGGCAGCAACAGCTGTAGAAACATCTCCAAAATGGTTGGAGTGCCCTCTGCCAACCCGGTGCTCCACCCATTGCTGCTACGTCCACACAGTCCTCACCTGTCAGCTCGGCCTCAGCAAACAGCTCCTTAGGTCTTCACGCTGCCCCTTTTCCATTGGTTTACAAAATCCTGGCTAAAGCAATTGAACTTCTGGTTTACCTCAGCCTATCAGCAACAAATATCTTGGCAAGCACCTCTAGACTCTGCTATACCCCTTCAGCGTATCTACATGTTGATCTTCATTACACACACTCCAGCAGCATAATCTCACTCAGGATTTACTACCCCATTAGGATTACCCAGACTAAAAACACAGATATGCTAAGAGCTTTGTGCTCCCTATCACTCACACTTGCCCACAAAGAGGGTATCATCATCCTTGACTCATGGAGTTATTAACCAGCATTTTGGTGTCTTTCACATTTTTTACAATCATTGTTTTGAATGTGGCTCCACAACATAAAACTCTCTCGGAAAGATTCTTCTGCATATTTTTATATGAAGATGACTTAAAACCTCAAGCCACAGACTGTGATGATGTAAATCAGCCCAGCTTCCCATGCTGGGATGTAGCTCTAACTTGGGGATTCAGATACTCCATTCCTAAGTGTCCCAGAGGAAGAGGAATGATAGTATTGTGATGAGAATAAGCACTGAAGATCCCTCTTTTCTTACTAAACAAAGTGAAGAATGTAGTTCAGAGTTTTGTAACTAATCTGGTAGGTAGTACAGATCATTTCTACACTACAGTACTTCAAAACTTGCCTGGAAAAAAATATCTTTAGTTCTTCATGGTATACACTTAACTCAAAGTCACCTTATTCTTTGTTTGTCTAGCATTCAATGAGAATAGACTTCTAAAAATTACCTCCCCCCACCTCTCAGTTCCCCAGGACACTCTAAGGTACTGTTTGTTAGCCATTATTCACATCTCTCACTTAAACTGTGGTATTTCTGAAAATTTTTAAGCCTCCTAATACACAGAGATAACCTGAAGGTGTGCAAGACTGAAAAAGACAATGCTCAGTGAAACTTCCCTGGATTGCATCTTTTCACTTTACCTCTAGCAACCTTTTACCTGAGTTTTATGCAAGCATCACTCCTTGGAGCCAGATCCTGACCATCCATAAAGCTACTTTACACACTTCAGGGACAGAAAGCTGCAAAGCTGGCTTAATGGGCCAGCTAGGGTCAGGGAATCCCTTGTGGTCCAGAGCAGTGTGTCTGGTGTACCACATCCTCTCCCAAAACAAACTTTGCAAACTTAACCACTGTATCCTACTTCAGGCTGTGCAACGGCCTTCCTTTCTTCATACCTGGTAAACCAGTGCAAAATAAAGCAGCCCTGCAGCTGCTGCTGCACCAGGCTAAATAAGTCTCCTTGCCCCAGAGGAGTTCAGGGTCTGCAGCACAGGGAACACAAAAGTGCTCTTCTCTACACGCAGGACCTAAGAGCTGGGGGCAGAGCCTTCAGTTCTGGTAGGTAAAAACTAAACAGGCTCCAGGCTTGCAACAGAAGTTGATGGGTGCTTTTCCACTGGTGAGACCACTCCTTGAATACTGTGTTCAGTTCTGGGCCCTTCACCACAAGAAGGATGTTGAGGCTCTGGAGAGAGTCCAGAGAAGAGCAACTAAGCTGGCGAAGGGGCTGGAGAAAAGCCCTATGAGGAGTGGCTGAGAGAGCTGGGGTTGTTTAGCCTGGAGAAGAGGAGGCTGAGAGGAGACCTCATTACTCTCTACAACTACCTGAGAGGAGGTTGCAGAGAGGAGGGAGCTGGCCTCTTCTCCCAAGTGAGAGGGGACAGGACAAGAGGGAATGGCCTCAAGCTCCACCAGGGGAGATTTAGGCTAGACATTAGGAAAAAATTTTTCACAGAAAGCGTCACTGGGCACTGGAAGAGGCTACGCAGGGAGGTGGTTGATTCACCTTCCCTGGAGGTGTTTAAGGCACGGGTAGATGAGGTCTTGAGGGACATGGTTTAGTGTTTGATAGGAATGGTTGGACTCGATGACCCAATGGGTCTCTTCCAACCTGGTGATTCTATGAAATTTGTTTGCCTTTTCAAAAATGCAATCCATCACTTGTCCTGAAATCTGCACATACTAAAATGTTGTGACTTAAAGTAGCCCAGATTTTTTATCCTGAATCTCATTATTCCATGCTTCCGCTTTTATTTTCCCTTTTACTGAGTTTCTTATCTAAGTCCCTGCAGCGCCATAAACACACATCCAGGGAACAGTTATTTCAATCCATACTTTCCTACAGCAGATTCGCACCAGGGCTAAACACAACCACCTGCTGACTCAGGATATTCTAACCCTGCTCCAAACCAGCAGCCCCAGCCCCCGCACTTTCCTCACACTATCCCATTTAGAAGCTAACTCATCCTCTTTCCGTAAGAAACTAATTTAGGCATCACAGGTTTTAAGTTTAAATGGCTTATGCCAATGACTAAAGCTGTGCAATTAGATTCTTCTGTTGACAAATTCGACATGGGGCTGAAAATCAAACAGGCTTATTTTTCCCCTTAAACAAAACCACATAGGGTCTGCAGTGGTAAACTGCTGTTCATTTTAATTTCCAAATGCTGACTGCTTGCATCCAGCGTCTTGTGCCAAAATCCCATCACGAACAACCAGTCCAGGCAGGTTTAAGGCTGCTGAACTGATTTATCTCTGCCTTGATACTCCCAGACACTTCAAGATGAATTTGAAGACACTACTACTAACCTAAACAAGATAAAAATCCACCTCATTTCCCATTCAGATTATATAAACAGCTTACCCTAAGCTGGGAACACAGGTTTTGTGTTCCACTTGTATAGCTTTAAGAGAGCTTTTACCTTCTTACCTGCAACCCCATCCTGCCTTCAGCTAAAGACCCGAGAGGGAACTAAATGTTCTTAAGATGCAAAGAGGTTATATTAAAAAAAAAAAAAAAATCCCTCTGAACCCTCAGTCCATAATGCATTATTAGGAAAGAATTTGTGCTAAAATGAGGTAAGTGATAACTTTCAGATCTCCTGTTATCCAGAGTACTATTTTAGGGAGTGTGACTGCATTTGCGCTTGTCGCAGTCCTGCTTCCAATCTGCTGGCAGATGCCCAGCACATTCCAGTATTTAATGCACAACGTTTGTTGTGATGCAGTCCCACTTATCTCCTCGACACATTGACTAAGCCTTTCCCACAAAAACCGACCCACCCTTTAGCAGCAAGAGGTCACTCAGTACAATCAGCCTTCAAATGAGAAAAACAATCAGGGAAAGCTTCTGCGATGCCAAAACCAAAAAAGAATAAAATACAACAGGCTCTACTGTTTGTTTTATCAAAACTTAAAGATTGCAAGACAGATTTTCAGCTGGTGCAAACCAGTGTAGCTCCAACAAAGTCAAGCAGAGTTTTTTCCATCTTAGAATTTGTCTGCATAAAAGCATTTAAAATTACAATAATGATAGATGACTATAAAAAAGTTTAAAAGTTTGCAATTAATCCATCTACCTTTGACCATCATGAAACTGTAGAGAATTATTCACAGTGCAGAAAAAGGTCACAATATCTTAAGTTACAAGAGTAAAGCAAATGTTAACTAGACTGTCCTTACCACCCATGGCCCCTACAGGATCAGGAATATCTGCTCACTTGAAGTGACCTGCAGCATGGGAGTTTAAAGCCCATTTTTCCCCCAGCTCGTCATCCCCAAGTCAGGCTGACTGAAGGATCATTCAAATTTCCAGAGATGTAGGTCCTACCCTCTTGAAAGTCCTGGCACCCTAAGCCAGCATATGCTGCTCAACTCCTTTGCTTTCAGACTGTGGCAGAGCAGGAATTAAGATCACTAGGTCTCTCGACTTCTTCGCTAGACCCCTGCATAATCCAGGGTCCAATAAAAGGAGCTCTGCTGGAAGATCCTCCTACATCACTGACTTCCATGAGGCAGATTTAGGCTGAAAGTACCCTTCCAAAAGCACGGAGGTCAGCTAGCGAGAGGCAAAAATTGCTATCCCCAAGCACAGGTTAGAATGAGTAGTTTCATGCTGCATTCCAACGTTGCTACAAATGTATACACCACTAGCAAACTGGAGCCACAAGCTACTCATCAGTGCAGAGCTTTCCATCTGCAGAGACTGGCTATAGATCACCCTTAAAGTCTTTAATTAAATATTTGTTTACTAAGAGAGAAATCAGTGAAAGCCCTTGGGAGGAAAATCTCATAATTAGTTTAGCTGCACACAAAAGCCAACACTTTCAAACTGATGCCCAAACTAAAACCTGTGGGTGTTAAAATACATTTATCTACATTAAGCTAATTTAGATACAGCAGGCAGCACCTTTTCCCTTCTAAGCCAACAAAAACAGAGAAGCTACTTGCTATAATTAGCTGGAGCATTTGTGATGTCTAGGCACTAAGCAAAATTGACTTCATGAATGAAAAAAAAAAAAAAAGCATTTGGTCATAGTGCACAAAATCATATTCTTCTCTGCGTAGCTGACTGCAATGACAGGTCAACCCCACTGCAACCCAGGCTCTAGACCTGCCCCATCAGCCAGCACTGACCATGCCCTAAGAAACAATCTGTATTAAACAGTTTTCTTGCTCTTAGAAACACCAGGTTCAATTTTATCATGGAAAAATAAGAATCAAAAGCAGATGCTCTGTGTCATTCTACAATAAATCAATCAACAGCGCAACAGGATTAATTCAGGATGAAATGGCAGTGACTTACAAAAACAAAAATTGCAGATCCGGGTTACTGCTGGATGGTAAGAAGTCTCCCCAACACTGTGTAAAAGACCTTACCCACGTACTTGGGACCGCAACACAACTAGGGTCTGAATCCCACACTGAAGACTGAAGATCTCCCAAAGATGCCTGCTTGTCTGGCTTCAGAGAAATTACAGCCCAGTATCAAATTCAGCAGTCAGTATAACCTTAAAACATCAGGGCTGGCTTCTGAGAAGAGCCTCTGTGTCACCTCCCACCCAGCTCACAGCCTCACCCCAGCCAGCCCCAGCCACCAACACCTCTAAGAATGTGGAAGATAGAAAATACAACTCCACAAAATGTGAGGTGGCAGGGGTGACCCCTTCCTGGCCACTACAGGCACCCAACTTAAGCCCTGAATCGTGAGATTTTAGTACAATCATTGTCTTGATGTGATACTGCATTAACAAACCTCAAGGCAAACTCATAAGGAAGAACTAGGGGTCTGCAGTCCCTACAGACCAAGGCCAGGAAAGATCACAACCATTCAACCATTTGCTGCTGCGGTACTGAAAATGTGAAGCATAAACACTTATTCATTGAGACGGCTACTTCAGATCCATTAACCTATGTACCACTCCATCATGTGGGCAATGGAAAAGCTGGTTTATTTGCTTTACGTCTGAGCATTTCCACCTCCAATTACATCTTATACCAGCTAAAGTAGATCTTTTTAACTATGGATACAACCACGTATCTTCACCGAACCAATATATTGCATATACGCTCTGACAGATGCATTTACATTTACTGAAGACCTTTTCAGGGACCATTCCATACTCTCACAATTGTATTGAGCCATGATTAACACAACCAAAGCAAATGGTCACTCTAGTAAAACTGTCAAGTAAGTCCCCTGCCGTCTCTTCTTTATAAGTGTTTCCCAGTGGTAAGTCCACGTTTTCTCCAATTACTTGAAGAAGCATCCCTCTTTCATATTCTTATACTACCTCCAAGCAGCACGACTTTAATACAGAAGGAGAAATGGTTTCCTCTCCCGTACAGATGAGGATATATAACAAAAAAAGAAAGAGACTAAAACCAAGAACATAATTTCTCAATGTGTTTCACACATCACAGGCAAACTGCTCAGCAGGTTTAACTTCAGGAACTGGCCACTTCTTCAAAAAAGAAAACAGCCTGTGTTCAGAACCCCAGTAAACAGAAAAGCTACTTTATTTGGAACATTTACCTGTGAACAGTTTGACAGTGGTATATTTTTAGCTCAATGAACAGAGTATTAACGACACACCTCTCCTCTTCCAACGGCATGATTGGTATGACCAACTAGTCTATTCCCAGCATCCAACAGGTGTACATGAGCATCTGTTGGCACAAGATTTCCATGCCAAGTGTCTCTTTTGTTCAGTTCTTGTGGCCCTCCTGATGGGAGGGGTTGCTAAATAAATCAAACCGACATACCATTTCTTTGAAAAGTTCTCATGCTTAGCACATTCAAAACATTCTGAAATAAAAATGACTGCACAACAGCATAGCATGTTTCTCTATGGTAGTGGCAACATGCCAAAGACATACCTAGCATGCTAAAAACATCCAGCTCGAGGAAAAAAAAAAGTTTGTGCAATATGTAAGGAGAATAGGAGGAGGAAAGTAAAGAGAATGTCCTGACATTTTCACTATTCAACAACAACAAAAAAACCAAAACAAAAACCACAAACAAGCAAGCAAAAAAACACCTTATGAAGAAGAGGCCAAGAAAAAAGGGAACAGTGCTGAAAAACAATAGCCAAAGGTACTCCTTAACCTGCCCTTGGCCATAGGAAGGGCCATACAATCCCTGAGCACAAAGATAAAGATTGGTGTTCATGTTCTCATAATCACGTACATTTTACTGTATGCAGAAACAACAGTTTCAGACGCAACCCCACCCTCCTCAGCCATCTTTCTCAACTATAAATTCTGTTATGAACTCAACAACTCAACTATGAACTAACAATACATACAAAAGTTTTTTTCCATACAAAACTGGGCTTTTTTAATGAGGAATTGATAGTAAAAAGCACGTCTGGGACTGACAATACATGGAAAAGAAATAAATCTGGACAAAATATAAATAAGCTGCCTGCGTAAATGCATAGAATTTATCTATATCAGTGTTGAGCTGTTAAATAAGTTGAGATCTGCTAGATGCAAGAAGAGTTTCTTACATGTAATATCTCTGTAACCCTTTTCTCATTAAAGGAAAGCAATGGAAAGCAAAAGTCTCAGAAGGCCCAGCTGTAACTGCTGCAGCACTGTACTCATGTTCATTAGAAAAACAAATTCACAACAGATCATTTTAAAAGTAATAATAAAACCCCAACAAATGAAAACCATATGCGGAAACAAAAACCAACACTGGGGGAAGCTGCCTTCAACGCTGCTTCTCTGCAAACGCCAACTGCACCTCAGTGCCATTTGACAGCACACACATTGCGGCTACAACGCTTGCTTCACCAGGCGACTGTTATTTGGTGATAACGATCAAACATGAAATGATTTCTAAGGTGTAAAGAAAGCTAGAGAAGACAGCTAGATTTTCACATTTACTATCTCTAGGCCAGACTCCTGCTGGCTTAACTTGAGAAAGCTACCATGAGGTGAGGCAGAGGAAGGGTCCAACACACTGGGCAAGCTTCCCAGCTCCATCAGCTGGGAAGAGGAGCAAGAGCAAGGCGCGAGCTCATGTGTCAGAAACGCCCTACATGGCTCTCCACAGTTTGTACCATGGAGCACTGCCCTGATATCAACAGAACTTTCCACGGCATGGTGTGCATCACACACTACAGAAAAGAGCTTGCGCCACTCTGCTCCACAAGCCCCTTGTCCAACTGAGAGTCGAAGAGATCTGAGGGGCTGTGGTGGCTCCTCACTCAGACGTTAAGGCTGTCCAGTTGCTGTAGCCTAAGCACTGCAGCTCACAAAGGTTTCCTATAGCTGTGAAACGGCGAGCAGGAGCCCTGTGGTGAGAGACACCAGCCTGGACTGGATTTAGGAGCTGACTCATGGGCCATGGGCAATGATCATCTATTGTACCAGTTTGTAACTTGTGCCCAGATCAGATGACTAAGGAATTCAGGTGCCTACAGAGAATAACTGCCTAAATAACTTTTCCAGCCTGAGCCTTAAACATCTGCATAAACAGACCTTCTCATCTGTGTTCCATAAAATATTTCCAGGTACTCCTCACTAATGAAATACAATGCTTATTTTACAAGTAATCCAACTACAAATATTAAATCCGGTAACTGAGCCACATCAAAAATAAATCCTTAGTAAGGTGATGAAATAGAAATGAGCATTCCACCAAATAAAGGAGTTTTTACTGACTACATTTTGCATATGTTGAAGAAAAAACAGAATACCCTTCATAAAATGGTTCGGTACCCTACTTAAAAGGAGCTGTCTGAGATACATGTAGCAGCGTTCTGGTCTCTATACAGGTAGCACGAACACTTTGCCCCTCTCTGATCCATTCTGTCTGCAGGCAGAGTCCGGTAGCGCACAGTTAATTCCAAAAGCTGCAGGATTCACGCCACCATAGAGATGAAAAAGCATCTGTACTGCTTTTCGCCTCATAACTGCTGCAAGCTCCTATTTCATCCAGAAATGCTGCATCCTGCTCTAGTGAGGATCATTTACCGCACTTAACCCGCATTACAGAAAAACACAGAACGCGCTCCTGTTCCATAGCCTGACCTCTTTTGTTCACACCAACTTTATGCTGCTGCATGAAGTAATATCATATTCCTTATTTTATTTATTGCCTATCTAGCGCTGGCTGTGCCACATTAGCGAGCCATTAGTCTATCCCTGCAGCCCTACAACCATTGCCAAGTCATCCAGGCATCACAACAGCCATTTCTGTTTTACTGAGGAACAGAAAGAAAACGGAACGCTGACAGATAGTAACAATTTTTATAGAAATCGCATCTCGCTGCCATCACCCACCCCTCCTTGCTCTTTACCGCACACCATTTTCATCTCCCAACACCATTTTCATCTCCTGTCTCTCCCTCCAGAGGCTTCTGAGCATACGCAAGCCCTTCCTCCCGCAGCGGTCAGAGAAGTCACAGTCTCCCTTGACATTTTCACACGGCCGGAATCGGAATCCCTCCGAATAAACTACTCGTCGTGACCTGCCTCCGCAACCCTCGGGATGGGGAATATTGTTCCCCAAGACATCTCTCAGCACAATGCGTTCACAGGACTGGGTGAATGCAGCATTTTCTCTGAACCGCCTGGACTTTCAATAAGCAGGTTTCATAATATTCCTTATCCTGTCGATACAGGTCGAAGTCCGTACCGAACGCTCCGCATCTTGACAGTTTATGTTTATTCCCTCTTCTTTACGTCTATTCCCTGCTTCCGATTCTGACCACTTAGCATTTATACTACGGATAACGTTAAGCGCAACCCAGGAACGCAGATCGCTACTCACCTCCTCTAAACAAGGACGTGGCTCTACTCACAATTAAGATACTCGAATTATCAATTCAACCGCTCACTCCGGATTTGTATTATCGCCCCGAGAGCAAAGGGATCGGCTCTAAAAGCAGGATATCTGCACGAACGCCAGACCCGGAGCTGCTGCAGTCAGTCTCCCGGGCTCCAGCAGACGCCTGCCATATTTTTATTGTTAAATCAGGCCCGCATCCATCTCCCGAAGGGATAACGGCGTCGGCTCCTCGCCTCACGCCTTTTATCCGCGCATCCGCCTCGGGAGGGCAGGGACGGGCGCGCAGGAGCCGCGGCGGGAGGCGGACGCTCCGCTGCGGGGCGAGCCCGACGGGGGGGGGAGCCCCGCACGCCGCCTCCCCCGGAGGGACCGCGAGCCGGCGGCGACGGGGAAAGGGAAAGAACCGCACGGACCTGAAACGCCAAGCGATGTCGGGCGGCGCGTCCCCTCCGCACCGCGGCCTGCGGCTGCGCGGCTGGGGCGGCGCCCGGGGAGGGGGCGAGAGGGGAGGGGATGGAGAAGGGGGGAGCAAGATGGAGGGGGGAAGGGGACGAACTGCAGGGGGAAGGGGGCGAGATGAAGCGGGGGGGGGGGGGAGGGGGCAGGGCCGGCCACGCCCGCCCCCGCTGCGGGGAGGGGAAAAGAGGGCGGGGGGGGGGGGGGGGGGGCTGCGGCAGCCGCCTGCCATCCCCCCGCTGGGCACACGCAGCCGTAAACACCCGGGTGTGCACCACACACAGAGAAGAACACACATGTATGCACACACATATATATATATATGCACACACACATATATATGCGCACACACCCATATATATATATATATATATATACACACGTACATGCACGCAGACACACATATACATGCAGACACACCGACAGACGCAGCTATAGGCACATCTACGCGCGCGCACCCGCACATACAGAGGTACCCGCGCGCATCACCATCGTATCATACGTACAGGCTCCTACGCACCCGCACACGCTCTCGCGCAGGCAGCCCCAGGTGCGCTCCCCCGCAGCCCCAGCCCCCGGCGGTACCTGCGGGCGGCGGCCGGCGCCGGGCGGGCAGTGGCCGCAGCGCTGCGCTCGGGGGGCGGGGCCAGGGCCCTGGCCCCGCCCCCCGAGCGCAGCGCTGCGGCCACTGCCCGCCCGGCGAAGGGCGGGGCGAGCGGCCGCCCCTGCGGCGCCGGGAGAGGGGAGAGGGGCCGGCCCCGCCTCGCCCGGCCACACGCCGAGCTGCCTCCTTTCCCGTTTTCCTTACATTTATCGCGCTCCTCCTCCTGTGGCCGAGACAATGCCGGCTCACCCCCAGCGCCTCGTTCCTCCGCTGCTGCGCTCCCGGCGCTGCTCTGTCATTCCCGGGGGGAATCCCCTCCTCCCCACCCCCCCCCCCCACCACCACCACCCCCGGCTGCAGTCAGGCCTCTCCCGCCCCAGCCCCGCCGCCCTCACGCGTAACCGCCCCCCCGCCCTTCGCCGGAATCACCCGGTCCCCTGAAGCTCAACCCGAGATGCCCTACGGCCACGCTTCCCCTCTCTCAACCAGGCTTTTGCCCGTCTTCCCAGAGAAAACTGCCAGCCCGCAGCCAGTGAGCCGGTCCCCCTTCCCTCTCCTGCCTGCTCTCCCTGCCCCGCACCCCTCATCGCCATCCAAGCCTGGAGGCAGACATTGCTGCTCCAGGGTTCCCCTGTTAATCCTGCTCCCTCTGCTTACGCCTGTGCCCTCCACCCTCCTCACGCCCCTTCTCCTTCCCTCCCAGCTGCTCTTCCTGACCTTGCAGTACAGCTATGCACCACTGCACTTGTGTTCTCCGTGTTTGCTTTGGGGTTTTTTAGCAAAAAAACCCCCAACAAACTCAGAGCAACAAACACCATTTGTTTCATTTGCTTCTTTAGTTATCCTTCTTTTCTCTGCTGTTTTCCATCCCCACACTCACTGCTAGGTCACTACTTAACTGCTTTTTTGAGTTCCTCTCCTCTGCGTCTGTCCTCAACTTGCTCTTATCTGGCTCCTGCCTCTTCACACTCAGCTGCTTTGCCAAAGTCTCCAGTATCCACTTCCTGGCATAATCTCTGGAATATCACTTCATTTCCATCCTGTCAAAATTATCAGCCTGGCCCTGTTTGATATTTTCTTCTCCTTTGGTTTCCAAGACCGCCTCCCCCTGAGTCACCTCCTTGCCACTGCTTTACTGCATCCTTCTCATACTCCCAGTTTCCAGTGAAGGTCCTAAGGGGCCATTCAATCTGTCACTCCCTCTATGCTTATTGTTTGGTGAACTCACCCTATAAAATACAAGCATGACGCACGCATTAACTAGCAGTCTCCCTGTGATCTACCTTTCTATTTCCAGGCTCCTTTCCTTACCCAAATTAAAATCCCATTCTGCCTTTCTGGCACCCACAGAGTGGCAAGCCACTGATTTAACAGGTACAAAAGAGAGCTCCAAAACTGCAACCAAACAGGACAGTAGTGTACCAGCTATCTCCTGCCCTGATCACATCAGCCAATATCACCACTCTACTACTCATTCAGATCTCCGGTCTGGACACCATCCTTAGCCAGACTTGGCTCCTTTCTTCACACCCAAGCCAGGCCCAGAACGTCACCCTGCCCTACCCAGCCAGGGGGCAAATGCTCTCATGCAGCTCCTCATCATCTCCCTTTTCAGTTTTGGCCACATACCCTTCTGTATCCTGTACAGATGAACCTTGCGTATCTGAACACACTCCTAACGTTGCTGCACATTCCTTTTCCTTATCTGTAGCAGCACATTCCTTTTCCTTATCTGTTGGTCGGAACAAGCCATCGTTTTCTCCATATCTTTCCATGGGTTTCTCTTCTCAGATTATAGATCGGCAATTTCACAACTCCTTGTACCTGCCCATATTCAGCATCACCACCTACCTTTGACTTGCCCAGGATATGACACGCGTAACCTCATGCTTTCTCTCATTCCTAAGTCCCTCAAACTTGGGTAAAGTTCCTCAGAAAGTCTCTTTGAACTGTTCTTTCAACATAAAGCCTACAAGAACCTTGTCAAGAATTAAGTGTGAACAGGCTAGTTCACTGGGCTGAGTCCAGTGGCATGAGTTTTAAGAAGGCCAAATGCCGGGTCCTGCACTTGGGGCACAACAACCCTATGCAGTGCTACAGACTGGAAGAAGTCTGTCTAGAAAGCTGCCTGGAGGAGAAGGACCTGGGGGTGTTGGTTGACAGCCGACTGAACATGAGCCAGCAGTGTGCCCAGGTGGCCAAGAAGGCCAATGGCATCCTGGCTTGTATCAGAAACGCTGTGACCAGCAGGTCCAGGGAGGTGATTCTCCCTCTGTACTCTGCACTGGTGAGACTGCTCCTTGAATCCTGTGTTCATTTCTGGGCCCCTCACCACAAGAAAGATGTTGAGGCTCTGGAGTGAGTCCAGAGAAGAGCAACTAAGCTGGTGAAGGGGCTGTAGAACAGGCCCTATGAGGAATGCCTGAAAGAGCTGGGGTTGTTTAGCCTGGAGAAGAGGAGGCTGAGAGGAGACTTCATTACTCTCTACAACTACCTGAAGGGAGGTTGTAGAGAGGAGGGAGCTGGCCTCTTCTCCCAAGTGACAGGGGACAGGACAAGAGGGAATGGCCTCAAGCTCCGCCAGAGGATATTTAGGCTAGAGATTAGGAGGAAGTTTTTCACAGAAAAAGTCATTGGGCATTGGTATAGGCTGCCCAGGGAGGTGGTTGATTCACCTTCCTTCGAGGTGTTTAAGGCATGGGTAGACGAGGTGCTCAAGGGACATGGTTTAGTGTTTGATAGGAATGGTTGGACTTGATGATCTGGTGGGTCTTTTCCAACCTGGTTGTTCTACGATTCTATGATTCCCTATCTGTCATCTGTAGTTGTTCATATCCAGGTCTTGGGATGCAGTAAAAAATAAGACATCTAAGAGGCAGCTCTGTCTGCCTCCCCCTTTTCCAGCTCCTCTCTGGCACTGATTCTGCTGATCCACCACTGATCCCTCCCTGTCTTACTAAAACCTAATTCGGCAACAAGAAGAGAAGAATTCTCTGCTGGCTCAGTGAGCTGAGCTGGCCTTCAGCAGTGAACTGTTAGATCAGCTCAATTATCTAGTCTAACAGCACTCTTAGATGCTAAAATATCTAAAACAGGCCATCTCTGCACTATTTGTACAGCATCTTGTACAATTAGAGCCCACTGTTGAGGTTTCCAGATAGGTACTAGATACATACTTGCTTCTGGGCAATGTAAATAGTGGTAGTAAGGAGGTAAAAAGAGCCTTTTATTCTTAAAATTTAACAATAATGATTTCCAGCAAAACCCTTCTTAACCATTACTGTAACAAAGGACAAGCCAATGGCTTCAGTCACTTTAAAAAGCTATACACAGAGAAAAGAAAAATAAATTAAAACAATTCTTCCAAGCTTCCTAAATTCCCAGCCAGTGATACTGAAATTAGTTGGAATATCTGCAGTATTAAGAGCCTACTCCTGATCAACCGGTTCACTAATTCTGATCTGAATAACGTGAAAAGTTCTACACAGTTTCTTTATTATCAGAACTATATGTTAAGATACTGTACAAAACAATTTCTGTTAGCCTAGCTAGAGCTTTGTTCTTAGCAAAAGCAGAATAATTTGTCTGTGAGCATTAAAAACTAGCAGGTGCCTAGGTACTATCTCACATTTCAGGCTCTGAAGGATAAAACTCAGATTTTTGATCCAGCATAAATGTTATTTTTACTTTCTCCATTGCTGAGAGGAATTCAGAGAACTTGATGATGTGTGTGTATATCTATATGAAATTAAAAAACATATTCAAATGTTAAGATGTTAAGAAACATCAGGAAAAATCATCCTTCACAGAACTATTAGTATCTCTCAAACAACTGGGCAGGTTAAAAAAGTATTCTTGTGATACATGGGAGCGAGCAAGAACATCCAGCGTGTTTTAAGATTCTGTCTGTCATAACCCTCATAGCTCAAAGATGGGTGGGCCATTGATTATCATGGAAATAACTGGGTAGGAATGAATGCCTGAAGAAGCAAGAACCAGAATAGCAGGGGACTTGTGGGCTCCAACCAGTTATCCCAGTTACTGATAGTCACTTTCTTCTTTTTAAAGAGCCCAGGTTTTGCGAAGAGTGTGCCAGGTACAAATGTTTTGCCACTCATCGTTAAAACGGCATCTCCAGGTCTGAAAGAGAGGGTGCAATTTTCATTTAAAAATGACTGCAAATATTTGCTGGTGTTTTTAGTGTGAACTTTCACCTCGTGGGGTTAGAAAGCCAAAACCTACAACTTTGTGACAATGAAAGTGGGAATACTTAAAAGATAAAATACCAGCACTTCCTAATACCAGCAAGTAGACCCAGTAATACAAACAGTTTGTTCACACTGACAGCCACGTTCCGACTCCTTTAATCAAACCAAAAGGCATAGAACAAATGGCTGCATTACAAACTGTTGTTAAATGAAGTGGAAAGGGTCAGCAAAACAGTGTTGGGCAAAGTCACTCCCCTTCTGCCCATTACTTTGTAGTTAGCTTTGGTTTGGAAACCCGAGGGTTTTCTCATACATTTTGTCCATATAGCCACGGATTTCTTACAATCGAAGAAATACTTTATCGTTTTTTAGTTTGAAAATCTACCAGGCCACTGTGCTCAAAAATATTGTCTGGTCCTCCTCTCAGAGACATACACTCAAAGTCATATTAACATCTTCACTGAAAGAGGAAAACCCTCATAAATGTGTACAGGTAAACATATTTCAAAATCCCTGAAAGATCATTTTAAAATAAATTATAGTTTAAATGACCTATTGGATTGTTCAAGATAAAATGAAAAATAATCGGTGTTGCATTTTACTCTTTCCAGGATGTAGGCCTTTTCAGTCATCGTTGTGTGGACTGAAATTGCAGGTGGGTATCTCCAAACAGAAACAAAAGCAGAACATCTGGATTAGATATTAGGAGTCCTAATTGTTAAGGCAATACTAAAACTAGAAAAAAATCCATTTCAGGATGGTGGCAATTTAAAAAAAAAAAAAAGACAGAAGAAATACACACGGTTTCATGCTGCAAAAATAAACTTCCTAGCTATACCATTAAACTGAAAAAGCATTATGTTATCAGACAGTTCCAGTTGCACAGGTTCACATGTGATGGGAGATGCGTTCCTCCCACCAGACACACCTTTCCTCCACCCATGACGCCTAGTTTTAAACACACAGTGAGGCTCAAAGGCAAAAATCTAGACTTGCACTTTGTCTCACAGAAGTCGTGGCCAAGATCTTGAAAGGAAAATCAAAGAGGGGCAATAATTTGCCTAAAGGAAAAATTCTTAGATTCCTCACTGTGTGCGCAGCTTGTCTGGAAGCACAACAGCTTCTCTGTCACAAAAATCTATTCTTCACATAACTTTCTACTCATCATCTTAGGAACACCCAGTTCTGTGCTACACCCTTGCCTTCAATAACACTGCGTAGGAATGCATTCCCTGCAATCTATTTAGGAGTGCATTTCTGTTTCCCAACAGTCACTGTAAACAGAAACAGGTTAGATCTTCACTCCCTGGCTCCTCTTCTCTCTAGAGGCCTATGGAACCTATGGAGCTGACAAGCGCAGAGTTCTGCTGCAGGAAATAAATGCACTTCCATGGAATCTCCACGCACGGTAATTGGCATTAACCTAACCATGGTAAGAAAGGCATGCATGACAGAGGCAGTGTCTCCACTGGTAAGAAACAGACAGCAGGAACGTGGAGAAATGGAGACCCTCAGCATCTCCACTCTCAGGTCATATATCAGAGGTCTAGGAACATGCTCCTGCTGAGAAAGTCCAATTTCTCCCTATTAATCTAAATGTTCCCCAGCACCTCTACTACTTCATGCCTACCCCGTCCCCTTAGTATTAGTTCTTAGCCATTTTCTGTACCTTGAGCTCTCACCAGCTTAGGGCCTGCTTCTCCATGCGCCCATCATGCCAAGCCCTGGAAAATGACTAACGCATGGGGCTCTTGCAAAAGCCTTTGCCTTGGCTTTGGCCAGCTGATCTTCCCACGCCACCAGAGTCAGCAGTGGAAATGCTGACAGTACAAAGCAAAGATGGCCTTCCTGCTCTCTGTGCCAGCAACATGGCTGTCTTCAGCACCTGGGAGCAGTCCTGGCAGGAGTCCTGCTGCTGGGCTGTGGACGGCCAGGAAGCATTAGCAAGCACTGGTAGAGGCACGAGGCCAGCGTACCACAACATCCCTTGCAGACATTTCCATTCTATTCAAGTCAGTGCATTAGAAAAATAAAATGTCTTGGGACTTATTTGTATGTCCTGCAGGCTCCATACCTTATCATGGACAACGTCTACATCTGCAGTCAAAGGCATGCCTGAAGCTGTGCAGACAGACACAAAGCTTACCCCAACTAGCTTGTACACCAATAAACAGCTCCACTGCAGCAGCCGAAGCCCAAGGGCAGCTGTACAAAACCACTCTGGAAAGGAGGGTAACACTGGAATCACACACTGAGCTGTATGCTCCCGAGGCCACCCTGCTCCCAGGACTCACCTGGTAAATGTCTGCCTGTTGCAGGGCTGCACGTACAATTTGGAGATGTGTGTTTGACTGCAGTCTACACGCTCCCTGAAAAGGCCTGATGTTTAGAAAGGAACACCTGACAGGCAGGTGTAAGTTTGCCTGTTCAAACTATCCTGCATGGTGCAGCAGGTTGAGGATCAGTTCTCTGCAGTAAAGGTGTTAATGCAGCAAGGTTTCCTCATGTGTACCAAAAATGAAATGAGGAGTTACACTGAGCAAAAGCCTCAGCATTTATCTGTCCTAACAAAATCTGTGTTATTCTCTTTAAAAAAGCTTTACCCTTTGTTGCCAACTATTATTTTCTACTCTGTTTCTTCTTTCCTTGTGTTTTACCATGATTTTACTGCTCTTTCCTCTCAGTGCATTGAAAAAACACATATTAGCCACTCCATGTCATTTGACAAAACATAAAGTTGCTGTGCATATTTGGGTAGGTTATACTGGAACAGCTGGTCTATCAGCTACTTGGTGGGATAATGTCTCTGTTTTTAATATCCAAATTTGTATTTTGTCATTAAAAAAACCCAAACCCACAAGTAACAAGAAATACAGACATGGAAAGACAAAAGTGGCTGAATAAATTGATAGTAAAGTAACTTCTTTTAGTAATGTGGTAGAAAACACAGATTTCTAGGGCAGATACAGGCAAAAAAAAAGGAACTTCAGTGAACCTAATTTACTCATCTTTGCCAAGTGAAACACAAAAAAAAAAAAAGAAAAAAGAAAAAAAAAAAAAAGAAACCCAGTTAAATTTATTAGTTTCTCTCCCAGATAATATGTGTTTTCTGACAACATGCTTAACTTACCTATAGAAAATAAAGCTCGCTAAAGGTCAGGTTAAGGAATCAGCACATATTCCAAAAACCTATCAGCATAAATAAGTAAGAAAAGGTAAAGCATTTTTAAATGCTTTCAGTGGTAACTGCCTTGCTCTGATAACGTCCAATTTTAATAGTTCAGGCTGTGATTCCTTGTTCAGTTCCATGCAGGTGGACCATGTTTGCCTGTACAGAGGTGTGTCTGATGTCCGTGGAACCACATCCAGTCATCTGCTGTCACTGCTTTAATGCTAGTACCACATAGATGGATGAAATTATTGTCATAGAAGCATATTTACAGGAATTAATTACCAGCAGAAATAGGCTGTTCTAACACTCAAAGTTCGGCCTGAAGTTGCTGCCTCCTACAGAGGTAACTTCCATGTCAGATCCCTCATACACACCACATCAGGGTTATTAGTCAGGTGCAGGTTTGCAACCACAAGATGTTAACTTTTAATTGTGAGAAGCTTTAAGAAGATTCTCCTTTCCTTTTTTAGCTGAGATCTCACCTGCTTCTGTAAAGGACCACTTCTTTTAAAAATTGTCCTGGGCTATAAATTTTGCCTTCTTAATTATGATCTCTTAGTTATGAAGACCAAGAACAATGAGTTTAAATGTCACTCTATCAGTCTCTGTCTAGTTGGCATGGGACTGTTCCAAGGGCAGAGAACTTCTACTGATACATTTCTGTTTTAGAAGGGACCTGGAAAAAGAAAAAAATATCAAAAGCAGCCCCAAGCACAGCAGGTTCTAAGGGCTTAATGCATGGACTGCAGGAGTTCTTCAGAATTCCACACAGTGAGCCATCCCTTCATAATATTTGACTTTCAAACTGCAGTCAAAATTTCTTGAGTATCTTGGAAACCTCAAGTCTCATTTTCAAGTGTCATCAGCATTTTGCCTGTGTGCAGGCAATGAGAGTCCGTGTTTCCTTGACACTCTCAAAGGGGATTGCGCATGCAGCATGTGAATCTATTGTTGAATACAATTTCATCAACCTCCTGCCAATGCCCAGCCACGCGTCCACAAGCCACCAGCAATGCTCATCAGAACAACAAGGGGAGCATGAAAGTGCAGTCTGGAAAACTCTGGCATAGAAGGGAAATGTATGCCCATCTATTTATAAATAAAGTCTGAAGCTTAGCTGCACTGATCGTACTATAAATAGTGACTTGCATGGACTCCAAAGTAGCAGATCTGTTATTTCATAAATTCTTGTCTTTTATTCTAGAGCAGCAGTTTTTTGCAGAAATCCATTTTCCCCCTGTTGCTGTGATACTTTTTAAAAGCATTTTGAACGCTACTCCTATGCACTTGAATTCAAGGCCAAACATCCTTTTTACATGAGGAAAAAAATAAGTCAGAAGTACTACTTAGTTCTTTGCAGAAGGGATATGACAAGAAATCTTCTTCCTCCAGGGCTGTACCAAACAACACTTACTTAACTATGTTCACTACTCCCTAGAACAGTCACATTTGCAGGAGAGTAAACATCAAACTGATGCAGAACCTGCCTGTAGTTTGAGGGCAGGTTGCTGCCTCATCAGCACCCTAGCCAAGGCAGGGAGATGTTTTAAAAGCCTGGGAATATTCTTATAATAACAGTTCGTCTACACCTATAGGATGTTAGAAATATGATATATATAATATAGCCATTTGCTGGAAAGTTCATAAAATACAGTAAATGGCTGAGGAGGATGTCGAACTGTGAAATTAAATCATAATTGTGAGCTAGTTTCCTTGGCTCCTAATCTCAGCTTTTATGTTTATTATAATTAACCAGAGGTCATAATGCTTTATTCCTGTCTTTCAGGGTATGTGACGCTACTAAAAATGCCAAAGCTTGGAACAAGTTAGGAGACTATTGTTTAAAACATTCATTCTCTAGAAACAAAAATAAAATCAGGAAAAAGAGAGCAAAACTTACACAGCAGGTGATGCTTCTTGCCTACTTCCTCCGCAAGAATCCTGTCTCCTGGAAGCAGTTTTATTTCCAGTTAACTGAGTATTCACCTCAACTTCAAAGGTCATGACTTTTTATCAGGTTATTGTTATAAGCTGTTGACATTAGTGGAAAAATTTTAATGTAATTTTTTCACAGCCAAGCAAATTTTAACAGGCTGTAGTAACATCAGCTGATGGAAATTCCCCCACAAGCCTGTCAAGACAGATTGGATCATCTGCAGGTCAAAGATTCTGTGCCCATTTTTGTCCTCATAAGCACAAGCTCCACAAGGATGCACTCAGCACACCTATTATAACTTACCTGGAAAATACGATCTTGTGCTGTACTCCAGGGAAAGGGACAGTTCCAAACCCACGTGGGATCCTCTACAGCAAAACTGAGCTTTGTATTTCATGAAAAAATCTAGAGGTTTTGGATTTTGCAGGCAATCTAGTCTCTTATAAAAGCCTCTTATTTGGGGGGGAAACTAAAATGGCTATTAGGAAAGTTTGAAAAGTAGGATAGCTGGGAAAAGTGGGAAGTAGAGGCCCCATAAAATCAAAGACTGCCTACAGCCCAATCCTCATGCCCTTTTAGAACCTTTGTGCTAACCATGGATAATCATAGAATCATTTGATTGGAAAAGACCTTTTTGATCATAAAGTCCAATCTTATCTGTCAGCACAAACCCACATAAGAGCACAGTGATTCTCTCAGCTAAGAGTTGAACTTTTCAAGCACCTGACTGACCAGAATTTGATTTTTCCTGCATTCACGCTCAAGATATCACAAAGCACTTTACAAATCAATGCATCACAGTGGTTCAATCATCTCTAGCAAATAGAAGCCCAGAATAGAAAAATGGTCTCTAATATATGACAAGAGTCTGATGCCAGAATTTCTGGATGAAATACACAGAGTGGTAAAGATTTGTGATTGCACCTTTCTGTTCAAGTGCCTGAGACTCGCTGGAAAATATATGTGGTTATTCAAAGTACTCCTGGACAATGGCCTAAATTGACAATGGCTAGATCTAACTAAGGAAATTCTGAGGATGCAAGAATGGTTAAATCTAGGGGTTAGATACAAGGTTGGACAAAACCAAAGCCATGGGTTACATAAAATAAGTTTCTTGCCACAAGTAACTATATTTCTGCAATTCACACAAGAAGAATGCCCAAAAATTATTCTGGGGTGCATAGAAATGTTTTTAAACACGTGTGTACACATGTAGGGTACAGCCCTCTTAGCAGAACCCTGTACAAGACACAACCTTGCTCCCAGCAGAGAGTCTGCTAGGAATTATTTTCAGCTCAGGCTGACTGCTGGATACGTGGCAGCTCCACTGATGTAGCGGTGTAACTGAGATAAGAATCTGGCCAAAAGTTTTTAGAAAAAATAAATGGTAGCATTTTTTGAAAAACATATACCAGGCTATCTTATGATTCTTCCCCAATCTTATAAACACAGTGAAACACCATAGAAACAGACAGCAACTCTGTTTACACTGGAGGAAGCTGTAGCTCATCAGGATACAGTTGTATAAATAATTTTAAAAAATATTCCCGTACATACTGCTTGTCCTTTTAAAAAGGAAAATACTAGAATGGAAAATTCTCATTTCCCACCATGCACAGAATGTCATTCTAGTGCCTGTGACACACAGGCCTGCACTAGTGCCTGCTGAGAGCTTCCTTCCTTGAGCTTTGGATCGGGCCCATGGAGAAAGCAGAGAAAGTGATCTACATCTTTCCAATTAAGGTGGAAGAATTCAGTGTGAACTTTTCACTTGTAGTACAAACCCACATACAGAGCAGTTACCTTTTTATAATGTACAGTGTGGAAGGAAAATAAGGCTTAAATGAAGCAACAATTGAACATAGCATGAAAATGCAGTTATTTTTTGTGATCTTTGGCTATTTTTATTTCATTTTAGAATGAGATATTTACAGGCACCTACAAGAAAAAATAATTTAAGAAACACCAATGGTAATGTGATAACTTGATGCACACTTGTATATTTTGCTTCTGTTTGAGTAGAAGCCCTATGTTTTTTTACTCTCATGAATACTGAGCAAGTCAACACTAAAAATATATATCACAGAACTTGTTAATATCTGCAGGTTTTCTTTGTAAAGCCCTTTCACCAAAATCACAGTTAGGTCTAAGCAACGAATAGGTTTGAGAATAGGAAGCTTTTCGCTTTTCAGATTCTGATCGCAGAGTCAGAAAGAGGGAGGTATTGCTTCTAGCAAGCACTCTTTATGGCTATGGAACACTTACCAGCCAGATGCTCTTAAGACACTACCATCACTGACAGTATATAATACACATCTAAGCGTATAAGCCTCCTGTTTCAGCAGGGCCAGGACCTCAAGGGCCAGACTAAGAGATATTAAGAAAAGCCTACAGGGGGAAAAAAAAATTGAAAGGTTCCCTCACTCCCTGATGTCTCACCAGCCCACATGTGCTCTCTTATCATGGACCGTCAGCTAATGAAACAATCCAACACAGAACGCTAGGTGTTTGCCCTGTAGAACTATGGTTTATTTCCAGTGAAGCTAAAACAGACTCCACGTACCTCATCTAATTCTGGTTGTTACTCCTTTTAGGATGTGTGTCTTGCTGGACCTCTGGAGAAAAAAAATTAAAAGCCTCAGGTCATGGATTTGCCCTGAGACGTAAGCCACTGATAATGCTGTGTTGTTACTGCTGCCTCCCAGGTTCTCTTGTTGTATTAGAAGACATAATCCTTGGAACATTTGTCTAATAGGTGCTCTGTAGCCATCCAGGGCTGCACCCATTGTTATTTCAGAAGGCACCTTGGGGTAGGCAGCTCCCTCCTGGACCCACTTTACCTTGTTTGTTTACTTTGCACTACAGAGGCCTTACAAATCTACTTTATTTTCTGACATAGAATCATAGAATGGTTTGGGTTGGAAGGGATGTTAAAGATCATCCAGATCCCACCCCCTTACCTTGGGCAGGGACACCTTCCACTGGGTCAGGCTGCTCAAAGCCTCATCCAACCTGGCCTTGAACACATCCAGGGATGGGGCAGCCACAACTTCTCTGGGTAACCACTTCCAGTGCCTCACTACTCTCACGAGAAAAGAAATCTTTCCATTATCATGCTCCTTGCAATCCAGAGATGTCTCACAAATTAATAAATACTTACTTCATAGTCTGGGCCTCAGCTCTCAAACAAAAAACAGTCCCACAGTAAGAGACAATTCAAGCTGAGCTAATACAGATTCATTATTTAACTAACAAGGTCCTCTTTTGCCATCTCCTGCAGCTTGCAGCTCTCACCATCATTGGCCCAGACTGACAATGATAGCTATGCAATAATTCATCTGTTCCTCTTTCAGCACTCCAGACTACCCTGGCCTGTTTGCCCTTAGAATGCTGGTCTAATTTCACCCACTTTTCTTACATGCTTTGCCATTTCTACAGTAGCTGATATGTATTGACTTATGACCCTGAACTTCTTGACACAGGAGAGCCTGGACAGTGCCCTACTTGGAATACTTGTTGCTTAAGAGGCTGAGATGGAAACAAGTTCCAGATTCAGATACATTCGCAAAAGAATGACACATTTTTTCTCCATTTCTTCATCCAGATGAATCTGTATGCTTAAACAGCACTAGCAGAGCATTCCTGCGTAGTAACAGGCACCCAGGGCTGCTCAGAGGGTGCCAAGGGCAGTGCTGCAGCTGAGCAAGGGAAGGGTCATTTCATTAGCCAGCAGCAAGAGCCAGTGGCTTACAGAGCTGCAGACCCCACAATTGCTCCACAGGTCACTAAAAGGCTCTGCTGACCCCTTCTCTCAGAATCAGCACTGCACATGTTGTAAGGTCTTTGAGGAAAGCGTTTCAGCACGGGTTCAAGAGACTAATTGAAAAATGTCTCTGTGCTGGCTGATGAGAAAGCTGTAAAAGGAGAAAGCTGGAGGGCATTACACATCGCCTGGAATGGGAGAGCACCTGGGGTCACAGTCTTTAAACAGCTGAATTTGTCATTCTTCAAAAGCTATCATTTGATTGCAACAGGCCACAGTGACAGACACATCACAGCAGCACAACTAAAACTTGCATATTTGCCATCAGCTCAGGCTTGGTAAAAGATTTCGGCTGCAATTACACTTGCAATTAGTTATATCCAACATGTAAATTACTCTTTCATCATGTTAAAGGCTCTCCAGTAACAACCCCCATCCGAAGCTGTATAAATCACTACATAATTCTATCCACAGACAATGACTCATGCTCTCAGAGAACATCTCCCAACAGAAGCTTTAAATCAGATTCAATGTCTCGTGATGAAGTCCTGATTTTAGCCAAAAGTTCCTTCAGAAGTATCTCATTTACATACACCCATAGCACCTGAAAAATCACTTCATCTTTGGTCTTCATTCCTTTGAAGAAACTGGTTACGTAAACTCCTCCCCCTTTTTTTAATTTCACATCATTTTTATTATTTATTTTTGTTTGATTGATCTGGGGGCAGAGGGGCAGAGGAGAACATCTAAACTTTTCATATTCCAACAAGGAGAACACTGAAAAGTATAGAATTTGCTTCACCTTTTTACTCAGAAGGCTTTTCTATGAATCGTATGCATGTTGTTTTCTATCCAGGGATAGACCTAAATACTTGATCAATGCAAGCACAGTTCACTGCTAATACAAAGGTCACTAAAATCAATTAAGTGCTGGTCTATTCCATCAGTATTTCTCATGTTAACTTTAGGTAGAAGAAATAAGAGTAACGTAAAATCTTACACATTCAGAAATATTCCTAACTAACTTTGACATTATGACAAGGGAAGAATCTAGGTCAGCTCCCTCTCCTGCTCTCCTTTGTTTTCCAGGAGAAAAGGATTACATTAGTTCTGCCATTACTCTCATTGCTGATGGAATGCTACACCTGCTTTTGAGGGCTGCTCTTGTGGGAAAATGCAAGTTGAATACATGAAAAGGATCAGAAAGGAATATACAATTACTTTAGATATAAAAGGATGTCATTTATCAAAACAAGATCTTAAATCTAATTTATCAAGCAGAAACCAAGAATTTAGCCAGCCAGTTTTGTATGTACTGAATACAGAATACACTTTAGACTTCAATCCATCAGGAAAAGACAAGATCCATCTTCTGAAGACAGCATTAGATAGAGTCATTACAAATAAAAAGCAAATTTTCCATGCATGTGAATAATTAACTATCAGACTGGTCATTTTGGGATGTGCTGGTATGTCACCAACTCATCAGCTAATATCAGCATAAAACATTTCTGAAAATTATCCTAAAGCTCCAACAGGAACTTGCATCTGGATGAAGAAATTACTCATTAAGATTTTATTACTTATGCCATGAAAACCATACTAGATAATCATGATCGTTCCTTCTAGCCTTAAAGAAAAAAAGGTACATACACTTCATCCACTTCACTTTTGACACCAACAAACTGAAGATTCACCCTGTTGATAGGTGAATGCAAATCAAGACTTACTTTCATTTGCAAGTAGAACAGCTGAATCCTTTGTCATTTAGGAAGAATAATCCTTAAAAAACAATCCCTCAGAGACTTTATGCAGGAGGAATGGGTGAAAGGATCAAAGATTTATTAGGGGTGCAAATGTTCAATCCAACTCCACACTCTCTGATGTTCTATTTTCAGAGAACTCTTAAGAACTTAATTTTGTTGAAAATTCTCCCTTTCAGTCAAATATTGTTGACTTTGGCCAGGAGCTCCAGAAGATATTGAGGAAAAGGAGGATGTAGATGTGTAATTCCAAGTGAAACCAGACTAAAAATCACTATAAAATGCCCAGGTTTGTTGTTGGTCTTACTCCCTCTGCTTCTGCTGTGTTGAACTAACAATTCAGTTACAACAGGAAGCTGTAGAAGTATTCAAAGTATTGATGCAAAGGTCTCTTTGCATCCCTTAGTCAAGAGACTATGATGTCATAGCCTGCCTCTATTTTAATTCACAGCTGAAAGTTCGTGATAAGAAAAAAAACAGGAAACAATCTTACAAATAAACAAACACATGTTCAGGGTAGATCCACCTCCACCTAAAAAGTGAGATTTTCCATTTCCACAAAAGTGAGATTTTCCATTTCCACATACCTAGTCATAATCCCTATCTGCTTTTCACCGTAAAGGCATATTCAGTCAATGTATTTTTACATCTAAAGTTCAACAAAGCTGCCAATCAGATCCTTGCCACAGTTCGAATAAGCCAGATGCAAGAATGATGACCTCAGTTTCCATTGCATGGCTGTTGTTTGGAAATATCTTACTCTCTATTAACTAAAATAAAGGTATGACAAATGTATTTCACTCATGCACATAATGGCAAGAGGTAAGAACCCTGTGGTAAAGAGCCTCTCTGGCCACCATGAGCATCCAGCTTCAAGGTGGTTACATTTTTTTCAGACTCTCTTATAGCTACAAAAAGGCTGTTTGGTCGCTACCTGCCACCAGATCTGAAAGAAAATTATTATTTTACTTCTAAAATTAAATTTAAAGAAATATTAAAAGGCTCAATTTTTTTTTTTTTTTTTTTTTTTTTTTTGCAGCTCCTTTATCTAGCTGGCAGAAATGGAAGGAATGGAGACAGTTTACTTTTAAAGGCAGGCAGATAGTAACTGCTTAAAAACATACATTTCCAATAAACATCCTTTGCCATAACTAGGTCACTGAGGACCAGCTCCCCGTTGGCCCCACTGGAAGCTCCCAGTACAGACCAATTGCTGTATGGGTTTGATTTGCTCCTTGCACACAGGACCCCTCAGCAGAGCTGGGAGCCTGCAAGGTCAGGGCAAGAGAACTCAAAGCAATATTTAGAAACACATTAGCACAGTAGACGTTAGCAGCTCCTCTTCTAACAAGCCAGGGACTGATCTGGGGGCTGAGGTAATCTGTCACTGTCTGAACCCACACTTCAATAAGTCTTGCGATCCACACAGCAAACACAAGAAAATATGCCAGCTTCAGGGATTATTCCCTTCCTCTCTGCAATGGAGGTTGCAAAGGCTCTGAAAGGCAGCATCACCCAAAATGAAGTGGTTTTGGAAATAACAGCATTTCTGAGCGAGGTGGCGTCACGCCACCCACGGACTCTTGCTGCAGCACCAGCAGCTGCGCCTGCTTCGCTCACCCACGGGCAGCCTGTTCCCAAGATATCCCACCAGGTGTTTACGGGAGACGAACAGGAAGCAACTGGTCTTTGCAAGGCCTCACAGTTATGCTTCCAGAAAAATACCATTGCTGGAACATATTACCACAATTCAGTTTTCCAGTTGTCTCATTTTAAAGAGTAATACCGTCGCATTTTTGGGCAAGAGCTGAGGGAAAAGAGGAGAAGTTATATTAATTAAAATTAAGAGCAATAGCAGCTCTCTCTTGGTGAGGACATTGATCCGGGAAGAGGCTGCTGTGCACACAGTGAACTCTGGCTCGTGCTCCAGCCAATAAATATTACAGGCATTATATCACACAGCCATCCTTTCCTGACACAGCTGATAGAGTAGCTGTCTTGCTAGCACTTACATTTTCATCAGGAATTGTAGGACATTTGACATTTTTTCTGAAGCCCCTGCCACTGTAGTCAAGTGATTGTGTAAGAAAGTCAGATCTCTTTACAGTTCAGGCTGCTCTACCCATCAAAGTATGTTTATTTTCTTTTTTAGCTGTTGAAAAACACTTTAAAATGCATCAGAGATCTCTAAAAGCTCAATATCTGAAAGGCAAATATAAAGAGTTCACCCACCTTCCTTTTCTCTTCAGTCTCATGAGATTCAAGTCTTTTCAGGAGGATCTAGCTTAGGGCATTGGAACTTCAAGGTTAGCAACAATGGCAGCAAAAGGAGTGGGTGACCCAAGTGAAAAGGAGGACATTCACCTCAAATAAAACTCTCTTCTCCTCTGATTATAAACACAAATCAGCGAACTCCAGGGAGTCCAGAGAGAAATCCACACATTGCAAAATGCTGGTGTTATCTGGTTACTTAGGTTTTTGAAAATGAGATCTTCACACAGACATCCAAAGTGGAAAACAAAACACACTCAGCCACAGAAGAAACCCTTGTTAAGACAGTGGACATGGAAATCCAATTATCTCTTTGCCTCTCAGATGAACCCTTCAGGTCATGGTTGAAGCACAGTAGCTTAAGAGGGTGGAGAAGCCTGCAAAGCCAGTCCTAGGGCTGTATCTGTGCTATGCATAAACACAGAGCTTCGGTTCTCTGGTTCTGTACTTAGGATTTTCCATAAGGCACCGATTTCATTTTAAAATATGACTTTTACGTAACTAGTACATTTTGTGCAAAACTGGTTAACTCTACACCCTCAAAATATCATGCGTTTCCCAGCATATAAATCCCAGACCTTGACATCTAAAGAATGCTTGGCAGATCCAACAAGAAACACAGCCAAACTAGATGTCAAAGGTATTTCTTAGGTTTCCAGTCAGCCAAGAATATTAACACCTTGCCCACACTTAACAAGAATAAGAGTTTTGTGGCACTGGAGACACTGCATAAATACATTGTCATAAGACAGTTTTTATGTGTTCTCAAAAATTTGTGTGCTTGGTTGGCTTTGAATGCTTTTGTCATGGAGAGGGCCCTCCAAGATCTGCAAATATGAATTCAGAGTGCTGGCTGGACTTCATAACCTCATTCAATTTCTTAGGTCAGAATCTTTTTTCATGTTTGCACATAGATGGAGTTATCTGGAATCCAAAGTAGCTGAAAGGGAGAAAGGTTCTCTTAGGTGACAGCCTGCCCTTTCTCAGCTACTTTTCACTGTATATCTCCTCAGAAAACTGCTGTTGACAAAAATCCAAGAGAGACACTGCCTTTCCAGTGCCTTAAATTCAGAGGAAGATAGGAGCGATAGGGATCCCAGAGGACTGCTTAGCCATCTCCCAGCCCTAAGCCACACCCAAGACCTGTGTTTGAGATTCTTATTTTGAAAGGCCTTCAGTCACAGCCTCCACAATGCTCCTCTCATCCTCTATGCATTTCTCCAGCTATTCTAATTCTAAAAGTTTGCCTTAAAATCCAGCCCAAATAGTGACAAATCCTAAAGCAGGATGGTGAGATTTTCATACTGTGTTGACTTCCCTCAGATTTTTATTGGTGTGTCTTCATTACAGACAACAAAGCAGTTTTGCACCAGCTAAGGGTCTCACCAGTACCCGCTGATATCAGTGAACAAGCCATGCAAGCAGGCCCATGACAAACACCCATCCAGCTTTTCCAGAAATCAAGATATCTTTTCAAACAAATTCAGCATCTTTTAAAATCCAACCCAGATTTCATACACACACACCAAAAAAATCCTGTTTACCATGGGTGCAGCGAAGGAGCAGCATACGTTGGCTGCAAGAGCTGGGAGGAGCGGAGTCCTCCATGCCAGAAGATAGCAGAGGCCACTGGATCTGGCCCCAGCCCACTGGCCAGCTTCCCACTCCTCAGGGCCAAAAGATCTCCACCCAAAACTCAGCCTGAGCTATGGGCTTCCCATCTCTTTCCAAAACACAAGTTCTTTATCTGTGCTACAAGACTGCAGACTGGGAGGTGTGTGCCTTCTCCCATCTGCACTCCCTCTTCCTTGCTCCTCCAGGCACAGCAGGAAGGGAGAGGGCAAAGGCAGGCAGGCAGCTGCCTGCACCCTGGTCACTGGCTCCTGGCAGCCCCAGGCAGGGACTTCAGGCTGCGAGGGGTGGGATGACCACTCCTGGGAGCAGCTTGCTCCTAAGCGGCATAGATGGGAGGGAGGGGGAAGAGAATTGGATGCAATAGGAGAGAAGGGAATAAAGGAAGAGAGAAGAGATTCTCCTGCCAAATGCATTTGCAGTTTTTATAAACAGCAGAAATCTTTCTCCCGTCATTCACTCAGGCAGTGTGTTAGAAATCCACACTAGGGCAGGAATGACCCACTTGGTACCAGATCACAGCAAGACAGAGCTCTATGTATAAGGCAGTTTAGTACTGACAGAATATTACAGGCCAGATTCTGATTTTCTTTATCTCCAACTGCACCATGACAGCCAGCAGCAGAACGGTGCCATCCAGACACAGAACACCTTGCAGCTGATTCAGGAGATGTGGATCTCTCAGCAGCCAGCGCTGTAACGGTGGAGGCTCATCTGGCAATTGCAATCTGGGCACGAGACCCACATTCACCTGCACGAAAAGGTCCATGTAGAGGAACTGTACAGTGTGGGGAAACACTTGCAGATGCCTGTGCTCAGAGGCCACAGGCCAGCCACACCCTCTGCAGTAGATTTTCCAGTTTAAAATATTATTCCATTGACTGAGGTATATTTCAAGGTTCTAATACAATCATGGAATCATAGAATAACCAGGTTGGAAGAGACCTACTGGATCATAGATTCTAACCATTCCAATGTTCACATTGTTCATATTTGGAGAAATATTACATTTATAGAATAACCAGGTTGGAAGAGACCTACCGGATCATAGAGTCTAACCATTCCAATGTTCACATTGTTCATATTTGGAGAAATATTACATTTACTTCTCTTCCACCAGCCTATCCTATTTTGCTCCTTTGTCACATCATTTCTGCCTAAGTCTGGGCTGCAGAACTTCCTTGTCACAAGGGGCAAGCATATTCTTGAAGGTCAGAATCAGCTTCCCCTTAGCAGCCTATTCACTCAGAGATTGCTGAAAAAGAGACCAAGCAGGTACAGAGCCAAAAGTATCTTCTCACATAGTCTGGTCCCTGTTGACTTTGGAACTCCAGGAAAGGTTTAGGTTCTTCTCAAACAACCTCTCCTCTGGATTTTCCTGGGATGCTCACACTGCCAGGCCATGCCTGGGCAACAGGCAAGAGCCAATACAATTGCTTCAGTTGCCACCAAGCCAGTAAAAGCTCTCCTGCTCCTTTCTGCAGCTCCACATGCACATGTAAACCTGACTCCAAATGGAACAGCATTAGAGTTGTGATAAGACACACTGCTCAGATAAATGCCAGTATTTAAGGATCAGAGACTTCACAACTAGGAATAATCACATGAATGCCCCTCGTACATAGGCCACAATGTCCTCCCCCACCATGATTTCCTTCCCCAGCAATAAACTGAATTGCACCTTGGTTAGGTTTGGCTTCCTTGGAGACTCAGAAGTTCCATGGGAAAGTCATTCATTATCTACCCTCTTACACTGCTGCAGTAATTACTTACCCTCCTTGCTGAAAACACAAAAACTCTCAGAACAAAAAAATATTACCAAACTACTCCTCTGGCTTTAATTTAACTTTTCAGCATCCTCTCCCACCTCCACAGATGAAGAGCTGCTTGCGCAATGTTAAATCAGCCTCCTTTGTATTATGAACTATCACACACTATTTTTTCCATCAGGCCCCAGCCTTCTTTCTGTCTCCAGGAAAAGCAGTCCCCAATAGCAACGAGTAGATACTCTGCTTTCTCCTCATTTTCTACATGTTGCTTGGCACTTGTCTTTCTGCTCCTAGCACTGCATTTCTCTTTCTTTTTTTTTTTTTAATGTTTTTGTGGGAGTTGTTTGGGGGTTTTGGTTTTTTTTTTTTTTGGGGGGGGGTTGGGGTGGCATGTCCTGCTACTCACAGCTAAGATGCCCCACTGCTTCCTAGCCCTCATAGTCAATGCTCAGTTTCTGGCTTCCAGCCACCTATTTATCTAGTCTCTGTGAGACCTCTTCATTTCATTCATGCTGCTCTACTCAATTTCACTCTGCCAGGGCTCATCTTTGCCCTGATACATCCCTAAAAGGTCTGTCTCCTCCCTCCTTTAGTAGAGTCAGACTGCTTTGCCCTTCTTACTGCCTCGACAGGCTACTTGCTGCCCTTCATGAACCTCAGATGCTTGAGAGCAGCAACTGCTTAGAAAACATCCATGGAACCTCAATTTAGCTCCCAAGCTGCCAGTCATTGCTGGATCAGGACATTCTCTGCCCAGACCCCAAGCAGTCTTGCAGTTTTCCCCCAGCCATCCCAGCCCTGTTTCAGCACACATCATCTAGATCTTGAGTTGTATCCAGGACAAAACATATCCGAGTACCTGGCCTGTATCAGTGAATCAGTTGCAGTTGTGAGTACTCACAGGCACAATCCTCAGTGGTATCCCAGGAAAAGCTTTCAGTGGCAGCAACTGCAGCACTGGCTGACTGTTATGCTTTGCCTTCTGGCTAAGCCCCCAGCAAGAGAGAGAGTTACCCAGTGCCATAGACTTCACAGGTACCCCTTGATGGCCCAGCAGCACCAAGATTAACGAGCACACAGCTCTGTGGGAAAGCATTTTAATGTTTTTTAGATGCTCCTTCCCTTGTTTCTCTTTAACCTAATTCCTCTCAAGCCTTTCTCTGTCATAGTTCCATATTCCTCCTTCTTCTCCTCACCTTTGGATCCAGATTTTACACCTCCTAGAAAACTGGTGCTGGTCCTAAATCCCAGCTCCTCATCTATGTGTGCTTCATGTTAGTTCCTTACTTTCTTTTTTATTAGGTCTCCTTCCTTCCTTATTTCCATATCACACCTAAGGCTTTCTCTTTTCTCTCCCTGCAGCCAGTGGAGCAGCCAGGGAATCAGTGAGAGGACAGAAAACGGTGTTCCCCTGAACTTTATAACTGACAGGCTTTGCCCATCAGTAGGAACGTTTCAAAAGAGTGTGCACCGCTCCAAACACCTTGATAGTAATCGGTAAAGAACTAAAACTGGTTTATAATAAATAAGCATAGTAGAGCTTGTACCAAGTAAAATATTGAAGCAGTCATAATCTGATGTAAGGAATGGACATCTGGACCAAAGAAAGACATGTTAAACCAGGCCTTGTCACCAAGATTGCCAGTCTGGTAAAGAAACATAAAGGAAAATTATCCTTAGTTGAACTATCTCATTCTACACTCATATACAGACAAAAACGTACCTGCAAGTGAAAGGATCTCCACCTTTGGGAACAGACCCCGACTCACTGAATATAGATTCATAGAATCATAGAATGATTTTAATTGGAAGGGACCTTTAAAGGTCATCTAGTCCAAACACCCTGCATTGATCTGGGACACGTTCAATTATGTGCAGTAGAAACCTTGTATGATGTTACCACATGTAAGTTTATTACAATGATATGTAAATCCCTAACGAATCATCACATGTATTCACTTTTTAACTTTCATAATAAATTGACTGTGGAGGTTCCAGTCAGGGATGCTTGATTTGTGGAAAGCCACTGAGCACCCAGACTTGCACAACCCTGAAATAAAATCAATGTCTCAGCGTGGTGCATGAGATAGGCTATTTATGTGCTGGGTAACAAATTCAGCTTTTTGGACAACAGGAAGGAGGAAGAGTTGCCATGATGTGGCAAGCCTGTCCCAAAACATGCTCAGTGCCAACAGACTCTTTCCTGACTTAGCTGACAAACGCGAGCTAACATCTCTCCTTGGTAGATGGTGTTACAGGTTTTCTGAGGTTTTATAATGACTCAATGTGTGCTATTTTCACAGAAGTGACAAACCACACACTTGTGGTAACTGCCTTCCTGAACAGCAAGTCAATGAAGTATAACCCATCTTTTTAAAAAAAATCACATAACATGGGACACAATTTGTCGTGAAAGACAGCTGAAGGACCTTAGTTGAAAGTTGAAAAAAAAGGTAGTAAAATCAAGTTCAGCTTGAGCCTGACACACAGGGCAAGATACGTTTGTATGAAGAGTTCAATTTTGACATCTACAAACTACTGGACCAAGAGAATTAGAAGTCTCAGAAAATGCATCCATGTCTTTTATTGGCATAAGCACCCAAGCTTCTCTAATATGTTTTCTTAGCAACTGAAGCTTTTGGGAGATGTCAATGCCTGAAGATAACCTCTGCAGGTCACTTCTGAATATATTTGAGATGCTTTACAAGTTACAGCTTTTGTTGAAAAAACAAAACCTGCTCCTACCCTTCTGATCTCTGCTCTGCTGCAGTCATTCACACCCAGTCATTACCTCAAAAAAATTACAGGCAATTAATTCCACCAGATGCTCTCCTCTCTTGCAGCTCTATTTAGCAAATGCTTAGTTATGTCAAGATCCTTTGGATATGTTACCACTGCTCAAAGCCAGGCCGTGCGGCTCTCATAACAAACTGCTCTTAGCCACCTCCAGTGATGCTAGGAAGGATTTTCCTTAACCAAAACCAAATGTCTTGCCTTTCCTCTTCTGAAAAGAACCAATGTAAGCTGATTGCTAAGTGTGTAAGTCTGTCACTGACATTTCCTAGGTCGAGAACATTTATTTATCTTCTCCTGAGATACACAGCTCAGCTGTGCAAACAACAAACCCTTCTGAGCAAGCTAATAAACTTGCAATTAATATCCAAGAATTGTCTAATAGAGAAGACTGAGTTATTCTTGCAGTCATAAGAGAAAGAAATTAATGAAAATGAGATTTAACCCATGAGCAGCCAGGTGAGCAAAATGACTATGGCTATGCTAAGAAACACCCAAGTTGGTGGAAAAATGGCCCAGCAATTAAAAACAGGCCTTTTGCTTGTAATTTAAAGGTGGAACAGTGTGTGGGCTCGCGAAATATGAATGTCCTCAGTGGATGTGGATCTATCTGAGGCTCTTTCTCGCCCCTTATTTTGCTGTCCTGGAATCCTATATCCTGCACTTAGATTTAGGCACAATAAATCATGCAGTCACGGTCATGCACCAAACCACAAAGAAGTGGCTAACAGCTCTTCACACCCTATTCCCTCTGTCTCTCTCCTGACTGCTCGGAGCCTCCCAAATTCCACTTAGTCCTCCCAAAGTAATTGCAGTGAAATATCTTGTCATCACATGGAAACACATTTGTATGTTATGCTTCTGCAAGGCGTCTGCAGTGACTTCCAGAGGGATTACCACAGAGGTGCACAGCTGCTCACAAGCTCTGCAGTGCTGTTCAGCGATGAAGTAACCCCTTACTCATCAGAATGAGTAACATTATTCTATAGACTTTGAAGGCTATGGATGTTGGTATGAATATACAGTTCCTTTGAGACCATTAAAGGTCTGAAAGTTGTCTAAAATTAGCAGTAAGCCCTAGTAACCAACTTACCTCAATTTCATAAAGTTTTGCCAATCTTAACTTTCCCACTCCTTGCATGGGAATCTCTGCTTATTACTAATGAAGACTGATACTCAGCACAGACTTGTCATTTAAGCACTTGGACTAATCCTACTATGATCAAGACAGATGTTCCCTTTGTGTAGCACCAAAGGCTTGACCACTGAGATCACTGCGCATGCACATTTTATGACACTCGCTATAAGAAGGCAAAAGGGATAGCTGAGGGTCATGGTTTAGTGTTTGATAGGAATGGTTGGACTCGATGATCTGGTGGGTCTCTTCCAACCTGGTGATTCTATGATTCTATGATTCTATGATTCTATGAAATGTGGAGATTGAGTGGCCTCTGAGCTTCCCAGCTCGGAAGATAAGGCTTTCAAGGGTTCCATGCAATTCAAAGTGCTGTGATTTTTAATTGCCACAGAAAGAGCTTAGCACAGTATGCCTTTAGATCTGTCACTTTGTTCCTAGTGCCCAGATATCATCAACACTGACATAAAAGAGCTGTGAACTGGAAGAGCAATGCAGACATTGAAATGTAAATGAGTATACAATCATCTCACTTGGCTTTAGGATCTATTAGTTAACCCCACTGACTTTTGAACTAGTAGAGGGCTTAACAAAGCAAGGCATAAACACTCAATTATTATAGACATGTGTTTAGCCCACAGTGTATCTGTATGGCTTGGCAATTTGTGTTGTAGGAAGGATATGGGATAATTTACAATAACAAACTCAAGTATGTGTTGTTCCTCTAAACTCTGCTTACCAGTCTCAGATCCTTATCTCCTTGACACTCAGGAGTGGTGCCTTACAGATGCTGAAGTGCCTTGAACTCAGCCAGCATTGTGGGAAATCTCAAGAATTGGAACAAGAAGCTTCTTGCAATGAAAAACACTTGTTGGACAAATAGAGATGCTCTTGTCCCTGCCCTAGAAAACAATTCATGCTAAACTGGACTAATCTCTGCAAAAGTCTGAACAGCTTCAGCTCCAACAGAGTCACTCAGTCCACGTGAGTCACTCTTACTTATTTCAGGTTTGAGTCTGTCTCAGTGTCTTTGCTATAATGCTCCCAGGAATGTGCTGTCCCTTTCTGCACATTTCACTCTCTCTGCTTGCTTTGATTACTTTCAGTTTTGCTGGAAGTTTCTGATTCACCACTGCCTGTACTCACCCATGTACCCACAATGTTGACTTGCCTCTCCTGCCTCCCAGCTGCCCTGTACCACAAGCCTCTTGTGGTCCTCCTGTCTGTCTAAGTTGGTGACATATATCTTGTGGACATCACCTCACCCCAACCCAGAATTATTTTATACTAATGGAAAGACAGTAATTTTCCTTGAGGACTCAGAAAGCTACCACTCTGTTTCACTGATGTAAGTCTGCACCACAGTTTTTTATCCTTTGTTGAATTCAAATCAGAAGTACACTCTGATCAATGGTACATTCCCAGCCATATTCATCTTTGCTTTGATTGATAAGGTTTCACATCGTTCTAGTCCATATGAAGCTGCTTAAGAGATGGATCCACTCCACGTAGGCTTTTCTTTTAATTTACCCAGGTGCCCTTTGATCTCATGAATTTCTGTATTTAATTGCACGAGTTGAATGAGCTTCGTATCATATTTCCTGCTGCACTTTGCTCAGGTCTTTCTTTTCTTTTTGGTTTGAGGAGGAAGAGTGCAATTCTTGGAAGCACAGCTCTTTAATTTTAATATGCTACAAGTGCAAGAGTAAGCTCACCTTCAATTGTTCCTCATTGTTGATGCATGAACAAACAACTGGCAGGGGAAGGAGAACATCACTAAAGGCTGCTTCTAGATGAATAGATTCCACAGCCATAAAGGGCCTTGGTGATTTCCTGGGGCACAAAGGCCACGGTGGCATTGGTCTGCCACTTGCAATCAGCTTAAGTGTAGTACTTTAGAGTTCTCCTTGACTGCTGAAAAATACTACAAGAAATAAAACCAAGATAGAATTATAAGAAACAAAGTGAAGTCTACACTGCACCTCAAACCAGCAGTGCAGAGTATGGAAGGAGAACTGAGGAACTGTCATTTTGCAGTGAGTAAAACAGGTAAAGAACTGTGATACAATAGGAAATGAAGCTGGGGAAAATTCCTGTTACTGCATTTCTGTCCCTTTGTCTGGCTTGACAGAAAGCTTGAGTTCTTATATTTGAACCCTAAAACATTCTGGGATGCACTGACAGTCCTGTGATCATAGCAGACTTAAATTATCATACAGGCAAGTAAGGACTGAGTTCACTGCTCTTCAGTGAATTGGAATTACTCCTTGGGACCCTTAGGCCAGCTTCATGCAAGCTTTGTACCACCAGAACATCAAGATCAGCTGGGCTGAGGATTTGGCCAAGCAGGGTGGATTCCTGGCTAGGGAAGCACTACATTTCAATACAGCAGCAGTACTGCAGCACTGACCTTTGGGAAGTATCTTAAGAACTCAATCCTCAGTAGGTAGTGCTGGGCACCCACAGCTGGGCTACAAGAACAAGTTACCTAATACTAGATACTGTTAGCAATGCAACACTACAGCTCTCTAGCTCAACTTGAGTACCTTGTTCCTTCACGTCTTAGCTGAGTTAGTACCTTTCAAATTATTTCTTTTTAATCCCTGCAGGGAAATAAACCTCTAAAAGGCTCTGGAATGGGCCAGCTGGAACAAACTGTTACCTTATGGATGTAGCAGCTTGTACTTGACAATGTCAATCAGCTGGGACTCAGACATCAGGAGGACCATCTTTACCTGTGTGCCTGAGTCTTTAAGCCACCACTGAACAACACACTTCTTGAGTCATCCTAGCTCACAGCAGCGATTTACATGGTTCCCTAATGCGCAAAGCCAAAATCTGTATCTAAAATTAAATTTCTACATTAGCTATGCGTGGTACAGCTTATTAAAAATGGATCATCCTTTCAAGCTCTGACACATAAGTAGAAAAATATATTGCTCAATATGCACAAAGTACTGAAATAAAATACCCATTACCTGCATGCCCCTCTTTCAGCGGACTACTGGGGAATGCAGTGGTAATTAAACCAGCCGGATTTCACTGCCCTGCCACAGGCTGTCCCTGTTGTTGGGTTATGCTTACAAAGCTATTAGGAAGGTTGAGGATGTGAAGTCAGTGAAGTGGTTGACCAGCCTGTGGCACAGAGTTGGCCACAGGAACAGGCCTTTGTACAACGTGACAATGTAACTTTGGCTGTTTCTCCTTTGAAGGTCAGACTGAATGGGAGTGCAGGAGCACTGGAAAGCAACCAACTTCAGAGTTCCCACAGCACACGTGAAATAGTCATAAGTACTAAGAGAGTTTTACTATGAGCTCCCTGCAATAATGAACTCACTGACTTGTCTCTCCACAAGCAACAGGCAGTCCTGCAAGGTCATAGCAGAGTCCTATGCCAAAACCCCTGCAGGAAGAAAGCTTCTGATGCCAAGAATTCTACCCAAACCTTTATCATAGGGCCATTTTTAGTAATGAGGCCTTGCTAGCCAAATCTGCCTTTTAAATATTTCCTTTTTGATGAAGCAAGGGGGCTGCTGTTCTCTTTCTGAATGTATTGTCTCACATGGAGAAAACAACACACTGTTTTGTTGGTGCATGCTTCTTCCAGTCCAGATCTTTGCTACAGGGTTAAGCATATGAGGAAGAAACATACCCGAACATGTTGGCATGTGTGTGAAAGTCTGTAAAAATGGCAGTAAAACAAGACATAGATGAAGCAAATTGGAAGCCCTAGTGACAGTGACTGCAAAACATAATACTCAATTATCTGTTGTAGATCCATACTTTCTTTAGATTTGACAACCTGCTCACAGACGTATTTCTTAACATCTGCTAATAGTGCATGAACTAGCATTATTGAAAGAAAAAACAAAAAGATGATACTTTATGTGCTGCAATAGGATTAAACTGTTTTTCAAGCTCAATTAGCTGACTCACTATTTTACCTTGTTACCAAGAAAGCATCAAGGCAATTCACAGGATATATACCTACTCTATAATACCTCTGCTCAAAGGATGAATTCTAGAGCATGTAAAGGTGTAGACATGTGTTTGTGAGGTGTGCACAAAACAAGCAACGTTAGCGTCTCCAGGAGATTTGTTTTGTACCAATGATTCAGTCACAGAAAAGCCATGATTTTCCCAATATGGTTCTTAGAGTAATCCCACAGCCTGAGTCTCCTCTTCAGAGGAACTCGCTAGACAATAGGTCTGTGTGAGCAAACACAGGAATCTTTATTAGACTTATATTAAATCCTCTGTATACACGCCCAACTATCCATTCTCACAGAATTCTTTACAAAGCCTCGTAAGCTGTAATTGCTATATTCTAGCCTCATCCATGTCATCACTGGTGCTGCAGACTCATTGACCAATTAGTCACATAAGCTCCTGTAACCTAGGAGATCAGGAGGCAGTATTTTAGATGAGCGTTAGAATATTCAAAGACATTTCCTGAGATTTAGATTTTGGCTCTATTTAACATTTTACCACATCAGCAGATTCACAGCACAGCTAATTAAAGCTAAGCATGGTTGGCACAGTCAATCAAGTAATATTCCCACCATTATCATAGTGCCTTGGTACCTTAAATTCCGTACAAGCTTTCAAGATCCCTGTGAAGTAAGAAAGCATCATCCTTATAGAGGAGGTGCTGGTGCTCAAAAATTGACTGGTTCACAGTTACTATGCAGATGGAGGAGTTCAGACCTAGGAATCAAACCCTAGTCTTCTGAGTCCCAACTGAATGCCTAAAGCCTAAAGCTTGTCATTCTATTCTAGCAACCTCCTTCTGCTTTTTCTGTTTGGAAGAATCAAAACTTCCAAACCCATTTGATTCCAATGGTCTCAGAAATCAATCACCCAAGAGATACAAGTGATGATGGTATCGTCAGGATATCTCATGTAAAGGCATGGTGTATTGACCCATTTCAGTAAGAGGAATAACAATTTCTAGGTGAAAATGGTTTATAGTCTTGTAAGGCATCTGAAATATGCCAAAAGCATTATAAAATTATTCACTATTAATTATTTAAACAAAAGTCTTTTCCTGTAATTTTGTATGGCTAGCGTGATTTTGATGCTTTGCTTGAAACATGAACAAGTCTACAAGTTCCCAATGAAACAGTCTGGAAGTGTTTGGGGTGGTTTTTTTAACTGAACAAGGCTTATACCCCCCACTATATTACTGTAAACCACCCGTCAGCAAGCACTGTGCCAACACGTAGCAGTGTCACAGGAAGGGGGCCTTAATTTTTGTTGATTAGATTTCATTCCATGTGGTAGAACTCATCACAGCAATGCAAGAATCCCAGACAATGAACAAATGAACATCTGAAGGTAATTTAGCTGTCTGTGTGATAAGACCCCTGAACATGATGTGATACAATGTCAAGCAAAGCCACTTCACTTTAACAGCAGTTCTGTTATAGCCGCCAAATGCTTAGACTGGGCTAAGCCATACCTCTCAAGCCAAACCTCTTCAGTTCAAATCAATAGCCATTGTTTATCAAGGAAAGTAGTTTTGATTCTAAGAGATGTTTTCTGAGCATTTGTGTGCATTACAAACACTTTGCAGAGGGCTGAAGGGAGCTCGTTGGAGTTTTGGCAGATTCAGAAATGTAAGGAAGGTATTGAGATATTCTCTTATCAAGCAGCTATTTGGATACTCAAAAGAGAGGTGAATGCTGCTCAAATTGCCCACATTCTACCTTGCTATTTTATTAAAGTTTCAATTGACATTTGCAGGGAATAAATGTTTTACTGTTTTCTCTGTATTATTCTCAGTGAAAAAATAAGCAGAGACACATACCACCTTCAGTGACATTCTTCTATCTAAAGCTGTTTCAAGACAGTCTAGGGAGGGAGGAAGGAATAGGGTGAGATCAATAAGAACGTGAATGAGATCTGTGCCAAGTCTATATGCAATATTCACCTTCCCTGAGCACTAGGAAGCTTCTTAACTGCTTCTTGGCTTCTGTGAACTTCATGTTCTTCTGTGTCATTAAAAATTAAACAAATAAAGATTAGTGTTTTTTTAATGACCACATTGCTCTCGTCTTCTCTCAAGTACTGACAAATAGGTTTCACCCTGGAAAAACGTCCTTTTTACAGGACAAATTGAGGGGGATTGGAGACAGAGGGAAGACCTTAGGCACAACTGCATTGTTCTAGACCACCCATAGAGCTCCCATAAATCTCTTTCCTTAGTTACCATTAAATTTAATAAAATCTTGGTCAGGACAGTGATCAGACACCAGCACTTTCTCAATGGGATGACTTCCTAGAGCAAACTTTGCACATTTTGTCCCTTTTATGTTCATTAGCCACTACATTTGGTGTTTACTCACTTCATGTCACATACTTTCCACTTTCACCCGTGGTTAGAACCGCAGTGTTCCACAGACACTCTGTGGTTGCACAAACCACTTCCCCTCCCATGTGCAGTGACAGCAGTTGTATTCATAGAAGAGTTCTAGTAGGAACTTCCATGGGTCACAGCTTAATCCCCATTGATTTGTGCCAAAGAAATGCAACGACAGGGCTGTGTTCTTTTTCAGACTGCAGTTTTGTCCTGCTCCCATTACTTACTACAAATGGGAAATATGTGTATTGAACTGAGCATCCATTCCTTTTGTTTGGCTGGAACCACTGACTTAGCAATTTCATTAACTTGCACTAGATGAAAGCCACAGTCCTCTGAGACAATTAGAACATAAAGTGCCATTATGGGACTGGATCTGACTACCATTTAAAGCCTATGGCAGCATTTCCATTGACTTCGACCCCACCCTACAACTAAAGATTTCCTGGAAAAGACTTAGTGGTACATTGCAAGTGATTTTGATTCTAAAGTGTATTCTGTTCCTATCTGCAGCTGCTGCTTCATTAAACATGCTGACCATCCACTGCCACAATGCACACAGATAATGCCACGTATCACAGAAATGTGAGGGTATTACTGCTTAAGCTGACATCTAAAATGACAGCATCATGTACTGCTTGAATACTGCCACCTCAGGCTGCCTCACTGCTCTTCACAAGTAGACATGCAGAGCAGAGAAGTCAAGCTCTACCACTAGATCCACATAGCGGCCCCTCTGCCTTGAAAGCATCACCTCAGTGCTGTGGTTTTGTGAATCAAACCCTAGAGCAGGATCCCATTCCCAGCCTATATGCTGTAGCACCTGATAATAAGTTGTAATGTTACGTACTTCAGCTATTTGGCATTTGCATTACAGAAGGACAGATCTGACGAACTTCCACTGGACTAGAAGCAGAAATGTCCTCATGAAGCAACAGTCAGCTGAGTGCAACACAACATTTTAGACTGATCAGTGACAGACTAATCTATTGTAATTACAATGGTTGATTAATCGTCAGAGGTTTCAGAAATTCACTACCCCAACCATACAGATTAAATCTCACAAGCTCTGTTAAGTCAGTGCCATAGAGACAGTAATACAGCTAATCCTTCATTGTCTTCATCCCACAATGCAAATGCAAAAATCTGGAATAATGCCATCTTCAACTTATCTATTAAGAGAAAGGGACTTCCTGCACAACTGGGGCATATTCTCCCATGTTTCTTCTCAAGAATGTCCAGCTCAACAGAGCTCTGCCCATCCAGGTGTGTAGATAGACTGGTAGCTCGCATCACTAAGCAGCAGAGAAGTGACCCAGATACACTGGGCAGATAGTTTCTAACAGCACTCCTCATGACTGAACTCCTAATAACACGCCTACATGTCCAGCTACCTAATTCCTACCCACCATCCTGAACCACATCTCTAGGGGTAGAAAAAGATTCATCTTCCCTGAAGCTCCTTCTATATTTATATGTTCAAAAATACTGTGGAGAATTACATTTACAAGAGCTTCTTGCTACCCGGGAAGGGAGAGTGTGTTATGGGGTAAACATCATGGCTGGAAACTGCAGGAAGACCCAGCCATCAGCTTTGCTATTTTATGCTGGACTGTTCCAGTTGCAGGCTGAGTTCACGGCAAGATTCTGCTATTTTCCATCACTCGGACACAGGACAGAGAGCTTCCTTGTGCTGGTAGTCCATATTAGTGCAAGAACACTTCTACAGCAGAATTACAAAGGCTGCTAGTGCATGTCTTAGAGATGAAAAGGTCTCTTGGGCTGAAAGATGAGGCACCACACTACACATTCTGTGCAGTTACTCTGCTAATAGGATCCGTGTCAACAGCAAAAGGCTATGCAATCTGTCTGGTTTACAAAGGTTGAGCAATGCAGATCATAGCTGGGCCAACTGGATTTCAGGCTTCTCTCCGTAATGAATTTCACTGCACAGGATGGTCAGGAAGAGAGAAGGGAGGAAGCAACGAATGCAGCTGCCAATTTTTCTTTATCTCATCTTTTTTTTAACATTGCTCAACACTTATGCCTCATTTAGACAGCTACAGTTCTCCAGGCCTAATCAGACACTCAAGCATTCAGATACAGAGGTAACATTAAAGACCTGGTGAATGAAAGACTAGACAATGCAGCAGAGTGAAGCTTGAATGCCAGGCCAACACTTGCTCACTTCTTCCTTCCTTTTGTCTCATGAAAGCAGCACAAGACAAGCCAATACTCCTGCCACACCACAGGGAGAAGAGCAGTGGGAGTGCTGTCTAAACTCTTCTGTGGATGAATACTCTCAGCCCATGGGAGAAGCCTATTAGTACGGGGGATAATCTGCATCACCTCATCATGCCAGCATGGGTGGTGGTTGATGGGGTTGGTAACCTACGAGACTGTAACTGCTTCTAGCCTCTCGTTGTTGCCTTGGAGTATTTCTTACAGCTCAGAGATCAATGACCAGGCACAATGTGTAGCACGGCTTCTAAAGAAATTCCTCATCACTGAGCACCTAACAGTACATCCAAATGTCACAAAAAGTCAGTAAACATTCTGAAGACTCAAGTGCACATTCTGGATAGCAATACAGGGAGCTTCTGGGTTGAGTATCCGCTACACAAAGTCTTAAAATGCCAGCACATTTCAAACATTTTACTATATTTTTTTCTAGTCTCTGGATCATAAAATCTCTGATTAAAAAAAAAAAAAAAGAAAGAGAGAGAGAGAGAGAGAGAGAAAGCAAGTCCCATCTCTTCCACATTGCATTTATTTCCTAATAACAGCCCACGTGTTAAAATCTGAGAGAGAAGGCTTAGGAGCCTTCTGCTAGAGCTCATTTACAAAATTCCTTCCTTGCTTCTTCCTTCTGGACTGAAATTTGCTGCCTTGGAACAACCCATGAAGACCATTTCCAAGGCTTGAGGAGCAAGCTGCTCAATGGGGACGTGCAAGGAGCAAATAGCTTGATTCATGTCCAACTTCTATGTAGTCTTCTGTGTAACCTAGGGGTGTGAACACCTTAGAGCAGTAAACTACTGTGTTCCACTGTACAGGCACAATGAAGTCCCAGATGAGGACTAGGAGTCCTGGGCACCATAAATTACAAGGGATTAGCTTAAACTGTGTGTATCTGAAGAGGCAAAAGGAACAAAAAAGGATGAAGAAGATTTATATCAGGTTTTTTTCATTCTATGGCAGGAAGGTTCTGTGTATTATATCATCTGATGATATCACTGATGTTAGAGAAAGCTTCTCTTCTAGAATAGAAATGTAGATTTGTAATAAAATCAAATTAAATGGAACTGTGATTTCTTCATTTGTATACTGATTAATGAAATGATTTCACTAATGCTCAGTGAAAATAAAGTGTATCATCAATGAATCAACAATTCTGTTAAAGTAACAAGTTTAGAAAGCAGAGAAGATAAATATCCTTGGATAACAGATCTTTCAGAGTGCACAGCAGAGGAACACAATCAGGCAGCCTATACAGTTACTATGAGTTCACCAGAGAAGCCCAGAACAAATTAAATATCTTCAAAAAGTAGAACTAATACAGAGGAAAAGTCACCAAAAAAGATTAAAGTATGAGTATACTGATGGGGTACCAGGCAGAACCGTGTATTTGCAGTCTGATTAACATATGAATTAAACTACCGCGTAAGAAATAAACTAGACAACATGTAATGCTTTTAGGGAATATGAATCAGAGCCTGGAAACATTTACTCATGCAATCCATGAGTAACAATGTTACTCACAAGTAGAAACCCGTCACACTTGTATGGGTTTAGGCCATCTGAACATTTCTATTGGAATAGTAGCAATAATAATAAAGGTCATCCATTTTAAAAATATTCTCATCGTAATGAAAGAAACTTAACTCTGAGCTTGCCTAGAGCACCTGCTGATTCTTTAGGTAATTTTAAATTCAAGAATTTAAGTTCCTTCAGACTCCTGCTTTGATGATATGGATTAATAATCCAACTTGTTTTCATGTGACACTGACTTTCCTTGATTTTAATGAGCATCATTATACTGACTTAGTACAACTGAATAATGTACATGTGTAATGGCTGTCTTGTGGCAATAAAATTTTCTGATTTAATTTGTCATGTACATGGCCTTTTATCCTATAACAGACGTTTCTTCATTATTTAAAATAATAATATCTCTGCTTCTAATGATATTTGCTCTACATGGAGAACATAGATTTAATTTATTCAGGAAGGTGAGCTGGCACTGAGAAAGCTTCCAGGAAACTGTATTGGAGAGAAAAATATTTACATAGTTTTACTTGAGAGAACACAGTTGATGCACACTATGTGCTACTTGCAAACGATTACAAATAAGACAGTTCAGGATCAATGTCAAGATGCTTCTGATGTGATTAAATTGAAGTTGGTTAGCGAAGATGTTCTGGGTATTCATGAGACTGAAAAGACAGCAAATTGAATGGCAACATCCTCTCTATCGTGTTTACTTGGTCTTCCATCGATTTTAATTTTCATGTATTGTTGTTTTATGACACCTTGTTTAAAACTGTAATTTGCAAAACTTACGCTGGGTTTCTGCAACTTCAGGGGAAAAAAACCTGCCCAGAGAAAGTATGCAAGAGTGCCATGGATGTAGCACTGTTTTCCCCTATAGCCATTAAGTTGTTTAACTAAGTGCCTGGAATATCCTCAGTGTGTTCTCTGACTGCAGGAAGAACTGAAATTACAGAGATTATCCAATAGCTTTACCGACATACTTCATATCTTACTGTGCTGACCTCTGAGGTCTGACATTGTAGGCTCATTTAGAATGTATTATACCGTATAGATGTCCCAAAAAGACTGTAATTCATTCCAGGACTGACTCCTCATACTGAATATCTGCACTGCTGTTTATACAGTGTCGTAGTTCTCATTTATTTCACTCTCTCTTCCAAGAAAATTTTAAAACTTATGCTCATTGCAAGAAATGAAAAGTTGTAATACTGAGGGCCCAGAAGACCCCCTATATGTTATAACAGATGCAGACTGGTCGTTTTGGTGAGGCCTATATCTACAAATGCTGACTTACTATTAATTTTAAAGCAAAGATGGTAGAAACTGAAGAGATGCAGCTAGCAAACTACTGCTCTTTCCACTGATATCAGCAGAAGCTGAGTTTGTAGAATGGAAGGCTAAATTAGAGCAGTTTCATACGTTTTTCTGTTAACTGAAGAAAAACAAAGAATAATGACAGCATGTTTTATAGGGGTGTGTTTTCATTTTGGTTATGACACAGGATCTAAACCACCCAGTAAACACTATCTCAAGAAGTTAAAGAATTATTTTCCCATTTTGCTACCCATCAGAAAACCTAGAAAGCACACAAGCCTAATAGGATGATGTCATGGAATCATAGTATCATAGAATGGTTTGAGTTGGAAGGGACCTTAAAGCCCAACAAATTCCAACCCCCTGCCATGGGCAGGGACACCTCCCACTGGATCAGGCTGCCCAAGGCCCCATCCAGCCTGGCCTTGAACACCTCCAGGGATGGGGCAGCCACAACTTCCCTGGGCAGCCTGTGCCAGTGCCTCACCACACCAATAGTTAAGAAATTCTTCCTTATGTCTAGCCTAAATCTACCTCTCTCCAGTTTATACCCATTGCTCCTCATCCTATCGCTACAAGCCTCTGTGAACAGTCTTTTGTGAATTATGATATACAGTTAGGACAAGTAAGTCTTGAAGTAGAAAGCTGATAGTTGATTCTTAGTTACTCTCACTGTAGTAAAGTGCACTCCAGCATGTAAGAGGGTCCAGTTTGAGTACTGCAGGTAACAACTTGTTCTTGTACGGTTTGTGAAACGCTGCAAGTTATATTTTTGAGTTAAAATGTTGAGCATCCCCAACACAAGACTACAGGGAACACTAGTGAAAATTACAGGGAAAAATACTGCAGAAATATTCTTAATAATGCTTATCCTTCAGTCTCTTGAACAATTGTTTTCTTCAAGTATGGAGGCTTAGAGAAAATTAGCTGTTTTCTTGTTTTATGTGGTCTAATATGAAAAAATGAGAGACTTAAATCTTATACATTCTTTTCTCTCTCAAAAAGTCTCGCTCTAAGGTTTGTCTTCATTAGCTGTGCGGAGCAGTGACATACTATTTTTGCATTCCTGTGGACTGCAGCAAATTGTCCCTCTTGGCTGTCATTGTTTCCTACAGAAGCAACAATGGCTTCCATTTATCACAAGCTGACACCACATGGCATGCAAAATTACGTTTCACACTGCAGCATCCAGAGACAGTGTAAATAAAGACCATTTACAGAAAATACCTAGCAACCAGAAAAAAAAATAAAAGGAAAAGCATAACTGGTTTGAAAAATTAAGTGCCTTTTCATGAATCACTGTGTCTTCTAACCAGCAGCTCTGAAAGTGTTAACTAATTTAAAAATCATCTTACAGAATGTCTAGAAAGAATCAAGTAGCTGATACTCCAGGGAAGGCAGCAAAAATTCGCCATTAAGAAAAGGTTCTGATACACATACAGTTTTCTAGAGACATCAAAGCATGGTGCAGCTGTTAGTACATCAAAGAAGTATTGTGTTCCCTCCAACAATTCACTGGTGTCAGCTTATGTTTGGCGTTATTGATATTTGAATACGCAAATGCACCAACCTAGCAGTGATTCCAGCCTCTTTTTCTTTCAGTTGCTGATGGTGGTATCAGCATCTGCATGCATTTATGTACAGTAGGAACCCCCCCACTCATCCATCAAAGGCCATTTCAGTGTAGGATATAAAGGGCTCCTCCCCAGCAGGGCAGTCAACATCCACTTCAGTTGTCTGAGAAATGCCTGAACTTGTGTGTCCTCTCACAGGAATTCTGGGGTATGCCTTGGCTACTTCTCTGACGTCTGGTTTTGATAAGTGATTTTTAGAGCCTACTGTCTCCTAGGAATTCTGCAGGAAGAGACTGGGTGAGGTCATTCGGCTTTTCACTGAGTTTCCTTTCTCTGTTTTTGGCCGTTCTAGTGAACATGACCCTCTAGCACTCAGGAATATTTCTGTTCCCTTAGGAACTATCGACCACTTGCTGGTTTTATCTCTGCACACACAAAAGCTCCATGTCGCTGGAAGGGGAAACAAGGTTGACATTAACCAGGGGAACATAAGCAGCTCGTAGATGCAGCTGTGAGCTGAGTTCATTTATTAGCTCAAGTGCTGGCAAAGCTTACGCTTGTTTCTCGGCCCCTCTACTGGCCATTGGCCTGGGTCCGAATAGCTGAAGGCAATGGAATAATAGCTGATTTGTCAGCCCATTTTATTCATGAAATGGGGCGCAGCAGAAATACTTGGAAAGAAGCAACAAGTAAAAGAAAATGCATCTTGTTTTCTCTGGTTCACAACTATTCTGCCTCAGAGAGTGTGTGACTCGCATACGGCTCTTCTGTACGAGACTATTCATATCAGATTTCATTTCTTGCTACATGGGTTGCTATGGATACAATTCTGAACTGCTGCTTTTGTAGGCGAGGAGATTTATGACTACATCCAGAATGATTTTGCTAATCAGAGTCACGGAGATCTACTTATTTATTTGTTTGTTTGTTTGTTTTAAGTAAGAAGAAGAGGAAAGAAGCATTCCCGGCATTTCTCAAAATACTTTTCACAACCAAATCCTGTATTTTGGATCTTCTTTAAGTCCATCAGAGTCTGTGGATCAGTACCCTATATATTCTAAGTCATTGATTTATAAGATATCCATAACCATATAAGCTCCTACAAGCCAAGGCCTCGCAAAAGTTAAGGGTCTGTATCAAAACAAATTCTTACGTGTTAGTCCTTGTTCTAATTGTATGCCTTCCAGCTTTTTCACAGGCAGTGAAAAAGGTTCAGTGACGTCACAGCATAAAGAGACTTCAGAAGTCCAAATCATATGATTTATGATTAACTTATGGTTTATCAAAACTACAGGAAGCCTGGGTGCTACAATACACATGAATACCAAATGGAGCATGTATAAGTAACACAAAAGAGCATATAATTAATATTAACTGATAACAGTTCTAAATCATCTGACAAAAATTTTCATATTAAACAGACAGTCAGAAATTCTGGCATAAACATATTCCTCCACCTTCCTGGATGCTATTAATCATACAGGATGCACATTGTCTTATCTTTCCTCAGATGGGTTTATTAGCAGAGTCTCTGGTGCTGTATGGATGACTAAAAGAGGTCTGTTCCTGTAAAATCTCTGGAAGACCTCTGGATGCTCTAAAAGTTGCTCATGGAAGTGAAAAATATAATACTGTTAGGAAGCACTTGTACTCCATGATCCAAGCAGTACAAACATGCTAAATGCAGCAAAACCCACAAATGATAGCTAACTTTCTTGAACTGCTCAAGCTACCTTGCCAGGCAAGGGGAACCACAACATTTACCAAGCAGGGAACTGGGCATAATGAGATGGATACTCAGCTGTGCTTGCATGCACCAGGGCAACGCAAAGTATCACTGAGGTACAGCACTGCTTCAAGTTGCTTCAGGGCAGTGGTTTTTCTGATTTTGGAAAACCATTTCAGTGTGAACATTTTTTTTTAAGTGCAGGACAGAAAAGGCCCATCAGTTCGTTTGGCAGGTGCACAAGTATTTCTTAGGGTATCTTTCTTCTTGTTTTCCCATAGACTTTTTACCTCTTCACATAACCCATTCCCTCTGCAGGACAGTTCGGAAACTGCACCATAAATGATTCAGTACCAGTCGCCAACATGCCTTTATCAGCAGTCTTCCAGGCCAATTTGTATCGACTAACACAACAGTATTGCCATCTAAATGAACGTGAATAATATTCACCGTTAATATTTAATGAAACACAGACTGACCCATTGCACTGAACCATGACACATCCAGGCACAGATGGAAAACAACCAAATGTCAAACGCAATTTAAATGTTCTGTATCAAATTCTCCAAAATGATCCAGCAATTTCCAACTTGTAATACAGCATAAGCCAAAATCCACTGGTGGACAAATGCTCAAAGCTTTGTGAAAAGCAGGGATCCTTAGAGTGTTTCAGGTGGCTTGTGCTGTCTCACTAATCACTGTTGAAATGTAGGGCACCATGCTTCCATTTGCACAGTGTTAACACTGCTGAGTTTTTAGAGTCACTGAGACACAAAACCCTCAAATTAGCTCTGAATGTAGGTGCAGAGCTGGGGTAGAGTAAATTTAGAGTTCGCATCCCTACGGTACAACTAACAGCATGTGAACAGATGATGACTTATTGCTATGCCATTGCCAGACCAAAGGAAGTTGTAGAGAGGAGGGTGCTGGCCTCTTCTCCCAAGTGACAGGGGACAGGACAAGAGGGAATGGCCTCAAGCTCTGCCAGGGGAGGATTAGGCTGGACATTAGGAAAAAACTTTTCATGGAAAGGGTCATTGGACACACATGCCCAGGAAGGTGGTTGAATCACCTTCCTTGGAGGTGTTTAAGGGACGGGTGGACGAGGTGTTGAGGGGCAGGGTTTAGTGATTGATAGGAAGGGTTGGACTCGATGATCCAATGGGTCATTTGCAACCTGGTGATTGATTCTATAATTGTATGAAAAGAAAAACCCACATGAAAGTATCATAACTACCCTACATCAGGCTCTCTGCTGCTGTAGGCAGATTGTTCCTAGTAACCGAACTGGCTAATTTAAGGGCATTTATTTTGATAACATGCACCATCGTACAGAAATAGTGGTCTATGGGCCCTATATAGCAGCAAGGGCCAGTTCAGGTATGCAAGTCTATAAGTGTGAGAAACCTAAAGTCTTTTGTTAGCATAATCACAGGGGAAACAAGATACGTCACTGAAGATAGGGAAACAGAGGTCAATGGTATGAGTTCGTCAAGGTCAGCATAGCTGACAGCCGGCACTCAAGCACTTGGCTGCCAGGCATAGGCGGCTAAGAGGGAATGGCTATTCAGACCACTAAGTGAAATGAATCTCCCAGCCTTTTCACAGACCGGTTGCCTCAACGAGGTTGTCATTAACACGGAGCAGTATGGTAGATTACTATCTGGCCAGTATCGAGAAATACACTGAAGACTGTTAATATGCAGGAATTGGTTAATTGGTACTAATGAGATTCTGAAGATAGCACAGATCTACATTCAGGTATAGTGTTAGCAGTGTGGGGCTGCTCATCTGCTCAGCAGTTCTAGAGCAACCCTGGGCAATGATTTGTAAAAGCCCACCCCTTATTTTCACCACCTACAGGATGAGAATAGTAACTCTCACAGTCTGGAAGTGCAAATAAAACTTTTGATGTTCCTACGAATGTGCACACACATACGGATTTGTGGTTATTCGTGGAGCCCTCCAAACTTCAAACTTTCTGTACAGGAATGATACACATTTAGAACTAAGAGGCATTTATTTGTATGGAGAAAGAAGTGTTTATTTTAGTAGAACTATTAATTGCCTATCTGATTCCAAATGACAGTTTTAATACTTGAATATAGATGTGTAACTGTAGAAGAACTTACAAGTGAAAAATAGTATTAGATGGAAATTTGAGTCCCCAGTTTTGTATTGGAATACAGAGGTAAGAACTACTTTTATGTGTGTACAACACTGCTATCAGACTCTCGTTTCGCTGCATGGAAAATGGCATTCTTCAGAGAAAAGCAAGAATGTCAATTGTTCAAAAACACATGTAAATAATGTCATTGTTAAAATTTTGGGTTGTTCACATAAAAGTAGTGACAATTTTTTCCTCATTATCCGAACACCTGCACAGAAGATCAAATCTATTTTCTTAAAGTTATTCAAAGTTTTGTTAGTTTTTGAATAAATTACCTGTCCTAATCCATTTCAGCACAGTAGTTTTGCAAATTAATATTCTGTAAAAAGACATTAGTTCATTTCTCTCAGTGGAATTTTAGGTATCAGAAATCTGTTCATAATATATTATGTAAATACTCCGGCAGAGAGCCTCAGTAAGTTAATATTTCCAGTAAATAACTAAAAAAACCCATGCACATGACTGAAAAGGCTCTTTACTTTCCTTTCACAATACTTCTTGTTGTCTTAGGAAGGAACACTCATCCTTGTCTTTCAGTATTCTGATGTTTCACTCCATACATACACAAGTCTTGCATGATGAGGATCATGAGGGTGGTCAATGCAAATTCCAGAGACACCCCAATGTTATCACTGCAAACACTTACAGAGTTAAAACGCCAATCTAGTCATCCCCCCAAATGTAATTTGTTTGTTGGAAAGTGATTTGATATGTTCATTATTCTCAGTGAGAGGAATTAGCATTGCTGCGGGGATTTGAGTAAGTCTGATCCCTGTGTCTCACAGTTACAAAGGTTTCTTCACTACAGAAGTAAAAGCTTGACAATTACTCACAATTTGGGGAGTGAACAAATGAATTTTTTGGAATTCCATACTGAGATTATCCTGAAGGACTAGCCTGGCTGTGACACAGAAAGAAGCTTGTGTCTCTCTAGTAAACTGCCTGTGTGTTTTTCAAATGAGGTCACGCGATATATATGCAGCATCCCAGCAAGTTTTGTACTGCGGACACTTCGGGAAGGATGTGGTGATCCTTCAATGGCTGGACCATAATCAGGCAGCTTTGCTCCAGTGATGGTGGTTCAGAGAATTGTAGATAGTTGGGGAACTTGCAAAATATTTTTAAGTGATGGTTAAAAATATATATAAAGGATATTAAAAATATCCTTTTCCAGCAATCTTTAACATATCACCTGCCTAGGGTATATACCTGTGCTGGACACAGCAGAAGTTAGTAGGACCTGGACGTGGAGAAATCTCATCACTAAAGTCTGAAAACTATATTCATCTATTTGTGGAACAATAAGCAACTAGTTTGACACCGGAAAAAAACCACACCCAAAAAACTAGCAAGCAAACAAAACACCCCCAAACCACTAAAAAACCTGAACAGATGCGTTTGGTAGGTGCAGGGCATCTCTCAAAATCTGTTTGAAGAGCCTGTATTCCAGCTGAGCAACTTAACAAAACTAGATCTAGCTGTTAAAATACCTCAAAGGAGTTGGGTTAAGAAGAAGGGGAATCCTAACAAGCCTCAGCAGGCAATAGCCCATGGAGCTAAATTTGCACATAAACCAGCACCAGCCATTGTTTTATTGGATTCCTTTGGGGGCAGGGGGCACTGAGCAGGAAAGAATTTTTATGCATATATGCATACACAAAAGGGCTATTTTTTCATCTATGTAACGTCAAAACATATTGGAACCATAAATTACATCTTGGATAAGTATTCAGAGTTTATATCCTTTTAAGGAATACACCCTAAAGCCAGCACCCCCCTTCCAAGGTATAATCTTCCATCACTGTTAGATGCTGCTGCCTGATCGCAGCCAGACAACTGGCCCAACACCAAGATTGCAAATGTGCCAACATATGGAAACAATTGCTTTCCTTTTGATTGCAAATGACGTTCTGGGTGTGTGCACTACATCCCCCATCAATCATCTAAAATGGTTCATTATTTGGACTTAAAGTTATTATCCAACAGAAGATCCCTAGAGCCTTGTGTGAAGAGTAGGAAAGGTATTTACACATACCAGCAAGCAACAGAGCCCCTGCACAGTGATAGCTTGTCTGAGCCACACAGTATCCTGACTGAGCTTGAGTCCTTCGTACACAGTTGTCTCTCATGCACCAGCATTGGTGTTGGTCAGCTTAATGCAAAAGCAGTTAAAACTTGAAATTATACCTCCAAAGTAAGGCTGTGACAGCCACTAATTACAGCTACAATTCCAGAAAATCTCCATAAGTTGACAGTCTCAGCAAGATAAGTGAGAGAAAATGTTTAATATTGAATATTTGACCATAAGTTACATGTTTTGACACCAGTAACAGCCTATCTGTCTCAATAAAGTTGCCACACAAGGGAAAAAAAATCAAGAGGATTTTTGTTCAACCCATGTGGCTGATCTAGAGATAAAAAGATCAGGAAGGCAAATTCCTCATGAGAATGCAACGAAGTCTGGTTCAAACAGTTTTTTGGGCTCATAGAGCAAAGAATAGTAAAGAGAAACAAAGGCAAGTTAAATCCTAAAGACCTGTCAGTACAGGTCAAAAGACAGGAGAGGTCTTTTTTTTCAAATCAGTAAACACTTGTGATGAGAGCACTTTTGGATGTACTTTTGGAGTTACCCAGGGCAGAGACCTTACACATCTCAAGACAGGCCCACAAACTGGAAGTGAAATTGAAGCTCTGTGGATGTGCAAGTGTACTTTTCCATTGCTTTCAGTAAAGTCAAGTGTCCATGCGAACATCTGAAGTGACAGGACTATTTCATGTTAATGTAAATTCTGAAATGAGTTCTCCTGTGGATCAGAGAGAGGATTTCATGTGGAGGAACAGTGGGCAGAAGCACATCCAGCTGTAATGCACAGCAGACAAACCATCAATGGGGCTTTTTGGCAAAAGGATGACTATTATGATGATTAAGTTGCTCTTCAGGCAATCAATAGACTCATTTCCCACCTCTGTATGGCCTTCCTGCAAAAACAAACACAAGTCTCTCAAAGGCAGATTTTCAAATGTTTATTATTTAGGCAGTTGAAGATGCACACAAGTGTCATGTAGGATTTACAAATGCATCTATGGATGATGTTTATCAGCACCTGTTTGTGTCCTTTGGGTTCCCTATCTGCAGGAAGATTACAGACGTCATATATTCAGATCACAGCCAAATTCTACCTTCTGTTGTATGCCCAACATTTCCATGTAAGTGAAAGACAGGAGTGAGCTCATATCTAAGGATGGGACTGAGCCCTGAGTAGAATAGGAAAAAGGATTTGCTGCATGACAAAAATAGGCTGAATGCCTTGTCACATCTGATAAATGCCTCAGATGGCATAGCGCCGATTTGTAGTGGTGTTATTAAAATAGATTGTATTTCCACTGAATAATCTGATTTCTTGTCACAGGTAGGCGAGTAGTTCCTTTATCACTGGCAGTGAAAATATGTCTCAGCACCAGTGGGTACCAGGGAACTAACCCTTATGGTGCTTTGAGAATTCATTCCTAATGAATCCTCTCACTGCCATGTGTTGGTGAGCTCTTCCAGGCTAGATTCTGCAGGCCACAGAGCTCACCATCCACATTTACTCATTTACTGCTCAAGTGGAAGCAGAATTAACAAAATCCAGTCATTTAGAGTAGAGGTTGCCAAACTAGGCCCTTTCTAAAAGGAGAGTGTGATGATATGACTGGTTTGTGATGTCTTTAATGATGTAAAATATAATTAAGTCAGACCTAATGTACATCCATAAAGTCAATGGCCCCTACTACAGAGAAAGATTGAGATAGTAGCTCCAATCCACTGCTGCTGCCTGCTAATTAGTAGTTAATTTGTGTTTCTTTATGGGTTTTCTGCATTGATCTTTTGTGAACGAAAGGCCATATTAACAAATAGCACTCGAGGAACTGTATATCGGTTGTGAACATAAACAGTGATGAGTCACGGAAAACCCACACAACAGCTTATGAGTAAACACCTTGCTTTTCCTATAATAAAAGCTGACCGCCCAGGTGAAGAAGCCTCTAACTCATTCTGGTTTGAAAAACCAGAAGTGGGCAATTACATTTCCCAGCAGATACTGCTCCAGTGCAAGAGAAATACTTGTTGATCTGACTCTAGCCGGCAGACAGGCAGTTGTTGGGTGTGTACCACACAAAGAATACTTTCATTTTTTGGCATGGTATAGCATTGCTGAAATACCAAACACCATGGCTAATTAAGTGGAGTGATGGAACAGAATGATTTGATGGTAAGATTTAATTGGTATGAACAGTCTCATAGACTAGTTATTGTATCTGTCTGGGAGGGCCAGACAGATACACGTTTAACTGTGTTAAGCATTGCTGAACTGTAGCTGAGGGGCTTCAGGAAACAAGGGTGCCCTTTACTCACTCTCAGTCCTGAGCCTGATCGGCAGTTGGGTCTCAGGGTGCAGTTTAGAGTAAAATTGCACCAGTCTTCTGTGGCCCCATTCTGCTGTCACTGTAGCTGAAAATCACCAGGATCAGTCAAAACCTGTTGCTGCTGCTATGTCCCCACACTGACTGTTGGGGAACTGAGTTACATGGGAGCTACTACAGCAAACCTGCATTGCCCAGTGACCTTGCCATGGAGGGCAGGACTGCTCAGGCTGTTTCACACCAACAGACAGAGCACAGAACAAGGTCCAGCTGTTAACCGTGTAAATGCTGTTGCTTTCAGTTCATAATTTTGATTATTTCTTAATAAAGCTGATTGTCTTAACTTTCTCAATGGGCAACAGTGCTTGGGTAAGACACTTGGAGCTTAATAATTGTTCTGCAGTTTGGCTGACACCAATGAAACAGGTTCCCCCAGTATTCCCTATCTGTACTTCCATGGAAGTTGGAAGCTTTCCACAAGTCTCCCATTTGGGGCTTCAGGCTGTACTAAACTGGAAGTAGTGCTGCAGTCTCCAGGGATACAAATTCTATTTAAGGGCTGCCACAAGGCCAATAATCACTGATCAAAGCCATGGAGCAATGAGAAGGGTTATATTAGGACCAGTGAACTGGTATTGCCAAAGGGAAGGGCTTGCATTTCAGAGCATTCTCCTTCCTTGGATACGGATGGATGATTCCAGCATTCTGTTACAGGCCATTTCCATCTGCCTTGATACATGGCCAACATCAAACAGCCAAGAGAGCTAATATCCTTCCTAGAACAGTCCGAAAGATTTCTGCCACAAGCGTACTTGTTATTTGTGTTCAGCACACATGCTTAAGGACACTAAGTTAGGCAACATGACACACGGAAGAGTGTTACAGGCTTCAGGATCCTTCAGGTAAATGTAGATGCAACCACCACACTCAAAAGTCATTCTAAATTTCAGTGGTCTCTGCAAAAGCTCAAACTTTTGCTGCAGAAAGAATGAGAAAACTGAAAGCAATTCCCCAATTGTCTCTCACCCCTCTCCTCAGTGTTTAGAAAAAGCTGTCATAGTTCCAAATGTGACTTTGTATTTTCCACTACACAAGCTTAGCCATACACAGTAAATCTTAACACACTGTTTCATAACTCACTCACATTTGACTATGAGTTCAAAATGGCCTACATGATTGAAAAACCTGCAGCAGTCAGATTATAACAACAGCCATTTGGTCTCTCAACACAAAGTGATACGTTACATATCAAAAACTATACATATGATAAAATAACTATTGTCTCTGACTTTCACCCCTACATGCTAACACTTGGACAGAGACCCCCTGAAGAGTCAAGAGTACTGGTTTGCTGAAAGATTTGTGCCTATTTGTATTATGACATTTTTTCCATATTCCTGTCCTCCACTAGCAGAGAAAAGAAGCCAACAACTGCCATTCTCTTTCCCTTTCCACTTCAAAGGAAAGAAACCAGCACATGCTAGTTCTTGCTCTAAATGTAAAACCCCCATTTTCTTCAACTGCTCTTCTGAATGAGTCCTCCCTTTTCTGCCAGAGACCTTGGGAGTTCCAAAATTTGCCCAGACAGCATCACCTTTGCTTCTGGTCTTGTGGTGTCTTGTAGAATGAATCTGCTTCATCAATTTGTAAAGAGAAGGAGCCCTAAGCAAGCCACCCCTCCTCTTTAAACTAGGGCGGTTGAGAAATTGTCCTTCTGTTCAAGAAAGCATCTCCCCATCTTCTTCTCTCTTTTAATTACTATAATTGTCAAGGCTTTTTTGGGAGGATTTTAGCACTGCATAATCTCTACCCTATTCTCCTCACATCTCAGATTGCTCTGAAATTGCCAGCTCGCTCCAGACTTGACAATCTAAGCTTCCCATTAGACTACAAAAACTGAACATCTCAGAGCATTAGAGTAGCATTATGCTTACTTCATGTGTATCAAGTCCTGATAACTGAGGAAATACATAATGTTCCTAAACAGAGTATAATCTATTGTGTTCTAAAGTGTTTTCTGGAAGTAAAATACTAACTTACGTGACAACATTTTTCAGCTGAAGACAATGCAGTTCAGCCATAACACTCTGGTCTTCAAGAGTGCTGTTACATGCCTGCTCCTTTGGAACTTCCTTTGGAGACAGTGGCAGTCTTTTTTGATCCTTCTGGCATAGTCAGTGAGGGTGTTGGCTCATCAGCCAGTTGCCTCAGAATAAATATGCATGGAATCAAGAAATGCAGAATTGCAGCTGCTTTCCAGCAAATTCTTCATGTAAAAATGAGTGATGACAATCACAGCAGCAGCAGTTGCAGTTGACTTGCTAATAATACAGTGCTACCAGGCACATAAAGGGACACATTTAGCAAATACAGCTTTTCCAGCCAGTCAGCTCAGCTGTTATAGATGTGCTCTTGGATGAGTCTTTCCCCTCTCACATAAGTCTGATTTTATGGAAGGGTTAGATCCCCAAATGCCCTACTTGCACAGTATAAAACACCAGTCATGCTGACAAAACACTAGCAAGAGGGAGAGAGTCTGCCTGAGCAGTTTTAAAATAATTAACCCAGACTTGTTGTCATTAATTTGCTTTAGAGATGGTTGGTGAAGAAGACAAGAAAATGCATTCTGCCTGCCCAAGACAGGTCTTTACTAGCTCCGTGCTAGTCTGTGCTGCAGAAAGCACAGTGCAGCAGCCAGAAGCAAGCACTAGGATAGTAGGACATTCAGTCAGCTAAAGAAGACACCACAAACAATTGTCCTCTGACAGCAAAATTCAGTCAAGATCTCTCAAAAATAATTTCCAGTGTCTATGGAGAGATACAAATATGTAGAATAGCCGAAGGAAGGTTCCTAGAGCCTTACAGCTTCCAGATGATTTTTTAAAAAAATAGAAGTGTTTTTTCATGTGATAACTCAAAAAGGTTCATTCTTTATATGCCAGATGAAGAGTTGTTACTCATACAGAGTTGTTTAACAAGTAAACACTGTTAGCAGAGGGGTTCAGTTGTTATAGATATTTACTCAGGATGGTGAATAGTCAGAGGAAACATCTTGAGTGACATCAGTAGGGTAATTCTTAACACATGCTGTTATAAGGAAACAAAAATCATATCCGCAGACAGGTGCTCCAAAGTGTAGTTTGAAAAATCTACAATATTTTCTATTTCTGAATACAGACAAAACAAAAAATAGAACTTCTAAATCTGCTGGCAGATAGGAACTATTTGTCCACGTACACAGTGCAATCCAGTCAGGTAACATTATCTGACATGGAAGAAAACCTTTCAGAGATCTCATCTATTCCACATGAAGGGTGTTGCTGATGGAACTTACCTGACAAAAACAACTCTCAGACTGGCTTCTGAAGATAATTTCTTTGGGTATTCAGTAATTTGGTGGAGTATAACAATACATGTAGGAGACTTGAGCTGGCCACCAACAAATCTTTAAATCAGAAGATTTTAGCACATACACAGCTATACACAAGGTGCCTCTCAAGCATCCCCTCAGAACACTACCACAAAACCCCACTGCTATCGCCAAGCCAGTACTGACACCTAATACCAGCCTTCTAAGGAAACAAATTCTGTGGCTATAAGCCCCAAACTCATTTTAAATCTTGATTATAGGTTGTTCTAAGGTTGATGATCTCAATCAGATGTTTAGAGTTTTTTTACTATGGTTCTTTCATGCCACATACATATCTAACACAACTCTGAAAGAGGGAGCACGAATTGTTCATACCTGTTTTGTCTTGATGTCTTTTGCTCCAATATAATCTATTGGTTCCTTAGTAAGCTTATATTGGAGCTAATTAATCTTGTATAATAGGGTTAGGGATTACCGCGCCACTGGTGAACATGAACAGTGTTTACTTGGAAGAGATATGAAGTCACTGTTGACAATTCTTGTGCAGCTTCTAGCACACCAACATTAAACATTCCACAAGGATTTGGGCTGAAAGACAAAAGCAGACAAGAAAAAAATTTCACACCCATACACATAAACTCCACTCACTGATAAGAGTTAAATATGTTTACACCAAACAACTGGAAAAAATGTATTGGTTAGGAAGTCAGTAGGTGCTAGATTATATTATCCATTGCTTTGAAACTAGAACAAAGATTCAGTGTAGTTACTCCGGTATAATCTGGGTTTACATTTCAGAAAATGCCAAAAATCAGATTCTGTCCTCATTCACACTAATTTTGTTCCAGTTACACCTGAGTAATACTAGAGAAATGAGGGCCAGGTTGTACAAATAGCTGCAGTGAAAGTGTTAATTTTTTGGTTCTTCAAAATTACAATATGACTTATTCATGTCTACTAAAGGCACAAAACTGATCCTAATTCCTGGACTTGATTACCTACTTTTGAGATTTTTAAACATTGTTCAATGTTTTATTCCTGATTTCATTCTGTGGGATTTTGTTTTGATCTGGTCATGGTGCCAGCTCTCTCAAGTCATAATGACTTGCTAACAGCCAGTTTCAAAGGTTTTGACATTTCTTATCAGCTGCGTTGGACACTGATTAGCTGAGGCCCCTGCTGCCTCATCAAATACTATTTTTCTGATTCTGCTTGCCAGCGGTTTCTTTCAACTTATCTTAGTAATCTTTCCCAGAATCCCTCAGTCGCCTCTCTGTGACTCTTCCCAGATATACTCTCAGTCTCCTACTCCTTTTTCTTTGTACCACCCCATAATGACATCTCTGATCACACTATTGACACATTAATAATATGCAGTTACTGTTGTCTTCTCCATCCTTTCCTCTGTAGTCTATAATTTTTATCCGACCCTCCTTTTCAATAGAAACCAATTAGAAGCAATTAAATACTCAAGTTACACAAGGAAATAGTTCTCTATTACAAAACATTCACCCAGATAGTTCAGTCATTTCAAGGAAACAGTGAACTGTACTTTTGTTACAGTGGTAAACAGAATAGAACTGATACTGAAATATACAGTTAAAGTTTAAAAAAAGAAATGCTCTTCATCAAGACCAAACACTTTCTTCTGGTTAAAAAGCGAAAATTCTTGCGCACGCTGTAATGCAAAGTCATGGGCAAGAAATCAAATTCACACACCAACACATCAGTTTCTTGTCTCAGTATAACTGATAAAGAGCCAATAAAAATTCACAGTGTTGTTTCCAGCAACACACTTTTGTACTGAAATAGCAAAGGAATTGGTTGCCTTATTGCTGTGTGTGTGTATTGTCATATAAATTGGGCCCTATGTCACCCAATATGTAAATATGCCAGTCTTTCACCTAAAAATCTCATCAAGCTCTCAAAGAGGTAATTTCTTTCACTGTCTTTGATGGCAGAGGGGGGTCTACTCTCAGAAGTTTTATGTCTAGTATGTTTCTACATACTGAGCCTACTTACAAATCAATGTCTTTTATTAGCAGATGTTACTGGATGTGAAGATCACATTTCCTTTAGTTACTTTCTGATGTGTCAACTCAGGACAGGCTACTGGGCAACTTTGTTTTTAAGTTAGACATGCTTCTATCTATTTATGTTCACACATGCGAAATACATTAATTCTTTTAGGGCCTCAGGAACATAGTGTTGATAGGACATCCATATAATTTAAACAAGCCTGCTATTGCAGGGAGCTCTGCAGTGTGATCCGTAGCTCTAACTTAAGAATAATTCAGATATAATAACAATTACTCCTATTCTTGTTATACCAGAGACGCACTGCTCAGAAGGTCAAAAGCCACCTCATTTTCAGTGATTGATTTCTTGGGCCAATAAAACCCCAGTCATTCTTATCTAAGAATTATCTTTTAGCTAAAACTGGCTATTCTCTCTGCTGTGACTCTGAGTGCTTACCCCTACAACAAGCAGAAATTGCAATGACATTCTCTAATACTTTTGTTCCTTTCTGAACGAGTTTAAAGCAGACACTTTGTCTCCTCTACCAGATTTGGCTCTCCCATCCTATGATTGTCATACCAACCTCAAGTGAACCTGCTCCAGCTCAGTTTCTGGACCACCTTGTACATTCTTGCCCGTCAGATTGCACACAGTCCAATAGTATTCACACTTCTGTCTCTTCTGGGAAGAGTGCTCCACAAGACTGGATATTTCTATTGCTATAATCTTTCAAGTCATTCAACTCTTTTTGTTCAACACCCTGACATCATCTCTGAATCACATTTCTTAAATAGTCATATTTTCACTTCTTCATGATATTAATATTGAACATACACATATACGCATGTATGCCTGTTCGTGAGTCCAGTGAGACTTCATTTGATGAACTTCCCATTTAGTTGCCATACTAATCTCCTGTCTCTGTTCATTAGCTTTTTACTCACTTTCCAGTTCTTAAACCAGGACTCATCTTTCTTAGTTTCGCTTGCATGTTCTCAAGTCACCCAGGAATTACTGCATCGATTGCTTGTAAATCAACGTTGATTTACCCTACCATGTTTTTCCTGTCTAGAAAACCAGACATATTAACAAATTCTTAGAAAGATCAAGATAACTGCTATTTTATTTTCCATTTGTTCTTGAGTCGTAAATGAAGTAATAATGAAATCTTGTCACGGGGTGAAATTACTTCATTAGGTGAGAACCTTGTAAGAACATTGGGCACCGACTGGCACTTTTTCAGATACAGACTATGAGACAAACAATATTTTTATTAAATTTAGACATTTTAATGTCAGCAATTCTACAATTCCACTTGAGGCACAAACTTTTTTTCTTGTGCATGTTTTCTCACTGCTGAAAGTAAGCCCTTGAATCCTAAATTCATCAATGATTTCTACATTATCCATACTTTTCAGGCTGCTAAACCTTAGATTTTCTGACTGCTATATATCTTCCACATAATTGATTTGATAAAAATGAGTATTAACATGCTTGTCATCTCACTTCTGTGAGTATTTTTAGCTTTCTCTTTTTTTTTTCTTTCGTTCATTTAGAGTTTAACCAGAGACTAGATGATGTAAAGCAGGAAGTTTAGAATTGTATTAGGTTAATTACTATTATAATTGTATTAGGTTAATTATTATAAACAACCTGGATGTAATATAGGCATTACCTATATTACCTTCACAGGGAAAGAAAGGGGCCTGGAAAAGGCCTAGAAAACTCCAGAAAATGGTTTACAGTTAGTAGCCCCTTGTTCTGCCTTTCCCACAATAAATTACACACATGCATAGAAGTCTCTGCAGAGGTCCCAGGAAAAAAAAAAAATCTATAATGACAGCCACATACTTTCATTGAATAGGAGCTCTTCTCTGCATGCAGTTACTAGATGTATGACAGGACCCTCAGGTCCACCTCATAGGCTAGATAAGCCAGTCCTGCCTTGTTGACTCCTGTAAATCACTGGGATGACTTGTGTGGAAGGCAGGGATAATGAAGTGAGAAAAGCCTGGCCAATACTCTTCTGATTAACCTTCCAGTAGATATTTTTACTTTTCAACCTGATACTCATCCCTCTGCCTGTCTGAAGAGTTTTATTAGGAAGCAATCTCATTCTGCAGTTGTATATGACAAAAGATGGCAAGAGAGATGAATGCCTTTATGCTGACTTTGAGCCCTTAGAGTCAGGTCAATCTGTTGCATACTCCCTCTTCAGGAATCTTAACTGGCCCCATACCAGAAAATTCTGACATAAGAGCATCTCCAGAGGTTGTGGAGTTCACCTGTGGTCACGATTTGCCAGAACTGGGGACTTAGCAGGTCCAAGTTACCATTACAAAGGTAAATTCCCTCTCACAATACCAATACTAGAAGTAGTAGGCAAGAACTCAGAAGTCCAAAACAGCATTATTCTGTAAAACCTATACTGACTGGAAGTCAATGAAATTCATCCATTACACAGACCTGAATATTTCCATCTGCATATCCTAGCATATCCTTAGCATATCCTAGTTAAAAAACAAAAAAGGAGGAATTCTGATACTTTCCAGCCAAAGATTTTCCTAGACTAAGCTCCCAAATGTAGTTATCAGTGTGAAGTAATTAGTGTTATTAATATTTGTATTTCTGCCAGAAGAGGTGAGACCTGTAGTAGCTGGAAAAACACATAAAAGGTCTTATGAAAACCTAATTTGTGGAAGAAATAAGAGAAGAAAGAGCTTAGCTTTTAATCCTGTAATGAGGGACTCACTAATGAAAAAGAAATTCCTTTCGAAGGCTTTCCCAGGAAATACCTCGCTTCGTAAGATTAATTTGTATAATGTCTCCATCTTCTCAACTTTGAAAGCTCTTTGAAATTGTGTTTATCCAGTGTGTGAATAGATACTCAGAGACATCCCAGTTATAGGCCCCAAAACAATGCTCTTGAAATTCAACATCAACTCCTACTTGAACATGGTTTATGGAAAAAACATATTCTCTTCTTCTTCTATTTCTATACAGTTCTTTTGTTTACAAACTGCCTAGCCTGCCAGTGCCCAGTACCTTGCTTGGAACCTACAAATTCTTCCAGTTCCCATAAGTAAAGCTCCTGTAAATGACAGATGCTTTCCCAAATCCCAGTGCTTCTCCAAGACAGTTACAGCTTCAGAGGCCTGTTGTAACACCCACAGCTGAAGGAGCAGCACACCCAGGTGAAGTCAGGCTTTGGCCCTTTGGGCCAGCATGTCGTACCACACGCAGCCAAGCCAAGCTCAAGTTCCAGAAGCACTGCAGTGCCAATAGCCTGGACAGTTTCCCCTTTTTCTCAAGAAAGCTAAATAATCAGTTAGATATACCACTTTGCAGGACTGCTTTTTTCACACACACACCCCACCCCATGTGCCCTAAAGACTCAAGCCTACACCTGCTCATCCTTCATGTCTTCCAGTCCAAGCTCCTGACTCTGCCAGCCCTCAGTTAGGCACTTGAATTGCTCTCTGCATTGTAAGTCACCTCTTTGAGAACTAAGGACATCTCCAGCAACGATGGGGAGCCCAGAACTGGGAAATGCTCAGGCAGAATTCTACCCTATAATGGCATGATACTGCTTCACTTTGGACCCATGGCTCAGCAGCCAACTTTGCTGCTGAGGGCTTAATGCTGAGACCCTGTGCTGGCAAGAGCACTTTAAGCAGGTGGGGAGGTGCCCTCCTTTTGTGCAGCATCCAGGGAGGTTCTTCTCCCTCTGTACTCAGCACTGGTGAGACTGCACCTCAAATACTGTGTTCAGTTCTGGGCCTCTCACCACAAGAAGGATGTTGGGGCTCTGGAGTGAGTCCAGAGAAGAGCAACAAAGCTGGTGAAGGGGCTGGAGAACAAGTCTTACGACGAGTGGCTGAGGGAACTGGGATTGTTTAGCCTGGAGAAGAGGAGGCTGAGAGGAGACCTTATTGCTCTCTAAAACTACCTGAAAGGAGGTTGTGGAGAGCAGGGAGCTGGCCTCTTCTCCCAAGCGACAGCGGACAAGACAAGAGGAAATGGCCTCAAGCTCTACCAGGGGAGGTTCAGGCTTGACATCAGGCAGAAATATTTCACAGAAAGGGTCATTGGGCACTGGAACAGGCTGCCCAGGGAGGTGGTTGATTCACCTTCCCTGGAGGTGTTTAAAAGACGGGTGGATGAGATGCTGAGGGGCATGGTTTAGTGACTGATGAGAATGGTTGGACTCAATGATCCAGTGGGTCCTTTCCAACCTAGTGATTCTACAGAATCATAGAACAACCAGGTTGGAAGGGACCCATCGGATCTTCTAGTCCAGCCATTCCTATCAAACACTAAACCAGGTCCCTCAAGACCTCATCCACCCGTGCCTTAAACACCTCCAGGGAAAGTGAATCAACCACCTCCCTGGGTAGCCTATTCCAATGACCAATGACCCTTTCTGTGAAAAACTTCCTCCTAATCTCCAGCCTAAATCTCCCCTGGCGGAGCTTGAGGCCATTCCCTCTTGTCCTGTCCCCTGCCACTTGGGAGAAAAGGTCAGCTCCCTCCTCTCTACAACCTCCCTTCAGGTAGTTGTACAGAGTAATGAGGTCTCCTCTCAGCCTCCTCTTCTCCAGGCTAAACAGCCCCAGCTCTCTCAGCCGCTCCTCATAGGTTCTGTTCTCCAGCCCCTTCACCAGCCTCGTCGCTCTTCTCTGGACTCGCTCCAGAGCCTCAACATCCTTCTTGTGGTGAGGGGCCCAGAAGCGAACACAGGATTCAAGGAGTGGCCTCACCAGTGCCGAGTACAAAGGGAGAATCACCTCCCTGGACCTGCTGGTCACACCATTTCTGACACAAGCCAGGATGCCATTGGCCTTCTTGGCCACCTGGGCACACTGCTGGCTCATGTTCAGTCGGCTGTTGACCAACACCCCCAGGTCCCTCTCCTCCTGGCAGTTTTCCAGCCAGGCTTCTCCCAGTCTGTAGTTCTGCATAGGGTTGTTGTGCCCCAAGTGCAGGACCCGGCATTTGGCCATGTTAAATCTCATGCCATTGGACACTGCCCAGCGGTCCAGCCTGTTTAGGTCCCTTTGCAGAGCCTCCCTACCCTCCAGCAGATTGACACTTCCACATAGCTTTGTGTCATCTGCAAACTTGCTAAGGGAACACTCAATGCCTTCATGCAGGTCATTGATGAAGACATTGAACAGGGCTGGACCCAGCACTGAGCCCTGGGGAACCCCACTTGTCACTGGCCTCCAGCTGGAGTTAACTCCATTTCCCACCACTCTCTGGGCCCAGCCATCCAGCCAGTTTTCTACCCAGGAGAGTGTGCGTCTGTCCAGGCCAGAGGCTGACAGTTTCTGTAGCAGAATGCTGTGAGAAAGCTGTGTCAAAGGCTTTACTGAAGTCCAGAAAGACCACATCCACAGTCTTTCCCTTGTCCAGCAGCCAAGTCACTTTGTCATAGAAGGCGATCAGGTTGGTTTGGCAGGACCTGCCTTTGGTAAACCCATGTTGACTGGGCCTGATCACCCGGTTCTCTTGTAAGTGCTTCATGATATCACTCAAGATCACCTGTTCCATGACTTTCCCTGGCACTGAGGTCAGACTGACTGGCCTGTAGTTCCCAGGATCCTCCCTGCTACCCTTCTTGTAAATGGGAACTACATCAGCCAGTCTCCAGTCCAGAGGTACCTCCCCAGTCTTCCAGGACTGCTGGAAGATGATGGAAAGGGGTTTGGCCAATACATCCGTCAGCTCCCTCAAAACCCTAGGATGAATCCCATCTGGCCCCATAGACTTGTAGGTGTCCAGTTGGCCAAGCAGGGCTCTGACCACCTCCTCTTGGACCATGGGAGCCTTGTATTGCTCCTCTGTTTCTGGGGTTTCTACACAGAGGGAACAGCTTTCTTTTCAATTAAAGACCGAAGCAAAGAAGGCATTAAGTACCTCAGCCTTCTCCTCATCCCCTGTCACTGTTGTTCCCTCTGTGTCCAAAAGGGACTGTATGGTCCCTTTTATAGTCTATGATTCTATGATTCTATGCAGATCTAACAAGTATGCACCTGGAAAGATCCAGAGATGCTTTAAGAGCAGCAGGCGATAGAGGATGAGCGCTCTGAAGACAGTGAGTGCTCTGTCCATCCCCCCAGCCTGGTTGTCAATGCACAGTTGCTAGGAGACTCCATCCGGGAAGCCTGAAGCAGCAAGACACTCATGGGACTGAGCATGGGGAGAAGAGGAGAGTGTGCTGGAGCCTGTGCCAGCTCTGCTGACAAAGGCTTCAGCCCAGCCTGCTCCCCAGGGTGCCTTCTCTTCGCTTTCCCTCTCACTCATATATGCAGTTAGTTCATATCCCCGTTTCTTACCCTAGACTGAAATACATTGGTAATTAGGACAGAATTGGAGATTAGCTCAATACAGAACACTAAGCGGAGGCTTCCTATTTGGCTGTGAGGAAATGATTGGTGAATGGGACTGTACATGCAGAATGAAGGAACATATATTGATTGAGATTAATGGTTTTGATAGAGCATGCTTCTCCCCTTTCAGCAGTTAGGGACGGCATCTAGGGTAATACACAATTCTTGATCTTATATGTGCTGAGCTGTTTGATCTCACCATTTTCAGTTTCTCATCTTGATTAGCTGCAGTACTGCTTAATAAGGAAGTCAGTGAGGCTATCTTCCCACACTTTGCTTAGCATCACCATCTAGCTAATTCAGTGCTTCTCAAGTAGTATGTGGGTGTTTACAGCCTTGGAAAAGCAACATATACAGCGTATTTCTTCTATAACTCCTTCCTAAATCAAAAGACATCTTGCTACTGTTTCAGCTCCAAGCACAAATTAGTTAAAAAGGAAAAAAATTACCTCTGGAGTAATACTTCTACAGCCAGATACAAATTCTAATTCTTTATCAGACATTTAATTGTGATATGAAACACGACACAGTTTGCATCACCCATTTGGAGACTACTCCCTTTGTGGCTGGACAACTGTTTTCAGTACTTTCTTCAGAACCTGCATTTAGTCTAGAGAAATAAATTATCTGGAAAGAAGGGACAATAAGTTTAAGTTAAGAGGAAAAGCGTATCTACCAATTTCATTATGTCATTTAGAGAAAACATCCCCTGTATAGACAAGGCCACAAGTTCAAATTTTCCTCTCTATTTCTTCTCACAAACACATTTAAAAAAAATAAGCATACTTTAAAAGGTGTGTGAGGGTTTGGGTTTTTACATTTATAACCAGCATCTGAAGAAAATAGCCCTTAAGGTGTCACTGGAGTCATCTACCTGATCACAGGTGGATTTAAGTTCTCTCAATGACAGAATTGTTCCCCTCTATGCAGAATCACAAGTAGTTTATGTAAATTTAAATGGATGCACTGCAGAAATCAGCACTGTGTATCAAGGGATGAAAAAAAATGTGTACTGCATCTATACCAAGATTTAAAAATAAGATAATTTTCTAAGAGCAATACCTTGTGGAAAGACTTAATCATTCTGTTTTCCTGAAGAGAAGGCAGAATAGTAATGAAGTGGTACATAGGGCTTCCACTTGTATGTTGGTAAGTCAATTGCCTCTGAAAGGATTTTAGGATGTATTTGGAGAGGGATTTGGTGGGGGCTTTGGGGAAGGAGCTAGAGGTGGATAGGGAGGGATAGTTAAGTGTCAAGACCCTAATGACACCATCTATTTACTGTAAAGCAGGCTGAAGAAGAAATAAAATTGGTTTATGTAGTTTCATTTTCTTGGATTAAACTTACTTGACTCTGACATTAAACTGACTGGTCAGCTCTGAGATACAATGTCCCTAAGCCTATGTATGTATGACTTTACTTTTTTAACATTAAAATTTGTTTCGCAATGAAAGAGAAAAGCAATTTGAACAGATGAAAGCCCAACAGTGTGCAGCCCTAGTTCTACCTCCGGCTTGTATTTTTCTACTCATGTGTTTATTTTATTAGGCTAGACAGGCACTTTCTCTTTTCTGCATGCCTGGGTAATGCAATCCCCAGTGGTGTTACGCTGTCAGGAAATATCACCCCCAAGTATCCAATGGAGTGTGGCTGTTGAGGCAGGACACTAAGAGAAACTGTAACTATAGCACAAGCAGGAGCTTAAGCCACTAGTGATCATTATCAGCTAAAACGGAACAGCTAGAGGGGAGGAATTAGGAGCAGAGGAATATAAGGCAGTACATAGATTAGCATTATACAGGGAGCTGTATCAGTGGTGAAAGCCTGAAATAAAACGGAAAGGTAAATCCCAAAGGGACAGAGGAGAGCTACAAGGGTTTCTGGGAGATAGCAAACTATAAAACTCTAGCTGACCTCAGACTCAAGGGAACTTAAAAAAAAAAGACTGTCAAGAAGGGAGTGTCTTGGAACTACCCATTAGGATAAAACAGCTCTGATGTGAAGTAACAAAGGACTGGGGGAAAAAATGGAAGCAGCCCAGCATAGAAAAGCCTGTAGAGAATCCTTGCAGCTACTGTCAAGATGGGGTTCAGCAAAATACTTCAGAGGACTCCTAGAACTGCTTATGGTCTTTCAATTTTTTAAGTTGCTTCTTGAAATTTTGGTTGTCAATACCATACATCCAAATATACGTGTCCTGGGTAAAATGGCAACTAAGAAACAGGAGTCTGAAATTCCATCTTGGACTAAGAATAAACATCTCTGTCACCGACAGATGGATCGGAGCTCAGATGTTCAAAACATTAAAAAAAAAAGATGTTTGAGGAAAAATAAACTAGCAGGGAAGTGTGAAGCAGTAAATTGGTAGGATTTCTTGCCTTGAGATGAGCACTATCCATAACAATTGTGATATACTACTACACAACAAAACAGTCCATGATCATTAAGCAGTATTACAGGCATTAACTAGGACAAAAGATACACTGATACAAGGGGTGCAGCAACAGTAAAGAGGTTTGCTTTCAAAAAATACCTTTACTTGTTTTTCTAATAGTTAGCAGAGATATTTCTTTGTCTTTCTGAACACTTGTTTCAATTGCATGAGTTGAGTGGGTGCTTCAGGTAGTTTTTAAATAGGTCATTCTCTCAAGTGTTTTTCTCACAGCTGCAGGTCTTTGATTTGTGGTTATTTTGTTTACTGTCTGAATTAAAGCATGTTTTTAAAATTCAGAGGGTATTTTCCCTTGCTTCTCTTATTAGATGTATGAGGTTTTGGATAATATAATAATGTACAGCTGACATTTTGTCTTTTTTTTTTTTTTCAGTGAAAAGAAGCATCTAAGGCCAAGTCTGCCTCCTAGTTTCCAGAAGGCAATGCCTCCGATATTGCAGCAGCAGCAGAGAAAAATATCCATTTGCAGTGACAGTAGCAAAGACAGTACATTATCATTAAGGTTCTTCAGGATTGATAATTCTGTAGAATTTTTAGCAGAATGGCCTCGGTTCTGTAAACAGTGTCCTTCAGACCACTTGCAAACCTTACCCTACTGTCTTGATACGAAGCAAAACCCTGCAACCAGGCCTTTCCCCTAGGGCCCAATATGAGTTGGATTTCTGTAGTGATTAGCTTCAAGGCAAGCCTGTACTGAGCATATCAAACCACATTAATTATCATAGCCATGTCATATCCACCAGCTTTTAGTGTCTCAATTTCCCCACAGACAGGTTTTAAAAAATGCAAATAAGTCCTTGTTATGGCTTTTAGAAAAAAGGAAAGTGAACGTAAAAAAAATATCTCAGCTTTCCCATGTGACTTCATTCCCTATGCTTCATTAATACCATCTAAAAAGATAAAAAAGCAAGCACTGAGTGAAGAGTGCTACCAGAGGTAAGCAGCTGCTGGTCAGCAGAGCTGCCAAGGAGGAAGCTGATTTGCTACTGGGCTTTATTTTTCTCCCCATTCCCACTAATTTCTTGCTAACAGAGAAAAGAGGACAGTATGTGCATGACTCAGAGGAAACTGGCTGGAACTGTGGGGAGGGCAAGTACATCACCTAGAAACGGAAGGTGAAACTCTGCATCATCGATGTTACAGGGGTTCATTAGGTGTACAATAGTAGAATTCTTCCTGTTCTCTTTAACCCAACACTGTATCTGAAGACGCAGTACTGAAGTGATTAACTAGCCTCTGCATCAGAGACTAAAATAGCTTCTGGCATTCAGCTATATCACAAACTGCCAGAGAGGTTAAAAGCAGTCACTGCAACCCACCATGCGTGTGTCTATAAAACACTTTGTCAATTTACTTCACTATTAGACAGTGTAAGCACTACAATAACCACCACAAGCCTCATTAATCCAGATCTGCCCTTTTTGCCTAGCTGAAAACCTGTAAGCATTTTTCATAAGCAGAACAATTAAGTTAGTCCATTAGAACATGTGTGCATTTTCTTTCATGACCACTTCCGTTGCTTCTTTTTCTTTTTTTTTTCTCCTTTTCCCTTCCTAAAATATTACAGCATTTCCCCAGATGAAAAGAGCAACCCAGGACTGCAACATTTCCTGCCACTCAAAGGGTAAATTTTATGGGTAGGACAAATCAAAACTGTTATTTCATACAATAAAATTTCTATAAATAATTGCGTGCACAGCTGTAACACTTCATTCACAAGAACCTCGAGTACTAACATCATAAAAATGAACAATTATTTATTACACAGGACAAAGATTGGCCACATAAATTGAAGCTGGAAGTGCACTTACGCACTGTCGGCTATTTAAACAGAGAGGATGCCAACATCACCGATATGTTTTATTAATACACATACAGAGTGATATCTCTGTATCCATTAAGTACAAATACACAACAGTTTGCTCAGGTTCCTGCATACAAAGGTACTATGGTCTATTCCTAACCTGCACCTTGGTGCTGAGCGAGTTTCAAAATCCCAAAGTTTGAGTTGCAAAGGTATAAAGATCACTTTTTAAAGCTTAAATGATTATCTAAACCCAAAACTTTTAACCTGTCTGTGCCTTAGTTTCCACATGTCTGGCAAATCACGCTTCCTACCTTTGATAAGTAGTTCTGTGACTGGTAGTTGAAAGGTACTAAATATCATTCATCTGAAGGTTCTACTCAGGAAAGCCTTGGGAAGGCACTTAACACAAAACACTGCATGCTCATCTGGATCCAGCAAACTTGGAAAGCTAAGAGATTAGAGGAATAAAAAAAAAAAGCACTTTCAGTTTGAGAAACATCAGCTTCAGACTAGGTTAAATGTCATAATACGAAAAGACCAAAGGTAGAAAATGAGTCTGTAGTCAGCAGTGGTGAATTTCACAGTTCTTCTGAATACTTTAAACAGTAGAACCTAAGAATTCAGTGGGATTAGCGGGTGTTTTCAGGTAAAAGCAGTACTACAAATGCTGGTATCATATCTTAAAAATAGGAGAAAGCACATTCTCATCAGTCACTCTCTGCTACAACTCAGTTTAAAACGATAGAAATAGTTTCTTCCTTCTCACAGGCACATTACTGACTGCTAGATTATACTGCCTCCATAATGAATTTAAATAATCAGCATTATGGTATTCAGTCTATGGCTTAACTGTGATAAATAGTGCCTAAATCCTATTCATCTTGGTATATCACTCATTCTTTGGAGTACACATTACTATTTAGTCATCATTTTGTTCTGAAAGTGTCAGCAAACTTAGATAACTAAACAGTTTTTTTTTTCTCTCTGAGTTAGAGTGGGTCATTAATTAGTTTTAACTTGGTCTGCAATTTTTTTTGTCTGCCTACTTCCTGACTGCAGACACTGCCATTTCTGATAAGAGATGTTACTGCTACAGCCACTCCCTTGTCTGGAGATACACATCGCAATTCATGGGTATTTTGCTACCTGGTACTAAGGCTTCTACCCACAAGTGAACTCAGCTGCTCAACAGTGCACTAGTGTATGTCACAGTTTTCTGAGGCAAAGTGATTTTAAACAGGAAAAAATACAAAGCATCAACAAAAGTTACACAAAATTCACAGTAAGTCTCAAATGCCCCCAGATGTGATCTGCCCAGAGCACCAAGGTGCTGCCATCTAAACAGAAGGGTCCCTTAACAGTTGATGTATTATTGTGACCTCTCTTCTCATGCTCCAAATATGTATCCTGAGCTTTGGCTCCTGAATGCCTTCTCAAGCTCAAGAGCTCCTTCAAGACCAGACCTTTTCCGCTGAGACCCTCTTCCCCATCCAGCCCTTTGTTGTTTATGGTGCTTACCAAGAACTACTTTCCAATGATGCCATTGACAGTGGCTCCAAACAACTTCAAGTAAATTTCTCTGTGTCAAGCTTTTTAAAAGTTCAGTTCCTGCACTCTTCCTGCTCTACTTACCAACATCTAAGCCTCAGCTGGAATTTTACTGTTATTACTATTAATATTTTGCAGGCTTATGTATATCCATGTACCTCTGCTCCCACTCTTTGCAGAACAATTCAGTAGCTATGAATTGGTGATCACTTGTCTGCTTTGGTTAGCACAGTACCTGGCATGTTTTCAAAGGGTAAACTCCATGCAAGAAAGTTCAGGCTTTTATAACATTCCTGGAGCCACAGTGATACTTCTTCAAGTAGGAAAAAACAAAGCCAGCACCAAGAAAGTGACTTAGTGTCTTAATCTTATCTACTGGTTCTCAAACACTGTCCCATTAATAATGCATTTCCTTGCTTGGTAGTGTTCCATCAGTTGCATGACCAATTACTGTTCTCACTGAAGTCCATGGCAGCATTCCAACGGAACATAAGTTAGTGCCTCCGAGGACAGAACTTGTGTCTCTCCATTGTTTATATTGTTATGTCCCTGCCAAATACAAGTGAATGCGAGGTTACCTTTCCACTAATGGAGAAACCTAAGGATTCTGAGTATACCTCTAATTCAGTCTGAGTTTAGTCATTGCACGTATCAGATCCAGAAAAGAACTTGTTTAAAAAAGACTGAAGGGCATTGTCCCTTTTTTTCTGGAATACACACCGCTGCTTGGTTAAGATGGACAGAACTTAATTCTTGACACTGATCAAATGTCTGGGAACCAAAAACATGGCTTAAAGCCTTAAATGGTGCAAAACCAATCTGTGTATCTAGCTGGTCATACACATTGGTACATTTCTACTGTGAAAAAGACATTTAGAAAGTGTCGCATTTCCCTGCTGTCCACATTCAGGAACAACTCAAATGCCAGAAGAAATGTTTTAAGACTTTCCTGTTTCCAAAATAGAGGAATCATGAGTGTTAGTTTATAGCAAGAAACTACAAAAGAGCCCACAGTGCCTTTTCAAACAGCAGATCTCTGATGATAGCAGGCCAAGCTTCTCATACTCCTCCATTAATGCTGTCTAGAGTTTAATTCTTCATGCTCCCACCTTAAAGGCAATTACATTTCACAACTGATCTATGAAACAATTAATCAGTAAAGTTTTTTTTATACTTACACTTATTAACTATTACAGCAGGATCTACTAATAATGGAAGAAAGTTAGTATCCTCATAATTATTTAAATAATTCCTGAATTTTGACTAGTAAAATCTTTCAATCCATTTCTGCAGCCCTTTCAATGAAAAGTGAGGTTGCTCCTCCTTTGATCTTCCATTTCAATTTTTCTTATTCAGTTCTGTCAGTATTAATATCAAATAAACTGGGGCAAGCACGATTATTTTAAGGCTGTGCAATGTGTTTTGTTTTGATGCAGAAATAATTTGACTCTTTAATATTAATGCTTATATCCACTACACAAGATACTGCAAGGAGACTTGAAGAATGAACAGTATTATCATTGTATAAACAGACTTAAAAAAAATATATAGACACACACCAGTCCCCCCCTCTTCATCTTTCATTACAGCATTCCCTTCAAATTAGAGTACTTCCAGTGGGTCGTAGTATGCAGCTATGCATTAATCAGTAAGCTTTCTTGACTAATCCTGTTCATTCTGTCTAGTAAGAGGATTCCAGCAGCAAACATGCATACAGATTTCTAAGAAGAAAGCAAGCCAAGAAAGGCAGCTCCAGAGGACATAAAGAAAATAAAAAGTGACAGATTGGTGTCACGTAAGAGATAGTATGGCAGGAGACACCATTCTGCTTTTTTCTGTGTGAAGGCTCAAGAATAAGTAGGTATAGGAGAACATTCTCGTTCTGCATTACAACACAGTAAGTATTGAGAGTGAAAAACATAATACTAGATTACATCATTCCTGATGAGGTAGAATGTTCTCTTTCTGTTTGCTGCTTTGGAAAGATTTAATTTTTTTATTCCTTAATCAAATATAAACAAGCTAATACATTTTTTAAATGGACTGTCTGTTTAGGAGTTGAGCTCCAATTTAGTTCATGTCTGCTCTTAAGGTTTAATGATGTGAACTTTCTTAAATGATGGTATAAAACAAGTCTGGCACAACATTTTCCTTCAAGAAAGTCAGCATTGTCCAGGATTCACAAGTATTTGGGAACAGTGGGCATAGACTTTCAGAAGTCTCAACTGTTTTTAGACAGGCAGAAACTCTTCCTACTTAGAGCAAGCATGGAGCTGGCCTGTACATCTTGTTCTTGTTATATTGTATTTAAAAAAAAATAACTCAAAATAAAAATAAAGGATATCTGCATTTACAAATGACTGATATTAGTACATAGTAGAAAAAGAAAAAAATATATTTTTCACCAAATCTAGAGATATTGTTCTGATAGTCTGCACATACTGTATTTCCACAGATTGGATGATTTTGTACTCATGATACTTCAACAGATTCTGAGGATTAAATAAAATGAGAAGGTTAATGCATGCAATGCAAGACAACACTCACTAGTTGCAGCAACACAATGTGCAACTTAGAATCACAGAATCACTAGTTGGAAAAGACCTATTAGATCATCAAGTCCAAGCATTATATTATACTTGCAGTACAGAGAAATATTTCTAAGCAACTCAATTCTACAAAGGGCTCAGAGCTCCCCAGATGTGAAGATGTCTCACCCAGACATATCCAACCCCTCTGACAAGCTCTGCATCCAACTTCAGAACCGCTGTGTGTAGGTCAATTTCACTAGCCTATCCAGGAAGCTAAAGAGATGGAAGTTACTACTCTCTCCTGCCATGTCATTAAGCCTTGACCTCCTGGACTGCAGGACTGCATCCTGCCCCCATCTGAAGGATCTTTCAGACAGAGAACAAAAGTTACTTTGTATAGGCTTCAAATATCTATCTTGGAAAAAGTCACCCAAATTATAAAAAACAAACTGGCATCTGTTCACTTAAAGCAGCCTTTTCAGGAGAGTAACAATAACACACTGTCTTCTAGACTACTTCTTTTCAACATGCTTTTGACTACACCATCTTATGTAAGCCACTTCAATCTATTCTCTTTCATGCTGTCGACACAAGCCTCCATTTTCTGTGTAACTTATCCCCAAGAAGATGCCAGAACACTTGCTTACTGCTGATGATCACCTGGACAGAAGTCCTACAAAAGCTCATATGTACCCACAAGTAAGGCAGGCGCTGCTTTGTGCAACTGACATTTCCCTGTGCCTAGAACAAGTTCCTTCTTAGGCTGGCTCTTCATCTTGAAAACAGACTGTACTGCAGGCACTTGTGTGAGTAAAACATGGCTATGCAACAATAATTAAGAACACACACGATGCATTGAAGTTTGATTTCAATGCAATGTGAAAAGAGCCCAAAATGTCTGCAAAGGCATTTCCTCAATGCTGAGCATCAGGACACCAGCAGAACTCAGAAAGTCGTGTTAATTCTGGTAAAGCTCTGTTTCTAAGAATGAAAAACACGCTATGTGCAAACTGTTAGAAAACTGTCAGATACATTATGGCACAACATGAAGTCCATGTATTTTAGTTTTGAATGTCAAAAACACTCACAACTAAACTCACTAGAGAACTCATGTATTTTTTGCCTCTTGTCATATAACTGATGTGAGGGAAGTGGATATTGAAGACAGAAAACACCAGTACTTCTGACTCATAAACAAAGAGGAAGGCTATAGATGATTCCAGAATCAACCTTTCCATCAGATAGGCCCCAAATGAGCACAGGAGCAGAGGCTGAGTGTTACTCTAGAGGCACAGGAAAAAAACCTTCTGACACAGACCCAACAAGAGATCTGGCTACAGTAGAGAGGCCACAGATTATAGGAATTATATTTACTTAATACCATATCAGAAATAACTTCTGCCTTGAAACTTCTTGGTTAGGAAAAGCACTCTAAAATCTTTAGTGTAGTGCTTATATAAAGATTTTTTTTTGGGGGGGAGGTTCAATGTGTGAGGCAGTTACATGCAAATTTCTTCATCTTTCAACTTTCTCAAAGTTCTCTACCTGCACATTTCCTCCCTCAAAAAGTGAGCACTTTAAATGGCTGCTTCTCCCACAAGCCTTGCATTTCTGTTTGAGTTAGTGTAAAATTACTGAGTCCTTGTGAACATCCAGCTCTACCCATGCCAACACACTGAAACAATTACACAGGAAATGCTAAGGATGAATCTAATGGGATATTTGTTTCCTGACTTCCTCCATCAATGTTGCTCCAATACAAGCAAAGCAACTTGGCTAGAAATGCCTTTGATTGAGGGGGTATCTTCTGCCAGGTAGCTTCAAGGAAAATGTGAACTATTTATGTTTAGCAGGATCCAGTTTTCAGAGAGGATGTAACAGTTATTGAACTACCGCTACTCTTGAACTTTGTCATATACCACCGGAATTGAACAAGAGTTATTGACAATGACTTCAACAAAGGCTGCTTGTGTATAGTCACAGAAGTCAAGTGCAGTTTGAGCTACAACAATTTATAAATAACTCCTGCAAATCCTAGAAAGGAGATTTTACTGCTTAATGAACAAAGGCCCAGGGAAAGTAAATCTAGTAGTCAGTAGAAATACCTTTTCATGCATACCTTGCTCTCCACAGACAAATAAGCACAATGCTTAAATGATGAAATGTCCTTTCCTGAAATTAAAAAAGTGAAACAAAAATTTAAAGAAGTTTCCTAAAGGGATGCTGTATACTCTTAGAAGAGGTGCAAACCAGCCAGTGGAAGTACCAGCACTCTGCCTGTACTCAGAGACAACCTGAGGCCACATGGCCACATTACTGCAGTACCACTGTGCTTTATGTGCTATACGCTTCGCATGGGAACTTACAGCCTGAGTCTCCATCATAGCATGATCACACCACTCCTGATTAACTGAGAATGCTGCCAGATCACACAGGTGACTGCTTGGATATATCAGATATAGCCAAAGGCTTCCAGTATGTAGTAATCCAAACACAGAAGTTGTGAATTGAACTCTTGTTCAATTCTGGTGGTATATATAGGTCTGTTCCAGACTCCTTGGTGCCTGTGAAAAGAACACTTCATATAACAATTAGATCCAATACTGCAAAGACTTATCCAGTACTTATTGCAAGCACATAATGCAAGTTTCTCAGGATCTTTAATGTACTTCCTACAGTGTATGTGGGTGCATCATGTTGAGTGAGGTTCTAACATGCACTCTTAACTAAGGAGTATATACACATCCATAACAAAAAGACCTGAAATCTTCAATGTTAGTAAGAATATCAAAAAATAAAGATACTTAATAATTAGTATGGATGCAAGCTGCAGTGAGAGGCCACGCACGTTTCACCATATTGTTCCAAGCCTTATCTGTATTATTATAGAGAATTTTAAACCAGAGATGTTTAGATAATCTTAGTTTGACACAACATACATTTATTTTAAATTACCATCGTACCTTCACTGTCACAAATAGTATGATCTACAGAACAGAGCTGTTAGAATAGATCTCTCAGTGTTCCAGTTCTCTAGGGAAGTATTTCTGGTGAGATTACAAACAGTAGAACAGAAATTTATTATTTTGCATCTAAAATGTGAATCACAGTGTAAAGATTAGGTGCCATATGATTATATGTGACAAATCTCACTGTGCACAAATAATTACCAACACTTTAATAATTTTTGTATCTCTCAATATGCAATGGATTAGATTTTGGCATTTTAGATACTAGATATTGACTTTCGTAGTATGAAATGTCTAATATGGCAAATAAGCATTCTTACTTCATGTGAAAAGGAACCATGTATTTTATCTTTAGTATAGGAAGCACCCAAATGCTCTTGCGACATTTCATGGAGACACAGAAAATATCATGCAACAGAAACGTCATAGTTTTGTAACTGGTGATGTTTTCTTCTGTTAGTATCTAGTGCTAAATCCAGAGAAGTCAAGCTTGGGAATCTCCTTTTCATTGGAAAAATTTGTTCGATCTATGCGTGAACTTGGGCTTCCAACTTTACTCAGCCAGGATTTCCTGCAAGAAAAATAAGAAGATTAGCATATAAAGAATATGTTTAGTTCTTTTCTCTCCCTTTCTCCTTTAAAAGTAAAAAATGCCTATTGAAAAGGTGTCAATATTTTTAAAAGCATTATAGAATATTACATAAAACCACATCTGACTAAAGGCTAAAGCAGATTTACTTTAATGATCCCTTTGTAAGCGCTTATTAATAGCATTAAAATAGGTACATATTAGCTCTGCAGATTCAATACTACGCTTTTAGCAATGACCTAAAAACCATTCTAATTGAAAAATATTATGAAGAAAGAATTCAAACAGTCAGCTTACCCTTTTCTAACAAATAAAAGAAACAGGAAATCAAATGAAAATTAAATTCAAAACAAGCAGCAAGATATAAAAGCAAACAAATATCAAAATGATGTCATGAAGAAATACTAACTTGTAACAAGGAATACTGAATTTTATATAGGCATTTTTAAGTGGCAACTTTGCATGCATTCACATTATGATCCAATCTTTAATTATGCTGGTACTTGCCTTCTTCTAAAGGACAGTAGAAAGTAGTACTGAGCACGCAATTATAAGGTATTCAAGGCTGGAAGCTGATAGAGTGACGGCTGCTCCTACATGCACACCCACTATATTCCTATCCTGCAGTAATGTGCTAATTCACAGTACTGCCAAACTATATATATGTTATGTGATAAAAGGAGGTGCTGCACTTGAAGTGCAGCAGACAACACTGTTCACACGAGTTTTATTTACAAAAACCACTTTCTCTCTATTTTCTGTTGTGCTAAAGTCTCAGAAGAAAGGAGGAAGAAGAAAGTATTTCAGCGCAATATTTCCCCACAAAAGCTTTCCATAATGTTAATGATGCGTAAATTATATGTAGATACATAAACGTGAGTATGAAAAATATATTATCACTTAAATTCCAATTGGAACAACAGAAAAGCTGTCTTGTTAATGTAAGTGTTAATAAATCCATTGAAACATCACACTGAACATTATAAAATGCAATAAGACTTAATTTTGATGTCTTTATAATGAAAATTGGTTATCCACAGACAGTAAATAAAACACACACAAGGTATAGAAAAAAAAAAAAACCCTGATCTTCCCTGGCTCTGCTCAAGTGACAGATCATTCAATGAGCACTAAGAAGTAGTGTATTTTTTACAAGCTAAGCAAGCAGGAAATCAACATTTGCTAAAAGCACAGTTACAGTAATTTCCTCAGTTATCAACAGAGCCAAAAGTGTCATCTGTAACATCTTTGATAGGGTAATATTTTTAAAATGGCTTTTAGTTTCATTAATATCCAAATAAAAAGACAGAAGTTGGGAAAAGATTCTGTATTCTCCTCTTGCTTCACTCAGCCCTCTTTGTTTTCTCTCATGTTCCATGAATTTCAGATCACCCAATGTGTTCAAGACATTAGCTACCATTACCAGCATTTGGAATTTTAGCTTGCCATATATAATATCCATTTTAAAATTCACTGCTGCTACCCACTTCTCTTCAGAATGAGAAAGGCAGCTTCCACCTCCCTTGAAAAGCAGGGTAGGTCTGAATCAAATGAGGACATTCCGTTAGTCTGCGACAGGATAGCATATAGCTTACCCTTCAGTAAAAATTTTAAAACATCTGTCTCTAAAGCTACACAGTTTCTAAGATTCTGGAACAAGAGCTGATCTCCAAACAGCCATTTCTATCATCTTTTATTTCTTGGGTATTGCACACCCATGCAGCTGCATTTGGCCATGCTCCAATCTCACCGTTGGCAGTGTATAACCTATATCAGCTCAGGTACACTTCAATCACAGACTGAGGAGTTATACAGCTTCCTTCTCTGGGGGAGAAACTGGGCAGGGAAGTACCAGAGACCAGTCTTGATGATGACCCCTGGACTCTCCTCAGGGCATGCAGCACTCCTGGCACCCTCCTTCCCCCCTCTGCCTTATCCACCCTGACTGCCATACATAGCAGAGTTGCTTGCAAAAATACCCCAAAATACCTAAACAGCAATCTCAAGTGCATCTGACTCTTGAGGCATGGTTGTTACTGAAGCCCCTTGGAGGGGCTTGGAGGGCACACTGATTCTCTCATCCCTCTGGATTTTACTTCCTCAGCCCAGTCAGGTCAGCCTGCCTGAAATGGTTTATTCCATTATATTCACGGTGGCTTACTCCTCAGAGTTTAAAACAACTGGATTCATCATTCTTTTCCTCTTCTCTTTTCATTTGATTAAAAAGAATCCTGTTAAGTGACTCTGGCTTGTTACCTGGGCAACCACTCTCTTTCCATTCAACATATTATTGGAAAACGACATCTGAAGAGCCTGGTTTGCACCATCCCAATTTAGATCCTCACAGAAATAGCCTGGGTGTCCACAGTATTCCAAGCTGGCATCTTTATGGCAAGATGAGGCACATGTTAACTTGTGGGAATGAAGCCTGACCAGGTCAAATCTCAAGAGTTATCTGGGAATGTTATCTAAAGAGCCTTGCCTCTAATACAAGGTAATAGTAGCACAGCCCTAAAACCCACCACACTTCAACATCTACAGGTAGCACGAGAAAATTCATTATTTCCCTGAATAACTTTTTTTTTTTAACTGAAATCTGTGTTATAAGACAGATTTCTCTATAATAAATGGCTTGGTTGGCACTGTTGTAACTGGAATATTGTCCTACTTTGATAATGAAGATGTAACTCTGCTGCAGAAGGAAACAGGGCTTTTTGTACCTTTACATAGCAGGTGTGCCAAGCAAGGACCTAAGGAAGGCATGCGGCTGCCCTGCACTCAATTCTGCACCAAATGATCCATACACATAGGATGCTCCTGCAATAGCACATTTACTGTACAGCCAAACCACTTTATCCTGAGACTGAAGCAATTTACAGTCCATAGGGTTAGAAATGGACCTGAAAATTATCTATGGCATTAATACTTGGTGAGCTAGGCACAAGTCAGGAATATGTTTGACACCACAGTGTCACAGTGGAACAAGAAGAATGTGTCCTTTTATTTAGAGGGGGAGAAAGTAAAGGCACTGCCTTGTTTACACTTTACTTCCCTTTGTTTGGGGTAAAATATTGGAAAGAACATTTCTTTTTTGAAGATTGTATTTACATCCATGACAGTGTATAGACTAAGATTGCAAATATTTATAAAGAAAGTCCAAAATGTTGTTGTATTCTGAAACAGTACTGTCAAGTTTTCATAAATCCTGATATTTAAACATTTGCAGAAGAAATGTGGAATTCTTTTTCCATCCCCGTCTCAGCTTTTGGGAAGAACATTAGCCTTGGTTTTCAAGCTTTTCTCTATAATCATAAGGGCTAAGAATATTTTAGTTAAAACCTTTGTTTTTAAAAGCTCAAAATTCACAACTACGTAAAGCCTCTAGCAGCCTGCATAGTAACTGTGGAGCACACCCTAACAGTAACAACATCTCACACCTTACTGTAGAGACATCCCATTGTCCCTGCACCTCTTCTTCTGCCACAGGAGGCTAATAGTAAAATGTGAATCTGGAAATAGGATTTACAGGGTTCAGTGTTGTGAAAAAAATAGCAGGACAGATACAAACTTTGGTAAGAAAAGTGTGTTTGAAAATGTAGGCTTGTTTGACATGATTTGAATCGCAGCGTGACCTCAAAAAAGCAACATTTAGCATTTTAACTTTAGGAAAAGCAAGCAAAGCCTTAGTAAGATGGAGAAAACAGACTCTGAAGAAAATCATGTGAAGGATTCTGGGAAGACTAGCAAACATTTTGATACAGGTTAAGGTCAAGAGGACTCAAGCTTCATGTACAGTCAGATTTTTCCTACCAGCCTTCATCCTCTGTTTCTAGTGATGATTTTTTTTATCTCTCAAAACTAAGCTCTAGCATGGCATAAAAACCTAAAGCCACCTGACCCGAAAGGCGGCTGCCTGCAGAGCTCTGTGCTGCCATGGAAACTGCTGCACACACACCCACCCCAGGCTGAGGTAATCGGGTGCTCTTCAGGCTGTTGTGCCTGTTGCCTGATACAGCACCAAAACTGCTGCTGGCAGTGGTCCCCAGGAGGCCAGGATCAAATGTCTGCACTTAATTGTATGTCTATGCCCTTCACATAGACTTATCTGCAAAAGTAAAGGGGAAGCAGCAGAGGGAGCAACAAGACAAAGTGCAATGGAGGGTAACTTTAATATGTTTCTTAGAATGACTCCACCACAGTTCACCAGGTCAAAGCCAAGTGATAGGTTAGTTCAGAGGATTAAAATAAAAAAGAGAAAGCCAGCACTAGTCTATGGATACAGGCCAAGGAGTGGGTGGGCTAGAAATGAAGCAACCTGCTGAGGCGTAGGCATAGTGCCCTAGAATAGAACTGGAGGTGTAGGCAGGCCACACTGCTGCTGCTGCTGCTTGTTCACTAGCTGCTCTGGGCATCCCAAAACCAGGAATTTCTTGGCCTGTTGGTTATTTAGCTGAAGTTCTGGAACTGTGTTAGAAAGGAGAGAAAGAGATATTTAATCAAAACTAGTGTTTGCCTTTGTATTTTTAAACACAGCTGCCAGATGAATGTTGTTAATTTGCTTGTGTTCCTCCCTCTTCTGTCAAACCCTGCTGCACTCAAGGTCAGCGTCTCTCAAGAGGACATACCATGAGCCTTTCTTTGAGGTATTATTTGAAAGCAAATGTCAACAGCAAGGGCATATTAGCAGAATCTAGTTTATTGAAGATATTGTGTGATACCATACGGGGTAAGCTTAAAACACATGTTCTGATGTCACATTTCTATTTATAAACCTAAGAAAAATCACTTGTATGTTAATGGTCACCACATTGTATGTTATTGGCAAGATTTTTTAATGTAGAAATAATCATTGCTGGTTTGCAATATCACAGAATTTTCCTAGATATCGCAAATCTACTTTGTTATTCCTATCCAATCTATGTTAAGTCTTAACTTAAAGAGGAGGAATTATCCCAGAATGAATGAAACCTAGCCTGAAGTAGTTTTTTGCCTGAAGTTGGTTTTTTCCTGTGTCCCACGCAAAGATCTGCTGTGGATTTTCCTATTAATAATTTTGGCAAACTTCAAGTAGAATTTAATAACTCACTTAAGCATGGCATCATAGGAAGCGTATTTTTATTTAAGAGTTACCAGAATACCTCTTTGTTTAAACCATGTTAGGCAAGTCACATTTGGCTTTTCATAGATTTTGTCAGAAAGAAACAAAGCAACATTGCAGAAACTTGTTCCAACAAAGAAGAGTAAAGAAGTAAATAAAAAATAAACACAATCCAAATCATTTCAGTAACTCAAAACAGCTTTTATGCCCACACTGACCTACAGAAAGTGCAAGACAAAAGAGAATTTCCTGTTAATCTCATGTCCTATCTTCCCAAAGCAGTAAAAGTACCACAGAGCCAGAAGAAGCAAAAAGGCCTATTGTATGATTTCCTGTAATATGCCTGACTCTACAGGGTATGATTTGGCTCACCAGGCAGACCAAGAATTTTAGCTAACCCCACTCCACTGCACAGAATGCAACTAAAAGTTATTTCTCGTTCCATGTCTATCAAATCTAAGGCCACAGGAAGCTTCGATAAGGAGGAACTGTTGCTGTTAGTGTACCAATTCAGGTTTCCAGAGAGAAACAGGTCATTCTAATCCTTAGAAACTGGTAAGGACCCATCGCCCACATAAACTGTATTTAAAATAAATGGCTGTATCATACAGTTGAATAAAGAGCAAAGTACTTCTTGCCTCACACCAGTTTTATGCCTAAAAATATTAATTAAACTCTTTCCTCAACCTATTCCAAGCAAGAAGACCATAACGAATCATCACACTGACCAAATCACTTTTAATTAAAATCCATTTCATTATACAGCCCAGTAGGAACAAGACAGCCACTGCAGTAAAGGGAGCCCCACTACAGCCAACTGACTGGAGAACTCATATCAAACCAACATGCACCCACAGTCCAGGAAAGCATTCAAATAAGACAGAAAACTGTAGATGACAAATGCAATCAAGAATTTGAAAGACTACACTTTCGTGTTTTCTGTTAACGAGGGAGACAGACATAAAAGCTATACAAGGACCAATCCCCACATTATCATGCTTGCTGTTTCCTCTATGTAATTCTCAGAACTCAGATTTATACAGAAAAATACAGATCAATTTATTATACAAGACCTAAAAGTAATGCCAGACCAAAGCACAGTGAATTCCTTCAAGCAACACTGGGATTCTTGCTATTTTCCTCAAAAGCCTCCTTTGCTTCACAAGTACTTAGGATAGCTAAGACTGAAAAACAGCCTCTGAGAAGTTGCAAACTGGCCCTTTCCAACTTAAAAAAAGCCTGAAATCCTTAAAAAAAAGCAGCATCACAATTTTAAAAGCATTATGTTATTAAGCACTGAGCAATTCTGAGTAAGAATGTTTAATGTTTCCAGTGTTGCAGTCACAGTGCACAAATTTACCTCTCCTTAGAATACCACAGTTGTAACACTTCAGGAGCTAACACACTGGCTCACATCAAAACATTCAAGAATGACTACTTCTATCAAAGTACCTTATATAAGCACCCACACGTGAGCACAGATTAGGTAGCTGGTTGCCCTGCTGTTCGTCAGGGAGAAGTGCATGAACAACTGGTTTTGTATATACAAAACATTTCCTTGCCCATGTTTATAATAAAACCAGAACCCACCCCTCAGATTGCTGCAAAGCCACCAACCAAAACAATTGTAAACTGAATACATACTTTGGTAACGCTGGTATTACACATACATTTTCTTTTTACTATTAGGCCAAATGATTAATGTACGTTTGGGTTCTATTCTCTTTCTATTCTGGATGGAATCCCTGGCCTAACTGACCATTGGATTCTCATGGTTCACCTTCCCTGGAGGTGTTTAAGGGGTGGGTAGACAAGGTGTTGAGGGACATGGTTTAGTGTTTGATAGGATTGGTTGGACTCAATGATCCAGTGGGTCTCTTCCAACCTAGTGATTCTATGATTCTATGATTCTATGAATTACCATTAAAGAAAAGATAACTGCAACACATGTGGTGTCTGGCTCCTATAGAAGTGAGTGTGGTTGACAGAAAAGTATGTAACAACTGAGAATTTTATTTTTTGGTTTTACCTATAATTTGCAAAATAGTATTGAAATTTTGTTATTAAGCATTCAGCTAGCTCAGCCCCCTTTTATCCATTGACTTTACACTACATGATTTAACTTGGTGATTTAAATTGCACAATTTCAAAAGGTAGCAGTTACACCCATCTGATTAACCTGCAATCTCAATGAGCTTTTTTTCAAAGCTATAAAATAGTAGATATTTTAGTATATAAATTAAAAGAACAGCAAAATAGTTTAATAATGTTATATTACACAGCACAAGTGTTCAGAAAAACACCAAGTAGATTATATTAGATAATAGTCTGCTTAAATTTTACATGATGAGAAAATTTGGGCTTTGTCAAGACCTACTTTCATAATGCTCTTTTTTGCGTTATAAATATAGATACAATAAGGAGGTAGGAAGAGATTAACATAATGATATGTTACAGCTATTATGTTTTTCATTTGACAAGAACTATTTGTGGTTTCCAGCATACCAGAACACGTTCTTGAGGTGAACGTAGCACTGTATGTTTACAAGGAAGGTAGCATCGTACCAATCGCGTACAAGACGCATATGTAATATGCCCTGGAAATAAGATCCTCTTTGCAATTGGTTAGATTTGTTACCAAGAACTAGGGTTTGTTGATATGTATTATTTATTGTTTCCATAAACAACAGAAATAGATCTTGGTGTTTAAAAACAGTCACATGCTTCCCAAAGACTAGTCTGTCTCCTCTGCCTTGAGGTAAATCTCCATACATAGCAAATGGCCTAAGGCACAATGACATGTGCCAAGCCTCTGGCATGCTGTCCCTTATGGAAGGGCAGACACACCTTATGGAAGTGACTACGTCTTTCCACACTGTTATACCAGAAAGAATTTTATTTAGTTTATAGTAAATTTTTTTTAATTTTAACATCTTATTTTTTTCTGATGTTTTTCTTATGACTTCATATACATTCAAAATACCATTCTTGAAAGACCTAGTATAAGCATTGGGTTTGTCTGCTGGCTTTGTTCCATAAATTTAACCTTTCAGTTGGGTTTTAAGTCCATAAGATGACACAGGCTATCTTACAGGCCACAATTAAATAAATTGTCTAAAGAAGCCTTTTGATTGATCCCAAACTACTCTGATAGGAGCTATCAGGGATAGATAGCTGACATCTGGAATACAGGATAACAAAAGAAACTCTTAACTGTAAGCTCTTTTCCTACATATATACATTATTCAAATCTACTTTGTAACAGCTCTAATTGTTGGACTTTATATATGTTAACACACAAAATGCTCGTCAGAAAAAACATATTCAGAAAAAAGGTATTCATGTACAACAGTGCTACAGGCATGCCTTCGGCAAAGTCCATTTCTGCGGTCTATAAACTGTCATTATGAATATATCACTAAGTAGGAATAAACACACTTAACATCAAAGCTCCAAGCTATTTAAGGAAGCTATCAGAGCATGAACATGTATTTTGGTTCATTGCTTCTCTGTGTAAAAAAATGTTACTTTAAACAAGACATTTGATATATATCAAAATAAAATCAGATCCATGTTCTTTGCTACTCATCAGTTACTGCGCTGTACTGCATATTTTTATTAAATTTGATTTTCATACTATTTATCTAAATATTTTCCCTGTTTATTTGCAACAGTGATAAAACTAATCAAGAAATAAAGATTTCTTTCTAGGAAAAAAAAAAATCTTCTTTCCTACAGATATAAACCCAGACAGGAAATCCTAAGCTATCACCTTCTCAAGGCAACTATGGTATATGCTACTTAAAGCTACTGCTTACAGAAAGAAAAGTAGCAGACTTACTGATTTTTGTGTTATTATTGTGAGGATAATAGGCTTGATCTTTCTCCTAAACTTTCCATTAGTTTTAGACATCTTCCTGCTGGCTTACTAGAATCTGCCCATTAACAGTATATTTTTTTTATTATTGAAAGCCTCAGTCTTCATCAACTTAAACAGAAGCAGAACTCTACTGAAGACAGCATCTTATTTTTACTCAACAGTAACACTTCTAATGAGTGAATCAGACTCAACCTCTGCTTTTGCAAAATTTAAGCAAAGATCTACGACTACTTGCAAGAAATAAACATCTAAAAAAGGTCTAAACCAAGGTAACAGTCTTTGGAAGATGACTGGCCCACACTGTTTTCAAGTATTCCTTCCACATAGGCGATGTTGACTATTAATGAGCATCTAGCCTGCTGCAATGAACATTTTAATTCATCAATTAAGCTTCATGTGATGCAAGCTGCCAGAGCAGACAGCTGCATCAAGAGGTAATGTGCAAAAAAAAGATGGTCTGACTTAACATAAACAGACTCAAGAAACACTTGCCAGCTCATTAAATGTGTGAAGAGCTGGGCAATATTCTCGACTGCAAAGAATTTCCATTTTAGAAAGCATATTGATTTTATTTTTAGGATAACAACATATTCCTTTGACATGGGTATCAACTACACAACTTTGATTTTCTCTAGTATTTTTAGTCTAATTAACTTATTTGGTTTCCACTCAACTGTTAAAAACATTTTTTTCAGAAGAACTATGGGCAATGACCTAAGAATGTATGCTTTAATAACAAAAGAAAGCCCTTTAAATAAGCAGTGAGAGTTAGGTAAATTCAGCTCTCTGTTTTTTAAATGTATATAACTAAGCATACCAACTACCAGACTTTCAAGAGTATTGCTCAAGTGATGCCACCTAACCACTGTCTCTCACAAAGATAGTTTAAAACAGCAGAGTAAGAGTAACACATTATAATTTCTCAATACACAACAGGTTTTGATATTTTGTGAAATGCTTTCTGAGAACAGAACTACTGGTAAAGTCCAAACATGTTCTCATAAATCTTTCCATTTTTTCATTTTTCTCTCAAGCTTCAGGGGATGTCACAAAGTATCAAACAGCTCATTTGTATTTTGTAATTTATGCCATTTTCTTTCTTTCTCTGCCCCTTTCTTGAAATTTTATTCTGCCTGGACAGTCAAAGCAGACAGAGCTGTTTCTGACCACTTTCACACTCTGGACTGCCGCAGGGACTATGTAGGTTTTATAATGTGAACTGAGAAATACAAAAAGTCATAGCAAACCAGTAATTTCACTAGCAATTAATTTTACCAAAATTTACACACAAATATTTCATTAACATTATGCTTGACAAATCCTAGGTTTGGTGGTTAATTGCCAGGGCCTCGTTAAGACACAAAAGGGTAAGTACCAAATGCTACCGGGTTAGTCATGGTTCGCCACTATGAAACAAATTTTCTATTCCATTACAAAGCTTGTATGCGTCCCACATAAAGGGTTTTCCAGCAAAATTCATGGAATGGGAAAAATTCACTGCTATAGTCACAGATGCTCAGTGGTGTTATGTCTTCCCTGACTTACTGTCTCCTGTGATGGTCATGATGTGAGTCGCTGGTCCACAGTTACTACTTAAAGTGAGGAAATAACTAAAGTAGTTAAAATAGCTCATTTCAAAGAACTCAGCTCAGATTAAACTTGGAGTGACTTGGTGCTTCCACTGAAAATGGTTTCCATAGGCAGAGAGTTGAAACACTGGCATTGAAGACTGGTAGGTTTCCTAGAATAAAACCTCTCAAAAGGCACACACTGATGTTCTTTGAATTTGCTCATGAAGGCCATTTATAAATGCATAAAGAATAAAAGATGTTTTCCTTTTTGGCAGTATCAAGATCTTAGAAGCAAAACAACTAAACTAATAATTTGGGAGGAAGAGTTATGCAAGGTTACAAACGTGAGCAGTGCGTGACTAGGAGAAGCTGTTCTAAAATAAGAGTTTTGCAAAATATTGTCAGAACAGTTCATGTCATTATACACTTTACAAAACCAAGAGTATGCTCCAGCTTCCTTGTTGTCCAGAAAAAATAGTCCAAACACTTTATATAAATCATATCAGTTAAATATGAACTTTACATCATAACAGCTGCAATGAAATTCAGGATATGGTATACATCAGATGAAAAGGGTGGCTCCAGATTTGGCTCCAGACACTAAAGGCCTTCAGGAATTCTGAGATAAGTGAGACCTGATTTTTAAGAATACATATGATTATATGACAAATTTCATCGCCAAACAGATGCAACTGAAAACAGGAAGGAGCTCAGTGCACATCACATCTGCAAGTCACATGCTAGGGTCTCAAACTCAGAACCAGTAAAAGGAGAAAAACAGAGATCACATACGAAAAGCCGAGTCTGAATCAGTGGACTGGCATCATGGTGGAAATCTATCGCAGAAGCAGAGAAATCCCACCTTTCAGAGAGCAATGTTTAATTGTCTTAGTTGATCAACCTTCTTCTCTTCCTGTCTTACCAATAAGACTAGTGAAATCAGAAGGCGTGACCAGAAGCTGCAAGTCCTTTTGCTATACAGACCCCATGGCCTCCTCCAGACAAGTGCTCCCAGGACATTGAATGAAAAACATAGTTTGTGGCGCTGTGACTGAACCCTAGCTGGACAGGCAGGCTTAAGCAGAATAAATTACTATTAAGTAAGTCCCAGAAAAACACTTAACTCTAACATTTTTCTACCCCTACAGGTTGCATCCCCACCATCAACACCTCCCTTCCTTCCCTCAGTACATAATTTGGGAATAACTTCACCTTAAAGTCCTCTGCTACTCCACCTATACTAGATTAGATAATACACTCTTATTTGTCTTTTCACTACTTGCCACTCCTTTCAGGAGCAATGCTGCTTTTAATGAAGGGAGATGGCCATGCTGACCCCTGAGGAAAGCCACTCATTACCAGTCTCCACTTGGACATCAAGTCATTGACCACAACACTAAGTGTGACCATCCGGTGAATTTCTTATCTACTGGGTGGTCCATCTGTCAAATCCAAGTCTCTCCAATTTAGAAACAAGATCATGTGGGACAGTGTCAAATGCTTTGCACAAGTCCGAGTAGATGACATCAGTTGCTCTTCCCTTATCCACCAAAGCTGTAACCCTGTCATAAGCAGCCACCAAATCCATCAAGCACAAAATGCCCTTAGCGAAACCATGTTGGCTGTCACAAATCACCTCCTTGTTTTCCATATCCCTTAGGATAGTTTCTAGGAGTATCTGCTCTATTACGTTGCCCAGCACAAAGGTGAAATCCTGCATGGGGTAAAATCTGCACTACGTATAGTGTAGAAGAGAAAACAAAGAGTCAGATCTTTACTGTGACACTTCTAGATAGAATATATTCTCAAATGTATGTAGGTTCCCAATTCAAAAGACTTGCATTTTTAAAGACCGGGGTTACGCAAAACATAAATTATACTCTCGAATACCAATGCTTATTCATCAAAGCACATTTGTTCTTGGACATACATACCAAAGAAAGTGCTAAATTATTTAGGAACACCAAAAAACTCTAGGAGACTGGAAATCCTGGTACTCTGAAGTCAGCAGACATCAAAATCCAGTCACCAAGGACTTCTGCTGGCAATCCAAGTAGCGAATACTTGTAATGCTGATTCTAAGAATTAAACATATATAATGCCATAAACAATCCAGTACAGAGTTGCTGACTCAGTTTTCAATGCGAGGTAGGGAATTTAGCCACAGAACTTCCATTGAAGTTATGTAAAACATGTAATTCTCCTGCACTTCTAAGAAACTATCAGTGTGTACAGTGTACCATCAATAAAGCAACAATGCTGTATTGCATGTTAAAAGAGTTCCCACGTCTAACTTAATTTTCCTGTTCCTTCATTACAAGACAAATAAAAGGATTTCAGCTATAACAGCTGTAAGAGTTATTATGTGGGTACTTGCAAGTAAAAAAATCTATCTCTACTCTTATTAGAGAATAACATTTTCTCTTGTAATACAAAGCAGTAAAAAGCATTTTTATTTAATTAGAACAGTACATCCGTTTTGGCTTTAAAAGTAATACAGGATGTTACAGTCTTGCCTACATATTTTTTGGTTTACTTAAACAATGGAAACAACAGTTCATAATTCAAGTATTGACAGATCTTTTACTACTATGGTACAAATTCTGTTCTTTCATTCTGCTTTTCTTTAATGAAAGAAATGACCATTACTCCTTTACACAATTTTGCTTATTAATCCATATATTCTGATACAGTATGTAGTTCTCATACAGCATGTAGAAAAATACTATCACGTTTTATTTTTCATCCCCCAAAACAGATTAAACTCTGCATTTCAGCTTCAAAATAATTATTTCCACCCTATTTTTGTTTTGATTATTGAATATTTTTCATGACATAGATTTTCAGAACTGGAAGACAAAGCCCCAAAATTCATAAATAGCGAAGGGTCCATTTCTTATTTCAGCTGTTAACAGTGCTTCATCTTCAAGGTTTGTTAAGAATCAGTTCAGTGAAGGCCTAAGAAAGCTAAACACCCATTTAAGAGTTTCCTATTCAGGGTGCACTTATAAAAATGTTTAATCCAAGAGTCTGATCCATTACACATATATCCAGACAACTGGTAAGCACATCTCAATATAATTCACTCAAGATCTAAGTATATTAGTTTATTAAAGCTGCATTTGGCTTCTTAGACAAAGAAATCCAGTATGAAATTGAAGAAGCTACACCCATTTTAATCCAGACTGAAAGCAATGTGATTACGGCTGAAAGTCAGAATAGTTAATTAAATATTAATAACTACTACTGCTCTGCTTTGCTCTTAGAGGAAGAGTAAAACGATAAAAGCAATGCCAAAAAAACCCTGCCCAACTCTTCAAATTGCAACTGATGTGTGAGGAAAAAAAAATTAGACCCCTCTCCATACATTTAAGCTGAGTTACAGCACTGGCCCCAGCTACTCCTCCTTTACTGCGTCTGGAGGCAGAAAGATTATTCCAAACTGCTAAAACAGATCCTCCCCAAAACCCACAATACTGACTTATCTGAAAGGTTGGATGACATCCAAGAAACAGATAAAGGGATGACAGTTTCTTACCTTTAACAAAATATAAAACATTGATTTTATTATGAAAAAAGGTCATGCATTTTTTCCAGATCTACAATTGATAGACTATGGCCAGCAAAATCAACTAGGAATCAGACAAAATCCTGAAGGAATAGAGCATGTAGAAATTAATCAGAATTTTCTTTTACCTAAACATGTACACAGCCTTCACAAGACTTAGAAAAAATACAGTGGAGAAAAAATAAAGGTAACACTGAGAAACCTAAACTATGTATAAACAATTCAGGCCTTGACCTATACGTACAGTTTTAATACAATTACATTTATTATGAGTACACTGCACAAAAAAGGTTACATGGCTGTAGTTTTAACATGAAACATAAGCAGTTCTAAGTTGCTACATTTAAATATAACAGCACACAATTCTGATAGAAACCTGGCTGGATACCAGACCCAAACATAGGCATGGATGCTCAGGGGAATGTAAAGAGCACTTAATTCAGAGTAATGGGTAGTTTTCCAACTCATTTATATGTGGAAAAAGCTTTTTGTTTCTCCACTCTTCCTCTCTGTTACTATTCTCTTACAAATCAAGAATATCTTGCTGCATATACATTTCATAGCACAACCTGAGTGCTGTGAACACAGCCCTGACTTACGTTGCTTGCCATTAGCTCCATAAGCAAGTTCTGACAGAAATCAAAGGTCCTTGCTAGTGCCTCAAAGATGCAGCTGTCAGAATGTTACCTTATGAACTCTTGGGGCCAAGACAGAAGACAGAATTAGTCACCAGTAAAAATTACAGAGGGAAAACCAGCAGTTTTTTTCAGCATATTAAATGTGGCAAAGACAGAGCGAGCAAGTATGAAAAGTAATTGTGTGCCAATATATGCAGTTAAAGAGAAACTACATCACAGTAGCACTCTGCAAGCATCAGCACTCATCCTCTCATTTTCGCCATTATGCTCAAGAGGAGTATGATCTGCAACGAACACTGGCAGAAAAGTGATAAAAGGAGAATGAGGACAGCACCTTCAACTTCCTGACAAGGCTACTTGGCTGCTGTGTAGTTAGTTCATGGCAAGAGCAAAGGATGGAAAGGGAAAGTTTCACACCAGGGTTAAAACCTGAAACAAAACATGAAAGAATGTTTTTCCTTTTATGAAGGAGGACAGGCAAAGATGAACAAGCCTTCAGTTGTAGGTATCCATAGGCTGAAATGTGGAAGCAGCAGAAATAAAGAGCTATGTCAGCTTCCAAATAAGGATGTATCTAAACAGAACCACTCACATGCTTCTACAGAAATCATTTTGTAGGTTCCTCCAGAGTAAAATGCTCTTATGCTCTTAAAACTAGGGATTTTTGAGTGAAACACCATAAAGCACACCTAAATTTCTCTTCTATGGTATTACTGCTTACCATTTAAATTGCACTCATTCCTGATGTGTTTTTAAAGTAAATTCAGTCTTAAAGAAAATTCCAAGTCCCAGCCATAAACTTATTATTTACTGCTCCTCAGGACACCTCAGTGATTTCTGGAAGAGACTATGTTTGCTAAGGAATGCAAAACACTTCCCTTATGGCAAAATTCTTTCAGATAATAAAACTGATGCATGATGGAGGCTGGCTAGAGGATACAAATCATTCCCACTGATCAAAAGAACTTTGTTTTAAAGTAAATTATTTTCCATTAATTATTATTTTATGTACATTCATAATTTCAAATAGGTATTTGAGATAAACTTATGTTAAAATAATATACATTCAGCAGCTGCAGCACCTAGGGAATATGGACCAAGTGACTCTACACTCACCCCATAGGACAGAGAGTTCTCGGCACAGCAGCGGTCAGCAAGGTTTAACAGGGTTGGTATAAGTCAGCTACAAAGTAATAGTAATGGCCCTGTTCAGTTTGTTCCCTGGGAATGGTGACTCAGTGTGTAAAGCTGTCTCTTGAACTGATATTAAGACTTATGAAATAACACAAAATAAGTAAACCGTAACTGTGAAGACCATGTTCTACCATACACCTTCCAGGAATCTCTAAGCAATATGCCAGACCTCCAAATCACTTGAAACACGGGCCAGCTTTGATTCTTCAGGGTTGTTTGGAATTTTTAACCTCTTAAGTTTTGAAAGAAACAGGAAAATCTTGAAAAACAATTATATTATAAGTTACTGATACTTACTGCAATATTAAAATAAATCAGACAGTATTTTATTTTGCCCCAAACAAAGCACTGAAGGTTTTGAAGAATTCCATAGTTAATGCACTTATAAAGCACATTAAACTTAAGTATGTGAACTTTCATCCATTTATTCAGACACCAAAACTGTGACTCCGTTCCAAACAGGTAGAGACATGTAAAAAATAATATAATGTTTCTTTCAGAAGAATTTTACCTACATTGGCATACCACTACAAATACACGCAAATTAAAACAGGAGTCATGCATGATATCAAGGGCAGAATTACTGTTGTTTGAATGCTTTAATTTGACAGAATTAGAGTACAATACAAGACATCTTCATGATGGAAATAATTCAAACTAGGGTCAGGTTAGTCTTACACAGACACTAATTAACACATCATTTAAACATTGCTCTACTAGAAAAAAAGTCTTCTAACTCTGGGATGTAAGCTGGGACACACTGCAATCAGTGCAGGTGGTTCAGATGGAGGGTTACAACATACAACACTTTAGAGATGCCAGACAGTGCTCCAGCCCCCAGGACAGGCCCTTCTGCCAATGAAAAACCTCCACAGCCATTTATGAGAGGCAACTCTAGTTCTGGAAGCCAGCCAGGATCAGGAAGGCTAAACTGACAAAATATATCAGCAACAGTTTCATACTGAATCACATTTAGCTTTTTCAAATATGACACAAATTGTTAGACCAATTAGCTATTTCAGTGGTATCTAAAAACATACCAGGCTTTTTTCAGATAAGGCAGAGAAGGTCTGCCACAAAACTGAACTGTAACACAATTGAAGAGGTTAATATAATGAGGAAGGGAGTTATATCATTACAATCATTAATACTTGCTCTGTGACTAGAAAGTTCAGTGTAACTCACGGAATTCTGCCAGCAGTGTTCATAGCAACAATTAGTTCCAATCACTTCTAAACAGTTACTCAGAGTAAGATACTATGTAAGGTGTGTAGACAAACCAGTAGGAGGCAGAGACTTCTACCTGTATGGCTGCTAGTCTCAAATGTTTTCCATCCCCCTAATGGCTCTGCAATGTCATGATCAGAAATGCTTTTATAAATGGCACTTAAGTACTAAAATAAACAGGCTACCTTCAAACTGCGTAGTTACATCTACCTTAGCCAGAAGTACAGACCAGCAAAATAAAAATCATATTTAAATTAATCCCTTTTCTCACAGCACTGATTTTTGCTGCAAAAAGGTTCTACAGGGTTCTACTAGTGAAGTTGGTGAAAGAAATATCTAGAAAGCAAAAAAATAGGTAGCAATCTCTACATATGCATGTAGATTGACATCTAGTGTGAAAAGACTGAACTACAAACTCTATACTACATATCAACAAAGATGAATTTATAATAAGCAAAACATATATGTATATATATATTTGGTTAAATGACAAAAGAACCAAATCCTTCAAACACAAAACACCTTTAAATATTCTTTATTTTCCCAAATAGCTACACAGAGACCAAGACATTGTAACAGTGACTGTGGAAGTATACCTGCTAAAAGAGAAGACATGAGACAGCAGCAGTGAATCTTAGAAGCCAGTGAGAGAATAGGAAAAATAGACAGGAAGATGGAAAAGGAAAGAAGCACTGGATAGCTGGTCAAGCAGAAGTTTTTTTTCTAGTCTTGGTTAAGGTAAAGTAGAAAAGTTCAAGACAAAGGCAGAAAGATTGCATGATTTTTTTTACAGTTTATGACTGAAAGAGCTCATGCAATACCTTCACTTCCATGATGTAAGACCGGAGACTTGACGTGAAATGGCATAAATAGTCTCTAGACAACTTTGTTCTTTAGCACAATGCATAAGGCCATAAAAAACAGTCTGTGTTGTAGACTAGAAAGATAAAAGGCTTTCCATAGTTGTTCTGGAAAGATTGAACCCTAGTATCAACACCATCATCCTAGAATTTTACTTAACTATTTTGAGTCAAAGATGCTTTCATTCCTGCAATGTAATTCAAGTGTCACATTTTTATTCTTAGCAGTATCATATCTAAGTTCAGAGTAGTACTGATAGAGATTCTGGATCTAACTACATTCTCCTGGCAGTTCCAGACATTTCAGTTCTATTTGCACCTTCTTGTCTGTAGTAATTTTGCAAAAGCAGTGTCTCAAACATAGCATCTTGAAACACTGTCCAAAGCGTACTCACACTACAACTCCCAACTCATTTATGATTAATTTACTGTAACAACAGTAGGATCTCTCTTCTGGCCCAGGCTAAACATTCCTTAAGGCTATTCATGCAATAGAATCATCGACTCATAGAATCACCAGGTTGGAAGAGACCCATTGGATCATCAAGTCCAACCATTCCTATCAAACACTAAACCAGGTCCCTCAGGACCTCGTCTACCCATGCCTTAAACACCACCAGGGAAGGTGAATCAACCACCTCCCTGGACAGCCTGTTCCAATGCCCAATGACCCCTTCTGTGAAAAACTTCCTCCTAATCTCTAGCCTAAATCTCCCCTGGCGGAGCTTGACGCCATTCCCTCTTGTCCTGTCCCCTGTCACTGGGGAGAAGAGGCCAGCTCCCTCCTCTCTACAACCTCCTTTCAGGTACTTGTAGAGAGCAATGAGGTCTCCTCTCAGCCTCCTCTTCTCTAGGCTAAACAACCCCAGCTCTCTCAGCTGTTCCTCATAAGGCCGGTTCTCCAGACCCCTCACCAGCCTCGTTGCTGTTCTCTGGACTCGCTCCGGAGCCTCAACATCCTTCTTGTGGTGAGGGGCCCAGAAATGAACACAGGATTCAAGGAGCGGTCTCACCAGTGCTGAGTACAGAGGGAGAATAACCTCCCTGGACCTGCTGGTCACACCATTTCTGATCCAAGCCAGGATGCCATTGGCCTTCTTGGCCACCTGGCCACACTGCTGGCTCATGTTCAGTCGGCTGTCGACCAACACCCCCAGGTCCTTCTCCTCTAGGCAGCTTTCTAGACAGACTTCTCCTAGTCTGTAGCTCTGCATAGAGTTGTTATGCCCCAAGTGCAGGACCCAGCATTTAGCCATGTTAAACCTCATGCCATTAGACTCAGCCCAGCAGTCCAGTCTGTTTAGATCCCTATGCCCATATGTTTAGATATTAGATCCTTTCCAGAAACTAACAGTGTCAGCCTATTGATAGTATTTCTGTGGTGGTTCTTGCCTGCACAGCCACCCTTTAGTGCTGGTGTTTAAAATAGCTGTTAACACGACACACACTTTTAGCAGAAAACATCTTACAGGCCTCCTACTAAACCAGAGTGGAATTGCACAGCAGCAGCTGGAACTGTCTGAGATATAGTCTAAGCATACACTATTACTCCAGGTGTTTGTAGGCAACCCTCACAGCTTGACCATCCCCAATCCTTGTGCTCAGTATACGAATACTCTAGATGGATCACAAACGTTTCGTTTACCCCTCAATGAGAGGTTTCAGGAATTTAAGTGTCTTTGAAAAACCCTTGAGGGAAAGGGGCAGGAACATGGAAATAATTATGCATGGAGACAATGCAACCTAAAGGTACTGATAAAAAATTTTGGTTTACATGTAATTGTCCACATTGACATAAGAAAGCCTTCAGGTCACACACATTATTTAATTATTTTGCATTTAGCATCACTGAATATTACCAAACTGACATTAAATAACAGTCAACAGCAGAGATGTGGTATATGTGGGCATCTAAAATAAAAATTATATCCCATTAGTTTCTATATTTTCTGCTATTATCCTTCTACTTTTATTTTCCTTCTTCCTGTTGTCTCAAAATCCCAAAGGGCTGATGATTATGATTATGCTGTGTTCTGATAACTTATTTCCTTAAGTGATGACAAATTCCCAAAATTAATTCTTATTTTATGTGTAAATACAATTCCTTAGCTTGATATTGACTTCAACATGTTAATCACTAAACAACTGAGTGTTTCTAATATTTCAGATGTGACCAAAGGCTTATTTTTCTCAGGAAAAATTAGGACTCAAGAAAACCTCTGTACGATGAGTCAGAATTGAGTTATGACCTTAGGACAACCTCTGGAAATAGTAAATGCATCTGTAAAACTGAAACGAATAGCTGCTCACTGTGCCATTTTTGCAAGGGCACAGGGCAGAAAACTGTAAGCCCACACAGTGAAGTAAAACTTTCCTGACAGTAACTATACTGTACACATCAAGTCAACTGGAAAATAGTTTCTTGGCACCGTTTATACCCTACAGAGTTCTAAAGAGAAAGCTAAAAAGAATTGCTCAATACCAAAGACCTTGCCAATCTCAAATATATCCAGTTTTGCTCCCCAAGCTAATGATTTTCAGAAATTGCAAACAAGTGGACCCTGAGGAAAAAATCCGTATCTTGTCAATTTTTGGTTTGTGCCAGCAATCCCACAGCATGAAACTAACTGGAGAGATGCCCAATAAAAATCCAGGACTGCACCCAAGATAACTGTTCCGGAAACATACTGAAAACAAATGAAAATTAAGTATTTTTGGAACAAACATCTTTAGTTTTGTCTTCCTTGAGTATCTGACAGATACTCTAGGGGAGTAAGTTCCTTCAGATTTACTTGACTCCATTCACCACATCTCACGTATTAGATGAGTAGTCCATTGTTCATCATGTTACTTTTAAAAATTACTCCTACCAAAAGCAGTTTGTGTCCTCTCCTCTTCACATACCGACTCTGACACCCAAAGTCTTCCTCTAGCAGCCCTACTGGGTAGATACGTATTTTTTCACTAGACATCAGCATTTTGAAGACCACTATAATTTAAACATGATAAATCAAGAGATATTATTTAATGCAACTACAAGTAGAGAATTGCAACACAAACCACCAATTGAATATACCTCCCTACATCTGGAGATAAAAAAACTCCACAGTTCAAAGACAGACTGCAGGAGATGAAGAAAGGAAGAAGGCAGGGAATGAGTGAAGGAAAGAAGTGTATACATCCAGAAAGAACACATGAGATTCCCACAGTTTAGAATCTGTAATTACAATGCAGTTGACAGTTCGTATCATATTTTATTGGTCCTTACACACTGCACTGTATTGTAACTTTGTTGTGAAGCTAAGAAACATTTGGTCCCCTCTCAGATTCAGATATATTTCCCAGAAAAACAATTCAGAATTAAATTAAAACAAAAAAAACCCATGGATTCAAGATTTGCTTTTTCTCATTTGTCATGAGTATGATTAAAAAAACCCCTAAGTCTCAAATGTACCTTGCCATTACTTAAACACATTTCTTTTCTTTATTTTTTACCACTCTTTTTTCTTTATTTTTACCACTCTTTTTTCTTTACTAGAAGAACCAGACATCAGAAAAAATGTGTGCAATGAACCTGAACAGATATGGCACAGAACAAGAAATACCTGGAAACTATTCATAATACTCTTAGTATCTCCTTTTTACTAAAGATTATTACTAATCTCACACATTCTGATTTATTAATCAAGCGCCAGAAAATCATGAGACCAGCTGAAATCTCATGAGATCTTTAAAGCAAAATTCAGAGGTTTTGCTTGCTTTTGGGTTTCAGCATTATCTTAACAGTGCCAGCTTTTTCTCTGCAAAATGCAGAGAAAATCTGGAAGCCCTTCTTCAAAATAGAACTTCATTTGGTAAATAACAGATTTCTACCAATTAATAGGGCTTTATGAAAATGCAAGCATTGTCACAAAAATCTTAAGTTAGAAATGCAGTTACTCAAGATGCAATCACTGACTCATTAATTAATTAAATATTATCAGCATGCTAGAGCAATAGCCTTCTTTGCATAACTTCTTAAGTCACAGCCCTTTCTTCCAAAGGAATTTAATTTTTCACCTTTCTTGAGGAAATACTCCATCAAGATCCATTTACTTTGAAAAAACTCTGTGAGGATGGTTTCATTTTAATATATCATTAGTTTGCTCAAATTTGATCATGGCAGAATTTCTTTGTCATACAGTCACTTCGTCTCACTATAGTGGTATAAATGTAGCTAAAACTACAACTTAAATTGTCACAAGAGAAACCAGCTTGCTGTCCAGTTGTAGTAGAGTCCGAACAACTGGGAGAGCAAAAGTCCTCATGGATTTCAATGTCTGCTGGCCTCAAGACTGACACTCTTCTTTCAGGTAGAGTGTGACAGAATCATGGACAAAAGAAATCATTTAGAAGTATTTGATTCTTCTGCCCACCTTACTCTTTTCCTCTTTGAGCTGGTTATAAACCCAGAACTAATATTTTCTTTCATCAGTATTTAGAGTATTTGATGCCTGCCTGTTAAATTATCTCCATCTCACTGCCCCCACTAACTCCAAAGAGTCCCAAGAAAAAGATTTTTCTTACTCTGTCAATCCTGAAACCTCAGCAAAGAGCAGGCTTACAAAGTCCTGTTTGAAATACTGTCTACAATAGTAATAACATAGAAGTTAACATAAATGTGCTAATTTTTGCCTCATATTCCAATTATTTAAACACAAATGCTTGTTTTACACAACAGGAAGTGGTTTATACTACACTGCCATGGACTACAAGTTTGTTTTCTTTAAATATATAGCAGTTTTTAAAAACTATTAAATTCACTGTAAAGACCAAGACAACTGTATCATAATGACACAGAATACCCATTATGCTTGCCTGGATCAAAACAAGGGTGAATGCACAGCACAGTCCTTCCATTTTGTGCTCCTGCATTTAGATATGACCTTGAGATTAATTCCAAAAGCCATTGCCATGTTACACTGCTGATCCACTTTAAGAGCAGGGAGGCAGTTTGGGAGGAGGAAAGGCTCTGAACAAGTGGCATCCACATTAACCTGAAGCGGACCATGTGTTCTGCCCTCAGGCAAGCCAGTGTCACCTCTGTTCATGTTCATTTCACCACTGCTAACTTTCACTTGTAGATTTGCCTTATCTTGTGACCAGCTGAACATGACCATTCTGGACTGTATTTCAGGGTGTGTAGATCAAAGAATTTATTTCTACCTAAAGATAGCTGTTTAAAATTAACACTTGCTACATATCAGATATACTTACTTGCCATGAACTCATTAAAACAATTACAAATTCTCTGTCCTTTCCCACTTTGCCCTTCTAGACTTTTCTAACAGCCTAACAGGGAAACCACTGCTACGAACACTTTGCCACCCTCTAACACTGCCTCACTAAAGGGACTACACATTTGCCGCCTTCAGTGCTCTGGCACTTCCATTTCTTCTCTTTAATGGAAAATATTGGGTTAGACAGCACATATCACCTGGCAAAGAATGAGAAAGCATGCTATTTCTGTCAGGTCTCCCATATCACAAATCATATGCCATGATTTTGAAGAGACTAAGACAAACATTTCCCATAAAAGTGCCATGATGCACAGACCAACACTTGCACCAATAGAGTTCCACTGGTCTCCATATTCATAAAGAAGCTATCAACTACAACATTATTGTCGTAACTTTAGGTAGCCATATTATCTGGAAAAAACATTTACAACAGTTCAGTAAGTTCTACTTTCAAGCCACACAGCAACACAGACCTCTGTATGTCTTTCTACAGGAAGTCATGTTCCCCATGACACGATCCTCTTGGGAGCATACAAGTTTCCATGCACTCCAATTAAAGTAATTAACTTCATTTTTACCCCCACTCAGGAGGACAGTTAGAGCACAGTCAAGAAGAGGAGAGCCAATAGCACACCACAGCTTCCCTAGGGGCACTGTGGTTAGGGTAAAGGCACCAGGCATGTTTCTAGCAGAAAGGATTCTTCAGTGATCCCTGCACAGGTCACAGCATTGTCCCATAGGCTCCAACATCCCTCACACAGCAATCCCACACACCAACATGGCATTTTACCTCACTGGGTAAGGCAAATAATGCCACCTATCCCATCCACATGCTGCTTCATACTTGGGTCCCATATGTGCTCCATGCTTTGCTATTTCTATTTGCCTCCAGCTGGCATAACTTACGCGCCTGACAACTACAAAACCCGAGATGATTTTTAAGTTGATTAGATTGCTCCAAATACAGTGAGGCAAAATACAGTGTGTGTCTCAATATTTAAGTTCATGGAATTGCATAATGTCCTGAGTTTCTGTACCAGACATCCCCAATACTCATACCATGTGTCTTGAAGGCATTGTTCAAATGCTTCTTGAATATTGTCAGGCTTGGCACCACTACTGCTTTCCTGGGGAACCTGCTTCAGTGCTCCACCACCCTCTGGGTGAAGAAGTCTTTCCTAATATCCAGCCTAAACTTCCTCTGATGCATCTTCTGCCATTCCCTCAGTCAAGAGAGAGAAGAGATTGGTGTCTGCTCCTCCTCCTCCCCTTGAGAGGAAGCAGTAGACCATGATGTGGTCTTCCCTCAGTTTCCTGCAGGTTGAACAGACCAAGTGACTTCAGCCACTCCTCATACAGATTCCCCTCTAAAGCATTCACCAACACCGTGGCTCAACTCTGGACATTCTCCAGTAACTTTAGATCCTCTTTATACCGCGGCACCCCGAACTGCACACAGTGCTCAAGGTGAGGCTGCACCACTGCAAAGCAGAGCGTGTCAAGCATGTCTCTTGATCAGTTAGCAATGCCATGCTTGATGCACCCCAGGACACTGTTGCTCATGTTCAATTTGCCATCGACTAGAATCCCAGATCCCTTTCTGCACGGCTGCTCTCCAGCCTCTCACTCCTCAGTCTGTGTGTATATCCAGGGTCGCCAAGGCCCAGGTGCACTTGCCTTTGTTAAACTTCATTCGGTTGGTGATTGCCCAGCTTTCTAATTTGTCCAGATCCATCTGCGAGGCCTGTCTGCCCTGAAGTGTCAACATCTCCCCTCAGCTTGATGTCATCTGCGAACTTACTAAGCAAACCTTCAAGTCCTGCATCCAGGCAATTTATGAAGACATTAAAAGAGTACTGGTCCTAACACAGATTCCAGCAGAACCCCACTAGTGACAGATCGCCAACCCAATGCTTCTGGCTTGGAGTAACAGGAACATCTCTTAATATTAACTAAAATAGTAAACCAGACACAAAGCTGAACAGATTTTTATTAGGCAAAATTCACTGAATAATTGTGCTTAAACTCAGGCAACAGAACAGCTTTCCGAAGATGACAATAACATACAGTTTCAATAAAAGACTATAGGTCTGTTTGTAGGTGTTTGCCTATGGGTCCACAAGTCCTGAGAAATCTGCAGTATGTAGTCAAACGGTATGGCACAGATAAAGTCTGCCTGCTCTTCTGGTCCTACACCAGAATCCTTTAAAAGGATAATGAAGACAGCATTGCATTTCATAAGAGATTTCCTGAGTGTCTGCTGAGCTGATCTTGTTTACAAGCACTTACTGAAATGATTAATTGCTCCTACATTCTGCTCCACATTGTTACAGCTCAGAATTTTCTGCCTATACTATCCATATGGACATGAGCCAGAAAGCAAATTTCAATGTAATTATCCAATTAATTATTATTAATGTTATCATTTAACAAAATAATTGCCAGCTGGCATACATAACAATCAGTTCACTTCTATTTTGCAAGAAATACAAAAGGTATTTGTTTCCTTATTAATACAGAGAAAGTTGAACAGTTTTGTTTTAAACTACAGAGTAACAGAAGGACAAAGAGAACAGAGTGGTGAAGAACTGGACTGGGAGTCAGGAAATAACTTGAATTCAGTGACTGAGCCAATCGGTTCATCTCTGAGCTACAGGTGTCCATTCGCAGATTAACACTTTCTCATTCTCAGGCTTCACTGCTTAATTTTACTATCTGTTCTTTGGTAGTAGGAGTCTCTTATAACACATTAATAAGCAGAATGGGGTTCTTACTGACCAAAGTCTGTATTTTTCCTATTCTTTGTATTGTTTAACATGGAGGGGATTTTGAAAACAGAAAGATAGGCTTTCTTCTGAACCTAGCAGAAACCAACTGCCCCAGCTGGCCCAGAGAAATCACAGGTTTACTGTATGAGATTGTACTGATGCTGCTCTGTGCCCTAGTTCCTCCACATACAGTGTGGGAATAATCCATATGCAGCTACTCAATGGAACTGTTTTCAATTTTAATTCACATTTGTGCTAGGAATTTAGAAGACAAGTGTTCACCAAAATTTGCCTCTGCACTCAATCCAAATATATACACTACCTTCACAGCTATCAATGTCAGCACCATTATAATATGATAAAGTAAACGGGAATTATATCTTTTTATGAAGCTCCACTATATTGCTGCTTATATACTTACAAAGTAAATAACTGCAATAACAGCATCAAACACCCTCTAGGCTGGGTAACAGCAGGTCCTGAAACTGTTGATGTGTTGTGTGAGCTGGACAATACAAAAATCTATTGGATTTTGGTCTTCACGGGATCTCAATACAATATCCTAACATCCCTGGCACATTTAGCATACAACACTCTTCAACCTTTAAACCAAGAAGAGATTCATCTCCTTTCACTCATGCTAGTATTTCATCCTTTTTCCTTTAATTGAGCAGACATAGTAGTAAGAGGAAAGCTGAAAACGTGAATAAATAAAACTGTGTTGCCAGGGTTCACTAGCGGGACACCCAGCATTCAGTCAGTTTTGCTCTCCCTAGCAGGTCCCACACAACACACTGGGGTTACCACCAAGTGTTTGTGAAAGCAGCAGAATAATATTATCTAGCAATTTATGTTCTAACAGAAAGACCTGGAAAAACAGTCAAATGGGTAGGCAGTCATTCTGCAAGACATCACAGCAGCACTGGTTGCCTGATATTTTGCAAAGCTGACAACATCCTAGCTATGACTTTTTTTAGACATAAGCAGACATCATGAGTGATGTTTGTGACTAAATGGCAGGGAACAGCAAATGTCTTCCTACTGCTGAAGCCGAGTAACAGCGCTCAAGCAGTTTCCCAGCCCAGCAGGGTAGAGCACATGCACAAACTGCAGCAGCACAAATAGAAATTCTGTGTATGTGCTCCTAAGCACAGATAGGTTACAGGTGTGATTCACTAGAAAACAGGCAGCAGACCAAGGATTCTGAAAATTCATCTCCAAAAGGAACTGAATTTGCACTCCAAAGTGGTTTTCATCAGAATACGCTGTCAGTTTGTCTATGACGCTGCTGGGGAGCCTGACCTTTCAAAGTTCACAGCCCCAAGAATGTTATGCTAAGTAGATGTGCTCAAAATCAATCCTTCCAATACTCCTGGCTCTGCAAGACTGCAGATCTCCCTTTGGGCCAGAGTCCTTACAGTCTGACAAGGAAGATCTCTGTTTCCAAGCTCCAGCTCCTGGGTCCACAGTCTGTAAACACTGAGCAGGGCAGGCATGGCTACCTCACACTGGCAGCAGATACCCTTCTCAACCCCTCCTAGAACACAGATCCAAGCCATCTCATTTTTCTCAATTCTTAAAAATTTCCTCTGCAAAACACTGACCCATCTAAATTTAAAGATGATAATAAGCCTACCAGAGATCTACAGTGGGATATAGCTGTGCTCTCTGAAGTTTCCTCGTACTGACCTTGAAATCCAATTTCAAGGAATGGCTTGTATCATACAACAAATAGAGCCAGAGGCAGGGCCAGAGGCTCAGGATTAGCATTTGTAGAGCACAGCAGGATTTCAGGTGAGTTCCTATATGGTAGACCAAGCCTGCTCAGAGCCAAAAATATGATGACTGAAATCTCATTAAATGATTGCTCGGAGATTTGCAAGCTGGAATAAATTTGGTTTGCTGCTCCAGATGGTTTGTTTTCTCGAACATAATAAATTTCTATGGCTTATAGAATCAAAAAAGGAGAAGGAAAATTATTTGCTCAATATCTATTTCCATCAGAATGGTCATTAAGGAGTTCAAGAAACCTTCTTCCAAACACAGTATCAGATAGCCACTTTAATGCCTGCTTTTCTTTATGCCCTGAACACTCCCCAGACTGATTTTCTTTGTTGTGTTATCAGTGGGGGAACAAGCAGGAAGAGCCCACAGCATCACAATATCAGAGTATCAGTCAGAACACCAATGGAAAGCATTAAAGGTAGACTAGCAGAGTTTTTATTGTAGATTAAAACAGTCAGTTTTTTCACCCCAACTACAGCAAACACATCACAAAGAATACCAACTTTGAAAAGAAAGCTTCTAATCCATTAACATTGAATGACCATAATAAGTAAATCAACTCTAGAGCAAAAGGATGTCAGAGTAAACCCAGCGTCTTCTCCAAGTTTATATAAGTGACTCTCTGGAAAGAGACTTCAGTATCCTCCCCCTCAAAGGGGCCACAAAAACCAGAAAGGCAAGCTTATAAAAAGTAAAGTTAACTCTGCAGGATACTTGGTAACATTCAGCATTGTTCGAGGTTAAAAAAACTCTCAGGGCACCACATTAAGCAAATAAACACTATATTTCCCTGTAGTGTAAGACAAGGGAGTGGAGGGAGGAGCTGGGAAAAAAGAACATGGTATAACTGAGTTATATAATGAAGTTGCCCAGCATATCTTAAGTACAGAAGTGTGAAGCAGACTCATCTTCTATAAAAATATGGTAAATAAACTGAACACAGCCTGCCCATGTATCAAGTCATTACTACAGCAATTTGTGGGATAAAACAAACAGGTATCTTGGCAACATAAAAATACTTCACAGTTCTTTCCCCACAAAACAAGCCCTAACTAGCTTCCTCTTCTTTTCTGGCTATCTGTACAGCCCAGCATAAATAATAAAGATTTCATGTAAAGTCCTATATTAACCTGGCTAATTAAGTGCTTCAGTCATAGAGAGATGACGCTTTTCCAAGTCAGCACTTTACCCACACTGGTAAGATCAGTAGTAGCAAGATTCATAGGATATGTGAATTCAGAAGTAAATCAAACCCACTAACTCAACACAGGATTCATAGTTAACTATCTTCCCCCTCCTTTGTATGCTGTCCACGTGGACTACAAAACCTTTGCATTCCTATGGAAAAACTCCTGCATCTGGTACCACGCATATCACATAATACATCTGAAAAATACTCCCTCCTAATTTCTCACCAGAAGTACAAGTTACTATCAATTTAACCCTGAATCTGTTTGCCTAGCTCCTAACACTTGTTCTGGGGACAACAGCAGAGTCCTTGTAGAGGTCTTTTTATCCTTTCGTTATGCAACCTTAATATTAGTTTAATGTTGCTTTCTCCTGTGGATTACAAACACAAATCTCTAGACCCAGAATAACACCCTTCATCCCTCTTAAGAGAGAAAAGTGGTCATAACAGGCTTGTACCCTACTTACGGGACCATTAATCTTGAAATATAATCAGCACATGCAAAAGGAAAACAAACACCTTCAGCCATCAGGTGGGAAGATCAGAGAACAAAACAGACATTACCATGAGTGCACTGCAGCACCGCTTATTTCTAGTTCATCCCAGCTTTTGAATGCTTGGCTGTAAAAATTCAGTAATGATCTCCTAACATTGTTTTACATATTTAATCTCCATTTTCAGACCAGTTAGCTGAATTCTTTTCCTTCTCAGTAAGCTTCTGTAGTTTACTGTATCAAGTGGATACCCTTATCAAACTGTAGGTTTGTATAAACAGTGTTAGTTGCCCTTTCAGGATACAGATGACCTGTCCATTCCTATGCCTTGCACTTCTCAGAAGGCAAAGATCCACTACGATATCCAGCTGCTGTATAGGTATACCTGGCCATTTCTGGGTCCACGCTAATGTCAGCTAGTACCTGTCTTGGGAGAAATGTCAGAACTTACATGAAATCGAAACAAAAATGTTCATACCAGAATTTATATCATACTTTGGCACGTCCTTCTGGACAACACTAAAAAAACATCAAAACCATCCTAGAGAATCTTTGTGCCTAATCTGCTGAAACTCATTAACCTTAGAAACGCTCTTTAAAAAACATTTTTAAATGCTTCAGTTTCAACAGCAAAAGCACTTTTAAAATGAAGTCAAAGAAAATGTGTTTGAATAAAAAAAGGCACAACAAAAAAAATTACATTTCTGAAGTATCCACATTAGTAGTTTTTTTTTTTATTTTCAGAATTTGTTTAAAACATCACATGCAAGCTGTGGCCAAGATGCCTGTATATCAATTCACTGCAGTTTAAATACAATTGTACATGTGTAATCTATGTACATGAATAAGTTCAGCCTCAACAGCATCCAAGTCTCTTCTACATAGGAAATTGTGACAAGTTTCTCAATTTCCTTCCTGAACTTGGTGATCTTAGAGGCCTTTTCCAACCTATATGATTCCGTGATTCCTGTTACGTTTACGCAATTTGATACAGCCAAACATCAGCAAGCTGAGCCATGTGCCAAGATGACTGGAAGCTATGGGGTATCGTTGGTGAAGTACTAAGCTCAGGCTAGAAAACCATACTGAGAAGCGCAGTACAGCAGCCTAAGAGTCCCAGAGCTTTTGGCTGTTTCAACAAGAGAAAAGGAAGACCGTGCCTCAGAAGGCCATATAGACATTGTCTCAGCAATCTTGATAGAGTAAGCCACACTCAATAAGACAAACAGCTAGAACCTTATATCATTCAGGTACTAGTTTTACTTCACACTGCGAAATCCCGGGCAGCTTTGCCTAACACAGTATCTAGAAAAGGTTACAAAAATCCTGAACTAAGTACGTGCTTCTATTGATACTTATCAGTTTGTAATCAAAGATCTATTTTTAACTGTGCACAGTTATTCCCCTTGATAAGGTGGAGTTTTAAAGTCTCCTATAAAAGTACTAGCTTAATCTGAACTTCTACTCATTTCCGTAAATGGCATGTTGCAGCATGAAAGACATGAACACACTTTATTCCACACAAAAAGACAGAATAATGGAATTGAACTGTAACATATCCTACTGTATCAGTAATAAGGGAACACCTTCACTTTGAAAATATCAAAGCATGTGGCCCGTGTAATATCAACTATACAGAATGCATAAATGCTTAATATGCTCAAGTGAATAAAAAGCTTCCAGTGGAAATTGCACATCATACTCGAATTTTTGCAGTCTCCCAGAAAGTTCAACCAACCCTGCATAGAGTTGCTGTAGAACAGTTACTGTGACTTAATTATGAAGATTAATTTAGAGGCAAAATAAGTTTGACTTTTCAGTGTTGATGAAAAAGCCATATCACTCTTCTAATTATGCAAGAAAACGCCTAAATTGAGCATTCCAACAACAGTTCCACTTGCCTATGTTTACAATACAACCCAATACAACCTTGCAATGCTTTCAACTGTGCAACAGATTTAAGAATTCAGTTCAGGTTATCACAGATAGTGATCCAGACTGAAAGTCTGGAATTCTGTAGCAAATTAGGACTTCTTGTACTAACACTGCTAAAGAACTTTTGAGTATTAATGCCATATCCCAATGGAACTACCACTTCCTAAAAGGCAAGCCACCAGAGAGGCACAGTAAAAAAAAGACACACTCTGCAGAAGATCACATACCAAGTTTTCCAAGACACTGCATAGACTAACACCATTTATTCCAGAGGCACAGTTCCAGAAATTCAGTCCAGTTTAAATGCAGGAATAACATCTGGTAGATGCTCTATAAACATAAATGGAAAGCAGCTTTGTGTCTTCTCTCTAACATTTAAACAAATATTAATATACTTACTAGTAATAAGAACAGGAGACCAGATGTGTATGAGAGGCCTGAAGGAACATTTTTCCTGCATTTACAAAGACCTACAAACAGGCAAAACTGTGGAATACCTTAAAAACTGAATGACAAAAAGGAGTCCTGTGGCTCCCAGTAAAGCAAAGAGACGTTCCTGGCAGCTTCAGAGGGAGCTGGAAGAAAAGAACTTTCTCCGACGAATTAATTCAAGCATCAAATACGATAAAATGTTAAGAGCTGGTACCCTTCCTCCAACAAACGAATACACCGCAATAGACCTGTGTTTATGGTAAAATATAACATACATTTCAGAGTAAAATCTGTGACAATTAAACACTACCCTAACTTAGTAACCTTGAGTGCCAATAACAACATGTGAACTTTGACAGGAACTTTTGTTTCATTCTCAAAACTGACTAAACAGCTTAGCCTGTACTCCTTCCAAAAATCCAGTACTCAAAAGGTGAAGAAAACATGAGGATTAAGCCCTAATACGATGGTATTTAGCAAATCCTAATTAACCATTTGTATTGTAAGCCTGTGTTTAGTATAATTTGTTAATTAGAACAATGTTTCTTATCAAAATGTATCATTATGAGCACTTAAGTGATCAGAAATCATACAATAACAGAATCACTAGGTTGGAAGAGACCCACCAGATCATCAAGTCCAACCATTCCTATCAAACACTAAACCACGTCCCTCAGCACCTCGTCCACCCACACTTAAACATCTCCAGGGAAGGGGAATCAACCACATCCCTGGGTAGCCTGTTCCAATGCCCAATGACCGTTTCTGGGAAAAACTTCCTCCTAATCTCCAGCCTAAATCTCCCCTGATGGAGTTTGAGGCCATTCCCTCTTGTCCTCTCCCCTGTCACTTGGGAGAAGAGGCCAGCTACCTACTCTCTACAACCTCCTGTCAGGTAGTTGTAGAGAGCAATGAGGTCTCCTCTCAGTCTCCTCTTCTCCAAGCTAAACAACCCCAGCTCTCTCAGACGTTCCTCATAAGGCCGGTTCTCCAGCCCCTTCACCAGCTTTGCTGCTCTTCTCTGGACTCGTTCCAGAGCCTCAAAATCCTTCTTGTGGTGAGGGTCCCAGAAATGAACACAGAATTCAAGGAGAAGCTTCTCCAGTGCCGAACACAGAGGGAGAATAACCTCCCTGGACCTGCTGGTCACACCGATTCTGATACAAGCCAGGATGCCATTGGCCTTCTTGGCCACCTGGGCACACTGCTGGCTCGTGTTCAGTCGGCTGTCAACCAAATGGAAGCAGATATAAAGAACTACAGTTCCACCAAGCTACTGCACATTCACAGTGACTGTAAAAATTACTACATCAAAAAAAAATCTACAAGGTCATACGAGACAGCTATCTTTATACCCCAGCAGCAGAAATGGGGGGCTGTGGAAAACATTATTTTTGCACTATTCCATATCCAGAAAGACATAACCATGGTTAAAAGCTTTAGTGGTTTATGGTATTTCAAAGTGAAGAACAGTGACAATCCAGCAGAGCCTAAAGGACAGGACCTGTGCCAGGAGTCCACTTCTATTTCTGGTGGGTTGTGTGACCTTCAGTGGAGAGCTACACTTCTCTTCCTGGTCCACAGGGAAATAACTGCCATTTGCTGTGGCCCTAAGTGACTAACAAGAGGGCAGTAGGCACTGCTGTACATTATAAAACAGCAAGGGCAGAACAAGGGTAAGCCACTAGGTCTACAGTTTTGTGTTGGGAGTGTGCAGCAATCTTCTTCAGCTAAGTATCAATAAAAATCTATGGGTTTTTTCTCAGAAGCCGACATCAAAACCTACTTCTGACTCACCTGACCCATTCCTTGTCTTTTAAGCAGAGTAAAGTTGCTATGATAAACTGTAATTAGTTCTTCATTTATTCATTTTTTAACTGCTAAAACCCCAAGGAACAAGGTTTAATTCCAATTTTTCCCAGGTCATCACCAATAACATTTAGTAAATTTAATTTATAGAACCAAGCTCTGATCCTGCATAACTGAAACATTTCACAATCTATCCTAATTTAAAGACATAATCAAATAACCACAGATAAGAAATGAATACTTCAAATATTCAGTATGAAGAGAGATGGTCACATTTACCATTATACCAGCTCACAAACATTTTAATTTAACACAATCTAATTTTCCAGAATAGGTTAGTCTTACCTTTAAAAAATAAAGCCCAACCTAAAAACCTGAGCTTGCTGTACTTGGACCCACACCAAACTATAAAAACCCTATCGTGTTTCTTGTCATCTGAAATAGTGCAGATCACTGTCAGCACGGATTAATATAAAAACTGTACCTCATGACAATCATAAATGAGAACACATCCTAACACTTTTCCACTATACCACATTTTAGCAAATTAAAAAAAGAAAGCTTGAAGAATGTGATTTTAATTTCCCTCTCCCTTTTCCTTCAAAATATATCACTGTCAGCTTCCCAAGAACAGTACATTCTGGAAATATTTCAGCCATACTATTATGGTACAGAGCTGCCTCACTGACAAGGCACAAGGTAATCAGTAAGTACACCAGAACAGATGTATTTTTATAGAAAATATGCATGGCAAAAACTGAAGCATACAATGACTAGTTGTTTTGTATGATCAACATTCAATCTAATCATTGCAATTTTGTGCCTATATGCTTCCCTAGACACGTAGGATGCTAATATTCACCTTGGCCTAACCATTCTTTCAACAGATAAAAGACACAATGGAACTTCAGTCTGTAGGTTCATGAAGCATGTCTAATAACAACATCATTCTAGTTATAAATTATTACAAGTTATACTAAATACAGACCTGAAAATGTATATCAATAAATTTAGAGCTTGTTTTGATAACAACTGCATTCATCTTTGAAAAACAGTAAGATTCTCACAGCCTATCTAATTTGTTTTAGAATTACTTGTCTTAAGATGGTCTAACAATCTCTTTCCTCCTAAATCTTCTTGACCATAAACTTGGTGTTTGTGTCCCTACCTTGGTAATTCACTTCCACTGCAGTCAGCTCAACCCTCTGACATTCTCTTCTCCTACACTAACAGATTTCAGAATTTTCCACCTATCTCTCAACACAATCTCCCATCAGAGCCCACCTCTGGTTAGCACATCATGCTGCCATTCTGCCCCCAGACATGAATTCATCTCCAAGTTTTTTACCTTTTGTGCTAGTCTGATGTTACTCACCACTGCTTGAATCTACAGATTCCCAATCCAAAATCAGTGTTTTTCAGATCTACTGCTGCCAAATGCAAGCTGGCTTCCATATTCTCACCCTAATCCATCATTTTTTCATATCTCTTTGAACTTTTCACTCAACAGTCTTTGTCTTCTTTTCAATAGCAGGCTTCTGGGTGTATCACAGATGTCCTGAATGTATCTAAAAACCTGAATCACTTCCTTGTCTGTACAAAAATCCTCTGCATATTCATTTTTACTATTATGCCCAGATTCAGGTGCAAAGAAATGTTACAGTTTCATCTCTGAAACAACATCCAGATTGAGCTTAAAATTTTTTTAAATAGTCTTTTAAAATGGAGAAACAAAATACAGAATAAAATATTTTTTTTATCTCAACATAAGTTGGGCAGTAAGACCTTGCTCAAGGAACCCAGTCTCTCTAAATATAGAGGGGGTTTATACTAGCCTTGGATTCCATTTCATGCTACCGGTGTTATTATCTGCCAACAACTAAAAAACTATATTGATAAAAGAATTTATTCAATGCCAGTTGATACAGACAGGAATCTGGGATACACCAGATGAAACAGATACAGAACAACAGCTGCAGTATTAAGAGAGCTCCCTTCTCCCATTTTATGTAGTAAAAATCGGTATTTTTCAATGCAGATACACACATCAATTTGAAGTCTTCTGTCATTTACATATTTAATACCAATTCTTCTTAAATTACACCGATATTAAAAATTAAACATACAAATTGATTTAGCATTAATTTACTACTTAAAAACAATTTCCAAGACAACCAATCTATATTTTATATCATACTTTCCTACAAAGACACAAAGAATACTTATTATGCTGTGAGGTACTACTTGTGTATAAAAAATGTCTTAAGATTTTACATTTTATAGTAAAGCCTGATTTGAAATCTTTGGGCTTTAGAATAAATTCTGAACTTGGCAGTCTGTATGACATAAGTCTTACCTTCCTTTTCTTATAGATAACTAAGCCATATGTCATCATTCAAGTCCCAAAAATTTCCATAGGAACATGGTTTTTAGCCTGTCAATGCAAGTTGCTATGGCAACAACCACAATGCCTGCAAAAGCTCCAACCTTATTTGATGAATAAAATGGTAAAAAAAATCACAAGACTATGATGAAAAACCCTGAACGGTAGTCCTCCTGAAAAAAAAAAAGATCCCAAATTACTATCTCTTCTATCCCATTTAACAACATCTGGGCTGGCAAAAAAAAGCCCCTAGCTCAATGTAACACCTTATGTCATTATGTTTTAGAAATGCTATGACTCTGTCTTTCTTGTGACTTTAGTATTCTTTGGATTACAGAAAGGTAAAAGACTGAAAATAAGCTTTTTAGTATTTAAGGGTAATGGGTGTTATCTATGCAGAGCAGTAGCAGTGAACAGAACAGGCCTATAACATACAGTAGGGGAAAAAAAGGCAGTGAAGAAAAAGATGGATTCTTCTCTAACAGTCTAAAAACAGGTTCGCCTCAAATGAAGCATGTATCTACAGAACAAACAGCTCCATCTAGAGGTTAAAAAGCAAGGGACGCTAAAGCAACGTTACAGGTAAAAGCTTCTCACGACTTCTTAAAACATACGTTAAAATAGGTCTGCAAGATCTCCCAATTAGAATTAAAAACGGGCTTCCAAATACATTTTCATATAAAAGAATCTAAATCTATTTGAGAATCTAAAAGTTTTTCATTAAAATCAAACTGAAGACAAATCTTTAAATGAAAATACCCAAGATCAAAACCTGCTTATTCATACCTTAAGCTTCCTGCACTTCAGTGAAATTCACACTGAACCCCAAGCCTCAGGGAAGTCAGTACATTTTGCCAGTGTTCAGTGTGACCAAGGTTTCACCACCACAGAATGCAAGTCAAAGAAGTCAGCCTTCCAGAACCACTTCAACAACAACATATGGCCAGTTCCACATTAATGAATGGTCCAAAAAGGACTAAAACTTCTTGCAAATACAACCCTTTTTAGGCCCTAAGTCTTCAAAGTTGCCTATCTATAATTTTCCACTCATTTCTGCAAGAGTCAGAATGCCTCCGCTATGTTGCTATATGCTCCAGAGCAAACTCTACTCTATATGTCATATTTCAAAGTAATAATAATTTTCAATTATAATCATAATCAATATCATAATTTTATGTCTGCAGGGAAACAATTGCTTTCACGTTTTAGGACAAAATCCAGGCCTCAGCACACTGCTTGAGCAACTACACCAGGCACTGGTAAAAGATCAGTTCTTTTTCCTGGCAGGATGGCAAAGAATCAAACCTGCAGCGTTCTCGACTGGCTGCATTAGCAAACACTTCTGTGATGCATCTGCAGCAGTAGATACGAACCCTCTGGCTGCCTTCCTGCCCCTTATCCCTCAATTCTAACACAGTAAAGTTGTATTCAACTACCCAAGACCCTAAAGATCATATGATAGTGGCCAACTGACTTTCCAAGTAGATCATCTTTAACATGCTCTCACTTCTCCAGAGAGCTTCAAGTGTAAGGGGACAGTCATATCTACAACTTTCAGCCTTATTTTCTCCACTTTATACTAGTTCTGATCACTCTCCATCTAAACTCTTACATGCATTATAATCATGCTTCATATAGATCACTAGGACTGTCCTCATAATTTCTTCTGGATTATATTTTACCCTGCAGTCTGCATTAAAAAAAAAATTTAAAAGATAAAAACAATCACATAAAAGCATTGTCCCTTGAGCCCATACTGGATGCCACCCAGCTGTGCCTCACAATACAAGTAGTGATACAAAACAGAGTATAAAGGGTCAGAAAATCAAGGGCAAAGGACTGCTACTGGAAAACCGTTAGCCGAGGTCTGCCGCATTACTGCTCCAGAACAAAGGCATGTGTTGTTATTCACTCCATGCTTCTGCTAATGTTGAATTGCATCACGGTAGTTTTCCCACAATTTTTAGTTTCCTTATCTTTATCCTCTTCTTAAGCCCTTATCCCTCTTTTCTATCCTCCCATCTTGCTTTCTCCACTGTACATCCTTATGGTAACCCTACTGTCTTCTGTCTGTGTTCTTGACTCTATTTAGCATCATGAAATGATAAACACTGTTTATGGTAGATCAAAACAACCGTTTCACCAGCCTCTTAAAAGTACTAAGCTTAACAAGCCACAACCAATAAAACAACTGACCAATCATTTTATTACCATTAATACATGATTTTTAAAAGTCCAAGTGCTGCACCTCTGAAATTCAGGCTAATTTGTGCCTTTAATTTGGAAACATATACAAGTGTGAGAATACCTGTCCAAAAGACACTGCACAAACTATTCTTAAAAGATTTCTACGAGGTGACACATTGTACCAATATTTGAAATAACACTCACCAGGAGACTTTTTTGAAATAGCTTGTAACACTGATTGATGTACTGTTTTTCTCGGAAAAGTGTTTGGTTTCTTCAGAGAGGTCTTCTAAGTAGTGTCCTACACATACAGTCTCTTCTAACATTCAGCAAATAGAAACCAGAGTTTCCACAGGAAGTTGGAGCCAGAATTTTCTCCTATTTATCACACTTCGAACACAAATGTATGTTTAGGATTACTGGTTCATATTAATTTGCTATAGCAGAAGTCAGTCTTGGTTTGGTTTTACTTAATATAGCTTTTTAAATAATCCTTGAATCTAGAACACGGTATTATGATTTCCTGGGAAGCACAACTGAGCATTACAAAGAATGCTACAAGGTCTGCAAAAATACTTAAAAACTCAAATCTATTTTGATCTTTTATTAACATGTACTAAGAGAGAGAAATAAAGGCCTTTCAAAGTATCCGTTCATATACAATAGCTCCCTTTCATGTGCAAGTTCACCAATTTAATGCCAAAAATAAACTCACTACCTTTTTGATATATCAGAGCCCACAGAGGAAGCAACAAAAAGTGAACTGTTTCTCTGTCAGCTTTCAACTCTGGGGTCTTCAATTTAATAATCCATATCTCAATACATACTTCAACATCGTGACATTATTCCAGCATCAGTGGAAAATATTGATTTCCAGCATGAAATGAAGAAGCAGCAACTCAACCCAACTTTGTATTTGCTCTGAATATCAAACACAATGACATAAAAAGCTTCAACATAGGGGGTTTTGGTCGCAATACAGCTTGTTGACCCTACATAAAAGTACCTAACAACGAAAAATAATACCTTTTTTTTTTAACTTTTGGAACAGACTGTATACCAACACATCTTTGAGAACAAGCCTAGTTGTGTTAGTCTGATTTTGAGGCTATCCTCTGAGATCCTCTATTACAAACTTTCTGATGTTCAGGTAAGCATCGTTTTATTTAAATTCCATCAATAGAATGGAATAGAAGGGAAGGTGAAAGTATGGAAGCAAACACTGCATTCTGCAGCATTCCTAATTCATTCAAAAACCAGGAACTAAGCTGTGCTTCTGCCTAAATCTGCTTAATCAGAATAAATTTTTTTTTAAATTTTTTAAATTTTTTTTAAGTACAGCCTAAGCAAGCATTTCAAGTTGTTCTTCAGACTGTTTCTTAACAGAGAAATTCTGAAGAATTAAAAATCAGATTTTTGCTCATGTGTAAGAATAAAGGCTTTTCTTAATCTCACAGGAAAACAGTACGACAAGGAAATACCCTGGAAAACTGTATGACATTGGAAATCAAAACCGGCTGATGGTACACACTACTTTTAAAGCTTAAAGACTTTTTTTACAGCCTAAAATAAATGTATATCCTCAAAGATGGTTTACAAAGCCTTGAAGGGATAGGACATGGGGCAATGGGTATAAACTGGAGAGTGGCAGATTTAGACTGGACATAAGGAAGAATTTCTTCACCATGAGGATGGTTAGGCAGTGGCACAAGTTGCTGATAGAAGTTGTGGCTGCCCCATCCCTGGAGGTGTTCAGGGCCAGGTTGGACAGGGCCTTAGGCAGCCTGATAGAGTGGGACATGTCCCTGCTCACAGCACAGGGCTTAGAACCATATGATCTTTAAGGTCCCCTCCAATCCAAACTATTCTATGATACTGTGATTCTAAAACTAAAACCGAGTACTATCACTTTGCTGACAAATCAATCTACTTGTCACTCCAGATTAAAAACGCTTCTGTAAATTATTTTAGTAAAACTAAAAAACCACAAAAATACTTACATTTCATTTACTTTATCTTCTGGGCCCTGCACTTGGCCTGTTACAGTTCCTTGACTGGTATTTTTAACCCAGCCAACCACTCCTAATTTCCTAGCTTGCTCTTCTGTGTACTGATTTGAAAAAGAATGAAAAAGGACAATCAGTGTCAGCACATACACAACATGAACACCACTTAAAACCCCACTTTCATTTTCACAGCTTTAAGACGTATATATAAAGAAAAAATCCTCAGATGATGCTTACACTCAGGCATTAGGATATTTCTGTTAGCTCTGAAGTTGCAGCAGGCAGAGCCAACTTTTGAACAAGAATGAGATTTTACATATATATAATAAATGCATTAATTAAGTCCCACTTCCATTATCACAGCTTTTAATACTTTTCTTCAAAAGAACTATAGATATGATGGCTCCCACCAAGACATTACACTGCTCAAAGTAATTTTCTTCTTTGCTTTATGGTTTCAGTGTGCATAGAAATCTTCTGATTGCGTGAGGTTTTTTCTTTCACAGCAAGGCTGAAGACTTGCTAACCTTATTTTAGGAACTCTTAACACAATTTTAATCCCAAAGGATCCCTTGTACCTACTCTATTCCTTTGCACTGCTCATATCCCCGCTCATTTGTTTCTTCAACATCTATAGTGTCTAAACTCATTGAATTTACTACAAGCACCAACTTTATAGTTTCTTTTCTCCACTCTCATTTCAAATCCTTTCTACCTGACTTTCACCTCTTAAATTCTACCCCCAGCTGCTGCATTACTACTCACAAACAACTAAGGTCATAACCTAATGATACTGTTTTTCTAATATTTTTGCAATACTACAACAAATTACGGCTTCCCAGCTAGTCACTTCTTGTGAAATCAGAAGCTTAGAAGTAACCTATTTTTTGAGGTGTCTGGGTTTTTTAAAAGCTTTCTCAGTTTCAGTCTTTCATGTACATATGAGATCTATCCATGATTTTTATAACTTGTCTCTGAACACTGAAATCGCAGGGAACAGAAAGCATATTTTGCAGAAATCCACTCAATTTTTGCTCCATGTAGGACAACAACACTGTCAGCCAATACATAGTATTTCATTAATAGTAAATGTATTTACATTGAAGGTAACTCTGCTTTGCTTTTTGCATGTTTAGTAAAGACATGTAAGACTAAATGGCTACACGATATCAGACTGATGGCTTTAACAATAGGATCTGAGTTTTCAATACATTTTGATAAGAAATAGCCACCAGTACACAGATATTAAGTGTGCATACTGCATTATCAGCCTCTTTAGACACTTATCCTAATGCCAACAGCCAAACTTCAGGTCAGTAGGGTTACATTCCAGAAGATGAACGAAATTTGGGGGTAATCTAGGCAATGAAAATGCATTCCTAGCAATGAATAGTATTTTTCAAGTTGATTATGAGCAGCTTCTCCAAACTAATTTGTTAAAAATTATGGGAATGCAGCTGACAACCTGGTCCTCAGGACTGTGCTGTGTATTCACAAGGCTCCATGTCAGCTCAAAACAAGGCAGAGCAAGCTTGCACCTACCCTCTACATAATGCACAGGCATACACCTTCCACCTGACAGACTAATGAAATTCTACACATACTCTACTGTAACCTTCTATCCACTTCAACTCTGCATTATTTCACAATACAGATAAACCATGCATAAAAACTTTTAAGGTCTAGTATTAAGCATGGCCCTCTACTTTCAGGCTCTTTTTTCTTGGGTTTCTGAGAAATGCAAAACTACCTGCTGCATGTTCAGAGCTGGTGGAGACTTTTGGCTGGGATATGAGCTGCAGACCACATGTTAGTACCACGCTGTTACAAGTTAAAATAATAAGCTTCTTTAAATAACAGTACTATAAGGTCCAACACAAAAAACCACAAGACTACAAGTGCCCTATCTTCATTGCAAGCATCAGTCAACAACTGAAAAATTTCCATCACAGATTTCTTCAGTTTCACAAGAAACTTCTTGTTAACTCACTGTTATTTCTCACACACCAATATTAGCTGATCGAGGGTAAGAAAACATCTCTGTTTGAACATGTGTCCACTCGTATGGTGTGAGGTGATCAAGCCGAGCCTCGTCTCACTGTGACAGGTCAGAACATGACCATCTTTGTCTCTCCCCCCTACCCTTGGTTCCTGAGCTATAGGGTTAGTCTCTTTTTTTTTTTTTTTTGTGTTGGACCTCGAATAATTGCCAATAAAAAAAATAAACTGGAACACATTAGCAAAAGCTAATATCAAGATCTTCAGATTTAGCCTTTCTAAGGACTAACATGTTACACTGTTCATGCGGCTGTTGTATCACTAGTAATCCAAACAGAATCTTTAGATACTATACAAACAAACACCACACTGGTAAGCTTTTAAAAATCCATTTTAATGTAACAGTAATATAAAGCAATTCTTTTTGCTCCTTTAAAATCTATTTGCAATACTTAACTGACTAACCTAGAGCTCAAAGTTCAGGATGGATATATTTATGCTCTACAGACCTGCTGGCATATATTTTTAGCACTAGAAACACTATACTGTAAGGTAGAACTGGTAAATCAGATGTTGCCTTACCATCCTGAAACAAACACCTAGAAAAAAAAAGAAAGAGACATTGAAATAACTTGAAAGAACACCATTTCTAGCATTTTCACTTAATATGAAGTTATGGTGAACTGCATACAAGCCATCTGTGGTCTTTTCTTACAGAAATAGGAGCAGTCATAAAATTTTAACATTGGGCAATCTATAAAATTCAGGTACAAGCTGGCCTTGAGCCTTCCCTTCAGCAAATGATTGTTTTCATTAGCATAGGATCATAGAATGAAAGAGTGGTTTGGGTTGGAAGGGACCCTTAAAAGTGATCTAGTCCAAGACCCTACAATAAGCAGGGATATCTTCAATTTGATCAGGTTCCTTGGAGCCCCATCCAACCTTACCTTGAGCATGAGCCAGCCGACTGAACATGAGCCAGCAGTGTGCCCAGGTGGCCAAGAAGGCCAATGGCATCCTAGCTTGGATCAGAAATGGTGTGACCAGCAGGTCCAGGGAGGTTATTCTCCCTCTGTACTCAGCACTGGTGAGACTGCTCCTTGAATATTGTGTTCAGTTCTGGGCCCCTCACCACAAGAAGGTTGTTGAGGCTCTGGAGCGAGTCCAGAGAAGAGCAATGAGGCTGGTGAAGGGGCTGGAGAACAGGCCCTATGAGGAAGGGGTGAGAGAGCTGGGGTTGTTTAGCTTGGAGAAGAGGAGGCTGAGAGGAGACCTCATCGCTCTCTACAACTACCTGAGGGGACATGGTAGAGAGGAGGGTGATTGCCTCTTCTCCCAAGTGGCAGGGGACAGGACAAGAGGAAATGGCCTCAAGCTCTGCCCAGGGAGATTCAGGCAAGACATTAGGAAAAAATTTTTCACAGAAAGGGTCACTGGGCACTGGAACAGGCTACCCAGGGATGTGGTTGAGTCACCTTCCCTGGAGATGTTTAAGGCACGGGTAGACGAGGTGCTGAGGGACATGGTTTAGTGTTTGATAGGAACGGTTGGACTCAATGATCCCATCGGTCTCTTCCAACCTGGTTGTTCTATAATTCTATGACTTCAAGGGATGGGGCATACAACACCTCTCTGGGAAACCTGTTCCAATGTTTCACCACCCTTACCAAAAAAAAAAAAAAAATTCTTAATACCGAATCTACTACCTAATTTTCTTAATAGCTAATCTGCCTCTTAATTAATACCTAATATTTTCCTCTACCAGCTTAAAAGCATTATCCCTTCTCCTAATGTTACAGACCCATCTTTCTTATAAGCCCCTTTAAGTACTGAAAGGCTGCAATAAGGTCTTCTTTGAGTCACCTCTTCTCGCAACAGAGAAACCCTAACTCTCTCAGCCTCTCTTGGTAAGGGAGGTGTTCCAAGACTGATCATTTTAGTGGTCTCCTCTGGACTGGCTCCAACAGGTCCATGTCCTTCCTGTGCTGAGGGTTCCAGAGCTGGACACAGTATTCCAGGTGTCAAGTGGATGGAGCTTTGTTTAATGAAGGTGCTGCAGCATGGAAATTGCCTTTCAACTTATTTTTCACCTTCAGGTATTGCTGCCAGCCCAGGGGTGGGGCCATTCCAACACAACAGCTCTGACAGAAGACGGGAGCAGAAACAGGGGTAACAGAAGTTCTCCTGACAGAACAGCTGGTGTTCTCTAAGAAACAGCATGGTAAGCTTTACAGCAGGGGTATAATCATCGACTGGTTTGGGTTGGAAGGGACCTTAAAGCCCACCCAGTTCCAACCTCCCTGCCAAGGGCAGGGACATCCCAAGTGTGCTCAGAGACTGATTCAAACTAGTCCTGGACACCTCTAGGAATGGGGTAGCCACAGCTTTCCTGGGCAACCTGTGCCAGTGCCTCACCACCCTTCCATAGTGAAGGAATCCTCCCTTACGTCTACTCTACATCTCCCTCTCTACAGTTTACACCCACTCGTCCTCGTCCTATCACTACAAGGCTTTGTGAAAAGTCCCTCCCCAGCTTTCCCGTAGCCCCTTCAGGTACTGGAACGTCGCTATAAGGTCTCCTCGGAGCCTTCTCTTCTCCAGGTTGAACAAGCCCAACTCTCTCAGCCTGTCCTCGCAGGGAAGGTGCTCCAGCCCTCTGACCAGCTACGTGGCCTCCTCTGCACCGGCTCCAACAGCTCCACACGCTTCTCATATTGGGGATTCCAGAACCGGACACAACATTAAGCCCTTCCCGTCGGGGAGGAGGCAGCGGCCGCTTCCGTTGCCCCTCACAATTCCCCCTTACACACGCACACCCGTTCAGCCCCGTCTGTACCTTGCACTCGCCCAAACACTTCGTAATCCACCGACTTGAGTGCGCCGGAGGCTTTCGCCAGGGCGGCCATGGCGGGGGAGGCGCCGCGGGGCGCGCGGACGGGAGCGCGCGAGACCCAAGATTCCCGCGGGCGCGGCCGCCTCGCGCCCTTCTCGGCTGCGTTGGGGGGGAATAAAGACAGGCAGCCCGGGCTGGGGGCGGCAGCGGTACCGAAAATGCCGGCAAATAAACTCTCTAAGGCTCGTTTTGGAAAGCAAGCATCCTTTATCTGGCCTGGGCAACACAGAATCATAGAATCACAGAATCACTAGGTTGGAAGAGACCCATCGGATCATCGAGTCCAACCATTCCTATCAAACACTAAACCATGTCCCTCAGGACCTCATCCACCCGTGCCTTAAACACCTCCAGGGAAGGTGAATCAACCACCTCCCTGGGCAGCCTGTTCCAATGCCTAATGACCCTTTCTGTGAAAAACTTCCTCCTAATGTCTAGCCTAAATCTCCCCTGGTGAAGCTTGAGGCCATTCCCTCTTGTCCTGTCCCCTGTCACTTGGGAGAAGAGGCCAGCTCCCTCCTCCCTACAACCTCCTTTCAGGTAGTTGTAGAGAGTAATGAGGTCTCCTCTCAGCCTCCTCTTCTCCAGGCTAAACAACCTCAGCTCTCTCACCCCTTCCTCATAGGGCCTGTTCTCCAGCCCCTTCACCAGCCTCATTGCTCTTCTCTGGACTCGCTCCAGAGCCTCAACATCCTTCTTGTGGTGAGGGGCCCAGAACTGAACACAGCATTCAAGGCGCAGTCTCACCAGTGCTGAGTACAGAGAGAGTGATCTCCCATTTATTGTGTGCAGCGGGACAAGAGCTGGGGACAGAATGTATTTCCCCCTTAGATGCATATTTATAAACTTTCCCGTATTCTATTACTCCCCAAGGTCTAATTTTAATGCTGTTATGAACTTCACAGCTGTCAAAACTCTTGCTGATTTGGAGCTGGCTCCAGCTCTCTGCTTGACCTTGCCTTTGAGATAGACAAAAACTCCGAACAGAGGTGATTCCAGAAGACACATCTGTTCAGCACAGAACACACTGAACACAAGGTGTTATCGCCTCCAAAGAATGAGCAGTGTCTGGAAAAACGCTGTCTAAAAGAAAACGTGCTGACAGAGAAGGAAAATATGCAATCTGAGGGACATTTAGACTAGACATAAGGAGGAAGAATTTCTTCACCATGAGAGTGGTGAGGCACTGGCACAGGTTGCTCAGGGAAGCTGTGGCTGCCCCATCCCTGGAGGTGTTCGAGGCCAGGTTGGATGGGGCCTTGGGCAGCCTGATCCAGTGGGAGGCGTCCCTGCCCATGGCAAGGGCGTTGGAACTGGATGGGCTTTAAGGTCCCTTCCAAACCAAATTATTCTATTATTCTGTCTAACTTTCAAAAAACAAAATTGCTTAGACAAAACATCTACTTAAGCTTAAATAAAAATATTACACTTTTTGTAATAGTAACCCTGCATTACCCACACCCCAGTCACAGCTCTCCATCCTTGAAGAACACAGCCCCTCTGTCTTTCTCCTGCAAAGCCCACACCTTGCAGCCAGCACTGTGCATTGAGGCACTTACAGCCCTCAATAAAGGCATTGTTACCTTACTTTTGTCATCAGAAACACACTGAGAACAGCAAGCACTCTGTTCAGTTTTGAGCCCCTCACTACATGAAGGGCATTGAGTGCCTGAACTGGGCCATGGAATCATAGACAGAATCATAGAATAGTTTGGGTTGAAAGGGACCTTAAAGCCCATCCATTTCCAGCCCCCCTGCCATGGGCAGGGACACTTTCTACTGGATCAGGTTGCTAAAAGCCCCATCCAGCCTGGCCTTGAACACCTCCAGGGATAGGGCTGCCACGACCTCTCTGGGCAGCCTGTGCCAGTGCCTCACCACTCTCTTCATGAAGAATATCTTCCTAGTTCCTAACCCAAATCTTCCTCCTTCCAATTTAAAGCCATTCCCCCTTCATTCTATCACTACATGCCCTTGTAAAAAGTCCCTCCTCAGCTTTCTTGCATGCTCTTTTCAGGTACTGGAAGGCCGCTGTAAAGTCTCCTAGGAGCCTTCCCTTCTCCAGGATGAACAATACCAACTCTCCCAGCCAGTTCTCATATGGGAGGTAATTCCAGCCCTCAGATCATCTTCGTAGCCCTCTTCCGTTCCAACAGCTCCATATCCTTCTTATGTTGGGGTTTCCAGAACTGGACGCAGTACTCCAGATGGGGTCTCACAAAAGCAGGACAGAGGGGCAGAATCACCTACCTCAAAGGTTTATGTGCCCAACCGAGTTTCTCACACCAAGCATCCTAGTACAGGTAACTGGCACTGGCTTCATTCAGGTATTTGCAAGAATCACTCTAACAACAACAACAACAAGTGCCATCGATGGTGGTACTGAGGTAATTTTGACCAATAAACCGGAAAGTTAAGTAGTTGAGGCTTAAACATACAAATCCCCACCCAAATTTACTTTGGGCATCCCTCCCCAGCAAGGCTGTGTGACTAACACTTCTCAGATTTCCACATAATTTAGGCTTTCATGCACAATTTAAGAAAGCTTATTTCCCAAACACCAAAGCTGTCAAGAGACTGGACTCCTCGGCCAGAGCAGTAAACCTTGGAGACAGAAAGCTCACCTCACACTAGCTGTTCACCAAACCTTCAGTGATATTTATTAGTGCTCATGTTTTCATTAGCAAGCCTTTCCAGAAGTATTTGCATGTAATTTCTCTTATGTAAGTGCTACATGTGCAAATATACAGTCCAGAAACTGGTTGTTTAGTAGGCTGAGTCGCCAACCAAATACCACAAAGATTTTCCATGTTTGCTTGTAGTTTGACTCCCTCCCACATTTGCTTTTTCAAAAAAAAAAAAAAGTAACTGTCTTCACGCAGAATTCTACACTAGAAACAACTATTAATCAGCCTCAGAAGATGAGCTCAGCCTTCTCTTACTCACCAAGACACAAAGCCAAATTAACTGTGACTTTACAATAAAAATCAAAATAATCATTTAATTGCTCTCCATATTAGGCAACTCCCTCCCACACACCACTTTGCGTCCTAAAAATAATGCAGCGTAACCTAAGTTGTTTACATGTTTGGATCTCAAGACTAGAAGGAAGTTAAGAATAGATATAGGAAAAAAATGAAATTACCTTTCCAAAACACATCAAGTAACAAGAGAAGTTACCATTCAATTCAGTACCAAACAAAACTAGTTACATAGAATTGGAAAACTTTCCATATCACAAGGAATGGGAACACAACAGACATCATTTTATCATTGGCTTTAACTACATAACATTAAATCAAAGCCCTGCTTTTCAAAGGGGTCATTCATTTTGCTAGTGTGGAATCAGCACCATTTTGTTTTTTAAAAGGAGGATTCTATAGAAAAAGGAACAAATACAGCACAGACTGAAAATCTTTTGTCATTTGCTGCCATCTATCAGCAGTAAAGAGCAAGACAGGTTAAAAATTGATTTACAATAGGAACCTATTTACAGTGCAAAGCATTTTAACTCAAGCCTGGAAACCAGAGCTCGTTCTGGTACTGATTACACTTTAGTATCTGTACATTCCGGTATGGGCAATGGCAACGTTTGTTTTATCAAGATGGGAACCCATCCCTGCTGCTGTTCTTGAGAGCTTCCTGGCTCAGAGATATTCTCATCTGCCTACTGCTATTGCCTTTTTTTTTTTCAGAAAAGTCAGTTTAAGAGTTTAAGATTTTTTTTAATGTGCTATAAAAGTATCTTGCCACTCTTTCCCTAAATGAGCCTGAGTTTCTCCTTAGTTCATGAGAAGTAGCAGAGATACCATACAAAGCCTGAAGAAATCCTGAAGATGATAAATGAAACACCTAATATTTTACAGTCCAAGTAATCAATATCAGTAATCAAAACAGTATTCAAATATCCCACTTAGCAAGAGAGCTTTAGTATATACTGTCAAGAAATGTAGACAGTCTGTATGAAGTCAATGAAGTTCTGTAATTCCACCCCCCTGCCCTTTCAGCTACTCACTCTAGGGCAGTGATGTTGGCCTAAGAAGAATAATCTGATTGCACTTCCTAAACCTACAGTCAATTGTAAAAAATGCTAAACACCTATATCTGTTAAGGCTTAAGATATATTCCTTGATTACACTGCAGAGGAAATCAAACTACTATGAACGTTTCCTGCAACAAATAAATTGTTGTACCTTTAGAATGAGCTTGAGGAAGAACAGAAAATACAATACTATAACACCTGCAGGTCATCTGGGGATAAATACAGAGTCTTTCATACTGCTGCCAGTTCAGCTGTTAGCACATGTTGGATTTAGTTTGCTACTCAGTAAATAAGGGTGACCTTTCTTATAACTAAAACAAAGCAACAACAGTCACAATTAGTATCAGAGTGAGAAATTCCAGCAGGCTGCAGTGGATTCCAGTGATGATCATTGTGGTGCCAGTTTGCTCAGGTCTTTGCTATGCTCACAGCAGTTGCTGTTTTAAGATTCTCCTTTTATTTCACTGTATTCATTTCACCTTTTCTTTTCTGATTACTACTTACTTTAATTCAAATACACTTTTATTCCTCTGTCTGTAAGGGTTTGGTTTGTGTTCTCACTTCTGATATACAGATTGCCTTTCACTCCCAGCACAGTGTCATCTAGGAACAACTATTATTGCAACTTAAGCTTGGACAGAAGGGCTTCTTTATTCTGAAAGGTGTTTCACTTGGCAAGTTTTTCACAGTTGGTGAAAACTCTAAGACAGATACATCTAGTGTTACCAATAGGTCATCTGCCTCTACTCTGAGCATTTAGCCTTTAAACATTCCTCCCAATACTTACTTTAAATGCAGTAAAATTTTCCTATTAACCTGTTTGTAACCACAGCACAAATAAAGAATGTGGTTATTGGAAAACACCAAAAACCTGCAATGATGTCATTGCAGCCAAACATCATAGAAGAGCACAAACATGGCCATACAAGGAGCTGAGGATGACCCTAACACTTAAGGGATGCATCCCACAGTCCCTGAATAGGGCAGGAGGAAACAAGGAGTGGCAGCAGGGTCCATCCAGAAAAGGGGGAAAAAAAAGTGGACTGGAAACACAGCTACAACATAGAAGTAGGAGACAAAGATAAAGACAGGACTGAAGACTGATCTGCCCATGACCCAAAAGAAGCAAAGGTGCCCAACCCTGAGCTTAAATGGAGTTCCTGAATCAAGGAGGAGAGGGCTGTGGTTGGGTCTCAGGAGAGGCTGGTTAGGACCTTTTGGTGCCCTTGACACTGACCACTATCAATAAACAGTTTTTGATAAAAGAATCTTTTATTAAGCTTTTTTTGTTGTTGTTAAAGTTATTCTGAAACTTGTAGCTCCATTATTTATGCTGTTTGTTCATCTCTGGGACAGAATAGTTGGAAAAACATTAAGACCTTGTTTTCTTTCTCCTACTTTCCTTCTGTGGCTGTCATCTCATCACCATATATACCTGATGTTTTCCACTCCTAAAATTACTCTTTGGAGTTCACATGGTTGTCGCATCAGGCACATAACCTCTCACCTTGCTTTCTTAATTCATCCTTCAACCTGTAATTATATTGCTATTTTTCTGCACTATTTTTCTGCACTATTTTAATTAATATGGCTACTCCTCAGACCCATCCATGATTGCATTTCTGCTCTCCTGCTACTGCTTTGTAGTTTCTTGCACAATCTATGAAGCATTAACATTCCTAACTTTTCTTCAGAGTTTACCACTCTCTCCTGGGCCATAAACTTGCCAGCTGTATATACAATTTCTTCAGATTTTTTAATACTTGTGCAACTCTGTTTCATCTCTCTCTTAATCTGATTGAAACTATAAACCTAACGTACTTGCGAACAGCCCACAGGTGATTTTAATAAGTGGCTTCCCAAAGGATACCGAAGCTCCTAGATTAAAGAAGCTACTGCCTATGTTGTTAGGCTGTTGTTGTTATTTGGGGAGCACTGAATACCTAGGAAAAAGGTTAAAATATGTTTAAGCTTAGTTTCTATTTTCAAGATTTCTTTTGGGGGGGAGGGTGTTGGGTGAGATTTTTTTCCTGTTGAATGAAGTTTATATTAGTCTTTCTCTTTTCTTTTAAAAAAACCTTTGCCTTTCCTTAGTGTTTACTTTTTTTTCAAGCAAAATGATAAATTTTCTTTTTTTTCAATAGCTTTCTCCTTTCTTTGTTCCTTTATCCCATTTTCTTCTTTGAAATTGCATTTACTCTTATTACTTCTTTTTCTTGCATAAAAATTAATAGGACTTTCAGCTTTACAGACCTTACTTCAAACTTGCACAAGTTGGTTAGGGTCTTTATTTTGTAGTCCCTATTGCATGTCACCTAAATATACCAAAAATTATTTTGAAGGCTTATTCCTGACCAGATGTGAAACAGGAGATGGCCTTACTTCATTCTTGCTTTTTCCTCTTTTTGTAGGTCACTAGTTATCAGTAGCTGTCTTCTCTTAAGTGTTATGGATTAGATTTTGAAGCCTGAAGAACAATACAGGCACACAGTAAGATTCTTGAAGAGCCTTAGTCTGCTTTCTTCTGTATAAAATTGAAAGCAATAGCGTGTTGCGGAACTACTAAACATAAACCTTGTAATTGTGCAAAAATAAACACAAACCTTTTAATATTCCTTAATGCTTAGCATGAGACAAAGTGTTCCCAGCCTGTAAAGGTTTTGCAAATGCTATTACCAATAGCCACAAGTCAGCTTATTTAAAGAAATTAAAAATCAAGTGGAATGGGTGTAAAAGTGTCAACCGAAGTAAAGATTAAGGCTCTATATACCTTTCATAGAATATACTCATATTCTATGAAAGGCTTAAGCACTCTGTAAAGGACCATAAAAAAATAGATCCCTGTTAAGAAACAGCATCTGGTTATAGGTTAACAACTGGGGGGGGGTGGGGTGGAAAAAAAGTAGCATTTAGCAAAAATGAAGTCTCATTTTGAAATAGAATGGGATAGGAGGAAACCTCTTTATCATGAGGCTAAAGAAAACAAGAATTTCTTTGTACTGTGGAATTACAAAACTTGAAATTCAAGCATATAAATTTCATTATATCTTTGAGGATTATCTACCTGGATACTTATGTTGCAATCACTACTTGAGTAAAAAGTTTAATAGAGTGGTTGAAACCAGTCCTGCATTCAGTTTTGAAAGAGGATGTGAGTATGATTCTGGGGGGAAAAAAATTGTTGAAGTAATAATGCATGGTCAAAAAAAAACCCCCAAATGCTAAAATATTTTCTCGGTAGCTGCCTGTTATATATTAAGCTACATTATGTCCATAGCACAGGCAGGTGACCTGGTTACAACACTCGTCTCCTGATCCATTTATAATGCAAGATCGAAATCCAGCAATCTGATTCCTGTGGGAGGACCCACACACCTGTGCAGAGGCCCACTTGGGCAAGGAGAGTGCTGTGCAGAGGAAGGGTCATGCCTACACAGATCACATTACAGGACTGCAGCCAAACTTTGTGTGGATGCGACCTAAATGTGTCCCTCTCATGCTCTAAAATCATGTGCTGCTTATAGAAAATAACATGAGTTTTATAGTGATAAATGCAAAATTGTGAAGCTGTTTTTTTACTGAGGCTAGGCCATATTGCGTAGATTTTGTCACATTGTGCTTTTTTCAAACAGTTTTTTTGAGAGCCTACATGTAGAACAACTGTATTCTTCTACAGCAAAGTGTATGGAACACTTCTTGTTCTATTTAAAGCTCTAACTCACTACATCCTGATTTTCTTTAGGGCTTATGAAATATCTGTTCACAAGAAATACATTAAAATTTGTGGAAAGCATCGACTAAGATGCTGCCAATGGTTTTATTTTCTCTTATGCAACATGCTGAGGAGGATATGTGGTCCTTTAAGGCAGTTAGTTCTTTATTCTCTATTGAAATATGAGAAATTTAAACATTGACCTTCCCACAGCCACCAGAACAATAATGTCAGATTTGTGGAGGGCTTAGAGTTCCATAAAAGATCTAAGAAAGCACGAAAGAGTGTGGGTTGCTAAAGGAATGGTTTAGAATAGAGGTGGGTTGATAGCTATTAAATTTTGCAGTTCTGTGAAACTATTTGATTCATTCTCATTAAGTGCATTAGCCCACTATTTCTTCTCAAAAGCAACAAAAAGAAACCCTAATTAGTATTTCAGAATCCTGGAATGTATTAGTGCAGCCTTTGTCATCAAGTATTTCAGTCAAGTCTCACTGAACTGATTGACACTTCAATTCTTGGAACTGGATAACTTCAAAAACTTTGTTACAATTTGTGTGGAAATAAATAAAATGAGCTATCTGCTGTTATTGCAGAGATAGCTGAGAACCAGTAATGGCCAAACAACAGGTGTTGATGGAGTAGGGGGACAAAGTAGCTTCTTAGATTTAGCAATAAATATTGTCACATGAATTGAGACACTCTCTGATAAAGTGAATAGTCCATTTCAAACATTTACTTTAAGTTCCCATAACACTGCCTCCTTAAATTGGTACATTGAGTTGTTCTGCTAGAGAATTAAATGGTAAATTAGTAATAACAATGAAAACATGTTGATATGCTCATGTTGCTAAGATAAAAAGAGAGAAAGCATGAAAGTCATAGAATCATAGAGTAGTTTGGGTTAGCCCTCCTTAAAGAAGATCACATAGTTCCACACCCCCTGCCATGGGCAGGGACACCTCCCACTAGATCAGGCTGCCCAGGGCCCCATCCAACCTGGCCTTGAACATCTCCAGGGATGGGGCAGCCACAACTTCCCTGGGCAGCCTTTTCCAGTGCCTCACCACTGTAATATTCAAGAAATTCTTCCTTCTAAATTCTTCGAGTCTAAATCTGCCCCTCTCCAGTTTATACCCTTTGCCTCTAGCCCTATCAGTACAAGCCTTTGTAAACAGTCCCTCCCCAGCTTTCTTGTAATCCTCTTCAGGTACTAGAAGGTTGCTATAAGGTCTCCTTGGAGCCTTCTCTTCTCCAGGCTGAACAACCCCAACTGTCTCAACCTGTCCTCACATGGGAGATGCTCCAGCCCTCTGATCGTCCTTGTAGCCTCCTCTGGACCATTCCAACAGCTCCATATCCTTTTTATGTTGAGGATTCCAGAACTGGACACAATACTCCAGGTAAAGTCTCACAAGAGAGAATAGAGGGGCAGAATCAACTCCCTTTCCCTGCTGGCCATGCAGCTTCTGATGCAGCCCAGTATATAATTGGCTTTCTAGACTGTGAGTGTACGCTGCTGGCTCATATCGAGCTTCTCATCAACTAATGCCCCCAAGTCCTTCACTGCAGGGCAGCCCACCATCACATCATCCTCCATCCTGTATAGAAACTGCGGATTGCCCTGACCAAGGCATACGACCTTGTGAGAACCTCATGAGGCCCACTTCTAGAGCTTGTCCAGGTCCCTCTGGATGACAACCCATCCTTCCACTGTGGCAACTGTACCACTCAGCTTGGTGTCACCTGCAAGCTTGCTGAGGGTGCCCTCAATTTCACTGTCTATATAAATGATGAAGCTATTAAACAGCACTGGTCCCAGTCCAGACCCCTGAGGGACACCACTTGTCATGGATCTCCATCTGGACTTTGAGCCATTGACCACTACTCTCTGAATACGACCATCCAACCAGCTTCATATCACCCAAACAGTCCACCCATCAAATCCATATCTCTCCAATTCAGAAGGTGGGGGGGAGAGGGAATGAGGTACGTGTCAAAGGCTTCAAAGGCTTAACAGAAGTCCAGATAGATCACATCCGTTGCTTTTCCTGTGTCAACCGATGCAGTTACCCCTCATAGAAAGCCACTAGTTTGGTCATACAGGATTTGCCCCTGCTGAAGCCATACTAGCTGCCATTAATCACCTCGCCATCCTCCATGTGCTTTAGGATGGCTTCTAAGAGACTCTGTTCCATGACCTTCCCAGACATAGAGGTGACGATGACAGGTCTGTAGTTCCCAGGGTCATCTTTTCTACCCTTTTTAAAATGGGCACAATGTTACCTAGTCCATAGATACCATCTATGTTGTGACACATGAAAACTCTGACATGGTTTCACCTGCTCCTGTTCACTACTGTAGTTCTCTGGTACAGGACGTTGTACTCTAAGAGTAAGCTGATAAAAGTAACAATTCTTTCCTGAAGGATCAATGTGTATGCAAACATTGTGCCCAACTGCTAGTCAGTCTCTGTATCCTTCTCCAAGTTTGAATCTGTGGGTCAATTCCAATCAAATGAGGGGAGTATGTTTCAAAGGCATTAACTTGTGACAAACTTGCTGTAAATCAGCATTTGGATGAAGGAAGATATTCTGTTGCCTCTGAAAGGTGGGCTGAAAGCTCTAGAAACATGTACCATATTATCTAGATGCAGCAGATAAGACCTAGAGTGAGACAAAAAGTAATGAAACAGACCTCTGCATCAGGGCCTTCTGTGCCCTTTCTTTTGTCCTAACCAAACAGGTTTTATGCATAGATAAAAATGTTGCTGCTGTCAGACCCAAACTTCCACCCTTCTTATACTACCCTGAAGCCTATTCCCCATCCAACCTCATAAAAGCATTAATAGTTCTGATAAAGTCAGAGAAATCTGCACAATTTTTGTAGCAAGAATTTATGCTTCAAATCAACCTGAATGCTTTTTGAGAAATTCTATGGAAAGGAGTGATTTGGTTGATAGAGTGTTTCTGGAGTGTTAGAAAGCTTTTAGCATTAGATTATTCTGGGTGGTAAAAACAAGTGCTGCTACAAAGAGCTACAGAAGAATCTAATTACATCAAATGACTAAGCATTAAATAGTCAGACTAAACTAAGTGGTTTTAACACTATAAGCAGAGCAAATGCACACCAAACTACACAAATGTAGCAGTGGTTTCTGAATGAACCATTTATCACTCAAGAAAGAGATTCTGGAGTTCGGGCAAACAGTTTTATGAGAAGATGAGTGTAATGCTCAGTGGCTGTCAAGAAAAGCCCTTAGGAAAACATCATCAAGAAAGTAATAGAGAGCTAACCAGAAATACTGCCAGGTCACTGTGCAAACCCCGCCTGTACCAAATACCCTGCTCTAGCCATTCCTCACCTCAAAAACAACAGAAAAGGTGACAGACAAAAATAGTTAGGATGATCTGAAGCCTGGAACAGCTTCATACGAAGAAAGACTAAATAGACTAATATTTCACTGTGTTTTCTTGAGAAGAATATTAATCTGTCCAGGGGATGCCCTGTAAGTCTGTATGATCATAAATGGTGCATAGATTTCATTATTTCTCACATATAAGAACTCATAGGTATCAAACAAAATTAACAGGTATCAAGTTTATGACAAACAAAAGGCAACCAATCTTCATGCTGTGTATGAATCATAAATTGCAGAACATTGATGCCAAAATATAGTGAGCTTAAAAGGCAAATAAATGAGGGCATGAAAAACCGATTTAGCACTATGAAAAACAATGAAATTGTGATTCAGAATGTCTGTCTGTGAGATGAAGAAAATGAAGAGTATGCAGAGGGGAAGTAAAATTCTATGCATGACCTGTCTTTACTTCTTCAATTGTCTTGTCACAGGAAACTGCTCTTGCATGTTTCCGCAGCAAAGACTGAAGCCAGTCTTAAAGAACCTGAAAGCTTTCCTGGAAAAACAAAGTATTTGTGTGGAGTGGAGAGAGAAAAAAGGCACAGTGCCTGGAAAACTAATGAGAAAAGAGGTGAATATCTAAATTAAAAAAAAAAACAGTAAAACAAGGGAAAGAGAAGGGGAGAGATACTGAACAAAACAACCCTAATGGTACCAGGCACTCCCTGAAAAGCCCCTGGAGGGCTGGAGGATGCTATTCCATATTTTGTGCAGATGCATGATAGCATTAGTTACACAGGGCTAATGGTCTTAGCTGGTATGGCTGTTCTTGTAGCCTGCAGTCCAAGTGCTGCAGCTGATGTGACGCCCTAGAGGTGGTGTGCTCCACAGCTCAAGCATGCCAAACCATTGTGGGAGACTTCAATCTCCCTGATATCTGCTGGAAGTACAATAGAGCAGAAAGGAAGCAGTCTAGGATGTTCCTGGAGTGCGTGGAAGACAACTTCCTTGCACAGCTGGTGAATGAACCAACGAGGGAAGGTGCCCTCCTGGATTTGCTGTTTGTGAACAGAGAAGGCCTTGTGGGGGATGTGCAGTAGGAGGACACCTAGGACTAAGCTATCACGAGATGATAGGGTTTTCTGTTCTAGGTGAAGTGAAGAGGGTGGTTAGCAGGACAGTAGAATTTCCAGAGGGCAGACTTTGAACTCTTCAGAAGGCTGGTTGGCAAAGTCTCATGGGAGACAGTGCTTAAGGGCAAGGGAGCCCATGAGGGCTGGGAGCTCTTCAAAAAGGAACTCCTAGCAGCTCAGGAGAAAGGCATCCCTGTGTTCTGGAAAAAAAGATGGCAAGGGAAAAAACCATCTTGGTTGAATAGAGAGATCTTGAGTGACACTAAGAAGAAGAAGAATGTTTATAGGCTCTGGAAGACGGGACAGGCCTCTTGGGTGGACTACAGGAGGGAAGTGAGGTTGTGTAGAGAAAAAAATCAGAGGGGCTAAGGCTCAACTAGAAATCAGATTGGCTAAGTCTGTGAAAGATAACAAAAATCTTTCTATAAATATATAAATAATAAAAGGAGGACTAGAGATACCATACAGTCCCTATTGGATGTAGAAGGAACAACAGTGACAGGGGATGAGGAAAAGGCTGAGGTACTGAATGCCTTCTTTGCCTCAGTCTTTAATTGTAAAGGAAGTTGTTCCCTGTGTACAAACCCCAGAACTAGAGGAGCAAAATGAGGCTCCCATGGTCCAAGAGGAGGTGGTCAGAGCCTTGCTTGCCCAGCTAGACACCCACAAGTCTATGGGGCTGGACAGGATTCACCCTAGGGTATTTAAGGAGCTGGTGGATGTACTGGCCAAACCCCTTTCCATCATCTTCCAACAGTCCTGGAAGACTGGGGAAGTTCCACTGGACTGGAGGCTGATGTTGTGCCCATCTACAAGAAGGGTCGCAGGGAGGATCCAGAGAACTACAGGCCTGTCAGTCTGACCTCAGTGCCAGGGAAAGTCATGGAACAGGTGATCTTGAGTGCTATCATGAAGCACATGCAAGAGAACTGGGTGATCAGGCCCAGTCAACACAGGTATACAAAAGGCAGGTCTTGCCTGATCGCCTTCTGTGACAAAGTGACTTGGCTGCTGGATGAGGGAAAGGCTGTGGATGTAGTCTTCTTGGACTTCAGCAAAGCCTTTGACACAGTTTCTCACAGCATTCTGCTACAGAAACTGTCAGCCTCTGGCCTGGACAGGCGCACACTCTCCTGGGTAGAAAACTGGTTGGATGGCTGGGCCCAGAGAGTGGTGGGAAATGGTGTTAAATCCAGCTGGAGGCCAGTTACAAGTGGGGTTCCCCAGGGCTCAGTGCTGGGTCCAGCCCTGCTCAGTGTCTTTATCAATGACCTGCATGAAGGCATTGAGTGCTCCCTTAGCAAGTTTGCAGATGACACTAAGCTGGGTGGAAGTGTTGATCTGCTGGAGGGTAGGGAGGCTCTGCAAAGGGATCTGAACAGGCTGGACCACTGGGCTGAGAGCAATGGCATGAGGTTTAACATGGCCACATGCCGGGTCCTGCACTTGGGGCACAACAACCCTGTGCAGTGATACAGACTAGGAGAAGTCTGTCTAGAAAGCTGCCTGGAGGAGAAGGACCTGGGGGTGTTGGTTGACAGCTGACTGAACATGAGCCAGCAGTGTGGCCAGGTGACCAAGAAGGCCAATGGCATCCTGGCTTGTATCAGAAACGGTGTGACCAGCAGGTCCAGGGAGGTTGTTCTCCCTCTGTACTCGGCACTGGTGAGACTGCACCTTGAATCCTGTGTTCATTTCTGGGCCCCTCACCACAGGAAGGATGTTGAGGCTCTGGAGCAAGTCCAGAGTAGAGCGACAAAGCTGGTGAAGGGTCTGGAGAACAGGCCTTATGAGGAATGGCTGAAAGGGCTGGAATTGTTTATCCTGGAGAAGAGGAGGCTGAGAGGAGACCTCATTGCTCTCTACAACTACCTGAAAGGAGGTTGTAGGGAGGAGGGAGCTGGCCTCTTCTCCCAAGTGACAGGGGACAGACTAAGAGGGAATGGCCTCAAGCTTCACCAGGGGAGATTTAGGCTAGACATTAGGAAAAATTTTTTCACAGAAAGGGTCACTGGGCACTGGAACAGGCTACCCAGGGAGGTGGTTGATTCACCTTCCCTGGAGGCGTTTAAGGCACGGGTGGACGGGGTCCTGAGGGGCATGGTTTAGTGTTTGATTGGAATGGCTGGACTCAGTGATCCAGTGGGTCTCTTCCAACCTGGTGATTATATGATTGTATGCTCTGTTGGGATCTGAAAGCAATCCCTGGTTGGTAATGCCTCTTGTACCCTGACACTATCGCAAATTATCTTTCCTCCCAACTTCACATTTCAAAATGCCCTGCTCTCCAGAGGTGTTTGTTTGCTGGAAATAACCAGACTGACTGACCCTGTTTCTTCTAACTTCAGAGATTGCCAGGCCTCCTGCTGATACCATTCCAGATGCTGATTACCAGACTGGTAATCCCTTACTCTGTCTTTCCAAGGCAAAGAGGGCTGGAATCTCTAAGGACAACCATTTTTCCAACTATGTCTCATCAGACCTCTGGGTGAGGAGATTAATTCATTGCATGGTTATAGGATTTGAGCATGCATTTGGCAAAGCCAGGAAAGCATGAATCAGATTCTGTATTCACCCACTGAAAAAGAAAACACATGAGGGTTGTAGACAGCATATCACTCTCTGACTGAGAGGAGTTAACAGTTAACACCTACTGCATTGTCCTGTGAAGTACTCTCTGGAGAGTATAAACTATCTCTTCTGCTCTTTTCATTTCAAGACAGATTCTCTTTCTCATTTGAGTTTTTTAGGCTTCCTTAGTCCTTTCACCCAGTAGAAGGGCAGCTTCCGGCTTTATACTAATTATGGCTCAGTTTTCCACTGCGCTTAGCCTTTAAGTTACAATATACAAATGTGACAAAAGTGTTTCCCCCCTCTCCCTGGGGTTTCTCTGATTTTACAGTCCTATTGTGTTCCTTAATTAAACATTCCTTCTATGCTACATGGCCTTTTTCAGAGTTATGTTTCCTAAGTTGTTATAAAATGTTAGTTCATGGTCATTGTTTCACCTTGAACCCTTCCTAAACTAACACAATAATAAACCCCACCAATTTACAGTTTCTTGAAACCCAATTTTAGTCAGCGAGACCTGCATTGCTATAACCGTGCCTCTGACACAAGTATACTTAGGATCCCCATGTTACTAGAACATAGGCATAAACAGCTCACCACATTAGACAAAATGAATGCTAGATAGCTCTGAGCTTGCTTCATATGATCCTCTCAAAGGTTTGCTAATCTGCTGAAAGTCTCCATAATACCCCAGGAGAGAAGCTGCTGCTTTAGAAATGTGCCAAAAAATCTACCATGCAGATTCAATGCATAAAACTAAACAATGCATATACCAAAATATAAATAATTCTTTAGCAGGAGAGGAAGGATTGGTTGCTTAAGGGAATATTTAAGTGAGCTAACCCCTCTTCTGGAAGTCATAAATATTTAAATATTCAAAACTGCGAGCACTCAATCCATCCACAGAGTGACGGCCTGAGCCACCACTCAAGCTACGACCATGATATCACAACAATTTTTTGTGTTGACTGCTGCTTGAAACAAGGTTGAAAACCTGCACAAATATTTTTGGCTGTTATTTGATTTATCCTAGGTCAGGATTACAGACCTTATACTTTTTTCTTTTCTTTTTTTTTTTTTTAAACAGACATAGACAATTTCTTTTCTTAATAGAAACAACATGGAAGACCTTAACATTTTCAGCTAATGCCTAATACAGAAGAGGAGAGATTGCAGATATTTTAGGATGAAAGGACCTGTTCACAGGTTCCATCCATCAGTGATATCCAAATGGGCTTTGAAGGCTTTACTAAAAGAAAATATTTACAATCTTCTAATGTGAAGAAGCACAGTGCTGTGTGTGATACCCCTCTGCAGTCAATGGGACTATTCATGAAATAGAATACTATAAACAAGTTAGTATTTTACAATTTATTCCTATCTTGAAAGATAAATCCTGCCCAGAAAAGGTATATGTAGTTGCCATTTGGATAACGTAAGTAGTGGAAGGGGACTGAAATGGGAGAAATTAATAGACAAACTAGAGAACTGAGAACTGCAGACAAGGATGCAACAGATGCATTTAACATTGAAAAAAAAAAAAGTACCATCAGCTCCTCCAGGATTTGGGGTAAGGTCTGCTGCAATTCTGCTTTGGCAAACACAGAGCAGCTGTATGAAACTGCTAAGTCTGTAGTGAGCAGTGTCTATGCAAGTGGCTGCAGGCTGCTAAGAGACTGTGTTTCCTCGATTTCCTAGAATAGCAATATCCCTAGATTTGACCTTTGAGCATTCACTGTCATCACGTGCTCTGCTGCAGATGGTTTCTGTTTAGCAAGATAGTGAAAAAGAAAATCCTCTCTCCGTGCCTCGAGAGGAAAGATAATTAGAAGGGGAAAAAAGTAATGCCTCTTTCCCCAAAGTTAGCTGCATTTATTTCATATCCAAGGAATTATTATTTTGCAAAGTAATTTGCAAAGAAATTAGCAGTAAGCTCCTGTAATGAAGTTCAAGTCTATTACTTTTTCTCCCTGCAGGCACAGTAGTTTCCAAAGGTATTTGGGGAGTTTCAGATATGTAGAGGAAACAGACTGTCAAAGCCAGATTCTCTTGCATGAATTTGACCCAGTTTTGCTCTCCATATCTTTGGCAATAAGACACTAAAGAGAAAAATCCAGGGAGTGGAGGGATAAAACTGATTTTACTGTAAACTTATTTATTTCACCAAGGAGGATTTTGGTCCTGGTTTTGTATAGTGACCATCCATGCTTTTAAGAACAGTAACCCACTAACTTTAGCTGGAAAAGAGGGGAAACCAAATGATATCTTGTGAATTGATATAACTGACTATATATTTAGCCACCTGAACTCTCATACATAGAACCACCAAGAATGTAAAATGAAGAACAGCAATGTTGCACATATTTGATCAGCCTTGTATATGTAACAAAGTTTTGCAAACTGTACAGGTGCCCATATTATCACTTGAACTCTTTTACAAGTGCCTTCTATATATCTTCTATATATATCTTCTATCTGTTCAATATAGGCCAAACTGAGAAAAGTTCCACCTAGAATGTGTATCAAAACAGGCATTGTAGAAACAGAACAATATCAGTGTTCAGTCTATGTGCTTTAGGCAATGTTGAGTCCTCCTCCTCATCCAACTTGAAACATGTAATAGAGTATTTAGACAGCCTAACTTTAGGGACCTAAAATTAGGTAGTCTGAATCATGCTTTAGAAGAACCTATTTTTGTCCCATACTATACAGGAAGCTTAAGTTCCTTGGCACCTCATTCAGATGCTGTTGTAGTCTTCTGCTCACAAAAATTTTGTCTGTATTTCAGTAGAGCATTTCTTACTTTTTTTTTAAATAAGGCAAAGGATGTCACACTTCTCTAGATAAGATTTTCTAGCTACAAACCACCATAAATAAGTTGGTTTTTAAATCAATGTTTCTGCTTCCTTGACTTAAAACTAGTGATCCAAATCACATTCACACACTTCAGAAGTCTGGTTAGACTGACTAATCCTACTGCCATCTTGCACATTGTTTCTCAAGAAAGTAATAATCCCAGTTGAGTTCCTAGGAACAGGAGGGGAGAAGAGCAGCTCTAATTACCATTTATCACTATTTATACCAGACAAGGAACTGTTATTACGCAAAATCTTTAGAGCAAATCAGTTTCCCAAGGGCCAGGGGAGTAAACTCTTTCAGAGTAGGCAGTAATTATAGGCTCTTCTCATACCCCCATCCTGAAGAGATGCAGCTCCATGCAATGAAAATGCCCTTGTTAGTCTAAAACCAGAGAAAGTCTGAGTATCCTCATCACTAGCAAAATCAAAAAGCAAGCCGTTCCTCTTTATTTTTGTAATGGGTCTCCTTGAGAGATCATACAATAATTTGGGTTGAAAGGTACCTTAAAGATCATCTACGTCCAAACTCCCTGCCATGTTCCAAACACCTCCCACTGGATCAGGTTGCTCAAAGCTTCATCCAGCCTGGCTTTGAACACCTCCAGAGATGGGTCATCCACCACTTCTCTGAGCAACCTGTTCCAGTGCCTCACTACCCTCAAAGGAAAAAACTTCTTCCAAATATCTAATCTATATCTCCCCAATTTCAGCTTAAAACCACTACTCCTTGTCCTGTCCCCGCACTCCCTTACAAAGGGCACCTCCCCGGCTTTCCTGGAGCCCCCTTTAAGTACTGGAAGGCTGCTATAAGGTCTCCCCGGAGCCTTCTCTTCTCCAGGTTAAACAAGCCTAACTCTCAGCCTGTCCTCACAGAAGAAGTACTCCAGCCCCCTGATCATCTTTGTGGCCTCCTCTGGACTTGCTCCAACAGATCCATGTCCTTCTTGTGCCAAGAACTCCATGAGGGGGTCACAGACTAGGACAAGTATAATACAGGTAATATGAAGCTCCTGTTGGACTGAGTGTTCTTTTCCAAGTTGTGAAATATATAGAAGACTCTCACTCAAAAAATTATTCAACTTTTAGCTTAGGTTGAAAAGGATGGGTCACTAAACAAAATGTCTATATAGGAAAAAGTAGTTGCTTGAAAGCTGAGATAGTAGGAAGCATGGTTAAGGATGAGTGACAAGTTTCCTAAATAGCGACAACAGTGCTGGTGTTAGTTGACCTAAGGCAGTAAGCTGTCCAGCAAAAGTAAGTGTGAACAATGTGCAATGTGACTTAAGCTACTGTTAGCAGTTGAAATTTCTCATGAATGGCAAGACTGTATTTTTTTGCACAACTATAACACTTGGATTCATTAGTTTTCAAGATCTAATGCCAAAACCAACAGGTGGCAACCATATTTGGGTTGCTCTCAATTCATATTCCTCCTACTTAATAAGAGAGGAAAAAGCTGTTGATGCAAGTAGCACAGATGGGTTCCTTGTTATGAAAGCCAGTCCTTCATCATATGACTTGGGAACCAAATGTGCTTTTACACACTGCAGCAGCCAAAACATATTGCAAACTTGAAGAACAAATTTATTTTTTACTCCCTTGGCAAAATGTAATATTTTTTTCCTTTTGAATAGCAGAATGCCAGCATACTAGGGAGAAAAGATTAGGGGTTTGATAGTTAGTGAATTAAATTAATAAATTAATCAACATGCAGAAAATACTTTCAAAATGCACATACTATGTGTATGCTTACTACTGTAACTATGAAAGGACTCATGATCTCCTTTTGCCTTGTTTCAGATTCTGAAAATGGGAATCATATTTCTGAGAATGAGGAGGTCAAATTAGTCAGACGTGCTGATGGCATATTTTGCATATTTTAACCTGGAAGATAAGTGTTTAATTCTGATGGAAGGCACTTGTGTGTCTGAGGTACAATGGTCACATATGAGAAGGCAGATAAAATAGGCTCCCTGAGGTCACAGGTGCTTTTTCACATTGCAAATTGCTTAGAAATGTGTGAAAAATCAGGCTTCAATTTTAACTCAGGTTAGAAAGGGCAGAAACTGCCAGAGAATTTCCTTGTAATAATGTAGCTCTGAAGCAATAGATTGCAGCTTTAAATTCCTTGTATATCTGACAACTTCAATTTCAGAAAATTGGACTGTAATTTTGATTTTTTTTTTTCTCCAAGTCCAAACAAACTCTGTATGCTTCAAGTGTAATAAACAGTTTCCCACCCTGGAAGTGCCTGTTTGGACAAAACACCTTTGCAATTAAATAGGAAAAAAGAATCACCCATAAGTGACAGAAAATAAGTAATTCTAGACTTCTCACTTTTGAGGCATATATATTTTCACTTCTCCTTAAACATGTATATTTTTTCCTCACAGCTTCTGAGCAAGTTATTTGATCTATCCCTGTCTGAACTGATAGAGCTACTCATTTAATGGTGTTTAGCTACACCTTTTGCTTATTCCTGTTTTCACCAACAAAACACTAGAACTAGATGTATTTTATCCCCATAGAAATTTGATAGCAATCAACTCTCATTTTTAATTCGGGTCAGAAAAGAGAGAAATTAATTTATAAACTGTTGTATGCAATACAGATATGAGGCAATAGAATGTAATTGTAAAGTCATTGTGAAAGATGTCAAGAAATACACTCCAAATCACAATTAAAATTAAAGCTAAGTATGAGTATTTTGTAATAGTGGAAAAGTTGATGTACATAATCCACAAGATCATGTGATACAGGGTCTTCTTGAAATTGAAATGTATTTCAAAAGTTTTAACACTAAACAAAAGTGTTGTCCTTCTCTCATTAAAAGTATAGGTCTATGAAGGTAGGAAAAGGCAGAGCTAACATTGTTTATTTGACATCTGCTTGAAAAGGCTCAGCCTTTGTAGCACATCAGCGATAGGAAATTAGCGAAGTATCTGTTTTATCCTAGTCTCATCCTGTAACTCAGAACAATTACTGAAACTTCAGAAAAATTAGGTATTTGGTACATTTAAAGTTATTATAGACTTTTACTTTTCCAAGATATTTCATGAAAGATTATTGATGGGGAGATATAAAGTAGCACTAAGCCTCCATTAGGCACCTGGGAAACTGTATTAATATAATGCTGACTTATTAACAGTCTTTTTCAGAAGAAACATACACCACCTGTGCTGGTTTTTTAATTTTTTTGTGACTGTAAATCCAAGTAGCGTGACTCTACTCATCCAGCTGTACTTGAACGGAACACACAGGATCACTTTCTGTTGCAGTGGACTGGAAATGTTTGATAAAAAAGGCATATAATAAGATGGTATAAATACATTTGCCAGGATAATGTCATGAGAATATCACAGAATGTCCTCAGTTGGAAGGAACTCACAGGGAGCAAGTCCAACTCACAAGGAATTGGAAGGGACTCACTGAGTCCAACTCTTGTCTCTGCAAAGCATAATCCCAACATTCACACCGTGTATCTGAGGGCAGCATCCAAATTCTTCTGGAAGATTGTGAGGCTTGGTGCCATGACTATACCAGTGCTCCACCAGCCTCTGAATAAAGAACCTTTTCCTTATATCCAACGTAAACCTCCCCTGGCATATCTTCCTGCCATTCCCTCTGGCCCTATTATTGGTTGCCAGACAGAAGAGACCAGCATCTGCTCCTCCCCTTGTGAGGAAGCTGCAGACTGTGATGATGTCTCCCTTCAGTGTCCTCCAGGCTGAACAGCTCAAGTGGTTTTAGCTGCTCCTTATACAGCTCTTCCTCTAAATTCTTCACCAACTTTGTAGCCTCCTCTGGACACACTTTAATAGCTTCATAGCCTTTTTATACGATGGCGCCCAAAATTGCACCCAGAGCTAGTGGTGGGGCTGCACAGCATGGAGAAGAGCAGGACAATCTCCTCCCTCAACCCACTGGCAATGCTGTGCTTGCTGCACCACAGGACATGGTTCCCCGCCTTGGCTGCCAAGACTCACTGTCAGCTCATGTTCCACTTGCCATCAATCAGAACCCTCAGATACCTTTCTGCAGGGCTGCTCTCTAGCCTCTCACTCCCTCGTCTGTTTGTCCACCCAGAGTTGCCGTGTTCCAGGTACAAAATCTGTCACTCAGCCTTGTCAAATTTCATGTGGTTGGTGATTGCCCAGGTATATCTCAGCATCATGACCTTTGCTTATCACAAGTAGGCTTTCCATGGCATTTTGCCTCTTCATAACGTGTTTCAGCATTTAGTTAGCCATCTTTCTTTTGGTTTTAATTTTAAGCAGGGCTAGTTTGGGCATAAAGATCAGAAAACAGGATTTACCCTTGTCAGTAGCTTTAAATCTAATCATTTTGCAGCTGTTGTATGGTCACAATGTAATTCTTGGGGGAAAATTCAATTAGCAATTATATTTAAGGGACAGCTGGAGATAATGGCTATCGGTATGGCTAGTGCTGCTATCACATATCTGTCACAGGCTTTATCCTAAACCCACAGGCCAGCGGCAGGAGTGGGAACCGCCGAGCTGTTTCACTGACTAGCGTTATTATTTCCAATAAGCCTCTTACACAAGCAGGCAGTCTGCTATTAAATGCCATGGCATTATCTCCATCATGGAGTCCATCCCCACTTCCCATTGCAGTGAATTTTTGGGAAGAAGAGTAACATTGGATTCTCTTCCCAAGTTCTGCTATTGTGAACAGCTGGAAGGCCAATGTTTTTGTCCTGATCTACATGACTGGACGGTGGCACCTTTGCAAAAAGGGCTTTAACTGCAAAACCACAGAAAGTGAACGCTTGAAGTTGAGTAGGACCTAGGGTTGGCGTCCAACAGCCAGCTGAACATGAGCCAGCAGTGTGCCCAGGTGACCAAGGCCAACAGCACCGTTACACAGATCAGAAATGGTGTGGCCAGCGCAGGAGCAAAGTCATCTTCCCCTCATGCTCAGCACCGGTGAGCTCACACCTCAAATTCTGTGTTCAGTTTTGGGCCCCTCCCTACAAGGACATTGAGGCACTGGAGAACGTCAAGAAAAGGGCAACAAAGCTGGTGAAGGAGATGGAGGACAAGTGTTATGAGGAGTGGCTGATGGAACTGCAGTTGTTTAGCCTGGAGAAGAGGCTGAGGGGAGACCTTATCACTGTCTACAGCTCCCTGAATTGAGGTTCTAGGCAGGTCGGTGCTGATCTCTTCTCCCAAGTAACAAGCAAGAGGAAGAGAGGGAATGGCCTCAAGCTGTGCCAGTGGAGGTTTAGATTTGATATTAGAAAAACTTTCTTCACTGCAAGCGTCCCCAGGCACAGCTGCCCAGGGAGGTGGTTGGGTGCCCATCCCTCAAGATGTCTAGAAGCGGGGCAGACAAGGCACTTGGGGAGCTGGTTTAGTGTTGGATGGTGAACGGCTGGACTTGATCTCCAAAGTCAATTCCAACCAAAGGATTCTCCGTTTCCATGAGCGGGAGCCGCTATCGGCCTCGGCAGGACGGCCAGAGCAGAGCCGGAAGCGGCACGTGGTGGGGCGCCCCGCAATGCCCCCTCCTTCCGCCTCCGTGCCGGAAGCGGTGTGGGCGGTGCCGCTGTGACGTGACGTCGCGGGGCGGTGGCGCGCGCGAAGGGGAGGTTGCGCGCATCGCCGGTCATGGCGCCGCCGCCGCAGAAGGAGATCGCGTACAACCGGCTGCTGCCCTACGGCGGGCGCCTGGAGGACGAGGCCGCCCGCTTCCTCGCGCAGATCAAAGAGAACCTGGCGCGCGCCGTACAGCTGCAGGAGCTGTGGCCCGGAGGCCTCTTTTGGACGAGGAAACTCTCGACGTGAGTCACTCGGGAACGGTCCCCGCGGCGGGACGGGACGGGACGGGGCCTGCGGGGCCCTAACGGGGCCTCCCTGTGCCGCTCGCTGCGGGTCCCGGCGGGTGCTGGCTCCTGGCCCTCCCCCGCCAAGCACCCGGCTGGCGCAAGGGAACGGGGACAAAGGTGACTTCTGCTCCCAGAGCTCCCCCGTCGTCCCTGAGGCTTCCCCAGTTCTACGGACCCTAGAGTGGTTTGGGTTTGGAGAAACCGTCATCCGGTTCCTTCCCTCCTTTCGCTGGCAGAGGGACACCTCTCTCTGGATCAGGGCACTCAAAGCCTCAGCCAGCCTGGCCTTGAACACCTCCACGACTTCTCTGGGCAACTAGTGCTTGTCTGATCACCTCTGCAGGAAAATATTTCTTCCTACTATCCAACCAAAATCTCCCTACTTTCAGTTTATACCCTCGTCTTATTCCTGTAGTCGCTGATAAACAGCCCTTCCCCAGCTTTAGAATGGTTCGGGTTGGATGGGATCTTAAAGATCACCCAGCTCCAGCCCCAACTTCCATGGGCAGCAACACCTCTCGGTGGCCAAGGGTGTTCAGAGCCTCATCTAACCTGACCTTGAACACCTGCACGACTTCTCTGGGCAACCAGTGCCTCATCACCCCCACGGGAAAATATTCCTGCTATCTAACCAAAGTCTCCCGTCTTTCATCTTAAAACCATTACCCCTTATCCCTGTACTGCATGATAAAGAGCCCCTCCCCATCGTTGGAATGGTTTTGGGTTGGATGGAACCTTAAAGATCATCCATTTCCAACCTCCCTGCCACAGGCAAGGGCACCTCCCACGAGCAGGGACAGGCCCCACTGGATCAGGTTGCTCAAATCAAGCACTTGTGGGTTTGCTTGGGATTTTTCTAATGCCTGTGTGACCAGCGGTTTCACCCCTTGCCCTTATAAGCAAGTTGTACCAGATACCTTCTCTGCGTAACTTCTGCTGCAGGAACACAGAGGCTGTCTCAGGACAGACTGTTTGTTAGTTCAGTGCTAGCGGGATTAAATTCTGGCTTCATACTCTGTAAACACTGTTGGTACCCTTGGTATCTTGCCTGTACTGTAGCACAGAGTAGTCTGTGCTGATCTTGGCTCTGCTGTACGTGCTGCCAAGCTGCTTTTAATACAGATAAAACCATGATGGTTTCATAGATAACACCGAGTAGAACACAGGTTCCTCTTAGTGAATTTCACAAAACGTATTGAGCTCCTTTTGGTTTTCTTAATAGCTGTTATTTTGTACATCCTGGCACTGAAAATGGGATCTAATGATAATGATTCCTATACCTTCAATCTGTAAATTATATTTCTGTGGATGTTTAGCATGTGTTTTTTTTTTCCGGAGTGCTCTGTGTGCCTTCATAAATGGTGTTTCTGGTGTGCTAGAAATTATGAAATATGTGTGTTTTGTACAATTTTGTGATCTTAAATTACAGTTTTGCTCCTTACATAAGTAATTTTTTAAATATTAATATGTATTTGGCAGTTAAATCTGTTTGATATGTATGTATTGAAATGTAAGCATTTTTATATTTGCCGAGAGATATTCTTAGATAGAATTACATTGATGGTTGCAAAATGACTCACATGTTTTCGTTATGTGAGAGTTTGAACTTGCTTGGAATGGCTTCAATACTGTTTCCCTTCCTCGCCCCGCAACCATCTGCTGTCTCATAGTGGTTTCAGTGGTACCTGTTGCCTTTTACTTTGGTAGAACTTTCAGATACAGATCAAGTTTAAATAAACTGTAGTAGTTCTTACTATGATATCACTAGAAATAGGCTAAATGTGGCACATAAGTCCTTTGAAATCAGTGCCGGGTTGTTTTAGAATCACCCTATTACTCACTTTGCAGACTGCAATTACTGTTATCACTTTAGGCTTCAGGGCAGTAAAGTTTAACCTCTTGAGAACCGCTTCTGTGCTGCTTTATGAATCACAGAAAGGTCAGGAGGCTCTAATTTGTGGTTTTCCACCTACTCTTTGAAGCCTGAATTTATTGTTTGTGCTTGCAACTTGTCTAATGCCTGTTAGGCCTGGTTTTTTTTGTGTGTGTGGTGTATTGTATAGAGTAAGACTCTGGATAAAGTTTGGATGTAGGCAGGGTAGAAAACAGCGGCCTTGGTTTAAAAATAAACTGGTACCCTTAATAAGAGAGGTACTTTGCTGCTTAGTTTAACTTGACTGAATACTTCTGTGGGATGAAATTCATTAGTTAAAGTTTAGGCCTAAATAAAATACTTCCAAACCACATAATGTTCTGGTGTTAGGCCTAAGTCAAACTGTAGGATAATGACAGTAAAATCAAACCTCTGCTGTCTGTTGATGGTGAGTAATTCAACTCTAAATCATCTCAGTATGTTTTCTCCTGATGGTCAGCTATAATAAATAGCACATTTGTTTGATAGAAAAAATGCATGATCTTTAGGTTATGGTCACTGCTTTGTTGCAAATGTCTGAAGTGCAAAAGCCAGTATTCTCACAGTCTTCTGTGAAATAATTTATAGTTCAGAACCATGACTGACTTGTCTTTAATCTATTTCTTGTACAGATCTTATACAGATATTGTGGTATGTTCATATGTATAAATGAATAAAGAAAAAAAATGACACATTCCAATAATATACTTGTATAGCTACACCTCCTCAGCCACTCACAATATTATTCAACCTATATAAAGGCATAGGAGCATTCAGAGGATGAAGGTGTATAATGTATGAAGAATGGAAGTGAAACTCGAATATTTTTTTGAATTAAAAAGTTGAATATCAGTTACTATTTCATGATGCCAGCTGAATTTGAGAATCTTGTGTTTCTTTTTGCCTCCAACAGCTGAAAACATGACTTGGCACATACTTATCGTAAGAGCAGCTGTTTCTGCTCTCTGATGTCACGGACTGAGTAGAGAAAAAAAAAAAAAGCTGATTTGCGTAGTTCATTTATGCAGAGTTTTCAGTGATATGTACCGATTCATTGGTTGGAGTGGATAAGTGCACTGCGGGGAGAGAGCTTTCCCTGCTCTGAAGACAGGAATAGTGCAGTTACTTAAGCAACTTCTGGCTTAGTGGGACTTCTTACGCAAGCAAAACTGCAGCATTTAAATGTAATCATTACCCCAAGATTCATCCAAGTTTGGCTTATAAATTCTGTATCTTATAAAACTCTGATCTGGCGGTGAAAGCAGAAGACTAAGTCTCAGTTGTATAACTTGCTACAATTCGTGTGTGGCAGGGAAAAGCGGGTTGCATCAAAATCATTTCCTCAGGTGGAATAACATACTCTTATGGTCTCCAGGTTAAAAATAGGCTGCTGGTTTGCATGTTCCCCTCTTTTGTTTTATATAGAAACTTTGTGCATAGATTTTAATTTTTTTTTCTAAACTCCTTTTTGGTTTTTAGGATGTTTCCTGTAAGTGATCATATTAGTATAGTGTGAGCATTTAAGAATTAATGTACATATAGTTGACTGGGCAGCCTGGAAAACACGCAAATGTCTGTCTGTGCTTTCCGCTTCAGTAGGCAAAGGTAGAGTTTTTGGAGCCAAGTGACACAATTTCTGTTCCTGACAATGTTATTTTATGTGCTTCTCAGGTATAGGCTTATTACAAACTGACATTTCACTGCCTTGCTATAAGGTGTGGAAACATTGCAGCTCAGCTACTTTGAATTAGAATGACAGAACACAAAGTTACAGCAAGAATGAAAACATCTCAGTGGGACTTTACTGAAGTATTTTAATCACTACTGCACGTAAATCTTATTTTACATTTTTTACTGTTTCCTCTCTCATCTGTATCAGAAAAACACGAACTTGCTTCAGGTGTGTGTATACATATACATGTGATATTTAAATAGCTTTGATGAGTGTGAGTCATTATTTTTCATATAATTGGTCAAAACCTCCATTTTAGACCAGTTGCAATCCTTTATGTGTCCATAAGTGAAGGCAATTTTTAACTGTAGCAGAGCAGCCACCTTTCTAGGGCAATTTAGGATGTCCCCTTGATATGACAGCATGGTTCCTAAAAATAGGTATATTGTAATTGTAGACTTAGATGCTAATACTTATAATAGGAAATGGACTGTTTGGTTTGGTGTTTTGTGGTGAGTTTTTGTTTTGTTATTTTTCCCCATCTCCAGAGACCCTATCCACTGTGCAGTAACAACAGAGCTGCAAACAGAATTTTCACTTCCCTATCACATTTTTTAGGTTGGGTGGGGTTTGTTGGGATGTGTGTGTGTGGTGGGAGTATGGGTTCCCGTTTCCATTTATCCAAATTGGAACCCAGTGGGCTAGCTCAGTAAAGCACAATTTATCCTTTTTCAAGTTGACTGATGGAGGTTGAGAGCTCATAAAACCTTTGCTGTTTTTCTTAAATGAGAATTCTGAAAACACTCTAGTTCCATTCTGTTACATTTTGCTTATTTAATCTTGAGGAAAAAGCTCCTCTCTACAAGTAATTATTTTCTGTCATTGTCTTAACATGTAGGTGGATTAAGATGAATAATTGATGATTTAAAGTCTACCTCCTGTACACAGAAAGAAGCTGTAAATATGGGAGAGCAGTTTGGCATCTAGTTCTGCTTCTTGGGCATAGTGATATATATATGCCTTCAGTACATTTCTGTATTTTTCACTTTCTTCTTTTTCTTAATTAAACGGCATTTGTATCGTAGAACTGCTGTTAGCAAATGTCGAAAAAGGTAACCAGCCAAACATCTTCTTTTTTGTTATATATAGCAGTGCTGACAGATTAATTGAATTTCTTGTGTAGTGTTTCTTTGTAGTTAAAACTTTTTTTTTCATGCTTCTGCAGTCCAGGGAGTGGAGAAGTACGTGCAAGTGCATATAATTGAAGGATAATGAAATGGAAGTTATTAAAAGTTAAGCTTTGCTTCAGAACCTTCTGTTCCACAGTGAAATTAGTCTTTGGTGTTGCTGTTTCCCTTCCCAGATGTGTACTGTTATGGAAAGTGCAAACTCTTGTAGGCAAACTCCTGTCAAGTCTTGTCATTGCAGCAAACACTGTCTTACCGTTTTATTAAATAATGAGTGAGGACTGTGGGATTGATAGAATTGTGATGGGTCATCTCTCACAGTCATATAGAATGTCTCTGATTAGCCTGTTCTATTTAGCAGTCTGTTTTCAAGATGTGCTTTACCTTGGAGGGTATGGGAATAGCTCTGCTTATGAAACTTGCATTGTCCTGATTATTGCCCCATCTACCTTGAAAAAGTTTCCACGCTTTCACATTGAGTTTTTCCCATACAGAGTATAAGTAATGTATGCTTTTAGAAGGTAAATTATTTCAATTAAAATAAATGTGATTAAGTTATATGCATCTGTTAGCTGCTGCAAAACCACGTGTCTCGTGGCTTTTTGTTGAGGATTCTTTTTACAAGTCCTTTTTTTGCATGTTGAAAGTATAAGGGTTCTGCTGTTAATGGTATAATTCTGTAAGTGGGTAAGTGTTTCTGGCTATTCTAGTTAATTTAGGTTCCTGTGGTGGAAGGGTGGGTGCACTTAATTTGTTTCCTTCTGTATTTGAAGTAAAGCATTTTGAAATGAGCATTAGAGAAAATACTGCTCATCAAATATAAAAATTCCCCTTGAAATCAATGGAAAAAGGAAATGGAAAGAAGTGTTGTAGAGTTGATAGGATTTTCTTCTTTTTCTGGAAACTGATGCTTATTAGTTTGCTAGTGCTCTGTAGCTATTTCACTGTATCTTCAAGGGAAACTGGAGGAGGAAGGCTGGGGAAAAAATCTTGTGAGGAAAGAGAGAGGAGACCTGGTGTATGTATATTTAAGGGCAGTAATTTCTTTTGGTAAGGTTACTAGTAGTGGGTGATCCTGAAAGTTCAGAGGTAATTTTGCTCTAAACTGAGGAAAAGGGATGTGGGGAAGTAGGGGGAAAAAGTACTCAAGCACTTGGCTCCATATCCCCTGTGCTCTTGTGTCACTGTGTGAAATGTGTTTCATTAAGGTGTTTGGATTTTAGTTCCAAAGGGATCGCTTCTCCCACTCTGTGAAGAATACAAGTTTGCCATAGAGCATGAAGCATTTGAAAAACTCCTCAATGTTGCAGAAGTTGATTTCAGAAACCAAATTCAGGAAACAGGACAGTTCATTTTCACTGTTAGATCAGTAACTGCCAATGTTTGCCCCTTTAAAATTATATAGACACTATTATTTTCAAGTAGGAGCCCTTCAGAGATGTTTCCTTCTTTAATCTTATCACGTGATGGTGCCAGTGCAGGGTTCTACGGTGCGTGCTGTCCTGCATACCAAATAATGAGCATGAGATCTGGCATTCTCTGCATTACCAGAACAAGCCCTGGTGCTCTGCTGGTATATATTTAGCAACAAATTAATCTAACCTGTACTAAATCTTAAACAAAAACAATTAATAGGAATCTTGAATTGTTTTATAGGGCTTGATGTATGCTTTGTCTGACTGCTTGTATTAGTAAGGTTTCTTATGAACCTTTAAGAATATTTGCAGTAGAAATAAAAAGGAAAGTGTGCTTCCCAGATGAGCAATAGTTTATAGTTGTATGACATGGAAAATGCTGCACCAGAGCCTTGTACAGGTTTTGTTGGTGCAAATTATCTTTTGAGACTTTAAACGTATTCCTTTGTTCAATCTAAACTTGAAAACAGAAGGATGGATCTGTAATTTCTGAAGGGCTAGCACTGGCATACACCACCAGCAAAGCTCTGTGGCTGAATTAGTTGTTTAGCCTTACTGAAAGCTCTCAGATTTTAACTTTGTGAAACTTGGGGGGGTTTTTTTGGGTTTTTTTTTTGTTTGTTTTGTTTTTGGTTTTTTTTTTGTTTTTGGTTTTTTTTTGGTTTTTTTTTTTTTTTTGTTTTTTTTTTAAATTATTGTCTAGATTGTGTCCTGTCTCCTTAAAACAACCCAGCTGAAAAGGGTGGAGTATAATGAGGGTGCTTGTGACAGTTGCAGTTTTGGGTTTTTTTCTTACAAGATTGAAGTAAGTGGGCATATGGAAATACTAAATTTAATGGCTAGTACATTGTGAGCTGAGGTGAAAGAACATGATCCTTGTTTACTTTGTATCTGGTGTGAGCATGAAGTTAGTCTCAATTTTTATTCTTCCTTTGCTGTAGATCTGCAGGTTCTTATTTGTTGGACTTGTGAACTAGGTTTTAGTTTTGTTCCATTAAGCTGCAAGTCATATGAGGTCCCACTCTGCCTATAGATAAAAAGGAAGTGTTTAAAGATATTGCTGACTCATCTTGTCGGTGTTTTGGTTTTTTGTTTTTTTTTTTTTTTAGATACATCCGATTGTATGGGAGAAAATTTAGCAAAGAAGATCATGTGCTTTTTATCAAATTGTTGTACGAGTTGGTAACAATTCCAAAACTGGAGATCAGCATGATGCAAGGATTTGCACGCCTGTTGATAAACCTGTTAAAGTAAGTACAGTTTTCTGCTGACTACTGAAACTTGGGTCTCTAAGTTTGAAACTTGGGTCTTTAAGTTTTTACCATTTCACTTGCTTAATGTTGTTGTATACTTTAATGGACTAGTATGTTCAATTAAGGGTTATTTCTCTTAATCTTCCCCATGCAGGTTATATTGCTTAAGAAGAGTTCTCATTATGTGAACAGTTTGCTCCTTTCAGAGCTTTAGGATTGGTTTTGAAAGTGTGAAAGAATGTCAGATTTTATTTTATTTTTTTTCTTTGATAGGAGCCAAGTATTAAGGTTGAATCTCAAATAGGGAGATGAAGACTGTCTCACAACTTGCTAGTGTTTATTTCACTTAGTCAGACTTCTCCTGAAGATCTTCACAGCCTCTGCTTGTGCAGAAATACCGCAAGCGGCTGGCTTTTTTCTTGACTGACCTTCCTTTGGTTTGTGCCAAATGCGAAGATAAGCATAATCCAGAGCAGTGATATGGATATTCTGATGTGCAGTGAATCGATGTAAATGTTTAATCCTAAAGTGCTCATTTTTTTTTCTCATATTAGGAAAAAAGAACTGCTTTCCAGGAATGATTTAGAGTTACCATGGAGACCACTTCATGAAATGTTGGAAAGGATATTATACTCCAAAACAGAACATCTTGGATTAAATTGGTTCCCCAAGTAAGTTTGTATTTCAAAACATTTGATTGGCTGTAAGGGCCTATAGTGCTTGAAACTGCTTTGTAATTTGCTATTAATAAGTGGAATTTGATACACAGTAAATATTTTGCTTATATTTTTATTAAGTAATTTTATTTCGTTAATTGTAATTGTATGCAAGACTCTACTAAACCGTGTATATCCTTCTGCCAGTGATTTGTGTTTGTTACGATATTTGTGTCTCTATGAATGCGCTTGAGTTAATTTCTAAATATTATAGAACCAGGGGTGTTAATCAGCTTAGTTTAGGATGATAACTGAATAGATTTAATATTAAATTTTTAATGATATTCAAGTTAAATGTCTTCTGTTTTATAACACAATAGGGATTTGGGGGAAAAAAGTAACAATAGTACTGTTCTTAAATATCTATTCTATAATCATTCCAGGTGTCTGTAATATAGATGTAAACCAATAAGCACACAAAGAAAATTGAAGCACCTTCCATATACTGAAAGTGAATAGGTGATATGGACAAATAATATTTTTTTCCCCAGTTAAGAATTTTAGAAATGTTCTACTGATTCTAAAAATGAAAATGTGTTTTCTTTACTTCCTTTGTGCTGCCAGACCCTCGTCTAGTAAATTCCAAGATTACAATTTTCCTAGTAATTCCAGTTAGAGAAGGTTCTGCTCAATGAATATAAAAGAATAAAAGAATATAAAAGGTTATAAAAGATATTACATGGATAACTCATTATTTGAATTGAAACTTCAGGTAAAGAAATGCAGGTAAAATTACTTAATTGGCTTCAAGAAAATATCATCTTCTGTCCAGGGGCAGTACTACCACTGATTCCTTGTGGTGAATGGAAGACCCTGTTGCTGATCAGTAGCAAGAAAGGAAAATAAATGTAGCTTTGACTTGTTACAAAGCATTTCATGCCAAATTTCTGTCGTGGCCACTTAACTGGAAAAATAATTTGGCTAAATTGCATTATTTTTACTAATTGTAGATATTACTTGTAAGTCAAAATCCAAAAGAGCAGAACCTTTTTTAGTTGGTTTATCTCATCCATATGCCAGCACCTACTGAAACTGCATTCTCTGCTCTGTGGGATGCCGACGTCCACTTTTTTCACTTACTGAGTGAGAAATGAGCATAGTTGGGAGGAGACTTTTCCAAGAGGGGGAGGAATATTAAACTGGGAGGAGGCTATCAGTTGTGATGGGCTGTCAGAAACTTTTAGCTTTGATTAACTGTATTAAATACAAAATGCTCCATTCTAATATGCAGTGCGATTTGTTCTCATACGGTGTTTTTTTCTTATTTATCATCAATTTTAAGGATATATTTTTGGTGAAAGTCAAGAAATATTTTTAAAAGCTGAGTTGATTTGATTTATAGCTGTTAATTTAACTACTGTTTTAATTTTTCTTTTTACATTCAGTTCATATCGACCAGGCTGGTCTTCACCTAAAACATTTGTGCTTAATGTATTACATAGGTGGTAAGAATGACTTTTTTTATTCAGCTCTGGCCGATGTGTTATCTTCTGCATGTTCTGTTAAGACTGTAACACTTGTCACACAGGTGTAGTTTCCTGCATAAATAATTGTATTGGAAAACCAATGTTAACATGACACCACTGTTTATGAGAATGTCGCACTGTATGTAAACCTTTCTAATTGGGGAACAAGATAGTGTGTGTGAAGTGGCTGATAAAGTGGCTATATGCTAACTCATTTAACCAGCATATGTATTTCAATAGTCAAATGAAAGGTAAATTTTACATTTGAGTAATTGCTGTGTCTGCATATGGACAAAATCAGCATTGATGTATGAGTGGATGTCACTGAATAAGTGTACCTTACTATTAACAACAATGAAATCATGGCAAGTGCTTTAGCAGTGAGGTAATAGGTTCTTTAAAGTACACCCAGTTATGACCTTCTAGTTGCAAAGTATGAAACTAAACTTCTGTATTGGAAGAGTTTACTGTGAAATTTTGTAGTGACAGCCACATCAGGAGTTCTGGCATAAATCTAAATTCAAAAACTTGTACAAGTGGAAGTGGAATTGCAGTCTGGTTTTTTTAGGAAGATTTTTTTTCACTGTAGTTATAAATTCACTAAAATAATTTGTGAAACCAAAGCTGGTTGCTCTTTTCATTGTTTTGATTTAAGCTCTTCTAATGCAGTGTCCCCTGCAGAGCTAGAAATTCACTTAAGGCCTGATCTGTCCTGAGTCACTGAAAATTGTGCTTTTACTGTTTTTAGGTAATGGCAGAGATGTCAATTTCTGTTCATTATTTTAACTGAAACGTGTTGGTCTTTGAAAATGCAGGGGAAAGAAACAGATTTACAAATTAATATGGCTGTCTCCCTTGCAAAAGAAGAGAGTCATTTAGTGCCAAACTGATGAGTGGTAATAGGGGTTAAAATTATTGTTGTATGCTTTTCAGTGTATCCATGTGGCAAAACATGATAGTAACAAACTAATAATATTTCAGATAATGCACAGGAACTAAAAGGAGGGAAAACTAGGATGAGAAGTTTCCCTTTATCTCATTAAATCAGTGTTGTTTCAGTGACCTCATTATCTCTTGATTATAAAGGTATCGGTGCCTTATCCAAATGGTCAGCACTACATATCTGAGCAGGGACACAAGTACAGACTGCAGTAGATTGATCCAATCCAGTGTGGTTTATGTATAGAGTTGTTTGCTCTCTTGCTGTCTTACTCCATGGCTATGTTTAGCGGTGGAGTATCATACAGAAATCTGCGAGCGCGATAACTAAATATTTTTCAGCAGTTCTGCAGTAACAGTTATACAGAAAGTCTAGCCAAAAGTGAAACAGAAGCCACTGCTTAAAAGCTGGGAAGTGTTGGTTCAAAATGATAATGGAAACAGCAACCAGCAAGCTCTTGTTCTCCCCAACTATGTTGTCCTATCCTTCTCTAACAACTTGTCATCAAACAGGAGTCTCTCAAGATACCTTCTGTAGTTGGCCTATGGTTTAATTGTGTCTTAGGTGGGAGTTTTCTTATGTACTGAATTGTCTGCTTTTGGTTTTTCTCTTTCTAGCTTCAATTCTAAATTTATGATCAGACAACAGGAGGGGACATCCCTTCCAATCTTTCTCCTTTACTGTCTTCCACTAACAGATGCTGAGATCTAACTGAAAACTTGTGAATGTTAAAGATTTGCTGATCACTGGCATTGGTGTTTCTTAAAACTCCTTAGATTCTCCTTGCTATAGTTTACTTCTGTGGAGTATAATAGTACAGGAATAGCTTTTTTGTCATTTTGTCACACCAACATTTACCATGTTAACCTTTAAAGCTCTCAAGGAATGTTGCTGGTTCATTCTTTAATTATCTACTCTTAAAATAACTGTTATCTATTTCCTAAGTCTTTCAAGAACTGTATTCATTTTAACCTAGAATCTTTCTGAGTTTCTTGCAGAGTTTGATCTTATTTTTGCTTAATCAGTGGTTGATCTAAATTTTAGAAGCTGTCAGTCAGGTCAAAATTTTCATTCTGGAAGAGGTGATGGATTTACTTTGTCACTGTTGTGTAAAATGTATAGAATTTTACATCTTCTAGAGCACTGTTTGAACTAAAGTAGCGATGTGTATGAGGGCTGGGTGGACTTTTGCTGGTTTGCAGTGAATGTTGAGGTATTGAAGGGAAATAGTGCTTTACCCATTTTGTATTTCTCCTGGCTTGTATGGGATCAGTTTGTTTCGTGTAGGACTTGAGAGAGTGTGTGCATGCTCAGTATTTGTGTGTCTCATAATTAATTGACCTAAACTGATCTTTGGTAAAACTTTAAAGATGATACATTTGCATCATCTTTTTCTAATCAAAATAGCATTTCTATATGTTAGGATTTGGTGATAAACTAAAGAATGCCATTTTTCTATTAAGAGTGCAACAAGTATATCTGAAAAATGTAGGAAGTTGTTCTGCCAGAACTTTTTTTTTTTCTTCATTCAGGGAATATTTTTTGTAAAAGTAGAATTTTTCTTGAGCTTGTCTTGCAATAAACAGAAGATTGTGAAGAATATGACAGTTTACTTCTTTATGGTTCCATTGACTGATCAGTCTTTCCCCTCCCGCTCTGCTTTTATTCTTCTGAGTTTATTCTGAGTTTTAGTGGGGTTTTTTTTAAGTGGTTTCATGGCATCCTCTGTCAATTCATATTGAAGTGATTTTCTTAAGTTTTCTTGCTGTGGATGAAAACACTTTTAAAATCCACTGTTAGATGTGAGGGAAGCTAATGAAATAACCATTGATTTGTGGATAGTTCACTTCTCTTTCTTCAAACTGCTGGACAAATAACCAAAACCAGATTGAACAGGACAGATATGGTATTTGGAGTCTAATTGTAACAGCTTTCTGAATTCTGTGGCCTTTATCTATCCTACAAATACTTATGAAGTCCATAAAACCTTTTTTTCTCTTTGTTGTCAACTTTCCCTGAGACATTTCCTTCCTTTACTGGTTGTTCATGTGTCAAATGCAGGATATTCCTTTTAAGAAGTTATAATAATTCTTCACTCGTCACTTAAACACAGTAATTACCAGAGCGGTATATGAAAAGTAGAACCAGGAGTTCAGCAGAGTAATTTTACTCGTTATGATTAGTTCTGCGTAGACAACAATTAGTTACTGCATGTTCACAGAAGACATCTAATTGCATCAACATTGCCCTTGAGGGAAAATCAGCAAATGGTTGTTTATTCTATGGTGTTATTGAAATTTGGTTCTGTACTGTACTTAATGTTTCCTTTCTTGTTTCAGTTCTGTAGAAGGTGTTCTGAAAACACTTGTGAAGAGCTGCAGGCCGTAAGTGTTTGTTGCTTCTTTTTTTCAGGCCTGTTATCCTTAATATTACTTTAAGGGGAGTAGAGTGTTGTGTTGGGTTTTTTTTGTTGTTTCATTGGTTTTTTTGTGTTTTAAAAAAAAACCAAACACCACATCACCCCCTAAAAAATCCCCAATCCAACCTCCCGGTCATTCTTTGGCTGATATTGTCCAGCTCATCTAAGAAGTGTGGGATGGAAGATTGAGACTTCCTCTGTTTTTCTGTGTTATGAGTGATCAGTATGTCAGGTTTGTAGGTTGTTTTAAAATGAAAACAAAATGACAGGCATGTTGCGTGGTATAATATTCAAACAAAGTGTAAGTTGCTTTTTCTTTAATAGCCTCGGTTGAAAATTTGTTAGTAGTTTAAGCCAGGATACCCCAATGCTTTCACTGGCAATGTGTGTGCCTGAACCGCTCCTGCTGTCTGCTCTAGTTGACATTGTTAGCAGGTTTAGATACTGCAAAGATGCAGAGAAGAGACTTGCTCTCCTTTATTTCCTGTTCATATGGCCATTTCATGGGAGCAGTTGTTTGATGCACTGGTGTTTATACTCCATTGAGCATTGCTATGAGAGATGCTGTTCTAAGTGCATACTGTTAGTGTGAGGAACAGAAGGATAAAGCAACTTTATACTTTTTCCAAACAAATGTGGGTTTGTAGCTAAATTAAACCCTGTAGTTTTCAATGCTGATTTTTCTGGTATCTGTTATAAATAAAAAGTCACCAAAGCAGAGTGGTTTAAACATGAAAATGTGATATTTGTCTCTTTAAAATTACAGCTTAAGGTTGGGATACTGATAATGTTAATTTCAGTTAGTTCCGCATCAACTGCAATAATTATATTGTATAAGGAGTTAAGTGGTATGCATTTTAAATACTGCATTGCATGGATCTTCAATTCCTTTTAAAGTAAATTGTTGTGATGTCCTGATGAATGTTCCTTGTGCCTGAAGTAGTTTTTTTTTTTTATTGCATCAGATGTGAATGGTAGTTGTTTGAATTTGATCAGCCATCACACTGAAATGGTTTTGTGATGTAAAGAATATTTTCTGGTTCAACAAGACAAGAATTTTCTTAGATTTGTGGTCTTAAAATGATGCACCATGATGCACGTCCTTGATATTAACTTTGTGTTTTGTGAAGGTTAAATGGAGTTGAGGACTGTCCATCTGTTGCCCTTGGGTACATGGTCTTACTGTAAAACTAAGACTTTATAACAAATTCATAGGTAGTTTAAAATAGATTTTAAAAGACCCAGACTTTAAAGCCAAGCATGTATATGTTCAATGCTTTCCTTCCTTTCAGATATTTTCCAGAAGATGCCACTGCAGAGATGCTTGATGAATGGAGGCCTTTAATGTGTCCGTTTGATGTTACCATGCAGAAGGCTATTACCTACTTTGAACTGTTTCTGCCAACTACCCTCCCTCCGGAACTTCATCAGAAGGGTTTCAAGTAAGTGCAATGGAATGTCTGTTGTGGTGCTCTGTTGCAAGTGCAAGCGATTATCTTTTACAGAATGACTTGAAATCAACCAGCAAAATGAATGGTGGCTTTTAACAGCATTTTTGGAAGAAGTTCAAAACAAACTCTATCAGCATTCTTCTTTTGCAAAAGTAACCTCAGGGAACCTTCGTATCTATTCTCTAATGACTTCTCCCTTATCTAGATTAAAGAATATGTTATACAACAAAGCAAACTAAATTGAATTAAATGCACTTTAATTCTGAAAGAATAGTCTCACAAGTTAAAGTCGTGAAGCAAAGGTTTAAGTCCTACCTTCTGTTTAATTTTGGGTAGCTTCTGATGAATCCTTCATGTAAGTTAAAGTACAGCTATTACTGCAAATTTAGGATTGTGGGGTCTTCAGTTCACTGTTGGGATGTGGAAATGTGAGACAGTTTAAAGACTGCTGTAGCAAATTAGTTTGAGAGTTGAAGTAGAAACATTTCCTGGATGAGACAGGATCTTGTTTGGCTTTATGTAGAATTATTGATCTTTAAAATGTAAGCCATTGATGATTACTGCGTGTAGAGATTACTTAGGCTGATTGGGTTAAAAGTGTATTTGAGATACAGGGTGAGTATGTCAAGAAAGGAAGTGAATATGGTTTATAAAGGTGAATTCAAGTAAGGGACTGATATGGAGGGTTTGCACCCTTGTCTTCAGATGAATTCAGAATAGAAGCTAATGACACTTTGATTAATAGAGACAAATTTTAGATTTTAAGGTAGGGGGAAATTAGGAGTGATTTATTTTCATCTGTTTTACTTGTGTTGAGATGACAGTATGTGAAGGAATGGCAAAGCAGAGGTAGGCAAGGAAACGCCTGGTAAGGCAGTTGTGTGAAAAGGGGGAGGTGGAAAGAATAAGAGGAGGAGAGGTGAAAGAAGCAAGGACTAAAACTCAGAATCAATTTGGGGGTAGGGAGTGTATTATGGGAGACTAATTCAAGCATGTCTGTGTTGATCTTGGCTCTTGTTGAATGAGTTGAGGGGCAGGTGAATTCCTGAGACTACCTGACAAAGTGAGGGTTAAGTATCCAGTGAGGGAGCTGCTCTCACAACATAAAAATTAACTTGATTCTGTTCTCTTGCAGGCTTTGGTTTGATGAATTTATAGGCCTTTGGGTGTCGGTTCAAAACCTTCCCCAGTGGGAAGGGGTAAGTATTTACTTTTCACCTACACTAGAGGAAACCCATTTAAATATTCCTGCAGTGTGCTCACAGTTTTTTTTTCCTTCTGCTTCAACTAGTACAAGAAAGCAGAGAAAATGATGTCATCATTGTTAGCAGGCAATTACTGGCTGAATAAATGAGACCGCACTTGTGCTTGTGAACATTGTTTAGCGGCTAGCTCAGGCAGCTTTTCTTTCCAGCGTTGGGAGTGCTGGTATTTTCCAGACTGCCTCCTAATGCTTATAATGACGCAAAATGCTATTGTAATTTCAGTAAATTATAGTTCTGTAGTGTCTCATCTTTTATATCTTAACACATCTTCAGTGATTCCTAATTTTGAGTAGTAATGCTTTGCCTTGACTGCAGTGAGTTGTCATCTTTATTTTAAGTAAATAACCAGTTTTCCTCTTAGCCAAAAGTACCATTAGACAATTTCTTTCAAGGAAAATAGTCTGCCATGTACCTGTCTGCCCGTTTTTTTGTCTTGTGTGGCTAGATACAGATTTGGGAAATAAAATCTCATTAAGACAACACCACCAGCAGCTTGGGTCCTGCTGTTGTCAGCTGACCTGTGCCTTGGCTTTACTGCAGTGAAACTTGGCCTATTACCATTTTTTTTTCTGTACTCAGTATGAACAAAAGCTCACTGACCATCTGGCTCCCTAATCTTCTGCCCATATACACAAGAAATATTTTTCTGTCTTTGGAGAAAGCTGATTTCCTAGACACTGTTGAATGCTACCTTATAGTACGTTCCGTTTCTGGCAATTTCTTTGTGAAAAGGCTTTTGGTTTGAATTAGGTTTCATCAGAAATAAAGGAAGGCAGTCTTTGATCCAACAGTTGGTAACTGCCCAGATTTAAGCATGGGCGATAGCCAAAGTTTTACTTAACGTTGTCTGTAGAATCTTCTACGTCTTTCTGATGGCAATCCAGAAAGTCACAATTCAGTCTGCTCTTTCCGATAGAGGGGTGACAGCCTACACTTCAATATCATGAATTGGTTTGTTTCTGTCAAAGAATCTAACAAGTAAGAATCAATACTCTTTCATAAAAAGTTATCATTGATCGTTTTTTCCACTTTTCAGTTTACTCAGGAAGTCCAAACAATGTTATTTTTTACCTAAAGCTTTCACTTGTTTCATTTGCTGTCTCGTCCATTTCTTCAGAGTAGTTGTTCTAGTTTCATCAGGCTTGAATGCAGATAATTAAACATAGGAGTTCTGAGGACAGAGTCAAATTGAAGCCTCTGTACGCTGCAAGCTTTTTCTAGCTTGCTTTGGCAGGAGTTAAACTTGCTGTTTAAAGCAGAGCTACAGAATCAACTGCTTTTGTGCAGGATGAGGGATTATTTTCAGTTGGTATTTCCTAGTATCAAGCAAAAAATAGATAATTTAAGAAAACACCATATCTGTCGGATATTACAGTTCTGAATTGAATTAGTGGTTTGGTTTTTTTTTCAAAGCTATCATGTCCTTCAAACTGAGAGGTGAACTTCTGTAAATCTGTCTCTGAATTACCAGGATAATTTAATGCCCTTTCTTTTGGCCTTGCTGTAGCTTCAAGATACTGACTGAAGCATCAGGGCTCTTGGAGACCTGATAGGTGTTTCCCTTGTTTCGGACAAGGTCATAAAAAGGAGTTTTGATGGATTATGTGCTTTCTCATGATCACGATATAAGTGTGAGGCTTGATCTGATGACTCTCTTTCCTGAGAACATCTTTCCTATTGGACTCACGAGACTGTTCTAGTGATGATATGTCTAATTCTTCACAGATAGTCACATACTGCCATCCCGTCTGACAGTTAATGCCTGTGACCTTTACAAGCCACAGATATGTATAAACCAAAGCTTACAAATGTGACAGTGGATGTGCTGGATGGATCCTACAGACACTAAATAATCCTTCAAGATACGTTGGCTGAGTTGTCTTCAGTGTCTTTGTATTTAGATGCTGTACTAGGCCAGTATCCACATTTAGCTCACATGAGATGTCTTCACTGATGAGGAAACACCATGAGATGAGCTAACAATTATAATCACTCATTAAGCTGCTGCAGTTCAGTGTTTCCATGGAACATGTGCATGACGTGTCACTTTCTGATCAAAGTTATGAAGAAGCAGGACAATGTATTGGCAGCCAGAGTGGATAGTGCAGGGCCCTTTTCCTTCTCCAAAAACCGTTTGTCTTTGGATCTGTTTACTCTCTTTCCAAACCTCCTGTCTTTACAGAGCATATCTTTCTCATTCTTTCATAGAAGAGGGTTCCTGATATATTCTTAAGTAGGGTTGTGTTCTTCAGGAAGTTCCTTAGGACGTTTTCCAGTAACTAATCCAAATGGTCCTGTCTGCAAAGGCTGTGAAACTAGAGAACAGATTCCTATTTGAGAATTTGATGAAATTGCCAAACTAGAGCCTCTTCTAAGATTTTTGTTTTGCTTAAACCTCTGCCAGGACTTAGATGACAATTACCTGCTTTATAAGTGCTCAGATAAGTAACTAGTTGAACTCCTGAAGGTAGGAATTCAAATGAATTATGAAATACAATATTGGTGGTTTCTGCTAGAGTGAAGTCTCCCTTTACAAGTGCTTCAGTGCCGTAGGTAGCTTTTATCTTGAGTTTCTAAAGGAGATTGAGGGATTTGTGTGTCTTATAAACATATTCTAATGAATATTTCCTTCTTTTGTCGTTGTCTTCAGCATTTAGTAAATCTTTTTGCTCGCTTGGCCACTGACAACATTGGGTACATAGACTGGGATCCTTATGTACCAAAGGTAACTGTTCTCATTTTATGAAATTATTTTTTGTTTACTTTGCGATAAGCCTTCAGCGTTCCTGTGCGAATATTAATTCATATTCCCTGTATGAGTCTTAGACTGCAGTGGCCCAGTTTTCCAAATTAGGTGTGTTCATTTGAAGACCTAAGTTGAACTTTGAAAATTTGAGCCATCTTTTTATAACAGACAGCATTGCAACTTTTTACTGTTCTCACATGACTCAAAATTAAAGCAACAACCTATTTTGATATACAAGTACTGTCTGATTGTATAACTAGTCCTGCATTCTTGTGGGAATGGCCCTTAATGATTTTTTTTAATAGTATGTGTGACCTTTGAATCTTTCAGCTTATGGATTTTTTTAAAAAAATATTTTTGTAGCAGTCATATTGCTTAAAGAAACCAAATCCACCAAACATATTTTGTTTATAAAATTATGTATGCTATAGAAATGGCATAAATTTGATTTGTATCTTTTACCCTTTTTTTCAGATATTTACCAGAATTTTGAGGAGTTTAAATCTTCCAGTGGGAAGTAATCAAGTTGTTGTTCCAAGGTTCTTAACAAATGCTTATGATGTAGGACATGCGGTAATGTGGATCACAGCCATGATGGTTAGTAACTTTTTCATAAAGTGAAACAAAGTTAATACAAAACTTTAAGCAAGTATGCATTTAAAATTGTTTGTTCTGTTTAGCTCACTACAGGTGTGTGGTTTTAGACTATCTTTGGTTTAAAGTATATTGTTTCACTGTCAGTTTGGGATATGGATGTAAAGGTTTATTTTGCAGCCACTGTGAGGGTAGGGAGGCTTTGCAAAGGGATCTGAACAGGCTGGATCGCTGGGCTGAGTCAAATGGCATGAGGTTTAACAAGGCCAAATGCCAGGTCCTGCATCTGGTGGGTCTCTTCCAAGCTGGTTATTCTATGATTCTGTGATTCTGGAAGTGAACAGCCAGCTACTAGTGCCACTGTGAATACACACTTGGGACCTGCTGAACAGTGGAATGGCTTTTAAGGGTGAACCTCATCATATGGGGAGAACTTACTACTTAGTACTGAGCTCGTGGTGGGGTAGGGAGGAAATTTGCAGATGTGATTGGATGCTTGGAGGTATTGTGGTGAGTGAGAGTGCTCCCTTGCACTTTGTACTACTGTGTTTCCTCTTCATTTTAACTTACTCCATGTAGTAAAATTCTGTGGTTAATTTTTTACAGGGTGGACCGAGTAAACTAGTGCAGAAACACTTGTCTGGATTGTTCAACAGCATTGCATCTTTTTACCATCCTTCAAATAATGGGCGCTGGCTGGTGAGTTTTTTGCATGTTGAGACAATACTTTTGACTGTCAAACCTGTGAAATCAAATGTGTTGATAGATGCACTGTGTGCTTCAACAGTCAGATTCTGTTGGTTGCATCATATTTTGAGGCTTTAATTTTCAAGATATGTGATTGCACTGTCATTAAAATTATACTTTTATTTTAATGACAGGACTGGAACTAATGGTTTTATTCTTCAAACCTTAATCAAAACACATTTAGAAGTCTAAAACTAGACTTCTAATTTATATATAATTAGGAAAAAGAAGTAACCATTTCAATGAGGGTGATACACAGCATCAGTGTTATGTGTGTGACATAGGTTTCACATTACTGACCTGTCTTCAACTTTGCAAAATTTAGTTAGTTTTGATTAGCTGAAGCAAAATTATTTTTACCGTGTATCTATTTTGGTAAAGTATAACTTTTTAATGGTGTAGCTAGTGGAGTCTTCTGCTAGAGAATGTAAGAATCTCTCTGTGACAGCTGATAGTAAGTACAGGTTAGAATAGCAAGATTGGTCAAAGCAGTGCTACAGGAGCTGATTTGTGCTAGAATAAAATATTTGCGTACATGTGAATGTGCAGAAAATCTCTCAAAGATGTTCCAGTTACTGGTAGGTAATCTTAATTCTTTATTATATCCTTTATGTATATTTTTAATGATTTTTTTAAAATCATAAGGTATAGTGCTGACAGCGGGGTTGTTAATATTTTGGGAACTAAAGGTTTGTGATCAATTGTGACATTGTGATTTAGAGCTTTTCTGAGTTTTCTTCTATTTTAGTTGTGTAATTTCAAGATATTGCTTTATCTGTTGTCTGCTGTACACTTAGCAGCTCAGATTCTGCTACTGCCAAGTAACTGAATAGCATTTCTTGTGTATTCAACAGAACAAACTGATGAAACTACTTCAAAGGTTACCCAGTGGTGTTGTCAGAAGGCTGCATCGCGAGCGCTACAAGAAAATTACTTGGTTGACTCCTGTGCCTGATAGTCACAAACTTACTGATCAGGATGTTACAGACTTTGTTGAATGCATTATTCAACCTGTTCTTCTGGCTATGTTTAGTAAAACTGGAAGCCTAGAGGCTGCCCAAGCCCTTCAGAACCTTGCACTCATGCGTCCTGAGTTAGTAATTCCACCTGTACTTGAGAAGTAAGTTCTACAGAAACATTATGACTTTTGCCCATTCCCTTCCCAGCAAATAAACATGCAAAGCAGTCATATGTAATGATAAACAGTTTCCTTGCTGCAAATTAAAGCTTGCAGTGAGAGGAGCTGCCAGTATGTACCATGAGTGATTACCTGAGTTGGGACAGGGAGTGTGGTGGCCAGCTGGGAGTTGTTCGTAGTTGTGCATACAGGGTAGTCCTTTGTGGTTTGCATTTCTCTTAGTATTTTGTATCAGATAGTGGGTGGAGAGTTGAAAAAGCAACTTTGTACCCTTTATTCATGAGCCACCTTGTACTTTCTCCATAGCTTTCTTTTGGGCTGAGTATAAATGATGGTTTCAAGTGTTTGCGTAGTAGTCAGCATGTGGTTGATGTTTCTGGTTTGTGTTGGAGTCCATGTTACATTTACAGGTTGTTTAAAATTGCTTGCAAAGTCTGAAGTAATCAGTAAAGTTTGTGCCCGTGTCAAATAATTGGTTTGTACTACTTGTAATGCCATGGTGCCTGAAATTCCAGGAAAAAAAAAAGTATCTCCGTCCTGCCCCAAAGATAAAGCTTCCTTCCTAGTTCCAATCCATATTCCCCCTCCTATGCAGACTTTTGTACCTTAACAAGTCACATTGTAAAAACGGTGACAAAGTGAGTTTGTCTTGAAGAGCCCTTCCTCAGTTTCATACCATACTGACTCAAATGTTTGTAAAATCTTGATAAATTTACTCTTATGTGAAAACATTTTAAGCATAAGGTTGTAAGGACAGCAGTGGATGCCCATATTGATATGACTGCTTGTTCTGTTTTGAGACCAGACTGAATATCTTTGCAGTAGTTCAAACTATCACTGGTATGTTTGCTTTGGCTGTGGTTCTGAATTAATTTTGTTGAGTAGATGTAGGTTCTTTATGCTCTGAATGAGGTAGGGTCAGGGTAGGACTATGACTTTTGTTTGAACTGTAAGCTGTTGGTAACAGTAGGAAGTGTTAGGCAGTTTTTAAAAGTGTACTAGGTGTAAAAAAGAAAAAGGTTTAAGAACCACAGTAATGTAACAGGTTTTCATTTAAAAGGTACAGGCTTCATTGTAACATTGAGTAATGTACCCCATACCTACTTAGAGGCAGTCAAGGCCAGTTTTCATGCTTGCCGAAAGAACCTTACACTTTCAAGTACACTGCTTGCATTAGTTTAAATCCAGATGGAAAGTCGTCATAGCTTTGAATCTAGGAGCCTGTGCAATTATTGATTCCTATGCCACAACTGTTAACAAATTATTTAATCCTGAATTTGTGGTGAATAAGACTGATCAAACAAAAAGAATGTTTTCTGACAGAGGAGTGTTTAAGTCCATTGAAAAAAATTAGAAAAGTACTTTGGAACTGTTGATTAGATTGAATTTTTCTTGAGGAGATTTTGTACCCTTTCTGTAGAAAATAATACATCGATTCCAATTCTGTTTGAAGACTTTAGAAATAGTATCGTTTCTAATGTGTCTGCTCTTAAATGTTCTAGAACATATCCTGCACTTGAGACATTGACAGAACCTCATCAGCTCACAGCCACTTTAAGCTGTGTCATTGGAGTAGCTCGTAGTCTGGTGTCTGGGGGGAAGTGGTTTCCTGAAGGTCCAACACACATGCTACCTCTACTGATGAGAGCGTTGCCTGGGGTGGATCCAAATGACTTCAGCAAATGTATGGTGAGTAAATCTTACCCTTTTTTTGAAGACAGTTAGCCAGTTAGTTCTCTTGGAAAGCTTGTAATATTCATATGAGAGCAAGTAGCTTGTATTTCTGCATTTCTAGAAGTTCTTAGTCTGATTTTGTTCCTACAAAGCCTCTAACTTATGGTAGTGCTGTTGCCTTGTTGGACAATACCAAGTCAGTCTTTACCACCAGACTGTGGTAAGCATTGTACTGACTTACTGGGCAGCTTTGAAAAACCAAAGTGAAAGAGATTTTCTAGCAAATATTCCTGGCCTTTCAAGATCAATAGGAAGACCTCTATTTAAATATTCATTAAAAGCCCATTCCTTCAAGAAGTCATATTGATTGACTGTTGAAACGATGTAAACTTTTTAGGGGCTTTATGACTTTAAAGTTCAGCAAGAATAAATGTTACTTTACTTACAGAATTGAGGTATTTTTGCACAGTGCTAACTGCTAAGTTTTACATATGAATTCAGAAATAACTATTGAAGTTTTGGGATGGAAGAATTAGACTGAATTTTTTTTAATGTAATGATTTGTTTTAGCTCCCATATTGTTATTGAAAAAGCTTTTCAATGCATAGAATACAGTAACACTTGTTAAAGACCTATTTGCAACTCTCAACAGATTACATTCCAGTTCATTGCAACATTTTCTACTTTGGTGCCTTTAGTAGATTGTTCATCTGTACTGCAAGAAAGAGATGACCTCTCAGAGGTAAGAGTGCTGTGCTATTATAAAACCAAAACTATTGCCTAGTTTTCAGCTCTAGCAATATAATAATCTCTTCAGAACTGCAACAGGTTTGCTGCTCACTTTCGTATACGTAAAATTACATTAAACATAAATGCAACAAAAAAATAAAGATCATGTTTACTTCTGCTCAGTGTGGTAAAGCTGACATCAGTGTGCAAATTAATCTTGTGTTCTTAGCCTTCCTTCTTACTGATAGGTTGTTGAAGAGACAATGTTAAACTCACTTCAATATTTTTATGTCAACACTTAGTGGCACATGGGCCTCTGTAGTGTAATTTGATTCTGAGCTGGTCCTGCTTTAAGTAGGCGGTTGGACTACATGGTTTCCACTGGTCCTTTACCATCTAAATTATTTTGAGTCTAATAAAATAGCAGCTTTGTTACCGTTAAGTTTTAAAACATCTTGTCACCATAAAACAATAAAGAAATATAAAGAAAACAAAGCAAACAAAAAAAAGCAGGTGACTACGGTGTTGTAAGTTGTAGACACTTAATTTCTACTTTAAAAATATCCTAGCTTAGAGCAAGGTAAAAGGTGACTGTCTGGGAGACTCAGGAAAGAACTTGGTTCCCTGTTGTTGAAAACTTTGTATGTGTTAAAAACAAACCTCACAAAACTGTGTATTTTTAAAAAGAGTGTGCACTCTTAACTGTAAGATGTTAATGTTGTTAGGCAGTGAGCCTTGTGCCTTTCTTCTGTGTTTTACTCTGTGCTGCCCATGTGTTGCTGGACACGACCTTGCCTGTTTGCTATTTCATAGTGCTGTTAGTATTGGTCTCTAGTTTTAGAGCTCCTTGCACTCAGTTTCTCTAGTACTATTCTAATACTTTGTCCTTTTTCGCGTAACAAAACACAGGAGAGAGAGGGAAATAGTTTTTCTGTTTCCCAACTTATCACTAGACTTTTGAGTCTGCTTTTGATACAGCAGTTCAAGCACAGATAGTGAAGCTCAATCTCGCATACTACAAATGAAGCAACAGGAGCAATGTAGATGCAACTGCTCTGCAAAATGTCTCATCCACTGCTAAAAGCTATTTTTATAGCTTAGAGTATGGCTCATAGCTCCAGATTGTGCAGATCCTGACCACTCAGCCACTGGAATAAAGTTAATTTCATTGCCCAAGAGCTGCAGCACTCAATTAAGAGGAGTTTATGCGCTGAACATTTAATGTAAATATGTCAACAGAGCCAAATCTGCCACCACAGTTGGCAGGCACTCACTGACCTTGTGCTGGAGAGGAGGATCAGTAGTAAGGCCAAAGGTTGTATCCGTGGAGGCAAACCCGATTTCACCTTGAGAGGTTATTTAGCTAATCACCAAAGCTAGGAAGCTTGATAGGACGGTGTAAGGAAAATGCAATAAGTGTTTCATGTACTGTACTTGACACTGTACAGACTATAAAAGGAAAAGTACTGTAGTCTGTATCACTTGAAAATTGAAAGTGTTTTTGAAGTAGTGTAGGAAATAAACTTTATATTCTGTTTTCCTAAGAAAAGCCAACATTTTGTGTTTCTTTTGTGTTGGAAAACTGTAGGTGGAAAGAGAATTGTGCTCTGCAACTGCTGAATTTGAGGATTTTGTACTGCAGTTTATGGATAGGTAAGTAAGCACAGGATAGATGAAAGCTTAGCTTGAAGAGCTTAATAGAACTTTAGAGTTCTGCTTACTAACATTGTATTTACTGTGTTTGTGTAGGTGTTTTGGACTTATAGAGAGCAGCACACTAGAACAAACCAGAGAGGAGACTGAAACTGAGAAAATGACTCATCTAGAGAGTGTGGTGGAATTAGGTCTCTCTTCTACTTTCAGTACAATCCTTACTCAATGTTCAAAGGATATCTTTAAGGTATGTAGAACATGGGCTTTCCATCTAACTTTAGGAGGCTTAATTTTTCTATTGTGAATGACTGGTGCATTCAGATTCTTGTTTATTTCATTGTCCTGTTGTGAACCTTGAGCCAAAGAAAGGACTGGGGGTAGAAAGTTTAGGACTTCATGTCAGTTTGTTTTATGATTTTATAACCATCAATACACAGCTTTTGGGGTTTTGATGCTCTCTTGCCAACTGATGATAAGTGTTAGAAGAAATCGTTCGAAAAATGTATTTTATCACTTTATCATTTTAGGCTGTGACTTTTCATGTCTTTTGATGGTAATGCTAACCTACTCAATCTCCTACTTCCCTTTTGTCTCTCTCTTTCCCTGCTACTTGTTCAGCTGGGCAAAAACAGCTGTTCAAGAAGCCATGTAGCTAATGGGATCAGAAAAATTATCTGGATTAAAATAACTGAGTGAAGAAGGCGGAAAAGCCATGTTGTTACACAGGGTGTTAGACGGAATTCTTGTGTGATCTGCACTGTATATAATTCAGCTTGCCTTGCAAGGTATTAGATGGTAATAAGCCACTTTAAAACACATTGGCCACTTAAATAGTTGATAGTTAATTCCCTATTTGTTTAACTAAAGGATGTCTTGGCTTTACTTCACTTTCGCATGTAAAATAGTGTAGTTTCCCTTTTAACAGACTGTAACTTAGACAAGATTGGTTTTCTGCACAGTTTCTCAAAAGCACCCCAGGCTTACATCGCAAACAAGATTTATCTGATCTGTTTTCTTCCCAAAGGGAACACTTGAAATGTCTCCAATCTTCAGCTGAAAGCAGTGTCCTATTGTGTTGCTAGTTAAAGCACTCAGTGTCTCCTTTGTATAAAGTCTTGGTGGGAGGATGGGAACATAGAAGTTCCTGTAATTTAATTATTTTAATGATCGTGGATGTTGTGCATTTTCCTATTACAGTATGTTACTCTGCGTCTTGCAATAAATAAGAGGGGGGAAAAGAAGTAAAATCTGTAAACTGAAACTAGTTTCATGAACCTTTTGTCACTGCAACCTCTGTAGCAGCCTTTATTCTTATGCAGAAGGCAATAGTTGTACAATTAGACAGAGGTGTTCCATAGTAGTGCAAGTCATAGAATTGTTTAAGTTGGAAAAGACTTTTAAGATCATTGAGTGCAGCCTTTAACCTGGCACTGCCACGTCCAGTGCTAAGCCATGTCCTGGAGTAGTGTGTACTTATAACATTTAAGAGGTTTTTTTTCTTATTCACGTAAGTTTTTACTCTTTTGTTTCTAGAATATTGTGACCTTTAATTGTGATGGATTGTAGTTACATTTTACTCAGCTTTAGGTGTTCTACGGAAGTGCTTTCTCTGTCTATCTGCTCTGATATTTTTTTTTAATGTGACTCCTGGTTGCAATCTTTTATTTTTAAAAAATATAGTATTTTGCACACATGCTGCCTTCTGCATAACATCAAGCATTTTATGATACCTAATTTTCTTTTTTTAAAAGTGATCTCCATCTTTGTATATTCATTTTTAGGTTGCCTTGGAGAAGGTTTTTAACTTTGCTGTTTCAAATATATTTGAGACAAGAGTTGCTGGTCGAATGGTTGCTGATATGTGCCGAGCTGCGGTAAAAGTGAGAGAAAATATTTTGCACTTGATCTTTAGTTTAAAAAAGCCAACACTACTACTTTTTCTTATGTAAGAGCTTTAAATTTTTTGTGTAAATACAGGTGATTCTTAATATTTTATCTTCTAAAACTGGGTTGTTTCATATAGCAATATTTTAAGAAGTTGTTTCAAAGTATTTTTCTTGCATTTATGTTAAGTTTGAGTTTAATTAATATGTTTAAAAATCATGAAGTCAAGCTGACTCTAGATTGAGTTGAGTTGAGATACAATCTGTTCTCTCTTTCTCAATAATGTTGGATTTTTATCAGTACATGCAGTGAGTGCCATGAGACATGTTTTTTAAAATGAACTATTTATGATGTTGTTTCCAGTGCCACCCTGAGGAATCCTTGAAACTATTTGTACCACATTGCTGCAATGTTATAACTCATCTCACAGTCAGTAAGTTCATAAGATTTCTACTGTTACTTGCTTTGTTTTGGATTGACTTTCACTTAACATTAAAAATTTATATTAAACTTCTTATGTATTCCACAACTTCATTTCAGTGATGGGATATGAATTGTCTGTTATTTCATCTGAAAAAAACAAACTAACAACTATTTATGTGTAATTTCAAGACAGAAGTCTATCAAGTAACAGGAGTGTGCTGCTTTTAAAATGTCTCCAGACTTTCCTCTTTTTCTGAAAAAGTATTCAAGATGTTAAATTGGCTAAAGTAACTTCCAGCTGGATGTGAGTGCAGTGTGAATTGGAAGATTGCAATAGAACGGTTGGGAGTGAACATGTGCGATGCAAGCATCTTGTTTCTTATTTAACTTGTTTGAAAAACTTGACTGCAGTATTGTTTAGCAGTGCTTATTGCTTGTTCCTCCAGATGATGATGTGTTACATGATGAAGAGCTAGATAAGGAACTTCTTTGGAATCTTCAACTTTTGTCAGAGGTATTGCAAGGAATGCTCTTCCCATGCATGTATGTCATTGCTTAATGCCCCTGAAAGAAGAAAAAATAAACTCTTGCTATTGAAACAAGGGAAATGTCGTACAGAGGACACCACGCGTAACTTCTTTTTCTTCTCTAACTTTAAATGGAACATAAGTGGCTGCTTTTGGAAGAAAATAAACATATAGTGTGTATGTGGAACAAAATTCTAGCTTTTAATACAATTACTAAGGTGCAGAGAAAGAAGAGGGATCAGTTGCATGGAAAATGTAAGATGCTTTTGGAAAAGATAAATCTTTGAAAGTTGATTAAAAACTTCATATGAGTATTGCCCCAAGATTTTGACCAGGGTTGACAAGCAATGTGTGTCAGAGTTCTTACATGGTACCTAAATTTTTCTAACAGCAGTAGACATGGTATTGATGTGCAAGTTCAGTCTTTAATTTGAATTCAATGCGATGTATAGAATGAAACTTGGCATAGGATTGACTGAGGAGTGTAATCCTCTCTTTAGTCCTTTAGAACAAACCCAGGTTTTTTTACCTTTGAAATGTTTGTCTTTCCTACTAGATCACTCGAGTGGATGGAAAGAAGTTGCTACCGTACGGGGAGCAGCTTGGAAAGATACTACAGCGAACCCTACATTTAACCTGTAAGCAGGGTTACATTCTGTCTTGTAACCTACTGCATCATCTTCTTCGTTCTGCTACACTTATCTACCCCACAGAGTACTGCAGTGTGCCAGGTGGCTTTGACAAGCCTCTTTCTGAATACTTTCCCATCAAGGCAAGGATTTTCATTTATTTAGGATTAGAGGATTTGACTTTCTTTTTTAAAAAACAATAATACACTATATTATTTGTTTTTATTTAGATATTCTGAACATAGGTAGCAGCAATGGAAAGTGTAATTGAAAGATGCTTTGGGCTTTGAAACTTAGAGCAAATTACAGGTTATTTTAAATTACATTGATAGAAAAAATGAATACTGACTGTTTTGAGTAATTTGATAGCATGACGTATTAGTGGTTTGTGATGTGTATTTTACAATGATTGCATGACTACAACAAAATAATACAAAACAAGTGTGCCTGCTCGTGTTTCTTAATCTTATAACAGACGATGCATTTAATTGAGACCCATCTATTGAGTAGTACAGTTTTACGACCAGTTTGGAGTTTAGCAGGATAATTTGTTGTTCACTTTATCTTAAATATCAAGTAATGGCAAGAATTGTTACACTGGGACAAACTTAGTCTTTCATCTGCTTTTATGGATGAAAACTGCAGCCTTTCCTTGTTCCTCTTTATGTAAATGTGGTTATCGGATATAACAAGCAGTGTTGAGTGCATGGAAAAATGAGTGGGTGCAAAACAATTGCAAGAAAGGACATATGGTATTTTAGAGGTAGGCATAATAACAAATGAGCAATAGTTCTTCACTGAACTTGAGATAAAAATGAAAATAGAAGTGGCAATATTAAAATATGGTGAAACTGTCAAAAGCATTGTACTAGTTTACTGTTGAGACGTTGAGGTTGATTTATCAGTATTACAGATGAACACTGCAGCAGTTTTCAGCTGGCCTGTTCGAATATAAACCTTCATTTTGCCTAGAAGTGCTCTTTTACATAACTTTACAATTACAGATAATCTAATGCTTGTTACTGAAAGTGTGCATGGTTTTGTAAACTGATGAGAACATCCCATTGGGCCAGATACTCATTTAAAAACAAATAAGATGATCTTAATTAAATGCTCTGACACAAAAATAGGTATTTCTTTTGAATTCCTTTGCTGTTCCATACATCAGTGGCTACTTTAGAAGTGTATGTTAAATCACTTCTTAACTGCCATTAACAGCTTGAGTTTGTCACTTACATGCTTCTTACCCTGCCCCAGTGTAAGACTTGCAGTTCCTTCACTTTAAGTAATACCCACAGAGGACTAACCTGCTCTTCCAAGGAAGAGATTTAATAGCAGGCTACGTTGAGTAAGTGTGTTACTGTAGTTCTTTGTAGTTTTTGTCCAGCCAGATCAGTCAGGCTTTTTAAGAACAGGTTGTGAAGTTTTGTTATTCATGTTACCATGTAAAACTGGACAGCAGTCATTGGTTCATGGTTTTGGGTTTTTTAGTAATTTTAAAGGTTAAGTTTTTAAAAGATAATTTGCTTCATAGTTTGATTAATGAGAAACGTCTTTATTTCCTACAGGACTGGGGTAAACCAGGTGATCTGTGGAACTTGGACATCCAGTGGCATGTTCCTTCCCCTGAGGAAATTAACTTTGCTTTTTATTTGCTGGATACTTTTCTTCAGCCTGAGCTCACCAGACTAGAGCACTATGCAACTGGAAAACTAGAAATGTCCAGGTTAGTTGTGATATGTAGTATGGAGAAAGTGTGTTTGTCTGATTTAAGTAGTTATTGGAATCACACCGGCACTACAAAAATTAAGGAGTAAAATAGCTACAGTGTCAAACTGGCTTCAGTATTATTTCAAGATTTCTAGCTCTGAAGAGTACCTATACTTTGGAAGTGCATTTCATAAAATGGATAACATTATTTTGAACAGAAACACTCTTTAAAATAAAAAACCCTTTTCTGTTCCAGATTTTTTTTTAAACTGTTTCCATTTAACTGTAGTCAGTGTAGCTCTTCCTCTAGACTCTTATCTTGTTATTTTGGCACAACCATTTATGTTCCTAAGCTATGAAGTAGAACACTGAACTAATTTGGCTTGGAATTCTGCCTCTCTCCACTTCCTTCCTGTGAGTAGATGGATTCAGTACATAGTGTGTCCCTGCAAAAAGTGACAGTGTTGAAACCAAGAAAGTAATGCAGAGTCAGTGGCGTAACGGATTGGAATGGAGACAAGAATACTGTTGCCCAATCTTGTTAAACTCTCTTAATGTGAAACCATGACTTCATAAGGATAGTTTAAGCACAGGATAGTCATGCGTTTAGTATGTGCTAAAGAATTTACGAGTATCGAATAGCTAAAGCTGTTTGCAAGCATTAAATCTCAAACATTCTTTATTTCTCATGCTAAACCTTCATGTCCTTGAAGCTATATATACTTCAGTTGATGTTCATGGCATATGATGTTATACCTCATGCTGTAAAAGTACAGCCCTATGTGAAACAGGACATGGTATGTCAGGCTCCTAAATATCTCTAACGAAGCTCCCATCTTCTGTCATCTGAAAAAGACAATAAATACTTGACACATCAATGCCATCAGAAATTATACTTGGATTAAAAGAAGAAAGTATTTGCCTTCTCCTATTTAAATATTCGGTTTATTTGTATGTTTCTTTTGTGTTTTGGTTTTTTTTTCCTTTCCCCTTTTTCTCTTTGACACCTTGTATGTAAAGCTTTTAATTTCTAACAGAATTGGACTTTGATTTAGTCAAGGCTTCACTGTGCTAACAGTCATAACAGAAATAGATGGTGATGATTTGAGAGAATATCACCAAATGCCTGAATTGCAAATTGAATTGGAAGGCAAGATACCAGATCTGTGAGAGTAGAGAATATCATTGATTGCTGAGGGAATAACTGATGTGAATAAATGGGATACCGGATGGACCTGTTATCTCTTTGAATCGCCGTGTTCTGGATCTTGGATTCCTGTAATTTTTTTTCCAATGTTTCGCTATGTAATAATTGGAAGGAAAACATTTTTCATAGATATAGGAGCTTCCATGTAAGCTTTTCTGTTGCAAAAGATAAAGTTAAAAATTCTAACAGCCTTTTTGAAAAGGCATAATTAGAGAGTTGATTAGTAATGCATGAGCGTGAAGAGTTGTTCAGTTAAGGAACCTCTTAAGAGGGTTGAAAGGAGTTATTTTGCAAATCAGAGCTGCTTACCACGAAGATGAGAACAAAGGGCAAAATTGGTAACGATACACGAAAGGGTACTACATTAAATGAGATGGCTTTAAAAATAATTCCTTAATTCTCTAAAGTAGCACCCAAGACTATTGTTCACATTGTTATGTTGTAATTTATCTTCAGACTGTAAAATATTCACTAGTAAAGTGTGCTTTTATCCTGATAGTGGTGGGAAGGACTTTCCATGGCCTTGGAGTGAGGAATTATTTCAAGGGTTTTGTCTGAGATAGATAAAATTCTTCGAAACAATTTTTCTGAAACTGTTTTGAAATCAGTTTATTTCCTTATGCTAAGGTTATCTTCACAGTTTCAGAATATAAGATTACCAAAACGAGTTTTTTTCTGAAAAGGTTGAATGTTGGAGTTCTGTAGTGGAATTAGTTTGGATCAAAAAGCACTTCTTGGTTTCTGTTGTGCTCCCTCTTGTGTTTAGAACTGATATAGATGAAGTAAAAAGCTTTTATAAAATATCACAAAAAATACATGGTTTGTCATTTGAATATTTTCAAGCATTTAACAGATAAGTAATCGGGTTTTCTTCTTTGTTTAAGAGATGATGTGCAGCAGTGTCTTGCTATAGTGCATAACTGCTTGATTGGTTCTGGGAATGTTCTGCCTCCTCTACAAGGAGAAAGGGTGGCTCATCTGTAAGTAAAATTTATTTTTATATTGCAAACTTAGCAATTATATTACCTCATATTGTTTTTTACTGCTTGCTTATTGCTGTTATCACAACAGCTGCTTCTGGTGGCTACTTTTAAGAAGCTCTCATACTAGTATAAAGACACAGAAATTTGAAGTGGTGACTTCCAGAAACAGTTTAATACTTAAAACGTGAAAGAATGCTGTGGGTTTTTTTTTTCATGCAGGACTGAAAATGTTTAAAATAGGTAGATGATGCTACTTGAGGTAAGGAAATGGAAGATAGGTTTTTAGTCCTGCATTTTCCTTCCTTTTAAAGAATTCTTCAAACCATGGTGCACTGCTATCTTACTATGTTCCAATCACTCTGAACAAGTATACTTGTAAACAATATGAACTTCTTACTGGCTCCCTTCTCATATTTAACTAGGAAATAAGACCTGTGTGAGTGCTCAGCACACACAGCTTGACTGCCAGTGCTGGCATACAGTAGAAATCTAGAAAAATGCCTGAATAAAGTTTCATTTTGGAAGTAATTGGAGCTTTCTGTTGCTGGCAGGGTAAGAAACCAGTGTGGTTGAGTAGTGAAGTCCTGAGAGACATCAATAAGAAGAGGAAGGTCTGTGAACTTTGGAGGAAGGGGCAGGCATGCTGGGTGGACTATAAGGAGGAAGCGAGAATGTGCAGGGTAAAAATCAGGAGGGCTAAGGCCAAACTAGAAATCAAATTGACCAAGTCTGTGAAGGACAATAAAAAATCTTTCTACAAATATAGCAACAGTAAAAGGAGGACTAGGGAGAATCTCCAGTCCCTGCTAGATGCAGAGGGAACAACAGTAACAGGGGATGAAGACAAGGCTGAAGTACTTAATGCCTATTTTGCTGCAGTGTTTAATAGTAAGGAAAGTTGTTCCCTCTGCGCACAACCCCAGGGGTTGGAGGAGCAGAACGAGGTTCCCACGATCCAAGAGGAGGTGGTTAGAGACTTGCTTGCCCAGCTAGATGCCCACGAGTCTATGGGGCCCAATGGAGTCCACCCAAGAGTTTTGAGGGAGCTGGCGGATATGCTTGCCAAACCCCTTTCCATCATCTTCCAGTGGTCCTGGATGACTGGGGAGGTACCACTGGACTGGAAGCTGGCTGATGTGCCCATCTACAAGAAGGGGCACAAGGTGGATCCAGGGAACTACAGACCTGTCTGTCTGACCTCAGTAGCAGGGAAAGTAATGGAACAGGTGATCTTGAGTGCTATCACGAAGCACATGCAAGAGAACCGGGCGACCAGGCCCAAGTCAACACAGGTTTACAAAAGGCAGGTCTTGCCTGATCATGTTCTGTGACAAAGTGACTTGGTTTAACACGGCCAAATGCTGGGTCCTGCACTTGGGGCACAACAACCCTATGCAGAGCTACAGACTGGGAGGAACCTGGCTGGAAAGCTGCCAGGAGGAGAGGGACCTGGGGGTGTTGGCTGACAGTGACTGAACATGAGCCAGCAGTGTGCCCAGGTGGCCAAGAAGGTCAATGGCATCCTGGCTTGTATCAGAAATGGTGTGACCAGCAGGTCCAGGGAGGTTCTTCTCCCTCTATACTCAGCACTGGTGAGACTGCTTCTTGAATCCTGTGTTCATTTCTGGGCCCCTCACCACAAGAAGGATGTTGAGGCTCTGGAGCAAGTCCAGAGATGAGCAACGAGGCTGGTGAAGGGGCTGGAGAACAGGCCTTATGAGGAACATCTGAGAGAGCTGGGATTGTTTAGCCTGGAGAAGAGGAGACTGAGAGGAGACCTCATTGCTCTCTACAGCTACCTGAAGGGAGGTTGTAGAGAGTAGGTAGCTGACCTCTTCTCCCAAGTGACAGGGGACAGGACAAGAGGGAATGGCCTCAAGCTCCGTCAGGGGAGATTTAGGCTAAACGTTAGGAAAAGGTTTTTCCCAGAAAGGCTCATTGGGCACTGGCACAGGCTGCCCAGGGAGGTGGTTGATTCACCTTTCCTGGAGGTGTTTAAGGCATGGGTGAATGAGGTACTGAGGGGCATGGTGTAGAGGTTGTTGGGAATGGTTGGACTCGATGATCCGATGGGTCTCTTCCAACCTTATGATTCTATGATTACAGTAGTTCGGATTTTAAAACAGACTATTCTTTAATAGGTGGGATTGCAGCTTTAGCTTTGAGCTCTTTGAAAAAGTATGTTGAGATATTAACATAAGGACAATTACGAGTTCAATCTCAGTATTCCTGTTACATGCCACATTTTAAATATGGAGAGCTTCAATGAAGTTTATGGCTGCAGTCTGTATTTGGTGACTGTAAAGTTCTTGCTGAGGTTTTCTTTGACCACGTGCTAGCTACTGAAAGAGCCAAGGACCATTGATAGTCTCAAACACATTGCTTCAGGTGCCTGGTTTCTGTGAGCTTCTCATGCAGTGGGACAGGCTCCCCTTGAGTCTATGTTAGAATATTTACTAAGCTGGACAGTTATGTAGAGCCCATGTTTTACCGCTGAATATGTAAGAAATTCAGGAAAGTACTCCTCTAGTTAAAGAGGCAATACAGGGCATTCAGGCTGATAGTGACTGTTTTCTAAAATAAGGGCTCGGCATCTTTCAGGAGGCATTTACGGTCCCTGGACAAGCTGTGTGCTACCGCTCTGTATTGGGAAGATGTGGATCTGTGTTAGCATCGCTTCTTGGTTCAGTCTGAATTCTGCCCTCGTGTCTGTTAGACTGGATACACTAGGCACTTGCAATTCATGTGACTTATGAGTTCAGGAGCAGAGTTTCTGGTGTTGGTCCTTGGGAGAAGAATTTTTTTACTCTTGGGGGCCTTGAACTTCAAACTTCAAGGCTATCTTGGCCAAAAAAAGCCTTTAACACCACCCAAAAAAAAAGGCTATAGTAATCAGTTAAGGAAGAAATGCCTGTGTCAGAGTAAGCAGTTTTGTACCTCTGTCTGGGATATCTAATTGTCAGTAACTGGAGCTTCATTTGGTAGAAGAATGAACCTCTCCACCTGTGAAGAAGAGTTCTCGTGGTAGACTAGCGCTGGTTTTGGTTTGGTGTGGAGTGTTTAGGATCATTTTTTTAGATTGTTGGGCGCGGTCTGTAAATTCTTAAGGTACAAATTAGGATATTGACCTTTAATGAACTTATAAATTACTTGTCTACTCAATGGGAGATTGCTTCATTCTGTTCATGTCTGTGCTGCCTTGTTAAATATAGATTATTTACATGAGAACATGCTAAAATGTATTTGTTACTAAAGAAATCAAAATTGGACTTTTTTTTTTCTCACAATCTGAATTTTGGAATTCAATAGTTCATTCTACTAAATGTCTCCTGAGCTTCAGAATCCAGCATTATCTGGTTTTGGACGACTTTACCTACATTGATGAAACATCATCTGCCCACTGTGAGCAGGTCTTACACCTAAACTCCTTAGGTTTACATTAAGGCTTCTAAAATACATAGTTAAGGCAAATTATCTCTTCAATGACTTCAAAAAGGACTCTGGAATTTGCCAAAGTCGAATGAATTTTTCTTAAATAAGCTTTAATTCTCATTCTTTGTATGATTTTAATTATCACAAACAGAACATGGATTTTTAACGAAGGAGACAATCTGAAGGAATTAGACTGAGTTTGTGTGTGGTAGATTGTAGTTTGGCCTAGTAAGGTGGCCTGAATACTTAAGGAGATCCTGTTGTACTTCATATCAAATAAATGTTGGATTCTTGACAGTTTATTCAACTTGTCAAGAACAGATGTAAAGGTCAATATCAATTCAGCATCTTTAGAGATGAGGCTGAGTTGATCTGTCCAGGACACAGATGGTATTTATTCTAGTGATGTTCCTTATGAAGTGTATGTTCTGTTTTAATGGGTTACTATATGTAAGCAAGTGTCACAGAAGGGAATTGTATCAAGAAGGAAGATGTCTTCTCCACTGCCTTATTCCTTCCTCTTCCTTCCCCGAGAAATCATGGGAAAATTTGTAATAAGGGACATATGTTTTGATTTAAAAAGCAGTACGAAGCAGCTTCCAGTGAACAGTTTTCTATCCCATATGTCCATAAAACTATATCCAGTTCGAATGGAGGATGTGTGTTTGGATGAACTTGCTATTAAAACAGGAAAAAAGTCTGATTTAAATTGATCAAGTTCCTGGGTTGTATTTTTTTGTAAGATTCCAGGTCTCGTTTCCAAACCTGTTTTGATCACATATGATGGAAATGCACATAAACCACTAACATCTGAAACCAAAGGGCTTTTATTGAAAGTGACTAAGTTGGTTACTGAGCACAATCTTATTTAAGGTAGTGTTTATGCATAGTTATTACTTAACCTCTCGTGGTGGTGATAGGCACTACCCTAAAAGTGGCAATGTAGTACTAAATATATAAATGCAGGTACTGATATATTTAAGTTAAAGAAAATTGTATGTGTGTCATGAATGGTAAATTTGAAAATACAAGAGACTTCAGAAAGCAGCTTGCCAGAATACAGTACACTGAGCAATGATGCAAGGATAACCAAGGTTATCCAGCTTACCCTAAACCTTTTTCATGAGGTTTTTTATTAACAATCTCGCAAGGACGATCAGTTTTGTCTGACTTACTGAGTTTGAATCGGAAGCTCCCTTTAAATCCCTCTTTAGCAGTCAGTGAGGTTGCTGAGATTTGTATATATACAAATAAGACAATTTTATTAAGAATAATTGATTATAGCAACTCATGCCTAAATAAGGGTTCAGTGGTGGCCGGGGATAAGATACTGTTTGTGGAAATATATTGAACGTCAAGTACCCAAGCGTAGAAAGGAGCAAGAAATATGTAGTTAAGTTCGAAGTATAGTCAGGTGCTACTAATTAGCTTGATGTTAAGATATCTTTAGCATACATAACACAAAGATCTTGCCCTAATGGAGTATGGAGCAGGCAGAGATGGGGTCCACCCCATTGGCTAATCCCAAAAGTTTCAATGACGTTTCCTCTCACCGCTTTCCCCTTTGTTTTCATTTTTTTTATCGTCACTTGCACCTTTAGGGTGGAGTTCTAGGTGGAGCTTGAGTGACTGAAGTCTTTATATCAGACACCGCTGATTGCTTGCCAAAATTTAACTGCATATGCCCAGTAGGAGTGGTAACCTCAATCGTTTGCCTCAGAGGCAAGGAGGAGGCAGGTAGCCTTAGGTGTGGAAGTGTGTTTTAGTATGATAATGATATTACAATTATTTTATAATGAGTACAGATCAGCTGGAGGGCTGGATTGTCAGAGCAGCAGCTGCAATTCATCTTCGTGGAAAATAATTTGCCCTTGCTAATGGCAGGAGTTGTCTATCCTTGTTTCCAGGCATACCATTCCCCTCTTCTGATAGCGAGATGCCCTTGATGCATTCCTTTCTGGTCCGTTCTGTGTGTGTTGCAATTCCCCTGACTTTGCTTTTAAAAGCCTTATACTCAGCCTGTGGCAGAGGTAAAGGGGAGCCACCCAGTCCCATTTCTCCCCAAATTCGGTGTTATTCCCACATATGAGTATAATTCTAAAACAAACTGACACAAGAGTTTACCTGTCAGATGCCTTCTGTGCCACCTGACTCCAACAGCTCGTCACATTCCGTGTAGCACAGCATTGTTATTTGTGCTGGCTGTGAATAAGAGCTGAGTAGGTGTAACTGCTAGTTTCTCCTTCAGCTTGATGGTTAAGGGTACCCTAGGATTCTTGCCAAGAGAGACAAATGAGTCTTTGTTCCTTTATAATCTTCTAGCCTGCTCACTGAATGAACGTTACTTGGATGGGGGAGAGCTTGGAGCTATGTAATTTGTACCTCAGCAGAAGAAATGTATGAGTAGAGTGAACTTCAAAACTTTGTGTGGCAGGATGATGAATAGGTTCAATGATTCTGTTAGTACTGTGAACTCTGCCTGTAGCTCCTCCTGCCACCAAGATGCTTTTTCCTTCAACTGATGGGATTTATTTCTCTATTCAACCACTGAAAGGTCCCCAAATATTTGTAGGCCTTGTTTTGGGGGTCTGTTTGCAATCATAGTTGGGTGACAGGCAGGGGAAGGCAGCAGCAGGAATAAAGGAGAAAGGCTGCTTTCTCCATTGGGATCAGGCTGTAACAGCATGATACTACTGTACCTAATTTGATCATTAATTTAAGTGACTAGATCATAACAGTGACAAATACAAAGCAAGATGACTTGACTGAGAGAGGTGGTAGGAGGTTTTGTTTAATAGGGAAAAATAACTGTGAAAATTAGTTAATTGAAAACAAGCTGGCTGAATGCTTGTTTCATTATTGGTTGTCATAATTGACCTGTACTGTACAATAAAATTCCCTTATATTAAATGTGTGGTTTAGGGTTTTTTGAGTGAGTGAGTTTGAAATCATAAGATTACATAATTTAGTCTGGAGAAGAGGAGGCTGAAGGGAGACCTCATTGTTGTCTACATGAAGGGAGGTTGTGGAGAGGAGGGAGCTGGCCTCTTCTCCCAAGTGACGGGGGACAGGACAAGAGGGAATGGCCTCAAGCTCCGCCAGGGGAGGTTCAGGCTTGACATTAGGAAAAAAATTCCTCACAGAAAGTGTCTAGGCACTGGAACTATCTGCCCAGGGAGGTAGTTGACTCACCTTCCCTGGGGGTGTTGAAAGCATGGGTGGATGAGGTGTTAAGGGGCATGGTTTAGTGTTTGATAGGAATGGCTGGACTCAGTGATCCAGTGGGTCTCTTCCAACCTGGTGATTCTATGATTCTATAAATGTGGTCATCTTCTAGAGGGATGAGAATGCAGTAGAAGTTATGAGCACTCTTCTGGGAGAAGAAAATGTCTTAATCTAGGTTCCAGTTCTAAACCTTTTTGATTTAAAATAAACTGCAGAGATGAATACATGAGATTGCATTCTACTAACATGGTAACTACTTGTTGCTTGGTGTTTGGTTGTTGCTATACTTCTACAGTAGGAAAATAGATCTGTTTCAAATGTGACGGCTCTCCACTAGTGTATAGTGCTTCTAACCCAGGATGGTGTGCTACAATTCACTATCATTATTTTATGGAAATAACGTTTAAAAGTCTCTCACCCTGTTCACTGACAGAAGCTTATCATCTTGAAAAATTTTGCCTGTAGTTGCTTGGTCCATTTCTGTCCATTTCCTCAGTGTCAAATACCCGAGGGTACCCAATAACTGCAAAATGTCTCTTCTCCTCCTCAAGAATAGTCCGGTTTGTGTCTTGACAGTTTGTTTGCTTCATTTATTAGCTAAAGAAAACAGATTTGCATCTTGAATAGTTAATATACAAAGGTTTTCTGTTGGTTTCTTCTTTTTTGTTATTTTTATTTATTGTTTAATAAAGTTGAAACTGAATAAAATTCCCCAGCACTGGTCTGGTATGTTCTTCTTATCAGATAGAATCAAATCATGCCCATATTTTCGCGGATTAGATTTTACTGGTTTGAGTAAAGGTTTGAAAAACTTCTGTTTCTCTGTAAGTGTGTACATTGGCATGAGCTTCCTTGACTCTCCTGTCAGTCTAGGGTAATGCTTTTATGTCAATTCATTGGTTTCTTTTATTGCTTTTTTTTTTATCTTTTGATGACTGGTAGTCTTGAACTGAAGTATGATCTATTTAGTATGGAAAACATATTGTTAAATTGACCAACACTTGACATTAGTATGCACAGTATACCTGGAAGTATACACCATGTGTGTACATGCACACGCTTGGTATACATATCAACATAACTGTTGCGAGCTTCAATGTTTTCAGAGACCAGGTATTTTTAATGGATGGTTTGAGACCTTTTCTATTATTTTTTTTTCCCTGATTGTGGGAGTGAAATTCCCGTGTGTGTTACATGAATGACATCAATAATTGATATCCTTCTGCAAGTTCTCGTCATAGCTTGTGCTATTTTAAATGCTTGGTGTTAGTGGGAATGTTTCATACCTGGGCAAGTGTTTAGAGAGGAGATTTCTGCAGAATTGCCAAGGGAATTTATGCACAATTAATACATAAATGGCATAATAGAAACTTAGCAGAATTGGAGGTAGTTATATTTGAGTAGGAAATAGACCTTTATTAAAGTCCCTTGATGTTGACTTTTTTAGCCTCTGAGTAGCAAGGAATTTAAATTTCACATTTTTTGGAGGAGGAGTGAATTCTCCTCTGAAGTGCCTTGCATAAATTAATAGAAAACTGTTTCATGACTCAGTAATGTGCATTTATTATTCTGCATAGTGTTCTTCATCTTTAGTGGAGATGCCATTGATTCCAGCTGTGTTCTGTGAATAACTTTTAAAATGTGTAATGGATAGTAACAAGGGGAAGAGGAAAAAGGTGTTGAGGCTGCCAGAGGTTGTGAGAGGCAATCCTTGATGGCAGCAGTACGGAGGTTTTTTTTGTGGCTGAATTAAGGTGTTCAAAGCCGTAGAGTCAGAGCTGTGGTGAATTATCCTGACATAGTTGGGGAAAAATGAGTAAACATTTTCTTTTGCACCTGCAGCAAGAAAATGTAATGGTTCCTGTGCCACATTAGATGTGTGCAGATGTGCATAATGCTTCTGTGCACACAATCTGCCCTTTTGTTAATGGGGAACTGTAATTCGAATGGACACCAAATGGAATGATGTCCATTTCCTTTTGTTATAATGACTTTAATGGTCTGCAAATAAAGATTATTTCAAATGTAGATAGCATAAAGCTGTCTAAGATTGAGAAATCTTCCGCTGCTGTTCAGTTGAGTTCCCCTTCACTTCGCTTTTCTTCCTTGCAGCTGACTTGTTACTGAGGTAACTAATAAAGCAGCTGATTTAGGGAAGCAGAACCAGGATTACTTGAAGAACATACTTTTTTTTTTTTTTTTGTCTGCCTCTTAACTAAGTCTTACTTAGATGGGATACACTGTCACTCTGCTCCTGTTACAGATGTTGGTAGGAGCTTTCTTTGTGTCCTTTCACTAAAGGTGTTCAGACTGCAGGCCAAGGATAAGAGCACTTCTTTTAAATGTGATACTGCGTGCTGAGGGGCAGGGCTAGCTAACTTCTCTTGGCATCTCCAGGGAACTTCCCAGCTCCGTTGAGGGAGCTGCACACAGAAAAGGAAACAGTTATTCCTCCACGGTGAGTAACCCTGTGTTCTCCTTGTTCACCTTCTGACTGTTGTCTCTTAATCTCTTATGTCAGTATAGACTGATGGAGCTTAATATGGCAAAAAGTGTTATTGCAATTAGAAGAATGTCCTCTGCTATCAGCTGAGTGGAGTCATGCTAAAAGTTACTAGTTTCTGAAAAGTTGTGTGTGATTGCTGGACTGCACTTATAGGCAGAGGAATGTGTACAGTGAGACTTAAATAAAGTGCCTGTAAATTGTCCATAAGTTGAAAAACAGAAGTGCATCAATTTTTCTCAAATAAAGATGCCTTAGTTTTTGTGCTGTAGCAAGTAAGGGGGTGAGTTCTTCAAAGTTCTCTTTAATTGGTATTTCTTTTCCAGCTGTAAATTTGGACTTTCTTGGCAATTTCTGTATTGTAAACTGTTGATGTAGAATGAAGCACAGTATTGTTTGTACATTGTGCGAAGCATTGTTGTAAGAATTCTGCTCTCAGTATTGACCAGAGTTAAGAAAAGTATTTCATGCCTCTTCCTTTTTTTGTGATCTAACTAAAATGCTTAATTTTCTCTGGTTCAGTGGCTGACACCTAGAACGCTGCATATTATTAGTATGGACCTTAGTCTATGGGCTAGCTGTGTGTTGTATTTTGAACATAACACTTTGATCCTGTTGTAACCTTATTGAAATAATGGCCTTACCTGTGGAGTAATGTCAGGGTGAGTGCAGGGACAGTACCAGGCTAGTTCTTGATTACCAGATGCTGTGTGTTGAGTTTGTTGGTCTGCTCAGGAACCTCAGCTGTAGAGAGAGCTTGAAGTGGTGTTTTTCCTTTGTTTTAAACATTAGATATTTGGTTCAGAACTTGGATAGCTGGCAAAGAACAGCTGAACGCATTCTGCTCTGAGTGGAAAGGAGGCATGAAGATTTGGAATCTTTCTGTAGACTGAGGGAAGACTGGGAAATTGCACTTTAATTTTCCTTGTCTCATAGGTAGCAAAGCCTTATATGAACTCAATTTGTGTATTAATACCAGGGAAAAGCTGCTTAAGGGTAAAAAATATGTGAAAGTACTGTAGAAAATTTGCTACTATGAGCTCATTTACCGATCGACATATCCAACATAATGTACAAAAATTCTAACTGTCTTCAATTGTTGGATTTATCTGCCACCTTTCTTTTTTTAAGGACTTACAGTATTTGGGGTGGGAAGGTTCACATATTTTTCACCCCCAGATGTTAATTTCAGAAATATCACTGCTCTATATCTTCAGTCTGAAGAGATCTGATCTTGGAGAAATACATAGCCAACACTTCCAAAGCCAATTGTGTAGGTGATTCCAAAACAGCACATGTGTTATGTTTCTTCATTCAGGACAAAAGAACAGGGTTGATGTTGGATATTTTGGAAATTGCATTTAGTGGTCAAGTTGTACTTTTAGCACTTTTGCTAGCGCTGAGATCTGGGGGAATAAATAGTAGCAAAACTTTTGGAATGGCTTATTTTCAAGTTAACCTTTTAGCGCTACCAGAAATAAAATGCGGAAAAGAAAATGAAGACTCCACTTTTTCATGTCTTATATCAGTTATGAAAAGGACACGTATAGATTTGTTTGACTTTCGTTGGTGCCGATGTGACTCTGGTTGCAAAGTAGGTTTATTTACTTAAGTTTTGGTTCAAAGTTTTTTTTTCCTTGGGATTGGCATTCCTTTGTCTGGCCCACTTGCTGGTGCTCTTTTTTCAGTCCAACACACTGGTGTATTTTGTCCTTGAAATCTTGAATTTGTTTACTTTAATGATTAGGGGGCAAGACTATAGGTTTAAAAAAACCCAAAACACACAACCCCAAGCATATGTAGGGTATGTTCTTATGTTTTCAAAATTCATTGGCGTGTGATGTCTGACCCTGTATTTTGTGCATTGTTCACATATAGCAAATCCATGAACACTAACAATTCCCTTCAACAAAGTGTTTTGGATCGATAAGTTTGGCCCAAATCGTGGGAAAAGCATGTCTTTATTTTTCGGTATTATTCATAGTGAACTTTATGTAGTATGACTTCTGGTCAGGTTCTGTTAAAAGAGAAATCAGGATTCTAGGTTCTAGGTGTCCTTATGGTAAATGCCTCTCTGACAAACATTCTGACCCATGAATATGATTGGTTTATAAATATTACATTTTACTACTTGTAAATCCTAATGTCCTTGGTGCTACTGGCATGAAATTTAATTTGTTAAAATGAATTGAATGTCAGTGAAACTCACAAAGCTAATGATTTTCATAATGTATAGTAATACTTGGTTTGTTTTTATGCAGTGTCCCAAGTCTGGTGTCTTTGGAAGAGACAAAGCTGTACACTGGTGTCGAATATGGTAAGTGGGTCCTAATTCTGTTCAGACTGATTCTAGGCGTTTTCCATCTTATTTTTTTCTGCTTTAGAAACAGTAGGTTCTTTTTGAGAGTGTAATTTGGATTCTTCACTTTACATTAAATGGGCTTTTTGAGCTAACAGATGAAGTTTTTGTGTACACACAGTTTCATCTTGAGCAAGATATGAGTCTCCTGCAATAACATGGCTAAGAAAGGGAGCCTCGGCTCTGACCCTCAGGTCAGAATGGTTGGGTCTATGTACTTCAACACAGATCAAAGGTGCAGGAAGCAACACCTATCACCCAAGAACTGCACTTGAGAGGCAGAAGGAATCAAAGCATAACCTGCTAAAGGCTGTATCAGCTCCATTAGAATAAAACTGCATTTTGCAGGCTTTATTGTGTGTTAACTATCTTCTGAATGAAGATAGGTTGCTTAAATAAGGAACTGAGGCACACAGAAACTGATTACTGGGCTACAAAATGATTTTAGGTGCTTAAACACTCCTTTTAATATCTGGTCCTGTAGTTTCAAGTGGTGAGTTTGTAACTATTTAACATGTAATGGAGAATGGATTATGATTATTCTGGTTTAAAACATTCCCTGAAGATTGATTCTTCTGTCTTTTGCGTTTTCTGTAGTTTTTATTAGGATTGTATGTTCCCCTTCATGCTTTTCTGTTAGTGGCTTGGTCACCCAATATGCAACAACTGTATCATAGAATTACCAGGTTGGAAGAGACCCATCGGATCATCGAGTCCAACCATTTCTATCAAACACTAAACCATGTCCCTCAGCACCTCATCTACCCGTGCCTTAAACACCTCCAGGGAAGGTGAATCAACCACCTCCCTGGGCAGCCTGTTTCAACGCCCAGTGACCCTTTCTGGGAAAAACTTTTTCCTACTGTCTAGCCGAAATCTCCCCTGGTGGAGCTTGAGGCCATTCCCTCTTGTCCTGTCCCCCGTCACTTGGGAGAAGAGGCCAGCTCCCTCCTCTCCACAACCTCCTTTCAGATAGTTGTAGAGAGCAATGAGGTCTCCCCTCAGCCTCCCCCTCTCCAGGCTAAACAACCCCAGCTCTCTCAACCGTTCCTCATAAGGCCTGTTCTCCAGACCCCTCACCAACCTCGTGCTTGGATATAACAAGATGGTTATGTTTACAGTAATCCATGATGCCATTTCTGAACACTCTTCTCTGCTTTTCCACTTGTTTACTTGTCATTAAATTGCTTTTTATGCTGTTGTATAAGAAAGGTAAATGTTTCATGTTTTCTAGATTTATCAAGAGACAATTATCGGGAAACAATTGCAAGGGTTACAAGGAAATTGCTACGTAAGTTTAGCCACTCCTCTATCTAAAAGCTTGTGCGTTTTGTTTAGCTTTGAAGTATTACTTCATAGATGAGAAGCTTGTTCCATTTGCTTTGCCTATTAATTCTTATATCTAAGCTTTGTAGAAATAAAACTATTGTTAACTTTCAAAGCATTTTTCCTGTCTCATAATAAATTTTCTTCCAATTGCAGGCTATATACTTGATAATTCAGAAGATGATACCAAATCTCTATTTCTAATAATAAAGGTATATTTATAATTTGTAATACTTAAGTCAAGATATATTTTGCAGAATAATCACTCTTTGTCGTAATTTTCTTTCCACAGATTATTAGCGATGTTTTACAGTTCCAAGGATCTCACAAGCATGAGTTTGATTCACGGTGGAAAAGCTTTAATCTAGTGAAAAAATCAATGGAGAACAGGGTCAGTGATTTTAATTTGTAAAGTTTAGGTGGGAGGTGGGAATAGTTCCTAATGTTCCAGAAGACTTTGTTCATATTTTTACTTACTTCCTAATCAGTTTTCGTGTTTTGAAATCTAATTCCTTCACAGGAATATTGTTTTGCAGAGGTCTTGTACCTTTATTTTGAAACATTGAGTGAACAGCTTAGCATTTCTGAATTGTAGTAACCCTCAATTCGCATATACTCGGACCAAAGTCTTAGAGACTTGGCGTGACACTTTGTTCTGGTCCTTGTTAACTGTGAAATTTCTGTGACCAGGGATTCCTTTTGCTTACAGAGTAATAGCCGAATAAAAAACTTTGCCAGGGCAACAAATGAAGGTCGTCTGCCAAAAAGAATTTCTGCATTATATTTGTCTGTTTCTAGAAGGAAGAGTATATATGAGAAATCCAGTCAGTACAAATTACCTGTATGAATATATACAAATCTGAACAAAATTATATATTTCTTTACAGCTTCAAGGAAGGAAGCAGCATATCAGAGCTTTGCTGATAGACAGAGTTATGTTGCAACATGAGGTAACACATTAATTTAAATCTCCACTAACCATGTTACTTGAAAAGCTGATTTGTTATGTCATTTAGCAAAAGGTTCAGTAATTCTGCACTAGTGTTTCTCTTGTGTTTGTGAAATGTAAAAACAGTGTCCTTTATTTGTGTTTTCTGTGCAATTTAGTTGAGAACACTAACGATGGAAGGTTGTGAATATAAAACCTCCCACCAAGAGCTGATCAGAGATCTTTTGTGTTTGTCTACAAGTTCATATGGTCAGGTAAGTAACACGTTTCAATTTAAAAGTGTTGAGTTCCTTGTTAATGTCTTTGGGTTTTCAGGATATTTGCTTTTCAGTTTATTTCTGTGATAATGTGAAGTATTCAGTTACATATTTCTTTTGCCTTAGTTGCCAAGCTTGAAAGAGTTTCTGCTTTAAAGGTAGTCCCCTCTTTGTCAAATAAAGAACTTTAATAATGGAAAGGATGCCAGCTTAGGTTACAGATTTGGGGGATTTTGAGGGATTTAATTCTAGGCTTCTAAAGAACGATTCAATAAAAAATGTCAGCAAGTATGTACTTGGTTGACAGTATTTGGAATGCTAGATCGAGGTTCAGGAAGTAGCTGTGATGGCATCCTAGGTTTTAGAAATCAACACTGGCCCACCTGTTTTGTAGGATTGTGAATACACTGCCCAGTGGGAACACTGTATGTATTTACAAATTCAGATCCATCCACAATGTCTACAGGCTCTTTAGAGTTCTGCTAACTGCATTTGTTATTCTGTTCTATCTGCATGATTTTCAAAATTATCTTAAAAACACAGTGACTCTTCTTGGCAACATAAAGAATTCTCTTTAACATTCTAGATGTTCTCAAGTAAATTCTAGAAACAAGAAGTAAGTTTTTATAAACCATGAGCAAGGGTGAGGGAAGCATGCTATTTACAGCCTTCTACAAATAATTTTGTTCCTGTGCACAAATGCATCATCTAAACTGTGTACATGAGTAACTGAAATAGATAAAGATGTTATTTTGTATAGTATGTTTTTAGTTTAGAAGAGTTTCTAGTAATGTCCCTCTTCTTACAGGTCAGAAGTAAAGCTCAGCAAGCATTCTTCACAGCTTTGGGAACATACAATTTTTGCTGCAGAGATATCATTCCCTTGGTTTTGGACTTCTTGCGTCCAGACCGGCAAGACGTCACTCAAAAGCAATTTAAAGTAATATTTCATTAACTTTTGTTTCATGTCTGCCTTTTGAAGGTGTTTTTATAGGAGAATTTTTAGTGGTGAAGTGGTATTGGCTTGTTTATCAGCCTGACGCTTGGTATTTTCATGGCAAATAGTCATGTGTAAGCTATGCATGACTAGTGTAAGGGATTATTTGGGTTAGATCAGTTGTGCAGAGAAATTTTGTTTATGCATTCCTTATTTCATCATGTGTTCTGATACTGCAAAAATGTATGTTAACACCTAATTTGAAATTAAGAAATGGAAGTTGAGAAGCTGTAATCCAAGGTGGTAAGCAATTCTGTCAGCTGTAGCAGTAGAAGAAATAAACATGAAGTTGATCACCCAGAAAAAGTTACACTAGATTGAGTAGGTTTTGTTACAAAATGCTGGTGCTCTCAGGCCTCAAAATGGTGCTGACACAGCAGTGCCTGATCTGTGCAGGTGTTTGAAAGCATCATCTTCCCCTCCTTCCTCTGCACTGCCCTCAGTCCTGCTGACCATGGAGACGAGTTAGACTGTTGTCATATGGCCAGAACAACAGCTGTGGCTTTTTCTCCTGGTCTAGTTGACTGATTAAATCAGATAGCATGTGATTACATTGTTTGTTTATCTTGTTATCCCATTTCTTGTTTATTAATTTTTTTTCTCCCATCCTTGTATCTCCCTCTGTCCCTGTCTCCTCCCAGATAAGCAATCTACACCTAGTTGTTTTTTTTTCTCAATTGATCCCATTTTTCTACTCTTGGAGCATTTGCTGCCATACCTGAACGTGGTATTTCTGGTGCTACCAGGCAGCCTTAGCTTCTCTGACATTACTGATTTGTTACATAGACACTGCTGTTCTTGTAAAGACTGATCTCGAGAAAGTCCCCACAACTTCCTTCCAACAACTTGTGCAATTTGGCCATTTGTCACATAACCCCCTTTTAATGCCCAGTGAAACCCAGCCCTGCTTTGTTTTGCTGTGTGAAACTCTAGTCAGCTTCTCACACAATCACCTGTCATGTTCACCAAGTTGTGGTGTCCAGTAGTTATCCACATCCTGTTCAGCAGGCATTGTTTCAGCTCTGGGCTTAGTTTAACTGCCAAATGATTTGCTTGCAGTCCAAACATGAATCAGTTCACAGAAAGTCTGGGGTGTGGTACTTGATCACCAAATAGTCTCCTTTATAATGTAGTTTAAAAATCAGTCTGTGGATGAATTAATTGGCAGGGCTTCCAATCTCATTAAAATGGTACTTCAGCATGAAGAGAATTCTGTAAAAAAATCCACAGTGTTTTGACAGTGAGACCACGTAACTGAATGTTTATGATACATCTTCATGTTAGCATACTGTTAAAATTATTTTTTATTCTGTGTGGGTGCATTCTTATGTAGATAACTGTCACTGGTATAAAGCGAACATTGCTATAACTTTTTAAAATTGCATCTTTAATTTTCCAGGGTGCCTTATATTGTCTTCTTGGAAATCACAGTGGAGTATGTTTGGCAAATCTTCATGACTGGGATTGTATCGCACAGACGTGGCCAGCAATTGTTTCTTCTGGCCTTAGCAAAGCAATGTCCTTGGAAAAACCATCCATAGTTAGACTCTTTGATGACTTAGCAGAAAAAATCCATAGGCAATATGAAACAATTGGATTGGATTTTGCAGTAAGTGACAGATTGCTTGGTGTTTATGTCTTGAATTCTGAGAGTATTTGATTACATAAATCATAGATACATACAATGTTTGGGTTGGAAGAGACCTTAAAGCTCATCCAGTTCCAACCCTCTGCCATGGGCAGGGACACATTCCACTCGATCAGGGTACTCAAAACTCCACCCAACGGAGCCTTGAGTGCCTCCAGGGATGGGGCATCTGTGACTTTTCTGGGCAACCTGTGCCAGTGCCTTACTACCCTCACAGTGCTTGGCACTCATTTATATTTGAGGCTTTGTTCTGATGTGGATTGCATCCTGATTTCTGTTGCACTGGAATATAGACCTGTTTTTTTGAGAGTTTCCTGTAGTTGTATTGGAATTTGTAACTTTGTTAACCTCTAAGAAAGTGTTAGGAAAAGGAAATTTAAGTTGCCTTTCAGTGTTAATTAGGATAGGTAATGTTGATCAGGTGTGAAGATGCATGGTGGTAGTACGGTGTTGTCAAGCTACCATTGTCCTTATTTGTAGTACTGTCCCCCTGTGCTAACACACAGCATTCATTGCACCACTACCTCTTACCTCATCAGTGGGTAAGTGGCATGGTACTTATTTTAACAAACGGGTGTTAACTAGTTAAAATCTCTTAAATGATTTCTATGCTTTAATAAATATTGAAATTTGGCATTAGTTTTATTTTGTACTTGAATGGAACGTTTACTTGGAGAAATAAATCTGCTGTGTGAACACAAAAGCCACCTTCCCTGCTTCTTCATGAACTTATCTAAATGGGGACAGGAAATTCTGCACTCTTCGTGTGATCCTAAACTCTCATTTAAAACCAGAAACAAACATTGAATCTTTCAAGCTGCTGCTCAGTCCCAAGTATTTGCGTTCTCTGTCAACAGGTTCCAGAGAAATGTGTTGAGGTAGCTGTTATGCTGCAAAAATCAGAACATCCAAGTTCGAACTTCACAGGTCTTTGTTCAGAAGAAATTCAATTAGGAATTCAGCGACAGAAAGAAAAAAATGCTGAGGCTCTGCGGTGAGTTCAGCTTCCCTTAACGCCAGCTTCCACTGCCTGATATTTACTGTACGTTAAATATAGTAATCCAAAATTGCTAAACTAAATCTTAAGCTCAACAAATTCAAAATGCCAAAGGATTGTTGTGGTGTATTGTCCTTCCTGGCCTGGCAGCCACTTTCCTTTGCACTCCTAGTTCCTTCTTTTTCTCTGTCTTCCCCATTTCTGCTGCATTTACTGCATTGTCTTCACCAACCTTGTATTGAGGAACTTTTATTCTGTTTTTAAATGATTCTCAGTAGCATCTGAATGATTCCCTCTTTCCCTCAGAAACTATGAAAATTTGGTCAACATGCTGCTGGACTGCGTGGAACAAAGAAATCTGTAAGCCTCCCTTTCTGTGCATGAGAATTTTTTTGAGGGGTGGATTGGAGATGGTTACATGAATAAACAGGAATTGCATCTGGAAGTGCAGCTAGCGTGACGAGGACTGAGTAATACATTTTCACCCTCGAGTTAGTTGTCCAAAAGCCATTTTGTCAGTAGCAGTCTTGCATAAAAGAGATTGTGGCTAGCTGTTTGGAGATTTTTTGCAAAGATATCTGCAAAAATTGAATTTCTAGAGGTCTTCATGCATTTGCATATGAATTCTGCTTGCTGAAACAGGAGGATAAAGGCTAGTGTAGGGGAATCTTGCACTGCTGTCTTGTAGGCTAAGACGTGAATGAGTCTTGGATTTATTTTCATTGAGAACTGGATTTTTTTAATATTGGATACCATCACATCTTGGAGTTTGGCTTTGTTGTTAGTTTCACCTGTTATTTTTATAATACATATTTGTTGTGGGGAAAAAAGCTCTTGTTCTGCCAGCACAATACTGACATCTGAATAGATTTTTAATTGGTAGTCTAATATTTGTGTTTAAAAACTTTAGAAGAATACTCCATAGATCTCTCTTTTACATTGAAATGCCAAGATCAAAGAGAGATGATTAACTGAGTGTGTTTGGTTGCACTTACATGTTCTGAGAACACTGGAGGTTTCCCTAAATGACAGTTTAGCTCGTGAACTATTGCAGTGCCATAGAACATTGCTTAAGTTATTCCAAACATATTTACATAATTTCAGTCTCTATAATCATTTCTGTGTAAAAGCAGTACATGCAGATCTGCTACTTATTGTCTGTTTTCAATGTTTATTGTATTTTTTTTTTAGTCCCTGGAAGTTCGAGCACATAAGTATTGGTTTTCTGTCTCTGCTCCTGAGGGATGATAGGATACTGCCTGTCCGTGCCATAAAATTTTTTGTGCAGTGTCTCAACCATGATGCAATTGTCGTTCGTAAGGTAAAAACAACATTATTATATCTTTTTATTTTTTTTAAAAATCAGGTGTTTGTGGTGTCTTGCTGTCATAAAGGACAAAAATTAGGGTGTGTCCCTCTTTACTTTTCTAGCTGTGCATAAATAAAAAGTTCCTAATCTTGCCAGTGCTGTAGCCGTGACATATGATGTTAAGTCTGTGAACTGTGAAAATGTGCAGTGTACCTTTTCATTCTTATTTACTGTAGAATTTTGTAGAGTTTCTTTTGCAGATGTCTTGTTTTTTCCATCTATAGCTTCTTACCCGAAGGGAGCCATCTGTGTGTTATATCTGTACCTTCCATTCTGCTTGTCTTCTCAGCAAAGCATGAAGCCAATGACCACCTCCTTTTTCTTCCTGAAAATGATTATTGGGAAGACTATTGTGGGCTATAAAAATCACTCTTAAGCTATGTCCTGTGTCTCCTTGAGATGTACTTTTTTATGGGAAGTATCAGCCACTGGAGTGACAAAGGTCACTGTGATTTTCACTGGCTTTTTTAGGGCACCAAATAGCTGGCTTAAAATGTGTCAATAATGAGATGATTAGACACATGGTTCTGGAGGTAAGTACATGAAACAGATACATTAATGGCCTTTTCTTTCTTTTAGGTGGCCATCTCTGCTGTGGCTGGTATTCTTAAGCAACTTAAGAGGACACACAAGAAAGTGCCCATCTGCCCTTATGAAATAAGTAGGTTTTATTTAATATAAGAAATGTCTTGCTAATGTTTATCATGCACTTTTTTAAAAGCATGTTATAACATGCTATTACAAGCTTTTCATTTCTCTCTGATTGTTAATGTCTTAAGAAAACAAAACAGATAATGTAATCGGTCATCTTACAGTTTGGTTTGTTTTTAAAGAATGTTATCATTGCAAGTCTCTGTTAAGCTATTCACTTATTTGGAGTGAGTCAAAACTTCAGAGATATGGTCATTCTCCTTTTAGAAAGCCTTGTAATTTGTGAGAATAATTTGTATATATCTTTTTTTAAAATTTCTTTTAATAATTTCAAGTGGAACTTCTATTTAAATTACTAAAGGAATCTCTTCTCTTACTGTTAGTGTTACTTTTAATCTCACACAGCAAATCTTTCTACAGTTTTGATTGGGGGAGGGAGACATAAAAGCCTTTTACATCTTTTGTTAAACATTGTACATTAACACTCCCAGCAAATGTTGTAGGTTTGATAGACTATAAATTGTTCTTTAACTAGGTGGAAGCCCCAAGCCTTCCAGCATTCAGGCTGGTGACAGACCGGATAACCAGTGGTTGCACTATGATAGTCAGAGTTTACCGAAGACTAAGGAAGCTTGGGAGTCGTGTTGTTTTGTGGAGAAGACACACTGGGGATATTACACCTGGCCCCAGTGAGTATCATTAAAGCAAAAAGATAGAATTGTGAGGACCAGCAGAAAAAGTCCTGTGGGAAATTAGATAATGTGTGTTGCATTTAATTTTTTTTAATTGAGACAAAAAAAACCAGAATTTTTCTCCTTTGTGCTTCTTGCTTGTTTTACCACTTGCTGGGTGGCTTTTGTGGAGGTGGTTATTTATTGTTGTTGTGGTTTCCATTTATTTATTTTCTACCTGTGTCTCTTTGGTTTTATGGGTACTAAAGGCATTTATTTCATATGGCTCTTTAACTGCTGGTTTTAAAATTAAGTATACATCTTTAAAAACATTTGCAAAATGTGCAGAGTAATCTATAACTACCAACTCTGGGTTGCTTGGTGCAGTAAAAACTTCATAAATAACAGACTTAATTTTCTTGTACATTTTCTTTAAGTTTCTCTTTTGGAGATGATGACGAATCCTACTCAATATAGAGAATATGAAAATTTATCATAAGCTTTGTTTTCCTTTGAAACATGCGTTAATGTTTGTTTTTTTTTTTAAAAAAAAAATATTCAGAACTATGACAGTTTATGCTCCAGCTGAGCATCAACCAAAGCTTGGGCGAAGGAGAGATGAGTTGACAGAGGTAACGGCTTCAGCATGTTTCAGTCTTGTTATTTTAATACTACTTCTGCTTTCTTTTTTTTTTTAATATTGTCGCCTGATTACTGTATAGCTGTATGGATATAATCATGTTTTTAACAAGCAATAAGTCATAACTATTCAGAAGCCTAGATTCCCATAGGACATTTTTAATCAAATTTTCCTCCTTCTTTTTCATAATTAGTGTATTAAGCATGCAAGAAGAAATTATTTTAATGTATTGCAGCTTCTCCATCAGTGATCATGGAATGATTGTATTAATGATCACTATCTTGTTCCCTTTCAAGCCTTTATCAGAGTTCAGAACAAGGCAATTAAAGAGAGTAAGAGTGACTACTTTGTAGGGATGTTGTCCTAATGCAAGAGAAGACAAATCATTAATAAAAATAAAAGTTCGAAGTCTTGCAAAACATTACACAATATTCCTTATGAAACGAGAGGGCAAATGCGTAGGTGAGGCATGCTTTTGCCAAAAAAAAAAATTAAAATGGAAAATGCAACCTGAGAAGATTGGGATATCACTGTGGCAAGCATCTCAAAGCTAATCCTTTTGTTTTTTTTTTTGTTACAGGCAGAACAAATTATATATGATCACTTTTCTGATCCCAAGTTTGTCGAGCAGTTAATAAAATTTTTGTCTTTAGAAGACAGAAAAGGAAAAGACAAATTTAATCCTCGCAGATTTTGCCTCTTCAAGGTAACTGGAGTTCAGTAACCAGGTTGCTCCCTTTTTGCAGATAATTGTTGAAGCGTGGAAGAGCCATATGCTTCTCAGCTTATACCCCGCTGTTGTAAAATGTTCATTTTTTAAAGGCATGCAGCTGTGATAAATCCTATTAGTCCTATCTTCTGATTAACCACATAGGGAAACTTATTCAGGGTAATAACAAAAGTATACAGGATGCTTGTATGCAGTTCTGTTATGTATTAAGAGCAAAGTAATTTCACTTAATGCATATTCACATCTCAAGCAATTTACAATCTTATGTTCTTCTTAAGGACAATAGTTTAAATAGATAATTATTGAAGACACTCTTACATCTTGTTTTATAGGGCCTTTTCAGAAATTTTGATGATGCCTTCCTGCCAGTTCTTCAGCCCCATTTAGAACAACTCGTGGCAGACTCTCATGAAAGCACCCAGAGATGTGTAGCTGAAATCATCGCTGGTTTAATAAGAGGTTCTAAACACTGGACATTTGAGAAGGTGCTGAAGTAATGGTTTTGAGTGATTCGTGGAAGTTAAGGAATAGCTTTGAATTATTATATAAATGGAATGTATAAAATTCAGGGCTTTTAATGTCACTTATGTCCAAGAGAGGACTGGAAAATGTTGCAGCACTTAGTGCTTCCTTGCCAAACTTTGAGCACAATTAATAGCTTGATGTAGTGCCTATGTAATACTACATGTTAGAGAATGCTTCAAAATTAAAACTAAGAACAGTTTACTGGTAAAGAGATAGCAAAGTTGACAGGGTTTGCAATTTCTAGTTACAATAAATGCTAATTTTAGCTCAAACTATTACATCCTTCTTTAACCTAAACCTAGCTGTCTGCGTTATCTTTAACTGAATTTCTATGCTGAAAAGTAATTCTGGGAGAATAATTTCCTAGATAAAAAAATAAATTTTAAAATCCACAAGGAGAGGGAGTACTTAGAGTGTAAAGGACTGCTGCCCTACCAAAAGCAAAGCATATGCAGTCTCTGATACAGCTGTGATTAAAGCACCATGAAAATGGTGCACTCATAGTCCACAGGATTTCTAAACACCTTGCAAACAAAATTGCAATGATTCCTGAAGTCTTACCTCTGGTAGTATGTATTTATTTTCATAAATAATACTAGAGCTGCTTCCCGAGTCAGTATTGTTTTTCCATTATTTGAAACAATGGAAGGAGTTGTGTTCACAGAGGTTAGATGACCATTTTGTCCTTAAATAGACAAATCTTGTCTTTTGCCTTTTTGCTGAGCAGGTGGAAAAACTTTGGAAGCTTCTCTGTCCATTGCTTCGAACAGCTTTGTCCAACATTACAGTGGAAACATACAATGACTGGGGCACATGCATAGCAACCTCCTGTGTAAGTACCACTTTTTCAGTCTTATAAAGCTGTATCCAGACAGTGAAGTTTTACAGATAACATGTAAATTAGAGCTTTATTAATATTTGCGTGTTTTTTATCATCTAAGCCAAGACCTGTAAATACAGTATAAAAATAATATTAATTTAAAATTCTATAGCTTTTTTTGGCAATTCTGCTCTCTTCTGCCCTTTTGCAGACAGTTTAATATAACATTTTAGAGAATCGAAGTAAAAACTTAGTTTTCCTCTTCAGCAGTTTAGAAGAGCTGTGTAAGGTTAGTGAGTGATGTTAATGTGTGTGCTTGCTATGTGTTCAATTTTTGTAGGAATTTTTAAAGTCAAATTACACATTCTTGCTTCAGAACTGTGCAGCATAGCCTTATGCTGTGAAAACTAAGTCTCAAATTATCCTCTAACATACAATAAGATTTCTATATGTTCCGGTGGACTGGGTGTCATAGTGTCAGAGAAGCAGGGTGAATGATAGGCCACAAATATTTTGGATCAGTAACTCTTTGAAATCATGCAGTAAAAGTCAGCATAGTTTGTCAGCCAGAGCCCTGGCACTTAATCAGCAAGATCCAGGCATGATTATTCATATGTCAAAAAAAAAAAAGGTTAAATTCCTTCTATTCTTATTATTGTGTTTACCAAATAATTCTAACTGTGTATGGTTTCATTGGTTTTCCTCGTACTGAGGTTCACTGTGAAGAGATATTTAACTTTGCACTTGCTTAATAGAATAAACCCAAGGCACACAAAGAAAATCTCTGTTGAAACTTCCCTTGTTTATATGTTATTTACATTTTAAAAACACCGGTTTGGTTGTATCTCTGGTACCCTTTTTTTTTTTTTTTTTTTCAGGAGAGCAGAGATCCTAGGAAACTGCACTGGTTATTTGAGTTGCTGCTGGAATCTCCATTGAGCGGTGAAGGAGGATCATTTGTAGATGCATGGTAAAATTAACTTTAACTGTTTTATTGTGGCTGATTGAAGGAGGAAATAAAGCACGGATAAAATCTATTGAGAGCATATTGTGCTAGCTGACTTGTAGAAACAGGGAACAAAGCACTGCTTTCCAATTAGCTTTCCTGCTACAATGCCAGTTTCTTCTTTTTTTTTTATTTTTTTTTTTTTAGTATAATTAGAAGTAGCTAACAAAATGTGAAAGTTTGGAACTGGCATAGCAGCAGTAATATTGTTTCATATGGTAATTTTTACCCATCTTTGCATGCTGTTCACACAAAGACGCTTTTATGCACTGATGCACACAAAACATTCCAAAACAAGGCCTGGGGCGGGGGACTGGGGAATAGAGGAACAGTTTTGTATGACTAAAAACCTTCTGTTCTGATTTCTAGCCGACTTTATGTACTACAAGGTGGTCTTGCACAGCAAGAATGGAGAGTACCAGAGCTGCTGCATAGACTGCTGAAGTACTTGGAACCTAAACTCACGCAGGTTTACAAGAATGTTCGAGAGAGAATAGGAAGGTCAGGTTTTCTTCTGAAGTTCTTGGATTCTTTTTTCTCTTAATTTTGTTTGAGTAGTTGAGTATCTAAGGAATTACACTGAAGTGATGAATGCTTATCTCTGTGCATTAATACTGGTAATAGAAATCAGCTACACTTGTTAAAAGACATGCTTAAGAAACTTCCGATGACTTCTCTGTTCTGTCTTTTTATTGAATCTGGCCTGTTATGTTCATGTATGATATCTCTAAAGCTCTCACACCCCAACAAATACACACTGTGACCCCCAAAAAACACAGAAAAAAAACCCACAGGAAAAAAAAACAAAATGGGAAACACAACGCTACCACTCAGAAGCTGTAAATGTTCTGTAAATCATTCTCAGCATATTTTAGTAACTTAAAAACTCGTTGTCGATCTCTTTGGAGAAGAGAGGAGTTGCCTCTTCTTAGTGACTGTCTTACCCTGCTTGGTTCAAATATCTACAAAGAGGATATTTGAAATATGTGTTTTTAAATAACCAAAGTGAAGATAAGATGGATTTTTCTATAAATATTTAACTTCAAATTTGAACAAATTGATCTTGGATCACTTTTACCTGCAATTTCTGTATGGTAGTCAGGCTAACTGAATGTTTGTGCTTTCTTTATTTGCTCTTTTAGTGTTTTGACCTACATATTCATGATAGATGTTTCCTTGCCAAATACTGCTGCAACTAAATCTCCTCGTGTCCATGAATTTACTACCCGGATACTTGAAAATCTTAAACCCCTTATGGAAGCAGATGAAGAAATTCAGAATCACGTTATGGAAGAGAACGGAGTTGGTGAACAAGATGAGCGAACTCAGGGCATTAAACTCTTGAAAACTAGTGAGTTACTTAGTGAGATTAAGAAATGGAGGGTATTTTAAGACATGATGATGAGGTCTGTAAATCATGTATTTGCAGTATATAATTTTCCCTCTTAGATCTGTGCTGCAACAAGGTTTCTGTTGTTTCAGGATTGAGATTTATAAAGTCAAACAGTAGTATAGGTCCATTGTAACATGGTAATCTCCCAGAAGAGTCTTGCAATAAATTGGGTCTATAATTTGTTTGGGGATTAATACTGGTTTTTATCTTCTTAATTAGTGGTCATTTCTCTCTTACAAAACAGTTCTGAAGTGGCTGATGGCGAGCGCAGGACGGTCCTTTTCCACAGCTGTCACAGAGCAGCTCCAGCTTTTACCCTTATTTTTCAAGGTATATGCTTTAATTGCTGCTTCATTAGTCCTGTTTTATTAAAAAGAGCTTTTATGCATGTAGCGAAGTTATAAGGAACTTTTAAAATAAAGTAAAAGGCCAAACAATAGTGGTAGTAAACTTGCACTCTGAGGAGGACCAAATGGGTTGTTTTTATGCTTATATCTGCTTACAGCTGATAATGCAGCCTGTCAAATGGTTTCCTGACAGTAATGACTTGTAGGTGAATGCCCTGTACATGTGTCATTTGAGGGAGGAGAAAATGTTTAATTCAGGAGAGAAGTGTTTACTTCATTAATGTACATATGTTCTGACATTTACCTTTAGTTGTTTTCTCTTGTTCCATGATTACGGAATTCTTTTGAAATGCTCGTCCTTTTCTTTGTTTTCCTTGCTTCTCTAATCCTTGTATTCTTGTATGAAGCTGACTCATTCAGTGTTTTATATCTGATGCTGCAAAGCATATGTCTAACTGATAGAAACATCAGTGAGTTATGCAATAATAATGAACGTGACCACTAAATAAAGCTTTATTTATGTGAAAGTGAACTTCATAGCTTTTTCTCAGTTTTGGACCTACATCAAAAATACTAAATTAATTGGATTTGATAGCAAAAGAATTGCAGTGGGAAACCAAAGTCTTAGCAGCACCCATTTAATCCTCCTCAAGAGCTTAAGAGTAGTCGTAGTGTTCAGATAAGTAAAATGTGTGCAAGAAAAAGATCTGATGATTCTAATCCACTTTTTTCAACAGCTTATAGCTGAGAATATTTTAACATGTTTTTCCAATGTAACCTAATCTTTCAGCATTATATTGATTGTATTTCTCCTAGATATAACTTTCTTTTCATAAGAATTACCTAGAAAGTTTCAGGGTTTTGCTGTTAGCACTGCTTATTTACTAACACTAGCTTTTCCCTCCTCCCCTCTGATCTTATTCTGTAGATTGCACCGGTAGAAAATGACAATAGCTACGATGAGCTCAAAAGAGATGCTAAGATGTGTTTGTCATTAATGTCTCAGGGTTTGTTGTATCCTCAGCAAGTGCCTTTGGTACTTCAGGTGCTAAAACAAGTGAGTACAGTCCAAAGAGATTAAAGCTCCTTGTCATCTGATGTGCTCTGTGTGGTGTTTTTTTCGTTTGGTTGGTTTTTTTCTTTTTATGATAATACAGTAGTTGTGATTTGAAGAGAATCAAATACTATTTTCTCAGAGCTGAAAGAGAAGAGGTTTAAAAGTGTTTTAAAATGCTTAGAAGCAGTTTCCCCACTTCCAGGCATTTAAACAACTTGTATCTTGATAAAAAATTGAACAGTATTTTAATAAATTAAAATTTGATTCAGTTTAAGTCAAGCACATCTCCTCATGAGAATAAGAATTCAAAATCCAGTTTCAAAATAAGTCATCATATAAAGAACTGCCCTTATATCTCTGCCATTTTCTAGTTTTACAGTATCTTTATCAACTGCTATTAGTTTCTGAAAAACAATGCAAGCAAAAATGCACTATTTTAAATTGAATGATTCATTCCATATACAATTTGTCGCACAGGAAGGTTTTTTTTTTGTCCTCTAGTCATTAATGACTGATCTATAGCAGTAAAAGCACCTGTTGCAGGACATTGGTGTAAGCTGTACACACAGCCAGAATAGTAACTGCAGCGTTGCAAGACAGGCTGCACCCATGCCAGATGCTTTCAATACTTTGGACTTCCATAGAATCATAGAATCACCAGGTTGGAGGAGACCCACCAGATCGAGTCCAACCATTCCCACCAATTTCTAAACCATGCCCTTCAGTACCTCATCCACCTGCACTTTAAACTTCTCCAGGGAAGGGCAAGTCAACCACCTCCCCGGGCAGACAGTTCCAGTGAAGAATTTTTTCCTTATGTCAAGCCTGAACCTCCCCTGGCAGAGCTTGAGGCCATTCCCTCTTGTCCTGTCCCCTGTCACTAGGGTGAAGAGACCAGCTCCCTCCTCTCCACAACCTCCCTTCAGGTAGTTGTAGCGAGCAATAAGGTCTCCCCTCAGCCTCCTCTTCTCCAGGCTAAACAACCCCATAAGCCAGTAGAGGTCAAAGTAAAGGAACTTGAAAAAATTTGGCTTTCCAAATCCAGTGTATAGAATACATATACTCAAGCAGAATGGAACTCCTGGTTTATCTGTATCTGCCTTATGGCTGATGTCAGCAATCAGTCAAAGGGAGAAATGTGCCTACTTTGTCCTTTACTATGTTAGGTATCTGTTAAATCACGATAAGCTTTGGAAGTCGAGCCAATAATAAATTACTGGCTAAATTATATTTGCATGCATTGGAAATTTAGAAGTGTATGAAACAAAAATTTCTGAGTGAGGGAAGTTACTTGAAACTCTCCCCAGAAAGTTTAGATTAAATATTGTTAGCTTCACATTGGGTGTCTGCTTTCTTTCACCTTCTTGTTTTCACTTTCTTACTTATTTTTACTTGCAGACAGCAAGAAGCAATTCTTGGCATGCTAGGTATACCATATTAACCTACCTCCAGACTATGGTGTTCTACAATCTTTTTATCTTTCTCAACAACGAAGCAGCAGTCAGTGACATTAGATGGCTGGTTATAAAGCTCCTGGAAGACGAACAGCTTGAGGCAAGTCAGACCTTTTCTGAAACGCTTTGTTTGACTGGTTTCTTGTCCTTGTCAAGTTTTATGAAAAAGCTACCAGTTATGAATTAATATAGCAAGTGTTTCTGGCTTTGCACTCTTTCTATTTTGAAAACACAACTAGCTTTATATGATTCCTTTCTTTCATATTCTATGTTTTGCTTTTAATATTCCATTCCAAGAAAACAATTGTTTAGAAAATACTTAATTAGTGATTTTTAGGAGTTCCATTGTCCTTAGGGATTTTCAAGGGAATGGAATATTGCTTTGTTTCATTTTTGATTTAAACATAGCTGAAATAGGGATAGTATCATTGTGCTATTAATAATTGTGTGGGTATTGCTAGAAAATTCAACTTCTGAAATGCCTTTTTGTTGGAAAACTGTATAAAAACACTACTTATTACCCTATAGGTCTGTCTCCCATTTAATCATAGCATCTTATTAAGGACAGAAATACTTTTTTATACATCCAGCTCACTAAAGGAGTATTTCTTTAGTTATAAGTAGATTTTTCCTTAATTTTCGGAAGATGCATGCATAATAGAATTTGTCTAGCAGGTGCTGTGCTTATGGTGGTAACACGATTCAAAAAGGTAATAGCTGTAAGCTTACTTGTCAGTCTGACAAGTTTTTGAATGCCTCTTGATCTAGTGATGCTCTAGTATATACAAATGGAAGGAGATAAAATCCCAAATGGTGGCTGTGGTACATGCACACTGTTGAAGATCTCAGAGAACCCTGCGCTTTCTTAAACAGAAGTGCTATTGGGATCATAAGCATGTTTTCAGGGCCAAAAAAGAGGGTGCCTGATGTTTTTCATAGTCTTGTTTGTCAAGCTTCTAAAAGCTGAGGGGAATGACAGAAGTATTTTATTCTGTTTTCAAGCAAACCTTCAGTTCTCTAATTATGTGAATTTAAGCATTTTTTTTATCATGTTCAAGCACAGTGAAGAGTCTTTTGTGTTGACCTCCAGTCTTGTTCCATTTACACTGTGCCATTGTTTTCACTGCTTTTTTTCTGTTGGCAAATACCAATTAAATCCTCCTTTTGAGTGCATGGATGCTTTTTTTCCTTTTTAGAAGCTGGGAGACTTGGAAGTGTTACCTTTTTGCCAAAACAAAGCCCCTGGTTCAGGTTCCCCTGTGAAGCTACATTTTAAACAGTTGTTAAACCTGAGATGTGAAGCCTGGTTTTGTGAACAATCAATTGGAAATCATTTGTATATGCAAATTAAAATTTCTAGCTTAAGGTTTGACTTTACAGTATCTTACACTACTCTGCCAACCACACCTGTTTCAGTGTTCAAGTGAGTTCTGTGTTGTCTTTCTACGTGGCTGTTTATTACATTGAGCTGGAAAGCAGCAGCTTGCAGTTATTGCCCACAGCACTCAGAACACTTACCTCATAGTCTCATCATTTTGAAAAATACCTTTTATTCACTTTAATACAATTTATCTAGTTATTTTAGATGTACAAAATTATTCTTCTGCACTACAGAGATGCAAATCAAAAAAGCTTATCTGCGTTCATAACCTCTTATGATCACATAGTTACCATGGAAGCTTTCATTTTGCTTTGAAAAGTGATCTCTTTTGATAATAGTTCTATCAAGTTCTATATTAGGTGATAATAGAGCTATCATGTTCATTCTTGATAATAATTGGCGAGATGCAGTATCTTGCAGAGTAATTCATATGTAGTTTTTTAATGCTGGATTTTTAAAATGAGTGGGCTGTCAATAGAATCCTTACCTTTAACTCATATTTGGAGTCTTTACCCTGCAGGGCTGAGACTTTGTTTCTTAGATTTAAAGATTTTTTTTTTCCATGTATTTATGTATTTTGATACAAAGGTGCCAGACCTAATGATTCTGCCCATGTTGTTCTTTGCTTTTAGTATATAGTTTGCACTTCTAATGGTGCTGGAATTACTGTTCGCTAACTTCCTGGTGGTTTCATATCTTTTCCTGAAATTGTTGCAACAGACCTCGATTAACAACAATTTTGGATCACGCTAAATGTCAAATAGCAATGGGACTGCAATGAGAAGTGAACTTGCATCATAGAATGGTCTAGCTGCTGTTGAATGCAAATTTCATGCATCTAGGTTTAAACACAGATCTCTAGAATTGAAGAAAGCTTTTCTTAAATGGTATTGTGAGAAATTCTGAAAGTCAGAGGTGTCACAGAGCTGATGGAGTGCTGTGAATGTTAGAGCTAAAGTGACCCTGCAACTGATAAGGAAAAAGGATACATACAGTCCTGAAAAATCATGTGTCTGTATACAGCAGTATAACCACTACTGAATATCACGTCTGATTTTCATGTAATGTAGACAGTTGGAGAGAGTTGCAGGAAAGACTTGAATCTTGGGCAACACATCTTGTACTACATAATTCTGTTTATTCAGAAGTAGAGGAAAAGTGAAAATGAGTGTATGCAACACGGAGTTAAGGTTGAAGTCATAGCCTCGTTGATCTGAAAACATTTTTCTCACAGTTTTCTCAGACGTAATTTTATCTAGGAATCTCCCTGGATAGGTGCTACATAAGTTTGTATTTTTACAGACCGATGTACTGAATACTTACGTCTCATGTCTTGATAATCGTTTTTCATATTACACTGCAGTAATGAGAGTATTTTCTCTTTATGTAAGTACATTCTTTGGTTTTGTTCTGAAATTGTTGTGGTTTTGTAGACCTCAGCCAGTCAATTCTGACCAAAAAATAAAAAAAAAAACAAACTCAAACCACACTTAATTGAAAGAGGATTCCTTTGCTGCTTCTCTGGAGTTTTTATATTTTTTTTAGTTGTCACGCAAGTGTGATAATCTGCAAATTATTTAGTCTCAGATGTTGTGATGAATGATTAGCTTGTTAATGGTTGATTTTAAAGGCTTTGCTTCTAGGTGCTCATTGCAGCAATGCGTTCCTTTCAGTTAGGTTATTAATTTAGAAATTAAAGTGATTTTAATACAGCGGATGGTGATGTAAGTGAATACAGCTCATTTTGGGAGCTTGCTCACTTTTACAGCCAAGCTTCTTTCTATTCTAAGTCTTCCATTAGCACATCAGATTTCATTTAATAGCTTAGTTCTTAAGAGACTTACAAATTGCTGATAAACAATACTGGCAAACTTGCATCCATACTCCTTTTTGCTGTTAACGAAGTAGATCATGTTTGAATAATGTGTTGTAGAAATTTAAATGGAATGAAGTGAAGTCTCAAGAGTTTATTGTTAACTTAGTGTGTTCAATTATCACAGTCCTTGCAGCTATACTTATTGCTTTGTGGAGGTTCAGAACGTTGTGTTCAAGGATGTAATTTATTATAATTTGCTGCATTGGATTCAGAGTGTTGGTAGGTGTTTATGTTCCAGACAGACAAATGTTCTGTTTACAGTTACACATAACAGTATGTACTTACCATAAAACTGGCAACTGCTGTCAGTGTTTCAATGAGTTGATTTGGTTTTCAAGTTTTGAAATAATGGGAGGTTTTTGTCAGCCTGCTATTTTGAAAGCAGAAGTGATTTTTGGAGGGACTCCAATGTAACTGTTGTCTTATAGAACTATAACTTTATGGGTTTGGAAGATTTGAGTAGATGAGATAAATTAGTAGAACTGATTGATACAGTTGCTTTTGAAAGCAAGTGATTGAATTGTCTCTACTTGCAATCCACTATCAATGTGTTGTGGCTGTTTTTAAAAGGAATTGAAGAAGTGATCTGTGTTTTGAATGGTCTGACAATTAGATGAAAATTTATTTTAGTCTTGTTCTTTTGGCTTCTGAGTTACCAAAGAGAAGAATATTTTTCCAGTCTGGAATTCTGCTTTTTATTGATGAAGTGAAAAGGACTGGTACTCAGGACAACAAAGTAAATAATGCTGGAGTGTTATAGAACCGAGTTGTTGACCATAAACCACTGAAGCTCATTGTCGTTGCTTATTAATACAGTATCTGTGTGTATCTCAGGTAATTCTTATGCTGTGGGTAGGACAGAATCAGTTTTGTCTCATGAACAAACCGTCTGCCTTCTCTTGGAAAGGCTTTTTTGCCTTTTTCAGGTTCTAGCATCTCCGTGTACATTTAAGCAGGAAGACCAAATGCTTTTGAATAAAGTATGCTGGTAAAACTCATGTTAATAGAGAGACTATTAAAGATTTTGTAAAGCAGGTTAATTATTTGAAGTGGGCATCTTGATCTCATTCAAGTGTTTTTAAACTTTCTAAGGCTAGATTAGTCTGTCATTAAGTCTTGATAGTGGAGCTTAATGACATTATTTGCTTATTAATTTGTTATGAGCCATACAGTACACTAGTAGTAATTTATGATCTGTGAAATAACAGGATAATATTTTAAAGACTTCTCTCAGGTAGAATTTGGTAACTTTACCTGGGTGGATGTACTTAAAAGGATAGTAATAGCATAAATACATAGAACCATAGAACAACCAGGTTGGAAGAGACCCATCGGATCATCGAGTCCAACCATTCCTATCTAACACTAAACCAAGTCCCTCAAGACCTCATCCACCTGTGCCTTAAACACCTCTAGGGAAGGTGACTCAACCACCTCCCTGAGCAACCTATTCCAATGCCCAATGACCCTCTGTGTGCATGTATGCTTAGTAATGGTGGTGTGTGCTCTCTCTGATTGTAGGTCAGGGAAATGGCTGCTACCACACTAAGTGGTCTACTACAGTGCAATTTTCTCACAATGGATGGTCCTATGCAGACACATTTTGAACAGCTGTGCAAGATGAGGCTACCAAAGAAACGAAAGCGAGACCTGGGTTCAGTGGTGGATGTGATTCCTTCTGGCGGTAAGAAAATTGCTTTCAGAATTTAATTTCATAGGACCGTAGAATCACTGTGTTGGAAAAGACCTTTGAGATCATCAAGCCCAACCATTCCTGCCCACTACGAAGTCATGTCCCTAAGCACTTCACCTGCCTGCCTGTTAAATGCATCCAGGGATGGTGATTAAACCAACTCCATGGGAAGCTGTTCCAGTGCCTGGTAACTCTTGTAGTGAGGATTTTTTTTCCTAATGTCCACTCTGAACCTCACCGGTGCAATTCTAACCAATTCCCTCTCATCCTGTCATCTGTCACCTGGGAGAAGAGACCAGCACCCACCTCTATAAGACCTCCATTCAGATAGTTTGGAGACAGTGATAAGGTCTCCCCTCAGCCTTTTTTTCCTAGGCTAAAAAACTCCAGTTCCCTCAGCCACTCCTTGTAAGACCTTGCTCTCCAGCCCTTTCACCAGCTTCATTCCTCTTCTCTCAACATACTCGAGCGTCTCAATGTCTTTCTTGTAGTGAGGGGCCCAAAACTGAACACAGGATTCGAGGTGTAGTCTCACCAGTGCCAAGTGCAGGGGGACAATCACTTCTGTGGCCCTGCTGGCCACACTGTTTCTGATACAGACCAAGATGCCATTGGCCTTCTTGGCCACTTGGGCACACTGCTGGCTTATGTTCAGACAGCTGTTGACCAACATCCCCAGGTCCTTCTCCTCCAACCAACTTTGCAACCAGTCTTCCCCAAGCCTGTAGCACTGCATGGGGTTGTAGTGCCCCAAGTGCAGGAATCTCCACTTAGCCTCGTTGAACCTCATACTGTTGGTCTCAGCCCATCAGTCCAGGCTGTTCAGATCCCTCTGTAGAGCCTCCCTACCGTCAAGCAGATTGGCACTTTCTCCCAGCTTAGTGTCATCTGTGAACTTGCTAAGGTTATATTCAATCTCTTGATTTAAGTCATTGATAAAGACATTGAACAGAACTGGACCCAGCACTGAGCCCTAGAGAACACTGCTCGTGACCTGCAAATTTACAGCATAGATAACGAATAAGAATACATTATTATTTACTTTTTTGATTTTTTTTATTATGTATTTCTACATTATTAATTTTCCAGAATTAAGACTAAAGAAATTTCCTATGCGCACAGTTTGCATAGTTAAGAATGCAGATTTATGAGGCTTAGCTATTTCCTCAATAAACAAACTTCTTTAGCTGTCTCAGCATAATTGCACTCATTACTCACCTTACCTTCTATTTTTTATTCTACCAAGCATTTATGCATCTGAGTCACGTTTATTTGACCTGAAAGGACTGGGTTTCCATATTGTCAAATAGTTTCAGTGCTTGACAGAATATTCAGAACACTGAATGAGGGAACAATGGAGATGCAGCTCATTCTTCGACAGAAGGAGGCTTTTTTGAAATGTTTATAAAGTATGCAGCAGATGCAGACTAAATTTTTTTTTTTACATGGTGTCACATTAGAAATGGAAGATGGAGTCATAGAACGAAGCTGTGTAAGAAAGCAGAAGCGATTTTGAGATCCATATGCTTGTGTGAATTTGTTTGACTGTATGGTTTTTAGAATGATCAGGTTCTCTGTGTAGAAGCTAGAGATCTGTGTGTTGTGACAGTGTTGTTAGTGGGTTTTGTGGGTTTGCTTTTTTTTTTTTTTTTTAAATTCAGGATCCAGACTTACTCAATTAGATAGCCAGGAAGAAATTCTTTACTGTGAGGGTGGTGAGGCATTGGCACAGGCTGCCCTGAGAATTCGTGGCTGCCCCAAGAAGTCGTGGCTGCCCCATCCCCTGAGGTGTTCATGGTCTGGTCAGGTGAAGCTTTGAGCAACCTCATCTAGTGGAAGGGGTTGGAAATGGATGAGCTTTAAGGTCCCTTCCAACCCAAAGTGTTCTATAATTCCGTGACTGACTGTTAGTGTCAGTATGGTAATCTCATTAGATCACCTCTGTTTGATACAGAGGCTCTCTTCAGTTATTCCCATGAGTTAAAAATAGCCTTATTTTCACTGATAACCAATTTTAAGTTTGGCTGTGTCATTAAGAAATGTCTTAGACAAAATAGTTGCACCTTGCCAAATATAAATGAATATCCTGCAATTGCAGACTTGGTTAAACGTCATGCTGGTGTACTAGGACTTAGCGCCTGTATTTTGTCAAGTCCCTATGATGTACCCACCTGGATGCCACAGCTCTTGATGGATCTCAGTGCCCATCTTAATGATCCTCAGCCTATTGAGGTAAAAATACTTGTATCGTTTTTTCTGTTTAATTAGTCTAAAATATGCTTGGCTCATTCTTGACTCCTTATTCTTAGAAAAAAAATAGGAAGTTATTAAGAAACTTAGTTTCTGCTGCTTTTTATTGCATGGTTTCAAATCTGTTTTAAGTCATGGACTGCTGTTAAGTATTTTTGGTGGTAGTTCTGTTCTTGCTTTCGAATTTAAAGCATAAACAGAAAGCTGCAAGAACAACACTTATAATGAGGGAAAAGTCTTTGTTAATTAAAAATGTCACTTCTGTGTCTGCACAAAGAGATAGAATTGGCATTCTACAAAATATGAGCCTGAACCAAATAATCACATTTGAAATTTTTAAAGCAAGGTTCTATAAGCAACCCTAGAAACAAGTTTCTAAAAAACACCTAGCTTTAATACCATGTTTATTTTCAGTCTGTCTGTACAGTTTTGTTGGCCTTTGCTGTTTTGACCAGACTAGTGAGCTTATGGCTGGAGAATAGCTTAAATTTAACAAACTTTGCTATGGTGTGCTTATCTGTATCAAGAAAATGAACGGATTGGACTTTTCTTTAGTTAATTTAATTATAGTTATTTTAATAACAGAAGATAGTTTTCCTCTGATTCATTTCTTCTATGCACCATATGCAATTCATCCACTTCTCATGTCTGGAGACCCAAAGCATTGGTTTGAACTGCACAAGGAAGAGGGGAAAAGCATTTCATTTACACTTTATAAGAATCTGTTAATTTTTTCAAACTCAAAATTGTACGACAAAGTCCATTTATATAAGAATATTGGGGTCATGACACCAGTAAAAGACTTTAACAAGAACTGCACAAATTATAATACTGGGGAACTGGGCTGAATTCTCCAGAGCCCTTCTAAGCTTCATAAGAGGTCGAACACTGCACTCTACTCAGCAGAGGGGTTGGTTTTTTTGGGTTTTTTTTTTGTTTTTTTAATTATTCAACATCTTTTCTTTGTCATGGAGCTTAAATCCATAACTGATAGACCTTGATTCTGATTGTCTGCTATGTAGATGACTGTGAAAAAAACGCTGTCCAATTTCCGGAGGACCCATCATGACAACTGGCAGGAGCATAAACAGCAGTTCACAGATGACCAGTTATTGGTGCTTACTGACCTCTTGGTTTCACCATGCTATTATGCATAGACAGGTATGTTTATTTGTTTTGACGTAAATTGACAGAAACATAAGTCTTCTGAAGTTTACTTTAGCTCTCTAACCTAGCATGGAGTAGGAAAGAATCTCAAGCCACAGGGAAAGTGCTAAGTCCTGTGCACCTCTGTGATCTGCTCAAGATCAGATTTATTTTGTGAGATATTCTGTGTCTTTGGGTGTGTACCTGTTGTGTTTTGCTAAGGAATTTACACTTGTTTTCTTGAATGTTCATGATCCTTTTCTCCATTTTCTGCCAGTTGGCTGCCTTGTAAATGTCAGGCAGATTCACTAAAGGCAAAGTACTTGCTACTTTGTACCTCTGATGCTTCTGAAGACCTTAGCCTACAACTTAGTCCAGTATATCATCTACATCTTGCGATGGGGAATGACTATGACAGCTACCAAACTGTTTCCTCTTCCACATTATGGCTTTGCTACCAGGTCTCTTCATACAGGCATGTCCCCAAAGAGTGAATCCATTCCTGGAGTTTCTCTTTGTTACGCTACAAGATTTTGATCTCTGTTGTATAGTGATGTCTTGTGACGGTATTCCAAAAGAAATTTAATTTATATATTCATTTTGTTCTGTGGTAATAGCATGAGTCGATCTTGTATTGTATTCTCTTTTTTAATTCTTTTTCCTTTCTTTTCAGGTTTCTCCCGGAAAATTGAACATGTAGGAAACTTTCTGTGAAATAAAGGAAACTCAAAGAAATTTATTATGTAGAAAACTTTGTGTTGGAAATCCTGACGCCTATAAAAATCCTTTTTAAATACAAACATAAAGACCTGGTTCTATTCAAAAAGAACTGCATCACCCCAGGGAGCAGCTGTGGGAGCCCCACAGTCTCCTTTGTAACTGCACTTGCAGAGCCTGATCATGAATTTATTGCAAGACTCTTGTCATTGGCCTGCATTACACATCAGTCTTGTTTCTGCTTTCTTGCACACAGTGACTTACACTGCATATTTCTTATCCTCTTTTTCTGACACTTCATCCCAGCACTTTCCGACATCAAAGATATGCAGAGCCAGAGTGTGCTGCAAACCAGAATCTTCTCAGAGAAGCTCTCCAATTCTGTTAATGCAAATTCTTCCCTAGGCAATGTACAATACCAGGAACTATCTTTCTCAGAGGTTTTTTTCTTTCACTACTGGGATTTGAGTGCCCATTGGGTGCTTGGCTCTGTATCATTCAGTCCACCTCAGGGCAGGATTGCCTTTTTGTATCTTCCTTGACAAAATGTAAATAGCTGATCTTCTCTGTGCAGTTGAGATGATGACAAGACAAAAAATGGGGAATGAAAACTCCTACTGCCTGGCCAGGCCAGGTCTTCACAGATAGCTTGACCTCATGTGAAAGAAAGGTCTGTGATTATCTGCATATTTCTAACAGTGAAAGATGATGATGTTTCCACATAATTAGACCCCACAGATAGAAAATCATGGGCTACCAAGTGATGGCTGAATTTACAGAATGCAATGTATGCATGGTGTGAAAAAGGCACTGAATGGCTAACTGGTTTTAATAGCGTATTCTGAAAGTTTGTCACTGCTGGAGCAAGCATATCTTGTTCAAAGATTGTGGGAGCTCTGTATTTTTTTTGCTTGTAGCTTTGTTCAGAGACTGGTATCTATTGGCTATTTAACAACATGTTTAATATGTGTTACATAGTTGTAAAAGACTGTATAAATTGTAGAGGCATTGCATTGACAAAACATTGTACAGTTTGCAACCTTTTACATAACACCATTGTGAAATTAATTTGTAAAGATTCATACTTAGATGTTAATATGGTAGTAGTTCTTTCTGGCTTTTGTATCAAATCAAATGCCATTATTAGTTTTTTAAATTATTTTCTTTAACAGAATATCTCTTCACGTCTGAAAGGCAGAGGTTTTGTTTTGGTTTTCTTGTATCTCATGATTACTATGTCTCAGATTTTAATGTGACACTTGTGACCATCTCTAAATGCTGACATCACATGTTCTTGTGTGATAAGTTCATAGAATGTGAGGTACATTGAAATAATTCACAAACCAGTGTGTGTTTCAACTTTCATGCAAATCTACAGGAGCACTGATATGTTTTGGGTGATCTGCCTGCTGAGAGTGTGACTCATTCCAAACTTTAAAGCACAGCAGTGTTCCTGATGCAGTATTTAATGAGTGTCAGCACACAGATGTAACCACTGTATAGCGTAGTGCCAAAATTATTATTTCAATTGTGTATGTAGTTTAAGACCCAATAAATGGATTGTTTGTAACATCTGCATTTTTTTGTATTTCTAAAGCAAAAATTTCTTATTTTGAGAATATGAGTCAAGGTTGCTTACTGTGCACTTGACCTGTTTTCAGGTGTGTGTTTATTGTGGGATTTGGCATGAGTTAAGGCAGCACAAAGGATAAATTGAAGAGCACTGGAGCACCACTTATATGAGGACAGGCTGAGAGAGTTGGGGTTATAGCGTCCTTTAAGGGTGTCTACAGGGATGTTTTCCTGTGAGGGTGGTGTGGCAGTGGCACAAGTTACCCATAGAAGTTGTGGCTGCTCCATTCCTGGAGGTGTTCAAGGCCAGGTTGGATGAGGCTTCGAACAACCTGATGCAGTGGGAGGTGTCCCTGCATGTGGCAGGTGGCTTGGAACTGGATGATTTTAAGGCCCCTTCCAACAGAAACTGTATTGTGATTCTGTGATCTGGTTCTAATTGTTAGGAAACTGTTTTGTATTTACATAAAAATATCTTGTACCTTGTGAGGCTTGCCAAAAAAAACTTAAGACTGAGAAGTATGCTTAAAACATTGAAGTAGAGGAGGTTTTGCCTATAGAATTAAACTTTAAAAGTAATGGAAGATATTTGCTGCAGAGGATTGTCTTTAATATGTGTGTGTTGGCCGAGTAACTGATGGAGCAGATTCTAAGTGCCATTTTGCCTATGCTAAGAGCAGCCAGCTATGGGATCCAGCTGCTTTTTACTGTAGTTGGGAGTTTCTTTTTGTATGTATCTGTACTCAGAAGTAGAGTTAGAATTGTTTGCAGCGTTGAGGGTCCAGTACTCTGTAGAGAATCATTCTGTCGTCAGGGCTATGATGGCAGATCAGTAGGTGGTATTGATTTATAACAGATTTCTATAATCAGCAATAAATTACTTGATCCAAACAAATTGCTTAGAAAATAGAGTACACGTTCAAAGTACAGTTCTGTAGAATAAAATACACCTGTGGTAATGCAAACAAACTTGTACTAATGGTCTTCTTGTGGGTGAAGCATTAAATGTTAATCTCCTATTCTGAGAACATAGGAACAATTTTGAATTCTTCATCAAATACTGCAACTTTGCTGCAACTTTTATTCCCTTAGTTTCCCTGAGCAATATACACATGTAATGAGTTTGGAGCTTTCTGTCACTTTATGTCTTGTGCTTTTTCTTCCCTAAAGCTTTAGAGGTGAAATAATTGCAGTACCTCAGTCTGGAGAGAGACATTTCTAGCATGAGGAGAGATGGGATTTTTCCATTTGAGCAGTAAGGGAGATAGAAAAAGATCTTGGAGATGGTCTGGTAGCCTCAGCGACTATGTGTCAGTTTGCACAAGTAATCTCAGTGACCATCACTGTTTGAAGCACCAAAGAATGGCAGTAATGTAAGGTGCAATTCATTTATTGGGGTGGTTTTTTTCTGAAGTTGCAGTGACTTTACTGTTTAGTAACTGTTGCTAGAATATGAAGAGCAGAGCAATCTGTATTTCTGTAACCAAGTGGGTTTATTTGTGAATCTGTGAAACTGCTGAAACCACAACAGAGACATAATGCTTATTTTGATAAAAATGTGTAAGAAAATTATCAAGTAGGCAACTTGGGCTTTAACTGGTGCTTTTGGGTGGTACTACAGGCTCAGCATTGGTGAAGCATGTTATTAATGGGTTTGGGTAATGTGTATATGGATTTTAAATTAAAAAAAGGAAAAAGTATCATTGTTTCTGACACGGTGTATTACAAATACATTTCTTTTATGTCCAGCTATCTGCCTTCCCATCATTTTTACTTCTTTACTAGGTTGCTGTGAGTCCTGTGCTGGGTACACACAGGTGATCTCAGTTTTTCCCAGTTAGGCATCCCCAGTATCCCACACTTCATTCAGTCTAGCACATTCTTCCACAGGTACAGATTTCCTGGAATCCTGCAGCAGAGCTTCATGCTTCCTTTTCACTTGTGCTGTGGAAAACACAATAATCTGGTAAGATGTAAAAGGGAAAAAGAAAAAAACTTATCAGTAGAAAGTTTTACTGGCTGTTTTCCTTGTATGATGTTAACTTTAACTCTGCTGTGAATAACCAGCTAACTTGTTTTACCTTCTCACTGGCATTGTGCAGTAACTGGAAGGCAACTTTTATGATTTACCAATCACGTTCTTGCTGTACAGCAACATTGCTGCACAGGCTCTGGAGAACCAGATCCCCAATGAGAAGGGGCAAAGTTCCCCTGCATCTGATCTAGACTTTTAGGTTGTCTGCAGGCTGGAGGTAACCACGCTAAAGGGAAGGGGATTTGTGGTGTTCAATCCAACAAGGTACCCAGAACACTAGCAGAGAAGTAATATCCCAGTCCTCTGTGAGGAATTTGAGGTTTGGTTACAGAAGAAAACTGAAATGTGTGGAAGATGTAGGATATTGCTCAGATGTTTAAGGCAATGCACACAAGTTGCAAGCAAGTTGTAACTGGTTTGCCCTGAGGATTTTTTCTTTCTTGGTCAACAGGTATTGGAAGAGCTATTGGAAGCTACTTAGAAGGGAAATTCCATGAGCTGAGAGGAGAAAACAGGTTAGTACTTTACCATTGGGAAGGAGAGTGACTCTTACTAAAGCAGTCTTGAGTCAAGTGTTATCTCAGCACAAATGAAAACGTTAGGCTGTTGCTTATGAAGATTATTAGCAAAATTCTTTGATAGGTTAGAGTGCAGTGTTTAGAGGAATTAGCTGCATCCTAACAAGACAGACTTTTTCAGAAAAAGGGTGAATAGGAGAGGGAGCCTTGCTGGCCGTGATTCTTTTCTAATTCTAGGTTGTGTTTTTCCGCAAAGGTTTGTGGAATTTCAGCCTACTTTCTAAATATCCAAATAAATCTGTTTTAGCAATATATGTAGTGAGAGTAATGATAAAACTAGGTAGAAGCCTAGGTAAGTTCAACCAGAAAGGGTTCTGCTAAGAGTACCAGTTAAAAGCTTTTATTTATTCTTCACTGGCTTTTACTTCTATTTTATTATTACAGCTTCTTTCCTCTACAACTGCTGTTAAAATTGTAAGATATTGCTCTTAGGCTGAGATGAGGGCAGGTTTCTACAATTAAAAGTAATTTCCTGTTTCTTGTGGTGTAAGTATCTGAAAAACTTGACACAGCTGTAAGAAATGTTTTGGAAACTCGATTTCTCCTTTTGCATTGGCAAGTCCGTGACTGAGCAATATTTGAGAAGTTTGACAGTAGTAGAGGATAACAGGGGTTTAATGAATTAATTTAAGGAAAGACTTAAGTGCACTGCAAAGAGTTAATACTCTAATCCCTTGTGCAAGTGATTGGGATTCCTGCCTTGTGAAAAGTAACTGTTTTCTTCCACTACTCTTCTCCCTTGCCCCTGTTACAAAGAGCAGTTTTGCTGTGCTAAAGGGACTGCACTTTGTGTTCCCATGGAGATCCTTTTTGACTCAGCTCATCCTCTCGCTACCGAGGACTAGCCCTATGTTCCAATGACCTTCCCGTGGGCACTTCCCATGGGCACGTTGCTTCCTGCAGCATTCAGGGCCTCTCTGTTGAATGCCTGTCTGCAGCGGTTCTCAATGTGCCTCATAAAAATACTACCTGGCTTGTGTTTGTCTGCTGAAATGTTTGAGGCTTGCAGGCTGTGACAAGGAACACCTTTTTCTTCATATCATAGAATCATCGAAGTCAGAAAAGACCTCTTAAGATCATCTAGTCCAATCGTCAGCCCAACACCACTGTGCCTACTAAACCATGTTCTGAAGTGCCACATCTGCATTTTTTTTAACTCCTCCAATGATGGGGACTCCACCACTTCCCTAGGCAGCCTGTTCCAATGCTTCACCACTCTTCCGGTGAAGAAATTTTCCCTAATGTCCAATCTTATCCTCCCTTGGAGCAATTTGAGGCTATTTCCTCTTGTCCTATCACTTTTTACTTGGGTAAGAGTTAATAACTAGTGAAGGGTAAAATATCTTGGTCAAAACCAAAAAGCCAACCTTGCTCCTCACAGGCTTGCTAAACACTGCATTAATTGAGCGAGGGACAATCTAAACCTATTACTAGTAAAAAAAAAAATGTGGATTTTTTGTTTGTTATTTTGCATATAAGTAGTTCTAAAATAGCTAAATTTTCTGTATGGTTTAGATTCCTAAATCCATTTATCAGCATCTCAGGTAGGGGATTCAAAAGCATGTAAGAGATCAGAGTTTCAGTCTCGCAAACTCCTTTGAACCCTATGGGCTTGCTAAAATTAGGCACGTGCAGCTGTATTTCTGTATGTGTGCTTCCACCTGCTGATCTAGTAACTCTTAGAAATTAAGAAGCCATAATTGTACTCATCCAGGCTTAAGCATTTGACCAAATAACACCTGGAACGGGTGATTCTCCCCCCTCTACTTTGCTCTCATGAGACCTCACGTCATTCAGTTCTGAAGTCCTCAGCACAAGAAGGACATGGATCTGTTGGAGCAAGTCCAGAGGAGGCCACAAAGCTTGCCACAGGGCTGGAGCACCTCCCATTTTGAGGACAGGCTGAGAGAGCTTGGGTTGTTTAGGCCGGAGAAGAGAAGGTACGGAGGAGAACTCTTAGCTGACTTCCAGTACTGAAAGGGGCCACCAGGAAAGCTGGAGAGGGGCTCTTTATCAGGAACTGCAGGGATTGGATGAGGGGGAACAGTTTGAAGCTGAAAAAGGAAAGATTTAGATTAGATATTAGAAATAAATGTTTTCCTGTGAAGGATGGTGAGGCATGGGCACTGGCTGCCCAGAGAAGTTGTGGATGTCCTCATCTCTGGAGGTGTTCAAGGCCAGGCTGGATGAGCTTTAAGCAACCTGACCCAGTGGAAGGTGCCCACTGCTGACCATGGCAGGGTGGTTGGAACCAGATGAGCTTTAAGGTCCCTTTCAACCCAAGCAATTCTGTTGTTCTATGAACTTTCTAAAGGACTCAATTTGTAAAATGTGTTACTACTCCTATGTTTTTGGGAAGCAACACCACAGAAATTGTCAGAGCCTAAATGCAAACTTCAGGATTAGACATAGTGTGAAACTAAGCTCAGCTTTCAGTGTCTTGTTCACAACTGAAGTGCAATGCTCTGTATGGATGTGGATATTGTATGTATATTAGTTTCATGTGAAGAGAACAATCATCACTGTTTCCTCAGCATTAATCACTTCGCAGTACTTCACTCTTGCATTAGGCTGATATTTTGTCAGTCTTGTTTAATCGTGCAGCTCAGTGTGCTCTGATGTTTATAAATAAGAAATTTCAAGGAGGGAGAACCCAGTTTGTCAATGAAAGAACAACTCATACTCAATAGGGCCAGGATTAACCCAAAGAACTCAAATTAACCATGATGTGGAGAACCAGTATATAAGCAAGAGTGGAAATAAAAGTGATAGCCAAGTTGAGACAAAACATAGCTGGAAGCCACAGGAAACCATGAACGTGATATTTTCGTATTTGGACCTTCTCCTTTGTCTATGCACGTAGTTTAAGAGCAAAACCAAGGCCAAATGCAGCTGACCCCGGTGCCTAGGTTGCAAGGCACTGTTGCAGCCTGCTGTAGTGGCTACTGGCATTTCCCCGCCACAGACCCTGACAACAAATCTGGACCAATTGCCTGATGGAAGTGTGTTTAGCATGTCAGGCTTATTGGCTGAACTGTTGCTGTGGGTCATGGGTGTTGTGAGTTAATGTGCAGAGATGTGGTGTGAACTGTAGGATGGGACGGATTAAAACCCGAATTTATGCTGCTACAGCCCCTTCCCTCAAGGCAGCTTATTGCACAGTTGTGCAACCACCACACCTGCCCAAGCTGGAACTGCAGCTGCAGCCCCAGAAAGGATTTGGAAAGCACAGCAGGATCTCTGCACTATGTGTGCCCTACAAATGCCTTTTCCCCATGGCGGCTCCTGCCAGGAAGGTGCACCAGTGCTTCCCCTGGGCATGCAGCAGTGCCGGGCTCCAAGGTTGCAGGACTGTGGCAGGGGTGTGAGTCTGTCCTTGCAGAGGTGCAGGTCTGTCTGTGTGGGGTGTGGGGCTGCAGCGGTGCAGGTCTGCCCTTGATGGGTGCAGGTGCAGAGCTGCAAGTGTCTGAGTCTGTCCTTGCTAGCCTGCAGGTGTGAAGTTCAGTCCATGTGGGTATGTGCCTGCAACTATGCAGGTCTGTCCTTGCTGGGTGCAGGGCTGCAGAGGTGCAGTTCTGTCCTTGCTGGGTGTTGGGTCTGTCTGTGCGGATCTGCAGGGATGCAGATCTGTCCTTGCTAGGCTGTGGGTGCACAGCCACAACACTGCAGGTCTGTCCTTGCTGGGCTGCAGCAGTGCAGGTCTGTCTGTGCAGGGTGTGGGCGCTGAGCTGCAGGGGTGCAGCTGCAGGGCTGCAGCAGTGCGGGTCTGTCTTTGCTGGGTGCAAGGCTGCAGAGGTGCAGTTCTGTCCTTGCTGTGTGTTGGGCTGCAGAGGTGTGGGTCTGTCTGTGCGGATCTGCAGGGGTGCAGATCTGTCCTTGCTAGGCTGTAGGTGCACAGCCACAGCACTAGAGTCATTGGGCATTGAAATAGGCTGCCCAGGGAGGTGGTTGATTCACCTTCCCTGGAGGTGTTTAAAGCACGGGTGGATGAGGTCTTGAGGAACTTGGTTTAGCGTTTGATAGGAATGGTTGGACTAGAAGATCCAATGGGTCCCTTCCAACCTGGTTGTTCTATGATTCGATGATTCTATGATTCACTGTAGGTCTGTCCTTGCTGGGCTGCAGCAGTGCAGGTCTGTCCTTGCTGGGTGCTAGGGCTGCAGCAGTGTGGGTCTGCCCTTGGTAGGTGTGGGGCTGCACTGGTGCAGGGTTGTCTTTGCTGGGTTGTGGGTGCAGCGATGCAGGTCTGTCTGTGCAGAGCGTGGGTGCGGGGGTGTGGGGCTGTCTGCGTAGGGCTGCAGCGGTGCGGGTATCTCCTTGGTAGGTGCGGGGCTGCAGCAGCGCAGGGTTGTCCTTCCTGGGTTGTGGGTGCAGGTCTCGCCTTGCTAGGATGCAGCTGCAGGGCTGCGGCGGTGCATGTGCGTCCTTGCTGGGTGCGGGGCCGCAGCGGCGCAGGTCTCTCCTGGCCGGGTGCAGGCTGCGGGTCTCTCCTGGCCGGGGCGCGGGTGCAGGTTTGTGCCGGCCGGGTGCGGGGCCGCAACGGCGCAGGTCCGTCCTGGCCGTGTGCGGGGCTGCAGCGGTGCGGGTCCGTCCCTGCCGGGTGCGGGGCGGCCTCGCCCGTCCCCGTCCCTGTGGCGGGGCCGCCCCCGGCGGTGGCGGGGCGGGGCGGGGCGGCGTCGGCGGCGATGAACGCGTCGTGGCGGGCGGCGGGGCCGGCGAACGGCAGCGCGGAGCCGCGGGACGGCGCCCACGCCGCCACCCTGGCGGCCTGCGCCGCGCCGCTCGCCCTCGTGTTCTGCCTGGGCTCCTACGGCAACCTCATCGTGCTGCTGTCCTTCTTCGACCCGGCCCTCAGGAAATTCAGGACCGATTTCGACTTCATGATCCTCAACCTCTCCTTCTGCGACCTCTTCCTCTGCGGCGTGGCCGCCCCCATGTTCGCCTTCGTCCTCTTCTTCGGCTCGGCCGGCGGCGTCCCCGGCGCCTTCTGCTTCGCCTTCCACCTCACCAGCTCGGGCTTCATCCTCGTGTCCCTCGAGACGGTGGCGGTCATCGCGCTGCACCGGCTGCGCGTGGTGCTGGGGCGGCAGCCCCGCCGCGCCGCCTCCTTCCCCCGCACCCTGCTGCTCGCCCTGCTCCTCTGGGCCGCCAGCTTCACCCTGGCCGCCTTGGCCGCCCTCGGCTCGCGCGGCTCCCGCCTCTGCCTGCCCGTGTCCGGCTTCGCCGGCGGACGGGGGAGGGTTATCCTCTACCTTTACGTGGCCGACTTCATCTGCTGCGTGGCCGTCGTGGCCGTCTCCTACGTGGTGATCGCCCGGGCCCTGCGGAGGAACGCGCGGGCGAGGAAATGCCCGCCCGCCGTGGCCGTCGACGCTTCCAGGCTGCAGCCCTTCGTGGGCCCTCCGGCTGCCGAGGGCGCCGCGCCCGCCTTGTACAGGAACCAGAGCAAGCAGTGGCGCGTCCAGACGCACGGCTACGCCGATGGCCTTGGCCAGGCGTCAACCGCCAGCCGCCTACAGCTTGTGTCGGCCGTCAACCTGTCTGCCGCCAAAGACTCGAGGGCGGTGGTGACGTGCGTCGTCATCGTGCTCTCTGTCTTGGTTTGCTGCCTGCCCCTGGGCATCTCTTTGATGCAGGACATGCTGTCCAGTAGCGGTGGCTTTGTTCTCTACCAGTTCGAGCTGTGTGGATTTACCCTCATTTTTTTCAAATCCGGATTGAATCCTTTTATATATTCTCGCAATAGCGCCGGGCTTCGGAGACGAGTCCTCTGGTGCCTGCAGTATATAGCCCTCGTCTTTTTCTGCTGCAAGCAGAAGACAAGGCTTCGGGCCATGGGCAAAGGCAGCCTGGAAGTCAACAGGAACAAGTCGTCCCACCACGAGACTAATTCAGCGTATGTGTTGTCTCCAAAACCTCAGAAAAAGCTTGTGGACCAAGCCTGTGGTCCTAGTCACTCCAAGGAGAGCGTGTTGAGCCCCAGGGCATCCGTCGGGCATCAGCACTGTGCACAGAGCAGTTCCACCCCCGTGAACACCCGAATTGAGCCCTATTACAGTATCTATAATAGTAGCCCTTCCCAGGACGTGAGCACCCCAAACAGCTTACAGCCGGTGAACTCAACTTTTGGATTTGCCAAATCCTACATTGCCATGCACTATCACACAGCCAACGATGCGGTGCGAGACTGTGACAGCCTTTCGACTAAGCAGATACCAGTGCCCTTGGTGTAACCTTCAGGAAGGGTTCTAATCCCTTCTTTGTTTTCCTTAGAGATAAACTGAATTCTGTGATACACTGTTGCTGCTAATTAAGAAAAACCCTACAAGTATTGATATCCAGTTATTTGCGTTCAAAGTGAATACTCGGATATTGCTTCCATGACGCTCTCTTGAATTTCTGTGGCTAGTCAAAACCAGCTGTATTTTAGATGATATTTGGAATTGTTAGCATGGTTTGTTGCTCGAGTTAACTGCTGGACAAGTTCAGAAAAAAAGTGTAGGATACTTGGTGTTACCATACTTGAAATGTTTTCTGTTGCAGGAGATTGAAAGGAATGGTGGTATTTTGTTGCAGAAAGTGTCAATAATAACAAAAATCCTTTCTGTTCACAGGGTGAGCTCCTGGTTCTGTTGAGGTGAACTGCAAAATTTCCCTGAACTTCAGCTGAAGTTCAAGATTTCAGTCTTGGCTTCCTAAAGCGAGAAAAGGCATTTTACAAATAGTGTTACATTGCTGCTGGGGAAGGACTTTAGAGAAAGTGTTGTGGCACTGTAAGAAACCTCTGAAGTATATAAACCTATTTCTGTTGTACCTTTATTTTAAGGATTGCTGGCGTTATATGTCCCAAAATAATATATTAGGAGAAATATTTTACATCTGATAGAAATAACTGTGCAATACCCCGTTATGGGTTTTACTAGAGGATAAAGATTAAGGTTAAAGTAGTATAGTACTGATAAACTATTAGTAATGCAGTCACCTCTGGAATTTTCTGATTTGTAAACTGTTGTGCAAAGAGATGTGTTGCTGGTAGAGTAATTTTGTCTATGACTCTGTATAAAAGTAGGAATTGGGAGGATTTGGCTCTGATATTTCTGCTGGGTAGAACTGACAGCTGTTATCCTTTTTAAAAGCACACTGACCGCATAATGAAATGACTACAAGTTTTCGAATTTTTCCTAAGAATTCTAACATCAGTTTGGTTTCAAGATTAGTAAGCTGTGTACTTATAAACATTATCTGTTGGTCTATATGGTGAGCAAATAACAAAAGTTAATTTTTTGGGTTTTTTATCAACCAAACCATTTGTGTTTTGTCAGGGGTGGTGGGAATTCCTTACAAAAGAAATTATTTGGAGGCGTTTAAGTTCCTGACTATTATTGCTCTAAGTAGCTAGATCTTTGCAAAACAAACAATCACCTTTCAACTTCTATGGACTTCAGCAGAGTCTTAGTATCTCTGAAATAATCGTGCCACAGACTTTTGGTGCCTTGTTATAGGAAAATGCCACATCTTTAGCAAAATTACTGTGATGGAATAATGATTTGGTATTTTAGGAACAAAAAACATTCATACTGTTGCCATCTGTGAGTTGTCATTGGTTTAGGCTGTTTGTTAACTGAACTGTTTTCAAGATTTCCTGGAAGACTCTTACGTTATGAACACTATTGTTTGTTTAACGCTCTGAATTTTAATTAATTTTGAATAATTCAAGGCAGCTTTCTTGCAATAAAATGGGTGTGAACAACTTTCTAATACAAATGTAAAACTGAAGTGATTTCCATAAGTCTTTTCCCTCTGCCTGGATTTTTTTTCTCTGTAAATGAATAACACAGTTCTTTCTGAGGTAATTATAGAAGATACGAATTGATCCATCTTGTTTGTTTTTTCTGTCTTTACGATTCTCTTTAGCACAGAATGTGGTAATCTGGAGGGAAGAAATATGTGAGATCGTGTCATTTTGTTTCAAACTTTGATCTTAGTGTAATTACAGTTTTGGAAGGAATATAGGGTAGGATCCCACAAGTGGTTGCAAGACAGGGTCTTGCCTGTACTTCACAGGAGCTGAAAGTGTGCATGGAGCCTGGGTTCTGCATTAAGCAGTTTGGAGGTTTGCTGAAGGTATGAACAGAAGGCTCCTACCGTGCTTTTGTTTTGGCTCACATGAACTTCACTACGTGGTAAAAGATAAAATTCTTTGTACCTTATTCATACAAGTGATTTGCACTAGGTATTTATGTAGGAGTAAAGCTGGGAGGGTATGGCTCTAGTACAGCGGGCAGTTTTATTGCCTTTACCTGATACGTTATTAAGACAAAAGAGCTGAAGTCCTTTTAAAGCACTTTGTAATTTTGCTTGTAATTGCTGGTGCCAGTTTTATTCTTAATACAACCAATGTGCTAATGTATTTATAGCATCACATAGCAAAGGGCAATGCCTTTTAATCTGCAGTAGGAACAAAACCTGATGTAAAGTGTCTGTTATATTAAATAACTGTGTTTGGGGGTGGCTCATGGGTATAGCAAATAGAGGTTGGAATTTGAAAATAAATACAGTTTCTTAGAAATTAATCATAAACTGAAATAATTGGTCATTGTATTACAGAAAATCACTTATTTTAACCTCTTCTGGAATATAACTTCTCTTTTTCCTTTTAGCCTCCTTGTTGTTTCAGAACCTTCTTCTGCTGAGCATAGAGTCAATAAAGCATGACTGCGAAGTTAATAAAGCAGGAGTCGAATTGAGAGGGGAAGCGATGGAGTGCTGGATGAAGGAGATGGAAAATAATCTGTGCAAAGAGAGGAGATGGGTAAGACAGTAAGCGATGACAGTATGTGAATACTGAACAGTTTAGAAAAAGGTCTGTAGGTAGCGCAGTGTATAACATAGTAGCAAGAGAGCATCTCACAGATGTGAAAGCTGCAAATCTGAGACTCACAAGGCATGATTTCCTTACTGCCTGTATGTAGGCTGAGGGCCTCATCACTGCAGAGCTGTGCAGAAAAAAATAGGACAGTTTAATGGGTACTTATGTGTCTGGGACGAATATCGGGAACCTGAATGTTGATTATTGAAGGGAGCATCACGGAATCAAACGCAGAGATCGATATTAGTGAGTGTTCAATTTATTGAGCTTAGCTATTTCTTTATAAACCCTTTTTGGTTACATAACTGGGTGCCCACGAGGGTATCTACAGTGTATTATTGGCTAAAGGTAGCTGTCCATAAAGCTATTACTAACATATTATTGGCTAAACTACTGCACATGCTAAGAAATGAAGTTACACTAAAATTAACTATGTTGATAGTTGTCTTTAATAGTTTTTCTTTCAGTTGGTACTCATACCCACTGAACTAGCTGTTGTATTCCTTTCAGCCGGCTTTTGCTTATCTTTCGGCTCTGTGTTTCAAGGCCTTGTTAGAATTGTTCAGTATCAGTCAGTCTCACAGCATCCAGGCCTTGTTCTCTGTAAAATGTTCCCACAGTTAATGATGACAATCTTTGAATTGTAAAATGTTGTACTCCAGGAATCAAAGCAGTCTTGGATTTCTCAGGTTAGTTAGAATTACCTCATCGTGGTGGAACAGGTTATCCAAACCTGTGTTTTCAGTGTGCTTTCCAGCTGCTTCCGAAGTAGCTGGTGTTAGAGGCTGTCATGATAACTGGCCTGAGAAGTGTTCTGCTATATGGTTGAAAAATCTGTTTGTAGTGTGTGGTGTATTGTTAACAGTTTGGTCAGGGTATCTAATGAAATTGTGGGTAGCCTCAAAGAAGGCATAAATAAACGTGTTAAAAAACTCCAGAAGATTAATTACTTGGGGCTGATCTCACTAACAAGTCACTTCTAGTTGTTTTTTAGGAGCAAAAGCATTTGAAAGAGTTTTACAATTCACCAGGTTTTAAGTTCCATGTCTTACCTGTGGTGGTAGTGTTGACTCTTCCAGCTGTTGGCTTGCAGTATTGTATTCTCTTTGTCCTTTATTTATAAAAACTAGAAGGTTTTAATGCCAAATAACTTTAAACAATACCTACACAACCTCAAAACATTGCTAAGAATGTTCAGCGATTGGGCACTACCTCAGATCTTTTTAGAGTAGAGATTACAGAGATTTCTGTACAGAGGTGCACATTTTTTTCTAAGTCACAGATACAGCCTCCCTTAGCGGTAAGGGTTTAACAAGCTGAGGAGGTCAACATGCAAAAATTGGGCAGACAATAGTCAAGAAGGATCAATGCATAATAATTTTGTGATATCTTGTGTGTTGTGTGATGTGTATGCTTTAGGCGTGTAATAGAATTACAGAATCATAGAATGGTTTGGGTCGGAAGGTATCTTAAAACCCACCCAGTTCCAACCCCATTACCATGGGCAGGGACACCTCCCACTGGATCAGGCTGCTCAAAGCCTCATCCACTCTGGCTTTGAACACCTCCAGGGATGGGGCAGCCACCACTTTCCTGGGAAACCTGTGCTAGTGCCTTGCCAGTCTCTCAGAAAAACATTTCTTTCTAATGTCTAATCAAATCTCCCCTCTTTTAACTTCAGGATATTCCCCCTCGTCCTATCCCTGCATTCCCTGTTAAAGAGCCCCTTGCCAACTTTTCTGTAAGCTCTTTGAGTACTGGAAGGCTGCTGTAAGGTCTCCCTGGAGCCTTCTCTGGCTGAACAAGGTCAGCTTTCTTAGTGTGTTCTTGTATGGAAGGTGCTTCAGCCCTTGGATCATCTTCATGGTCTCCTCTGGACTTGCTGTAATAGATTCATGTTCTTACTGTGCTGAGGACTCCAGAACTGAATGCAGGGCTCCAGGTGAGATCTCACCAGAGCGAGAATAGAGGGGGAGAATCCCCTTCCTTTCTCTGCTGATCACACTTCTTTTCGTGCAGCCCAGGATACAATTGGCACTCTGGGCTGCAAGTGCACGTTGCCAGCTCACTTGCTAGGAAAGCTGTGGCAATTACCCCCCATATCACCTGCAGCTCCCCTCCACCTGCGGCACAGGGAATAAAAAGTAAAGGGACTTCTGAACTGCAGGGTTGTGCCTATCTGCACCGTTCTCTCTTCACCTTCCACCAGGTGGTGGAGCAGGGCCGCAGAGAGCAATGTGAGATGATCACGATAGAAACAGACAGAAAGCAGATGTTGTAATACCTTAATGGAATAGTATTGCAGGGAGGATGGTGGAGTCCTTGGGACATTTTCAAAGTTTGCTTTCTGTCTGTTTTGAGTGGGTTTTTCTAATTTCTTTTTATGTATTTAAGAACAATGTATTTGTGCCGATTCCAGTGGAGGATTATGGTAATGATCCTGCCCCTGAGCACCAGTAAGCAGTTCTGCTTGTGCTGCATGTGAGAGGAAAATAGGTCCCATCTGTCTCTTTCTGTAGTAGTAGCTTTCTTCTAGCAATTTAAAGAATGGGGAAATAATTCTGTTTTCGTGACAGGTTTCATGATTGCTAAGGAAAGGTGCGTTTGCACAGAGTACAAACTCTCTGTAAATGAGATGGCAGTAGAGGGTGAGTGCTGCTCCGCTTCTCATAATTCTTACTGGTGGAAAACTGGAGAATTGGTACCATGGGACAAGGGGAATGGAGGGAATTTTGAAGAACTTTCGGTTTTTGTGAGCAGTGGTTCTGTCCTGCAGGGCAATTGATGCAGATTTCTTTGATTTGAATAGCTCTTTGGTTACTGCTAGCCTCCAGCACTGTGCTTCGCAGATGTACCAAATACACTGTCCTCAATCAGTACTGGCAAAATAAATTTTAAATGTCATTTGTTATGTGCTAATAAATGCTAACAACAAGTCATTGTCACTTCCTATTTAAAATTAGTTTGTCTAGTGTTAGAAAAATATTTTCATTTGTTACAGCAACTGGCCTAGAATTTTGGTTCCAAGAGTCAAATGTGCTGTATGCTGCGGGGTGGGTTTTTAAACTTCTTACTAGGAAACAGCATGGGGAGGGCGAAAAACACGTACCACTCCATTGGGGTCCTTCCCTTTCCAAATTAATTGTGGAAGAGTTGTATTTGCCCAAATCTCCTTATGTTTGTGTTTCACCTTTTGGCATCAGGTAGGTTGGTATTAGCCTTACTTCTTCACAGCAGTACTAATTCCTTTTCAGAGCACGTGTTTCAAATGTGCTGCCCTGTACGGCGTACATAGACATCCTACATTTCTGGCTCTGCAATCACCTACTGGTAAGTGGTTTGGATTTGCTCAATTTATAAGCCAGTCCAGATTGTGCTACGCTAAATGATTTGTTCTCACCTGGTATTTAATTTCCATCATGGTCTGCTGATTTTCCTTGAATGTGAAAGTTGGATCAGCTGAATTTTTTTAATTTTTTTAAATACAATAAGAAAAATAATTAGGTGGCACTAGATTAAGACAAGGGCTATGCAGAGGTTTTAATTCATTGGAAATGAGCCAGGGTGAAATTTTCCAAAGTCTAAATAATTATATACAGAACTCTCCTACTTATTCATCAGAGATTTATGACAATTGCATTTAAATAAAGCATTGTGCTAATTATTTAACAGTAGAGACTCACATGCTCAGCTGGCTCTTTATTGATTTGTTGCATATGTTAACCTGTAATTATAAAAGATTTTAAAGTCTGATCTCTGCCACCAATTACTTAAACCAAATGATGCAGCAGTGTGGATTTGTCACTGCATCTCTCAGATGGCTACATGAAGTAAATCTTTAATCTTTCCTTACTAAGCCGCAGCAAGAAGCTGTTACCTGTGTACCATCACGGTTTGCATTTTTCGTAAGTGTACACAGTGTGTGTTCCCATGTGAAGCTGTGCTAGAACTGAGGATCTGAACTACAGCCTTGCTGTTGAATGACATTGCCTTTCACTGCAGCGATCTCAAAAAGACATTTAGGTTATGTGGTGTGATTCAAGCTGCTCTTCCTTTCAGGCGTCTTCCACGGCATTTTGAGAAATGCTGGAAATAGCTGAAGGAAGTCAAGCACTCAGGAAGGAAAAGCTGTCTATTAGTGCTCAGGTCTCGTCCCTTTGGATAATGGATTCTTCTGCTGGATGGAATAATGCACACTACAAACCCATTAGCATCCTCTCCTGCAACTGATCTGAGACAACTCCCTGGTTGCAACACAGCAGCCTTTGCAGAAGGTAAACACAGAAATGCTTTATTTGTCCACAGACTTTCCAGGCACAACATTTACACATTCTTGTATCTCATTCCATCTCATACACATCCTGAGCAGCCCCGTTTTCTGCTTTCACAAGTGGTTCATTGGTTGTTCTTAAGACAGCTGCCAGCTGAAGCCAGAACATTTTCTGTTTGTGTTCCTCAGGGCTCCACTTCAAATAGGTTTTCCTTTTCAGCAGTTTCCTGAGTTTGCTGAACTTCTGTGGCACGCTGTTGGGTGGGAGGTCTTCCAGCACAATCATGATGAGGGAATCCTGATTTTCATTCAAGACCCGGTGTTCAGCAAAATACAGCTCATACTGACACCAGCAGCTGTTTACAAAACTGGGAGAGAGAACAAAAAGGACTTTATGGCTGTTCTCTATGCAGTAAAAAATGTTGCCGAGTACAGGATGCCCCGGTTTGAAATCCCTCTCGTGGTAACATATCTTGAATCCATCGGCTTCCAGTTTTTCTAGCAGATACTTTTTTGTCCAGTTTGCATCTTGTTCACTATATGAAATGAAGGCATCAAAGGGCTTGTTTTCTGGCCTCTTCTCGTACTGCTTCCTTTTCGCCATACACCAGTACCAACCCATCCTCACGTACCACAGCCCATCGAACCGCCAGCACAAGCCTGTTAACACCAAAACAACCATAATGGCCACGCAAGCTGTAATAGCCATCTGGATACCCAGGGAGCAGCGCAGAAGCGTGAGGTTACTGCTCTCCACCAACAAGCCCCTTCTGTCTGGTGGAAAGCTGCACTTGAGATTTTCTTTGCCATTTATCTGCAAATGGGGGTTGTGGATATAGACATTCAGAAACCAATACAAATCACAGTTACAAAAAAAGTGTTTACCTTGAACATTCAAAACACTCAAGCTCGCTAACAGGCCAAAAGTGTCCTCCACTATGGTTGTAATGGCGTTGTCACTGATGTCTAACTCAATCAGAGAAGCTGGAAGAGAGCCACGCTGTAGAAAGGAGATCTTATTCCCTGATAAATTAAAATATTTCAGCATTGGAAGAGATTTCCCGAAGTGATCAGGGAGCTCAGAAATCAGGTTGTGACTACTGTCCAGATTAGTGAGTGCAGAAAGGCTGCTGGTGGGTTCCAGTCTGGTGATTAAGTTCCCAGAAACATTAAGAAACTCAAATTTCTCCAGGGCATCGGTTAATGACAACATGTTCAGCTTATTTTTACTAATATCACATTTTGTTAAAGTCAAGGGGAAATATTCAGGATGCATATCCATAATTTTATTATTTTGAATATTAAGTGTTGTTAAGTTGGAGACAGATTTAAAACCAGGGGGTATTATTTTTATATCACTGTTGCTTATGTCGAGGAACCGCAGTGAGCTAGGTAACTCAGGAAGCACGGAAATCCGGTTGCTGCTGAGATCCAAAGATAATAATTCTTCCATTGTGCCAGCAAACCATTCTGGCAGTTCTACAATGGAGCAGTTGGACATTTTGAGGTGTTTTACTTTCTTTGGAAGGCTTTCAATGGGTGTGCCAGCCTCATTTCTGACAAATGAAATAGCATTAATACGTACGGTTCCAGGAGGCAAATTTTGAAGCTCATTAGAGATTTGTGGACGTACAGTGTATATGAAGTGATTTCCTTGCACATACATTTTTTCTAAGTTTATCATTTTTTTAGCAAAATTCCAGGGTATTTGACTTACGTTGGTAAAGGACAAATCAATTACCTTGATGGTTGGAGGAAGACACAGCGTATTCAAGCTGTTTATGGGATTGTTGCTGATGTTTAAAAACAATAGCTTGCTGAATGGGAACTTACAGATTGCCTCTACATCTTCAATGTTAATTGTTAATTTGTTGTGACTGGCATCAATGGACTGCACATTTTTCAATGGCAAAAACAGGATGAACAGAGATAGAAGATCCATTTCCAGGTCATTTTGACTAATGTCAAGCTCCAAAATATTGTCCATATGAGCTTGGCAGAGCCCCTCATCCAGTTTTAATGTCAGCTCTTCCTCGGAGAGTTTTATGTTTGACAGATTAAGTGTCCCATTTATTGGTATTCCGCAGAAATCAGGCTTTAAGTTGGTTGTTGGAGAGACTGTTGGGTTTTTCTCTGCTTTTCGAAGCAGATCCTCTGTACCTCGCCTGAACCTCAGATTAACGTTTGGCAGGACAGATGGACCTCCTGAATGTAGCAGCACCTTGGCAGATGCAGAAGGCTCCAGGTTGTTTCGCTCCTCTGCAGTTGTGTCAAAATACTTGTAAAGCAGCAAAGTCCTTGAGGTTTGGCTAGTGGGTAAGAGCTTCAGGTGAGGTGGAAGACCTGATACAAGAAGTTTCTGATCATTAAACGATAAATTCACAGAAACAAGGCTGAGCAGACTCTCAAACACACCAGGTTCAATGTCCTTAATCTGATTGTAGGAAAGATCTAAGACTTCCAGTGCATCAAAACCCTCCATGTCTCTCTTGGTTATTTTTTCAATCACATTATGTGAGAAATTGAGAGCTCTGGCTGCTTTTGGAGCTTGTGCTTCTGATACAGAAGAGAGGTTTAAATAGGAGTAGTTATAAGCTGGGAAGGCATAAGCTGCAGGTGTTCTCGGAGTTAGAAATCCTTTTGCTCTGCTGAATAAGAAAGAAATGAAGTAGAAATGAAGACTTCCAATAAGGATCCTCATCCTGTAGAAAAAAAAATGTAAAATCTATCATTAAAATATGCTCTGCATTAATGTGTACCATAAAAAAAACCCCTAATTTACCTGCAAGCACAGAAATTGTTTCATTAGTTGTATCTATGGATCCCTTTTTATCTACAGAAAAAAAGACATCTTGCTTCATTGTTATTTTCAAGAGGCAGTGCTAAAGGATGTTGTCAGAGAACAATATGAAGGACAGTACTGTTCATTTCAGATCGTAGATGAGGTCTGAATGATTTCTTTATACATTTTTTCTATTCCTCCCCTCCCCTCCCCTCAACCCCCCTGGGCCAAACTCCCAGGCAGGTTGTGAGCAGCCTTTGCATCTCTCCATTCCATAATCTAAAATGCATTTTCGTAACCACTGCCTGCAACTCTGGTTTTACATTTCTTATCCTGGGTTGCAACAACCTGATAAGTCTGACCTGTCCAAAACCTGTTCAGCCACTTAAGTAGCGTATTCATAGACTCATAGAATCGTTAAGGTTAGAAAAGACCTTTAAGATTGTTGAGTACAACGATCAGCTCAACACCATCACTGTGCCTACTAAAACTTGTCCTGAAGTGCAACATCTACAGGCTTTCCAAAAAACCTCTAGGGATGGAGACTCCACCGCTTCCTTGGGCAGCAGTTCCAATGCTTCACCACTCTTGCAGTAAAGCATTTTTTCCCTAATATTCAATCTCCTGGCACAATCCAAACCTGCACTCATGCAACTTGAGGCAATTCCCTTTCTTCCCATCACTTGTTACTTAGTTGAAAAGACCAGCACCTACCTCACTACAATTTCCTTTTAGGTAGTTGTAGAGAGCAAGTCGGCAGTAATGTGGCAGGGAACTCCACAAAAATGGTTGTTCACCTCTCTCTTGTGATCCCAACCCCTTAGTGGTTTGCTCTCTGCCAGGAATTTAGCACTCACCATTCATTTATCCTTACCCATTGGAGTAAGGAAAAGATAAGTCTGCATTGAAGTACAATTTCAGAGGCTTGTATTGGGCAGCCTGTGCCAGGAGATGTCGCTGCCCATGCAGCATTCATCTTTGAGACTTCACATTGCCTGGAAGCATCACTGCCTTCCTCCTCACCTGCCCTGACTCCCCCTCTCACTAATTCCCTATTTCCTATAGCCCCCATCTTGTATTTATTACCAGAAAACGCAGGTGCCAACCTTCAGGTGAGCAACCTGCTGTTACCGTTGTTCCCCTTGCTGCCCACCAGACTTGAACCATCAAGATTAACTGAAGAGAAGGAATTCCCAATGCCTTCCCATCCCCTGGACCCTCTGCCGCCAGCAGGACCCCTCTGCCACATCATCCCACTTCCCTCCCTCGCACCAAGCATGGATAGCGCACAACTGGGAGTCACAGCACCACAGGGGTAAGCCAGCCTCCATGGCATTAAAAGCATTGCAAAATGAAAGCTGGAAGAGAGCTAAGCGCCAGCTGATATTCAGAGATTCTCCCCTACCCCTTCCTCTTCATTACTCGTTCTCCTCCTGCTGCTCCTCGCCGGTCCCTGCCACTGCCACCTCCTTTTGTAGCAGGGGCCGGGCTGAGCCGCCCCTGGGAACCGCCCAGTCCTGCTCCCTTGGGCTGGGGCCCCAAATGCTTCTTTCTGGGGAAAATTGCTGAGCTTTCCCTGTTGACTGCTACCAGCGGCTTCTCAGCCCATTGCTGGGAGTGAAATTGAAGGTGAAAAATGATTTTTTCAACTCTTGGCCGCTGCTAGCAGTGTGGTTCCGAAGTATTTGCTGGCTTCACTTCTACCTGGTCACCACAGGGAAAGTGGAAGCACCAGCCATGGCCACAGGGTTATAAAACTGATTTACTTTGTAATGTGTGCCTTGTGCTTCCTAAGGCAGGGAGGGGCTTTGTGTTGGGCTCCTACATTTGAATATGAGATCTGGGGTGCCAGAAGTGCTCCTGCAAAGTGAGCAATCACACCTTTTATGCATTTTAACTTGAAAAGTAACTGGAGATTTTCTCAGTGTTTGTGTTGCTGCCTTGAAAGATGCACTCTGTACGGCTTGTTAAGTTTGAGATGCCAGCAGAAAGGGAGTCAACAGATTGCACAAGGTGCAGGGCTCTGTCATCTGTTCCCTGTTTTCTGCTATTGATTTTTTCCCCCGACTCTTGTAACTGCCACTGACTGGAAACTCTTGCAGCAGCCCAGAGGCTCCCCTGTGCAGCCCCTAGGGGGCTGGAAAACCCAAAGGTTGTTTGTGTTCCCTTTCTAGTCTGACTGGGCATTTCCCTGCCCTGGCAGGTTCTGGAAATTGCCCTGAAGTCATCTGTTCTTTAGACAGATCCTAACTTGTTTTAGTAGAAGAGACAGGAAATGAAAAGCCTTTTGGATGCTTCAGGAGACATTCTTTGCTCCCGCTTTCCGGGTGCACCCTGTCTGCAGGGTACACCCATGTAGACACCCGTTTCTCCCAGACCAGTCTTCCTTCCTTCCTTCCTTCATCTAAATGCAGCTCTGTGGCTTCCGAAATGCATCTGTAGTTCCCTTTTGGGGAAAGCGGAGCAGCTCTGTTCCAGCACAGGGCCCACCAAACTGCATCTTTTCAGCTGGAAATGACAAAGGATATTTTCTTGCTACAAGAATGGTTTTCCTATTGACACACTGTGCTTTGAAGGCAACCTCTTCTGGGGATTGTGAAGGAGGAACAGCACACTAAAAAGGTCTTTGTCAGTAGGGAAAGTGTACACAATGTGGCTGAGAGCAGAACCAAGGCTGGCTTGTGGTTCACCAGAAGGACTTGATAAAATGGTTTCATTCCTGAAACAGGTCATCTCCCACTTGTTCCCTGTCTCTCTGCAAAGGATATATTTTTGTGTTGGAAATGGAATTTAAGGGAGGAGAGCTTGAACCTCTGTGAGACCTGCTCAAACCCAGAGCAGATATGAGCACCAGCCTTCAGACCAGAGCTCAGAAAGGCTTCTGTTGTTAAGGTAGGCATAGATCTGGGTGTTGGATAGAAACTGTAAGCCATGTCTGTGTAGCTATACAGATGGGTATTTATGACCAGGAAATGCTCTTGTCTGGCTCTGCACAGGGAGAAGGAGTAGGTAGATACCCATCCCTGGAAACATTCGAGGTTAGGTTGGATGAGGCTCTGAGCAGCCTGATCTGGGTAAAGATGTCCCTGATCCTGCAGGGAGGTTGGACTGGATGACGTTCATGGTCCCTTCCAACCCAAACCATTCTATGATTCTATGATTTCATTATCACTTGAGAAAATCTTACCAAGACCTGCCACCTTATTTCACTCCTTCAACTAACTGAAACTTTCTGGGGACTGTCTTGCCTCACATGCTGAGCCACTGGCTCCTCTCAGCCTTCCCTATCAATCAGCCGCACAGATGTCTTATGTGAATATTCTCTGTCCTTTTTGATCCAGTCTCACAGCTAATGAATAACTTGTGAGTTTAAATGATAATTCAGAATGAGCTCTGGGATGTATTAGGATGAGCAGAAATGGCCTGAAGTTACACCAGGAGAGGTTTAGATGGAATAGTAGGAGTTTCTTTGCCAGAAGAGTGATGAAGCATTGGAAGAGGCTGCCCAGGGAAGTGGTGGAGTCTCCATCCCTGGAAGTGTTCAAAAAAGTTTGTAGACATGGCAGTTTGGGACAGGGTTTAGTAGGCACGATGGTGCTGGGCTGAGGGTTGGACTGGATGATCTTAGAGGTTTTTTCCAGCACTGATGATTCTGCAATTCTAAGAACCCCCATTGTGCAAAGTATAACAACTGCAGTATTTGAATGATGTCTTTAAGTGGAAGTACAAATAAACACATCATGTCATTCTGACATGACTCTTGCCTTCTATAGAAGGTTCTGATTTAACTGTCAGCAAGTTTCGCCAAGAAGCAAGTGCTGCGTTTCTTGCCCTGGTTTAGGTTGTGAAGGAGAAACTGCAAGTGACTTTTAAGCATTCCCATGCAGGTAAGCTGGGCAGGGTGGTAAATATGGGTTACTGATGTTTTGTTCTTCCTGTGTGTATAAGTCCTGTACTCTGGGACCTAAACCAGCTCATTCTTTGAACTCTTCTCATAGAAGTAAATATCTCAGAAAAAGAGTGTGTTTCACTTTCCCAAATCTACTTTCCTTGATGTAATTCCCTTTGACTAATTACAGATGATATCAGCACCACGGCTGCAAATCTGCTCTCTACCATTCATGTTATTTTCTACATCATTGATTCTTAAATGAGCACGGAAACAACTCTGCTTCTTAGACTGAGGAGCAAACCTGTACAATATCTCAGGCAAAAGCCTAAGCAGACAGGCACAGAACCCGCAGCCCTTCAGATCTTGACAGGTTCCTGTATAAGTAAAAAATACCTTCTGATATAGAATCACCAGGTTGGAAAAGACCCACTGGATCATCAAGTCCAACCATTCCTATCAATCACTAATCCATGACCCTCAGCGTCTCATCCACCTGTGCCTTAAACCCCTCCAGGGAAGGTGACTCAACCTCCTCCCTGGGCAGCTTGTTCCAGTGCCCAGTGACCCTTTATGTGAAAAATTTTTTCCTAATGTCCAGTCTAAATCTCCCCTGGCGGAGCTTGAGGCCATTCCCTCTCATCCTGCTGTCACTGGGGAGAAGAGGCCAGCTCCCTGCTCTACACCGTATACCACGAGAGGTTTACTTTTCCCCTCATGTTCAGTACTGCCAGGTTTCCATACTCCAGGGCTTGTCTGGGAGAGGATTGAAGCAGCAAGTTATGCTCAACTGCCCATTTCTTTTAGGTTCTGGTATGTTAGAATATAAACTTAGATTGGAATTGATTATTTCTGGCAGTATCAACTCATGCTTTATGGTACTTCTTGGGGTTTTTTTGTGTGCATCTTTCCTGCTCTCCTCACCCCCACCTTGGTGGTTCTCTCCCAAATCAGCCATTGATCAGGAAGAGATGGGAGAGGGTGGAGGAGAAAAGCACGTTCTGTGAATTTGTTTGCTTGTAGATAGTTTGGATGCAGGGCAGGAACATCTGTGAGCAGTCTGCTTCCTGTGCAAGGGGGAGCCGGGGGTGAGGAATATGGACAACTGAGAACGGATTCTGTGGTTTTGTCACAGCATGCTTTGCTCATAAAAAGGCAGAAGTTGAGAGTAGTGGATCACGGAGGTGCTGTGGCTGCTTAGTCAAAGAAGTTGCGCTTCCCCATGGTGCTGGGGACTTCTCTCCTGCAGGAAGTGGAGTTCTTTACATTCTGCAGAAGTAACTATTCTTATCTCTTCCTCTGATCAAGTGACCATAACTGAAGGGTTTAACATGTTGTGGTTTCCTCCTTTTAATATGACCTAGCCGGATAGGTGCCGATGAAGTTGGATGCCATCCCAACCCATGCTGCACATCTGTGTTCTGCAGTGAGCACTGGTGGCACCTCCATCCACATCAAACATGGGGCTTGGGTACCCAGCAGAGCACTAAGGTGGTGTCTACACTGTCTTTCCTGAGAGCATCCAAGCGGCTATGGAGCAGCCTTGATTCAAACTAAAACTGTCAGTAGGGATTGCACAAATCTAACACTTCTACACACTGCCAGAGCCTTAACAAGAAGGTTCATCCAGCCCCCTGTAAGGACATCTTAGGGAAGCTAATGCTAAACGTGTGTTGAATTGTTTTTTTCTTACCGAGTATTGACTTGGGATGCATCTTTGCTGCTGTGGACCCGAGCAAGTGAGGCCTGTGGCCCATCCAGAGTGGGGCGAAGGCAGCTGGGAGCAACACTGTGTCTGGAGGAGCTGCTGCCAAAATGCTCATCTGGAGCTTTGTAGATCATGCAACAAGGTGCTTGTGTGTGGCCCAAGACAAGCGTGGGTCAGAACAGGGCTCAGATTCATTCAGCACCACCTCTTGCCAGATGCTTAATGAGAACCTTGGTCCTGTTGACTGCTTAGGCAAGTAAAGGATCTTTAAGTTTCCTAAAGTTGGAAGGATAATGCTTTTTGTGTCTTCTCTTTTTCAAAAGCTGCTGGCTAAGTAAAGGATTACAAGAGCACGTAGCAATAGGACAAGGGGGAATGGCTTTAAATTGGAAGGGGGAAGGTTGATTGGGATTGGGATTTAGATTGGGAAGAAATTCTTCACTATGAGTGTGATGAGGCACTGGCACAAGTTGCCCAGGGAAGCTGTGGCTGCCCCATACCTGAAGGTGTTCAAGGCCAGGTTGGATGGGGCCTTGGTCTAGAGGGAGGTGTCCTGCCTGTGCCAAGGTGGTGGAACTGGATGATCTTTTAAGACCAAACTGTTCTGTGATTAAAACTTAAGTAATTTTTTGCTTATTTGTCTAATGTATCTCAAGAAGAGTGGACAGTGGATGGAAATGTGGGTAGAAGATTCCCTTACAGGGCACAAAAAATTTTAACAGGAATCCCCTCTTCCCCCCTTTTCAGTTTCCTCTTACTGTTAAGCCATCAGAAAATAAGAATGTGAATGGGAACAGTGACTTTGAATTTTAATGCTGTATCATCCTGCTGCTCCCTTTTTGGATTTCCACTATATGAGACAATCAAGTGGTTCCATTACAACAATCCAGCAGTTTAACTTGGTATTTTGGGTAGCAATCTGCTAGTCATATGCCAGAGGGTTGGCGGATTTCCGTGTGACATCAGTTATGCAATTCCTGTACCTTGCACAACAGCTTTAGGAAAGAGGAAACAGAGCAGTATGGCATCTGTAAGCAACACAGAACGCCCCTCATTGCTGCAGATGGAAACGCTGCCCCTCACCGCACACACATCACTGCAGACCTCAAGCTCATTGCAGTGGAACTGAACCAAAAAGCAATCATTTCTGGGCTTCTTCCAGTGCTTTCTCAGCACTGGATAGCACTGGAACTGTGGTAAATGAACCCACGCACAATCCTGGCTGTGATTTGGAGTAACTCTTCCACAAAACAAGCGATCAAGGTCACACCTGATAAAAGCAAGGATTTGGCTTCCTGACAGCCCTACAACTTTCTCCCAAGGGAATGGAATCCTTGAGAGTGTGTTGGGTATCAGCAAACCTGGGCTTTGTGCTCTTTTTTTGCCTTACCTATTTAAAACCAGCTATTTTTAGGAGCATAACGGACTTGAGATACTGCTGTTGAATGATAAATACTTCAGTTGCCTTCCGGGGATGTGCCTTGCCCCCAGACTAAAACTTGGTGTGCCTGCATCAGAAATCTTATTTGTGAGGTAGGCGAGCTACCAGAAAGTAGGTCTCCATCCTCCTGTTGCCCACGACAAGGCAGGTGAATGTTCTGAGGCTTTGTCACTGGCAAGGTAACCACTCAGACACAGCAACCACAAACAGGAATGCAGAGGTCTGGCCGATAGGGACAATTTGGCCACAAGCGCATTGATCGTGGAGCACCACTGTCGTTATCTTTGCATCCTTAGAAGCAAAACAGCAAACCTGGCTAACATCAGTAAGAATGCTCAACAAAATAAATATATTGAGATGATCTCTACAGTGTTAATACAAAAAAACCCAAACGCAGTCCTGGAAAGCAGCCCCGGCTGGGAAGAGAAATAACAGTTGAAGGGGTAACAGCAAGAGGGACCGCGCTGTTAATACAGTGCCAAGCAGTCAAGCTGAGGTAATGCTGGTGTTTGGACGACGTATGCGATGGTGGCAGAACTGTTATTCATGGTGCAGTGGCTGCTGAAGGCTCCTGAGCAATTAGCACTGTTTCACTTCTTCATGGTAGGGGCAGCTGAACTCCTCGCTTGAGGCTGAACTTTGTTTCATTTTTCATTTTTAAAGCTGATAATAGGTACCTTAATGGCAATGATGATTGTAGAACGTGTCATATGCAAGTCAAACAGGAAGTGCAAGATGAGATTTTAATCATTAAAAGTTCATCGATAACCTCTTATATACACACAGTTATACACAAAGTGGTTCACAAGTCCCTCATCTCATATAATTCTGCTGGTGAGGTTAGTTGGCTAGAAGTTCTCTCTGCCTTTGTCATCTGACAGGCGCGATGCTTGCGTGGAAAACGCCAGCAGGGTTGCTGACAGCTATGGCTTGTGGGCTTTAGCTGGGCACAGAGAGGAGCCCATACTCATCCGCTGTATCCAGAATTTTGCAGATGACTGGAGACTCCACCTTGAGCATAAAAGATTAAAATGTTAAAGACAGATTGCAAAAGGGCATCGCTTGATAAAATGTAGTAAGTGCTTTTTACTTTTGACTGAAGAGCAAACAGCATATTAACAAGGTAACAGCGTAATTAACAATGACCTTTGTTTAAGCAAATGCTACTGAACAAAAAGCAGTGCTTGGTTAGCAGCTGCATGTTTGGGGTGAAGGACACTACAGGAGTCCTGTGAAGAGTCACTGGAAGAGAGTACTATTTCTAACATGCACCTGGAGACACCTTCTACTAGGTGGCACCTGATCTCAGGGAATTCAAGATGTGCTTACATACCCCAAGGATATATTGGCAAGAATGAGGCTCTAACATGTATATGGTCACAGCATGAGGGGAATCAGATTCTTTACACCTGAAAACAAAGAAGAAATTTTATCTTGTTTAGCATGTAATAAGCACAAAACCAGAACATGTGTCTCCCCAGTACCTACAGTGCTTTTTCTAAGCTGACAGTCATTGCTTTCTGAGGACAACAGTGGCTTTCCCCTTTGTCATAAGCAGCAGAAACAGAACATCAGGTTACTAGAGAAGCTGACTTACTTCAATTTCACAGTCACCTGCCTTGGCTTGTCTGTTAAGTCGCAGACATCTCCATTTCCATAGAAATGAGACACCATCCTGCCAGATAAGATTGGAATGAGAAAGGTTGGGAACATTAAACAATTCTTAAGAGCATCTCTAACTCAGGTGATGCACTACCTCATTATTCTTCTTCAAACATTTCCCTCCAATATACAAACCAAAGTACCGATATGCTGCATTTTGGTTATTGTAGAAACAAATAGTTGTTTGCTACTAAAAGATTTCTCTTTGCATCATATCCAAAGTGTTGAATTACCTTTTCTAGTGTTGTATGCTGACTGAGGGAGAAAGATCTATAAACCCTGCTCTGGACAGGTTATTGTGTCTGATTATAAACAGACTATTCACATACTGCAGAAGCAGGCCCTGGTGTTTATTCTTCTATATCACGAGCATGAGACCGATTCAGGAGCAGACACTGCATAGTCATCGTGGTGTCTGTAACCGTACCGAACTGTCTGTGTGCCATCTTCTCTTAGATAGTAGGTTCTAGCAGCATTCTTCTTGGACCATTCAATGTGTTCCTCCTTGTTCCAGGTACCCACAACCACTGAAGTCCTGCCACTTTCTTTATCCTAAAAAAAGATGGTAATCACACCTTATATTATATGATGAGCAGTGAGGATATGTAACTGATGAGCATGATGTCATTTCTAGAGCAAGTTTGCTGCTGTAACATAACATGTCCGAACTGTGAATGATCTCGTGTCAGGGTGAAGAGTCAAGTTGATGTGAGCCAGTGTTTCAATGACCAGAAGAGGATTCCATATAAAGCCAACACTTTTTCAGCTTTCATTATCATCTTGCTCTACCTTACATAGTACCTACAAACCCAGACGTAAAATTAGGCAGCACATAGAAGATTTCTTTTCTGAAATCCAACTTCTTATGCCCAAGATGTTGATCAGACAAGACAATGGTGCTGCTTTTTGTTTTGTTTTCAAATCAGACAGATTCCCCAGCCCTTTGTCCCCCCACAGCCATCTAGTGGCAAAACATGAAACTGTAAACATACCTCATGGTACTGATGAACATATTTGCCATAGCAGAATTCGTACTTCCACCAGCCAACACCCTGGGGGAGGTATAGTCTCAGCATTAAAACTAAACAAAATCCCAAACACCCAGGACAACCCCATCCACTTCCCTCCAGACTGTAAACCACCAGCTACTTCAGCTGTAAAACTCCATAGCTATTAATTAGGTAAGTCGATTCAAGGTTTGTACTGAGGGACTCTCTCATTAGGCTAATTGACATAGGCAAGGGATGGAATAGAGGAGTTTAAGCAAAGACTCTTGAAACGCCACACAGGACTGAATTCCTTAAAACTATTTGCATTCCCCCTATTCATCTTGTAAAGACAAAGACAGGGAAAATGGCAGATGCCTTTTCTCTGCCAACTGTTCTCTCAATAAATTGATCGGATATTATTTTTTGTTCTCATTGACAAAATGAACTGAACAGTTCTCATGACCTACTTCCATTTCTCTCTGCTCAAATAAACTGGATTTCAACAGAAAATTTAAAGATCTCTTTCTGGCCTGGACTTTGGTATATAAGCTTTCCCTATATTAATGCAGGCAATTGTTATGCGTATAAGAATGCAACTATCAGAGTTCGTGGAGAAACTAATCAAATACCAGTATGTGCAATTAACAAGTAGGTATTTTATTATACACAGCTTTATTTCTCACCCCATGGAAGCAGTAGGAACCACTAAGAAATTCCTTTATGAGTTGGTCATCAGTCAGTTTGGAGATGTGGGTCGTTCCCACAGTTAACAGCTGATGGCTTCCAACAGCAACAGGCTTGTGAATGGAAGAAAATTTCTCTTCTTTTGTTGAATGCATTTCTTCCTGAAATTTAAGCATCCACAAATACAAACACAAAAATAATCTCCCATTTAGATTTTATATGTCCCTAGCAAAGTCTTATAAACTCCATGAAGTCACATGAGGGGAAAAGTGTCATTGATTTCACTGTCTCCAGCATAGCTGGAAAGAAGATCAAGTCAAAAACTTAACACATTTGTAAGCTGTAGGTGAAGAAGGCTATGAAAGTTTTAAATTAGTAGCCCAAATGTACGTGCATTATTTTCTTTCCCAATAAGGCAAGGTATAGATGATTTCAAGAAGCTTAAAGACCATTTGAAAGACTAAGAGAGAATTACAAACTTGGGTAAGAGAACACATTCCATGGAACTGAAAGCTGTATGTATTACAAAAGGGAAAACGAATATTTTTTCTCTTAAAGAAGACCTACCTCCTTAACCCTTCTAAAAGGCATCTTCATCATTTCTTGCTGTTTCTCCAGCTGCTCCAGATTATGGGGTTTCAGTGGGGATCCTGGCAGAGACTGGCAAAAGATGTCATTCACAGGGGAAGCCCTGAACCTACACGAACAAGTTAGGAATATGTTGTTTAATGTGCCCTAAAGACATACCTTTTTATTGCTACAAGTTTCTGACCGAGCTCAGCTGAAGTGTTATGGATTTTTTCCAGTCAAAGCTACACTGTTCTTAAAATTGATGTAAATATGATTTTGGCCCAGCACAGTCTCACTGGCCAACAACTGGCAACACACTCTAACCTCTCCTCATCAAAAGAAAAAGGCTGAGTACTGAAAGGCAAACCACAGTGTAAGTGTGCCACGAATGACTCCACAAAACCCTCTCAGAAGCTAGGAAATAGTAAAAGTTAACCTTGACAGGTGCAGTTCCTATATAATTAAAATAATACCTTCTGATATAGAATCATAGAATCACCAGGTTGGAAAAGACCCACCGGATCATCAAGTCCAACCATTCCTATCAATCACTAAACCATGACCCTCAGCGCCTCATCCACCCGTGCCTTAAACACCTCCAGGGAAGGTGACTCAACCTCCTCCCTGGGCAGCCTGTTCCAGTGCCCAGTGACCCTTTCTGTGAAAATTTTTTTCCTAATGCCCCAGCCTAAATCTCCCCTGGCGGAGCTTGAGGCCATTCCCTCTTGTCCTGTTCCCTGTCACTGGGAAGAAGAGGCCAGCTCCCTGCTCTACACAACCTCCTATCAGGTATTTGTAGAGAGCAATGAGGTCTCCCCTCAGCCTCCTCTTCTACAGGCTAAACAACCCCAAATATTATCTGACATGCACGGCTTTTCATACTGCATATAGACCTGTTGCTCCCCTCATGAGCCATGTCTGCAAAAAGCAGCTCATTTCAGGAAAGAAAAAGCAGAAAGAGGAAGCAGAATAACACAGCTTTCTCCTTTGTTTATACAAATGAAGGCTTTGCTCAAACACCAAATAAACCTTAATAGAAAATAGTAAAGGCAAGTGAACACAAAGTGAAAATCACACTCATAAATGAAGCATTTTTTCAGTTTTCACTGCTTGTCTCACTAATAAGGGCCTCTTTAGAGAGCTTATTTACAAAATAAGTATGCAGATACTGCTCTGTAGGCAGCGTGACTTTCTGTGATGCCCTCCTAGGACAACTCTGAAACATGCAGCAGTAGCTGTATAACAATCCTCATTTTAGTCAGAAGAGTCTGAAAGCATTTTCTAAGTAGTATCTACACTCTACGTTAAACAAGTCCTGTAATAAAGCAGCCTAGTTTTACCTGAATTTAAACTGCATTATCTATAATAGTTTGAGAAGACAAAATATTCCTCTGCTCTCTCTTCCTCCCTGTCCCCAGATCCCATCAATTTAAAAAAGGTGAAATTGTACCCCAGTGAGAACGATGACTAGAACTAAGTGATATACCTTTGCTAAGTTAACACAAGGGCATTACTGGATAAGATAAGAGAGTAGGTGTAGAGGAAAAGTGCCAGTGGCTGAAGTTCTGCTCAGTGCTGTTTGAGGAACACGACAGGAAAAGTGCACTCAGCTTAACATGAGGCTTGTTTGTTGTTACCTCTGCTGACACTGATCAGTGTTTCCAGCCTGCTGTCTCCACCTACCTTTATTTACTAAGATGATGTAAGTGGGAGAAAAAAGATCTTCTATGTTTATTTAAAGTATTTCCTGCTAGTGGCCAGAAAGCCTTCCATGCCTCCCCTTTGGAAGGAGAAAGCAGCTCAAGATTTTATTCTTATCAAACAACAGAATAACTTGCCTGCGCATTTTCTATTTTTCTACTGACATAGAGGCTTAACAAGTAATTGCAGCAGGTAACATAGTTACTAAACCCCTCTAAGTGAGAAAATTTGTAATTGATAATAAATACTTAAGGATAGCATAACTTATTTACTCCAACTGGCACTTGTTTATAAAAGGCAAAACTGGGGATTTTGTCTTTTGGGCTTTGTTGCCTACGTCAGAACAGTGATTAAATACTTACTTGTTCTGACATGTGTACATGAGAAATTCAGAACTCCTGTCTGTTATTTCCTCTTTGTTTGCATGTCATACTCACTTTGCAATTTTGTTTACTACCCTTGAAAGGTAAAAACTACTGAGAGTAAGGGCATCCCTTAGATGTATGGTACAATTGAAGGTGGGGGAAGACTTGTATGTTTGATTTTTAGAAAATAACACTGAAATGGTGAAGTCTTCATATGAAAATTATTTATACAGCCAAAGGTAAGGCAATAAAAGCAGGACAGAGAGACATGGGGGCTCCTTGTGTCAGGAGTACTCAAATAAACGTTAAGGCTTGGGCTGTAGGCCATACATACTTCTGTTTTCTGAAATTAGAGAAGTTGGAGTCTACACACACGTATAATGCACAAATGCAATCTGCAGTCTTTGAATACTACAACAATTATCTCCCAAGACCTTGAAATCATGAGCTAAGAGGAGACAGGGTGCTCTGAATCTGACCTAGTTTGCGTTTCTCAAGGCTGGAAACTTACCTGCTGCAAATAAAGTTGCACTTCCCACAATCAGTCAGTAGAGACTTAGAATGCAAACATTGTGCAACTTAACATGAAAACCTAAGACGTGACAAAACTGCACCTGCCAAAGTAAGTGAATACAAGTGTCACGGCTCTGCACCAGAAACCACAGTTGGGTATATGACTCAAACACAAACACACATGGAAACTGATTAAAATACAAAGTGATAATGTTTGCCAAAATGTGAGTACTATACCTATATTTAGGATGGTTGCATAGCAAAGGTGTCAATATAACCACTTCATATTCACAGGTTGTGACTTCTGCCACTGAAAGAATCTCGTGTTTAGCTTCTGGATGACAGATGTACATCACTGTACTCATTCTGGGTAGGTTTTGTCTCAAGCTACAGGGCGTGCCATTTCCCATTTCTACAGGATAGTACGGAGTCATCTGCCCTTCTATATTTTTTGTAGGTATCTAGACGAAAGAAAGTAAAAATCAAGAATCAAAGTAAAGCTTCTTTGACTCTTCTGAAATGAAAAACACTATTATATTGTGCAGAGGCAGCATTTCTTAACTGAAACTAGCCTTTGTGTAGTTACTTAATGTTTCTGCAACATCCAAACATGTTCCGGTTTATCACCTCCAACACAGCACTGCACAAATACACTGAGCCACACAAGCTCTGGCTGCAAGCGCAGCTTGTTTCTCTGCACAGAGGCTGCTCAACATTTCAGTTCTAAGAGAGCTTGCCAGTGGGGTGCAATGTTTCGGAAGAACATTGAGCCAGCTGTGTTCACCCCACAATCTAGGAGACAGGGAGATGCAAGTACTTCTGCCAGACTTGGCTCAGGTCTGGTATGTTACCTTCAGTGCCAGGCCATGAACAACCTAAAAATGCGCTCTGCAAAGTCATCCCGACCCCTGCACTACACCTCCCAGCATACCCAGCTTGTGTTGTTCCTTATCCACAGAATCTCATGCCACCTGTTAGCGTGACTAACAAAGTTAAAGATATAAACAATGTAAATCCCACTTTTGACACTCTTTAAGTGTGTCTCAGACTTGTTCCTTCATGTTTCCTCCAGCTTTCACTTCAAGAAATTAATTCCACAAGCTGGTAAAATTCCCTCTCTTGGCCTCTCTCTCAGAAGCAGTTGAAGTTCCTGGATACCAGAAGTTCTGTTTGTGCAAACACCATGCTGGTACCCACAAACTAGATCTTTTTCTGCCTGTGTTGCTTGAGCTAGTAAAGGTTTTTGGTGCACAACAAATCAGGCTCTGTGCTACAGGCGGTGGTGCCTTCTGTGGTCAGGACACTGACCTCACGGAGCTGAGACCCTTCCATATCTCACCTACTTTGGTTTTCAAACCAAAACCTGTCACAGCCCACTCTCTCCTCCTGAAAACTGTTCCATCATGAGACATTTATCAAAGCTAAAGGATGAACATGCTGGTAGTTTACTTGCTTGGGTGCTCCTTGGCTTCCAATTGCTTATTCACTCCATACTTCAACATTCAGTCAAAGGTGGGAAATGAGGATATATTCTGATTGTGTACGGAAGAGCTAACAGAAAGGGTATCAGTGCCTTCAGCGTTTATCTTTCTGAATGAAACAACTGATTTTACATTAAAAATTGAAAAATGATACCTACAGATTTCATTGAAGCTAACTGTTCGAGAAATCTAAATAGAGATAGCTGTTCTATGCACATATATACACACACAACTAAAAGGCACCCCAGTAGGATTTAAGATAAATATTCAGTCACAGCAGTTTTTGTTTACATTAAGCATCACTCAACTGCATCATGTATTCTTTCCCTTTCACAACTAGAGATCCCACACAGACTGCAACTCTAAATTCTTTATGGACTGAAACCAAAACAGTGTAAAAAAAAAAAAAAAAAGTCAGTAAATGCCTTAACTTCCTCTGAATTAAAAAAAAACAGAGAAAGCTACACTACAAAGAACCCAGTCTTCTTAACTTTCCAAGCGACATAACTGCCACTGCCATTAGAATAGGCCACATTCTGACTTGGGTCTGCTCTCCCAAAATGCTTATCAGGCATGTGTATTTTCTGAGATCCACTGCACTGAGATCCACCACTCTGTGCTATCAGCCTTACAAAGAACATCTAAACAAAGATTTAATTTCAAAATTAAAGCGAAGGATAACTGGAAATAGGGTAGGTGCATTCTGTCCACAAGTCAAATCTGCTGTTGCCAATCCCAAACCCCAACATGCTTCAGGTAATTCCACTGTGTAGGTATAAAGTTAGTAACTCAAAATTGAGTTTTGGGGCCTAAACAAGTGGAAAGGTTTTCTAATGGATAAGGGAAGCACTGAGTTTTATGGGTTGGGTCATCAATTCATCTAACAAATCTTTTAGGGATTTTGTGCTGTAGGATTTTTTGCTGTAGGATTTTGTCAAGCATTTCTTCCTACTCAAAATACATGAGTGTCACTGAAGGAATCTCCGATGTTACTGGAAAAATAACTGTCACTAGATCAAAATGTGACCTTCTGGTTGTATGTATTGTTTTCATAGAAGATGACTATATAATTAATCTAATTTAATTTTAAAATTAGCATAACCTTAATGTGAATGAGTAGAAGAGAAAAATCTGACTAGCTAGACTGAAGGAGCTTTCTGAGCTGAGACTGATAATCAAAACTGAGAAGACTTAGTTCAGGAACAGAGTTTCATTTTTCAATACTGATTCTGGTAGGGAACTAATTGCATCATCTCATCACATATAAACTGCCTTCATTGTTGACGGCAAAAGTAAAAATAGATGTTTTTCACTTGCCTCTTTTGCACTCTCTTTTGGATTTTCCTTCTCTTCTTGATCTAGGGAATAATTAAGAATGAGGTAAGCATAAAGTCTGTGGACTCAAAATAACATGAAATCATATACAGAGAAGATTGTGTGCATTTGCTAGTACTTTGTGTATACACTGCCAGGAGTCAACCTCATGAACTTGCAGGTGCAAAAGAGGAAAGAAAGGAAATAAACAGGGATCTTGAGTACAAAGTAAATGCCGTCTTAAAACAATTTTGAGTTTGTAGCACAGGCCAAATCCTGCCCCAGCACCACCAGAAGGCCAGTCAGGGCAGAACATAGCTGCCTCTCACAAAACAGCAGCAGACTATTCTTTTCAAAGTGAGTGAATTGCAGGCTGGGGCTGTAAACAGGCAAGTACTTAAGTCCACCCACCAACCAGCCTCAGAGGATATACTTGGTGTAGGGAGGCCAGACTGCATGCCTTTCTAACAATCATGAGAATAAACACCCTTACAGGGCAGGGGTTATGAGTTGTCACGGGTGAGAACTATGCTTAGCATTCCAAACTGTTTTGGGAGATAGTCTGGACTCCATTAAGAATTAAGTGAGCAAAAGGCCATTTGGCTTTGCTGTCACCCATTCAGCTGTTCCACATTTACTGCACTACACTTGTGGATTCAGCTCACAAGGATTTGAGTAACCATCTACATTACTTTTTTTTTAACAGAAGTAGGATGAATTGATGTACAGGAAGCAGAGAAAGAATAGAGCCTGCCACCTCAGCAGGGAGGACAGAGGGTCAACAATGATAAAAACTTCAGATATGATAACATGTAACTTCAGCACAGAAGAATTGGTAAACTTGCATTAAATGTTTTTGTTTCTGTACAGCAGCATCTAGGGAGAATCAGGCATCTCTGCACAGGATTAACGACAGCACTAACAAGCACTGTAACTCACTAACAGATGTCAAACAATGCAGTTTCTGAAGCTTTGTTTCTCTTCTGGACTAAGATACCTAACTGAAGGCTGCAGGCAGAAACTAAAAGCAATGGGATTAATGATGCTAAATTCCCTCGAAGACTGAGGCATTCAAGTTACTCACTTTTAGGAAGCAAAAACAGGCAGTGCCCACCTTTTGCAAACTACTCTAGAATTAAAAAAAACTTCAAACAACTCTATTATGTCTTTCCTACTGTTTCAATCAGCTTTGATGAATGAACACTTTGTGGATCTTTTGAGATCTTTAGACTAATATAGTGCCAAACTGCTCACCCAAGGAAGCACATTTTGGAAAGCAGAACCACAGAATTTCCATTGTCTACAATAATTTGCAGGTAAAAACAACCTGAAGTGCTCAGAAAATTATTCACTCTAAATTGCAGTTTGACTTGAGGCTCCATGGTCCAAGAGGAGGTGGTCAGAGCCTTGCTAGCCCAACTACACACCCACAAGTCTATGGGGCCAGACAGGATTCACCCTAGGGTATTGAAGGAGCTGGAGGATGTACTGGCCAAACCCCTTTCTATCATCTTCCAACAGTCCTGGAAGACTGGGGAGGTTCCACTGGACTGGAGGCTGATGTAGTGCCCATCTACAAGAAGGGTCTCAGGGAGGATCCGGGGAACTACAGACCAGTCAGTCTGACCTCAGTGCCAGGGAAAGTCATGGAACAGGTGATCTTGAGTGCTATCATGAAGCACATGCAAGAGAACCAGGTGACCAGGCGCAGTCAACACGGGTTTACAAAAGGCAGGTCTTGCCTGATCACCTTCTATGACAAAGTGACTCAACTAATGGATAAGGGAAACGTTGTGGATGTGCTCTTCCTGGACTTCAGTAAAGCCTTTGACACAGTTTCTCACAGCATTCTGCTGCGGAAACTGTCAGCCTCTGGCCTGGACAGGCACACACTCTCCTGGGTGGAAAACTGGTTGGATGGCCAGGCCCAGAGAGTGGTGGGAAATGATGTTAAATCCAGCTGAAGGCCAGTTACAAGTGGGGTTCCCCAGGGCTCAGTGCTGGGTCCAGCCCCGCTCAGGGTCTTCATCAATGACCTGGATGAAGGTATTGAGTGTACCCTCAGCAAGTTTGCAGATGACACTAAGTTGGGTGGAAGCATGGATCTGCTGGAGGGTAGGGAGGCTCTGCAAAGGGATCCGAACAGGCTGGACTGCTGGGCTGAGTCTAATGGCATGAAGTTTAACATGGCCAAATGCCGGGTCCTGCACTTGGGGCACAACAACCCTATGCAGAACTACAGACTGGGAGAAGCCTGGCTGGAAAACTGCCAGGAGGAGAGGGACCTGGGGATGTTGGGTGACAGTTGACTGAACATGAGCCAGCAGTGTGCCCAGGTGGCCAAGAAGGCCAATGGCATCCTGGCTTGGATCAGAAACAGTGTGACCAGCAGGTCCAGGGAGGTGATTCTCCCTCTGTACTCGGCACTGGTGAGACCGCTCCTTGAATCCTGTGTTCAGTTCTGGGCCCCTCACCACAAGAAGGATGTTGAGGCTCTGGAGTGAGTCCAGAGAAGAGCAACAAAGTTGGTGAAGGGGCTGGAGAACAGGCCCTACGAGGAACGGCTGAGAGAGCTGGGGTTGTTTAGCCTGGAGAAGAGGAGGCTGAGGGGAAACCTCATTGCTCTCTACAAATACCTGAAAGGAGGTTGTGTAGAGCAGGGAGCTGGCCTCTTCTCCCAAGTGACAGGGGACAGGACAAGAGGGAATGGCCTCAAGCTCCGCCAGGGGACATTTAGGCTAGGCATTAGGAGGAAGTTTTTCACAGAAAGGGTCATTGGGCACTGGAACAGGCTACCCAGGGAGGTGGTTGACTCACCTTCCCTGGAGGTGTTTAAGGCACAGGTAGACGAGGTCCTGAGGGACATGGTTTAGTGTCTGATAGGAATGGTTGGACTTGATGATCCAATGGGTCTCTTCCAACCTGGTGATTCTATAATTCTATAACTTTGGGGCTCAACGAGCTAATTTCCACCAAAGTCCTGCTTTATGCACTTCCGTACTTCTGATTATCTGTACCAGGACCCCTAAAAAAAGACCCTCAAACAGCTCCAGGGATCATATCTACCTGCAAAGGCTGCAAGCATTACGTTTTATTACAGCACAGCAGAGTTTAAGATGTGCTACATACTCTGCCCTCTGCTCACAGTTTGCAAGACTCTCCCCACTCAGAAAGAGACTATATTAACGAGGTCTGGTACATATTGCTTCCATTTCTTATACTATGTATTTTCTTCCCCTGACGTTAATTAATACGCCATAATTACTCTACTCAATAAGACAGCATGGCAAAATTGACAGGATGGATGCAAAGTAAGGTGCTGAAAAGGAATTCATTGAAAACAATACAGCTTGCAGAAAAAAGAAAAAGCAAGCTGCAAAATTCTATTCTGTTGCACTGAGAATGAGTTTTGTATAGTATCTTTCTCAGATGGTAGTAATTAAACCCCAAACAATTAAATTAGCATCAGCAAAATAAAATAATCTAAGACAAACCTGGTTCTGATAACGGGTTCTTCATCATCATATTCCCCAGATAGTATTCCTGGATGTTAATTTTCTACAATCGAAAGAAGTTAAAACAAATTTCAATTACTATTCATCATACTTCAAGTGCACATGAATTAAAGGCTTCTGGAGGAGTTAAGCATTCACATGCCAGCAGAAAAAGGGGTTGAAGCTACTAAATTGTAAGGAACCTACCTGTCCCGTTTCCTTCTCCTCGTGGTATTGACGGATATGCTTTCCATGGCACACCTCATAAGTCCAATAAGATTCAATCTTTAAAAAAAAAAAAAGGTTCTAGTTAGATACATTGACCACCCTCCTCTCTTCCCTCAAAGTCCTCCCCCATGTTTTGCTATTGCAGCAACGAAACAGCCCAAGTGTGTGGGCTTGGGCATCCTCAAAAACAATAGCACTGTGAAGTGCCTCTGTTCCTCAAGCATTTTGATGATGTTCCAAATAAACATAACAGGTAAAGTTTCCTTAAATTTCACACTGTTATAACAAAGGAAAAAAAAAAACTTTAAGTAAGATGTAAAGACTAAGCTTGCTTGAAAATCACTGGGGCTAAGCTGTAGCAACTCCGTACAGCCTGACTTTGGCAAATGCCATCAATAGAAGCTGTTTACTGATTGGACTGGACCCACTCCTCCCTCCTCAACGACTTGTGTGTGGGATGTGGTGTATAATATTTGTTCATTTTTTGCTCTTGCTGGTTCTCAGTACCAGCTTGTTTGGTATTAGGGTCATTCTTGTATTGCAAGTCACGAGTCTTTGAATTGGGGCAATAGCTGGTAAAAAAAATAGAAAGCTTTCAGAATATCTTGAAGCATGTTTGTTTTGGTCTTCTAACATATTCTGAAAAATGCTTTTCACCAGACTGTTAAATGTTATCAGCTTAATCCCTGGAATTAAGTGTTTAAATCCACATTTTAAAATTGCTACTATAGAATTCAAATAAACTAAGTTGCTAACATCTTCAATTATGAAGAATTTTATTAGCAGTATTAAGATAGAGTCATTAAGTTGCAGAGGCCTTATTTTGAATTAAATTAGTATCTGATCTATCCAAACAGTTTACTACATTAAACCTTGAAATGGAGTGGATTGCAAATTTTTGATTAGCTTTTAAATTATCAACACAGAAGTAACATACTCTATACGAACAGCTACTTTGCTTAAAAAGAGGTTCCAGCAATTCTCCTGGAGTAGGACCTTTGTAGTCCTTTTCTTCTTCCTAGAACAGAAGGATATTTCATTACATTAAAATCAAAGTACTTTGGTTAGTTAATATTCATTTGTAGCAGTAACAAAACAAAAAAAAAATTGTATTGCAAAATTAAAAGGTACAAAACCTCAGTAATTCCTGCCCTGTAGGAGCTGTGTGGTGATTAGTGGAGAAAAAAAAAACATAATTCAGTGCAGTAAGAAGGTACAAATAAAAGAGTCAAACCAGAAAAGTTTTGCAGTTTAAAAAATATACGTATGGCAAAAGAGTAGGAGCTCTCAACTTGCTCACAGTCCAGAGTGGCAGCTTGGGGCGTGAACAGAAAAATAGCAACAACAATCCCTCCACCTGTCACTCAGTGCTGATGCTGTACTGAAGCAGCATAATCAGTACATCACTCAGCTTTTGTGTAATTTTAAAAAAATGGATTGAAAAAGCATATGTAATACCAAGGAAGTTTATTTCTGTGTAATTATGGCTCTATAAATGTGTATGCTATTGAAGAGATGCGTCCTTGCCCATTTCAGGGAGGTTGGAACTAGATGATCTTTAAGGTCCCTTCCAACCCAAACTATGAATCTACATCCCCTGCACTACTAAAGATTCTTCACCTATGCAGAAGCACTCTGTAAATCAGTTAAAGGACAAGGACTTTCTTAAAATGCAGGCACCCAGCAGTACTGCTGGTCTGTAAGTTCTCACCGTGTCAAAAAACGAACCATTGTGGGAACAAAAAACAAATGATAAGACCTCACCAAAGGCCTCCTCAGTCTACCTTATCTTGTACAAACAAATGTATTTAGACATTTGGTTTTTTTTAATTTAAACTCCACGCTGTGCATTTAGATTTCCAATTAAGAAACATGGAATAAAGTACATTACTGGTGGCAGAAACACTACTGGGACTGATACAGCAGTTATGATAGCAGTGTTAACAACCTTTATAGTAGTTTACTGGCCTAGAATTTGACAATATTACTTAAAATACAAACATTTCCCACTCAGCGATAGACCTAGCAATAAAAGGAGCATTATAACAATAACTTGTTGCCATATAAGGACCACAAGACTGGCCCCATTTAGTGCAGAGCTAGAAGGTAACACAAAGCAAAGGAATCTGCTATGAACTGTGAAATTGTGAAACATTCTATAGATTATTTTCCTTTTAGAGAAAGAAGTCTGCATTTCTTTAAAGAAAAGTAACTGAAAAGATATTGTAAAGTTTTATCTACAGTTTATGATTACAAAAAAGACTGGACTGACCTTACCTCATTGCCACTGGCTATCAGCGGAAGTATACATTTATATTTTTCTTTATCCACAGTGGTCATTATAATGTAGTTATCTTCTTTGTACAGCACGCCAGTTGTAGGCTAAGAAAAGAGCCAACCTTTTTAATGCTACTTGTTAGAAATATCCTTGAATTCATGAACGGTACAGTCAATTTACAGGGCAGGTGGAACAAAGTTTATCCTGGTCTTAATCATATCACAAGACTAGGCTTTGGCATTCAAGCTTGCTTGTATTTGCTTGCCTTCACCTCCGCTTCCATCCTTGTACTGCCTTGTACTGCCCTCCTCCACCACCACCTTAGAATCACAGAATAGTTTGGGTCAGAAAGGACCTTAAAGCCCATCCAGTTCTGCCTCTCCCCACCACAGGCAGGGACACCTCCCACTGCATCAGGTTGCTCAAAGCCCCATCCAGCCTGGCCTTGAACACCTCCAGGGATGGGGCAGCCACCACTGACTGCTCTGGCAACCAGTGCCTCACCACCCTCCCAGGAAAACTTTTCTTAACATCTCATCTAAATCTCCCTCTTTTAGCTTAAAACTGTTCCACTTAGTCCTATCCCTGCACTCCCTTATAAAGAGTCCCTACCCAGCTTTCCTTTAGGCAAACTTCTTTCTTATTCCTCCTTAAATATCTTCCACCTCTGTGGAAGTCCTTTATCTCAGAAACGCCCCCAACCATGACCTATTGCAACCAAGCATTCCCACACTGTCTTTCAGGACAGATTTTCCTGTGATTTTTCCAGATGCAGGCCACGGTCCAATGCTTGCCCTCCAGCCTGGCCCATGGGTATGGACCTGTGCCTGCCCAAGCACACACAACAGCGTGAAGCACCTCCTGAACAGCCAAACCCCCTCCTGGAGCAAGGAGGGGGCTTCACAAACAAAGCATGAAGGAGTTCTGGCTACTGCACCCAACTCCTGCCATCCTGACTTACTCTTGTACAGCCACAACGGCCCAGCACCTTGAGTGAGGGGGACTCCAAGGAGAAGTGAGTACAGAGACCACTCAAACACACCCACCCACCCACCCCACCTCACATGCATCAAACCCCCTCCTACACATACAGCTCTCCCCATCCCCACACTCCCCTCCCTCCCACCCCCAACACACACCAACCACCTCCTAACCCTGCCCCAAAACACCCAAACCTTCCTCCATCTGATACACTCCACCCCACCCACCCCCATGTTCACACCCTCCAAGCCCCCTCAACTTTCTCGCACACACCCCCTCACTCCCCACCAAGGCTCACTTCTTCCCACCTCCCCTAAAGCCCCACCTCTCCTATATTTCTACCCCACACCCACCTTCATCCCTATACCCCCAGTGCTACATCCCCACATGCACTCCCACTCCCCACATACCCTCATGCTCCCTTGCCTCACTGAAGACACACTTCCCCCCCCCACTCCCTCCCTACACACACTGCCAACCCACCCCCTATTTGGACTCCCTCCACTGCCACACCCCCAAACTCCCACACCCCTTCAGTCCCCCTGCTGCCACCACCTCCATTCAGACTCCCACAGCTCCCCACTCCTCACCACTTCCACAGCGCCGAGACTCTCCCACAGCACTCCCCACCACTGCCACCCGCCTCAGACGCCCACTCCCCACCATTCCCGCCCCACTCAGGCTCCCCTTCACCACTCTCCTCACTCCCCCTGCCTCAGACTCCCATCTCCCCCTCCCGACTACTGCCCCCCCCACTCAGACTCACACACCCCAGTCCCCACCACTAACGCTCCTCCTAGGTTCCCACCCCTCCATCCCCACTACTGCCAACCCCCACCCAGACCTTCCCCCTCTCCAGACTTCCATCCCTCCCACCCCCTATAGACTCCCACCCCCTATAGACTCCCACCCCCTACTACCACTGCCAACCCCTAGTCAGACTCTCACCGCCCCCCACTGCCACCTTCCCTCAGACTCACACCTCCCCACTTCACACCACGACCACTGCCCCTCTGCAAACTCCCACCCCCCTCCCCACCCCTGCCACCCCTCTGAGACTCCCACACTCCCCCCCCACCACTGCTACCGCGCATAATCCCCACCCCGCATCCCCTCAGACCCCCTCCTCCCTTCCCTCCACACTCGGAATCCCCCCCCCGCCCGGTACGGACCAGGCTGAAGTCGGTGCCGGGCCAGTTGACCCTGAAGGGCACGTCGTCGCTGAGGTGCGGGAGGGCGCGGCTGCCCTCGGCCACGGCGGCCACGGCCAGGAGGCCGCAGAGCAGCGCGCGGTGCCGGCCGCCCCCCATGCCGGGCAGCGCCGCCACGTCCGCTTCCGGGGGCGGGGACCGAGCCGCGTCCGGGACCGGCGGTGAGTGGCGGGGGCAGAGAATTGGAGAGGGAGGGAGGGAATGAGAGGAGGAATGAGAGGGTGAGGAGGGATGGAGGGAATGAGAGGAGGAATGAGAGGGTGAGGAGGGATGGAGAGGGGGAATGAGGGAGGGAGAAAGGGAAGGAGAGAGGAAATGAGGAATGGAGGGAACGAGGGAGGGAGGGAGGGAGAGAAGGAATGAGAGAGTGAGGAAGGAGGGAATAAGGGGTGGAGGGAATGAGGGAGGGAGAGAGGGAATAAGAGAAGGAATGGGAGGGTGAGGAGGGAGGGAGTGAGGGGCGGAGGGAATGAGGGATGGAGAGGAGGAATGAGGGAGGGAGAGAGGGAATGAGAAGGAATGAGAGTGAGGAGGGAGGGAATGAGGGGCAGAGGGAATGAGGGATGGAGAGGGGGAATGAGGGAGGGAGAAAGGGAAGGAGAGAAGGAGAGAGGAAATGAGGAATGGAGGGAAGGAGGGAGAGAAGGAATGAGAGAGTGAGGGAGGAGGGAATGAAGGGTGAAGGGAATGTGGGAAGGAGAGGGGGAATGAGGGAGGGAGAGAGGGTGAGGAGAGAAGGAATGAGAGGGTGAGGAGAGAAGGAATGAGAGGGTGAGGAAGGAGGGAATAAGGGGTGGAGGGAATGAGGGAAGGAGACGGGGAATGAGGGAAGGAGAGAGGGAATAAGAGAAGGAATGGGAGGGTGAGGGGCGGAGGGAATGAGGGATGGAGGGGGGAGTGAGGGAGGGAGAGAGGGAATGAGAAGGAATGAGAGAGTGAGGAGGGAGGGAATGAGGGGCGGAGGGAATGAGGGATGGAGAGGGGGAATGAGGGAGGGAGAAAGGGAAGGAGAGAGGAAATGAGGAATGGAGGGAAAGAGGGAGAGAAGGAATGAGAGAGTGAGGGAGGAGGGAATAAAGGGTGAAGGGAATGTGGGAAGGAGAGGGGGAATGAGGGAGGGAGAGAGGGTGAGGAGAGAAAGAATGAGAGGGTGAGGAAGGAGGGAATGAGGGGTGGAGGGAATGTGGGAAGGAGATAGGGAATGGGAGGGAGAGGGAATGAGAGAAGGAATGAGAGGGTGAGGTGGGAGGGAGTGAGGGGCAGGGGGAATGAGGGATGGAGAGGGGGAATGAGGGACGGAGAAAGGGAATGAGAAGGAGAGAGGAAATGAGGAATGGAGGGAACGAGGGAGGATGGAAGGAGTGAGGGAATGAGAGAAGAAATGAGAGAAGGAAGGAGAGAATGAGGAGGGATGGATGGAGGGAAGGAGTGAATGAGGGAGAGAGAGAGGGAATGAGGGATAGAATGAGGGTTGGAGGGAGTGAGGGAGGAAGGGTATGAGAGATGGAATGAGAGAATGAGGAGGGACAGAGTGAATGAGGGAGAGGGAATAAAAGAGGGAATGAGAATGAGGGAGGCAAGAAAGGAGGGAATGAGGGAATAAAAGAGGGAATGAGAATGAGGGAGGCAAGAAAGGAGGGAATGAGGGAATAAAAGAGGGAATGAGAATGAGGGAGGCAAGAAAGGAGGGAATGAGGGATGGGGAGGAAGAGAGGGAATGAGGGAGGGTGGGAATGAGGGAGAGAGGAAGGAAGGAGTGAGATAATGAGAGACAGAATGAGAGAACGAGGGAGCGAATGAGGGAATGAGAATGAAGGAGGGAGGAAATGAGAATGAGGGAGAGTATGAGGAAGATAGGGAGAAGGGAGGGAGAAAGGGAGGATGGGTGGACGGATGGAACAGCAGCAGGGTATGGCAGGAAGGTTGCTGGGAAGGGACAGAATGAAGGAAAGAAGGAAGGAAAGGAGCAATGGATGGATGAAGTGGTAGGCAGACGCAATGGGGACGCTGTGGGGGGGTCACGGTGGGGAGGCATGGTTTCTGTGTGGGAACCCCTGCCCCACTTTGCTATGTTTCAGCAGTGGTGGAGCCAGGGGGATGGCTGAAAGGTCCTCACTGCCCTGTGGGCTGTATGTATTGGCACTTGATTGCCTGAGGAGAAGAAGCCTCTGAGAGGGGAATGGTTGCTGCCACACTAGTGCCTTCCTTAGTCCTCTGTTTTTACAAGGTTCTACCGATAGAGCCATGCTGGCAAGATCCCTATGGTACAGAAAAGGTCTGGGAGACACTAAAAAAGTAAGGAACACTGTTTCATATTGCAGTAAATATAATGAAGTGCTTCTATATTGAATTAAGACTGAAGTGTAAGTTGTGATACAGCTGGAATGAAGGGAATACTCTAGAGGAAGGAGAAAAGTGAGGCTGTTGACTGTTTTGCAGCTAGCGATAGGGTGAGGGTGGCACATGGCAATAAGTGTAATGTTTTGGCAGTGTTTAGTGATTCTTATAAACCCTAATGAGCAGAGCGGGCACTGAGGTGTTTAATGAGAGCAGCATGTGAAGACAAAGGAAGCAGATGGTACCAGGAACAACCCTGGTGGCAGTGGTGGAAGGTAGCTCTGGCTGGGCTTTGAGCAACCTGATCCAGTGGAAGGTGTCCCTGCCCATGGCATGGGGGTTGGAACTGGATGATCTTTAAAGTCCCTTCCAACCCAAAGCATTCTATGATGCCTTGCAAATTGAGATGGTTTGGTTTAAGATGTTTTGGTTTCGGCTGTTCTTTTTTGCTGTTTTGCCAGCAGTGTGATGCGTGTGCACATTTTCATGTTTGCATTCAGCAAAACTGGCTGAGTCTGAACTGTTTTAAGTAACTAGTTTTTACTCCCTTGGTTTACTTTGGCCCTGCTCAGAATAATACAGGTTGAAATAGCTTAAAACTTCACTAAGTGGCTGCATTGGATCTACTCAATACTTCTGAGCTTTCCTGCCGTAATTTTCTTACCTAGGCATGTATTTTTTTTCCTGTTAAACCAGTGCCAAAGTAGATACAGCTGTACCAGGAGAAGAATTCTTCCAGTTCAAGTGCATGCACAATGAGAGGAGCATGCCACAACGATACCTGCAGAGAAGAGACCTAAGTTGCTAAAGACCAGAGAGATGCAGGCAAGATGTTTGTTTGACGTAGAGGAAGGGAATAATTGAAGGGAAGCTGCTTTAATAAAAAGGTGGAGGAGCAAGGAAATTCCTTTAATGTAGGAATAGAGAGGGAGTATGAAGTTGGAATAGTAGGGGCTCTACTGTAGTTGGTGATCAAAGTGAGTGTATAGTCCCTGTCCAGCTTTTGCAGAAGACTTTTAGAGAAACGTTATTTCTTGAACAACAGGCTCTTTCTAATCTTGTGAAAATTATATGCATGCATAGTACAAAGTCAGGATACAGGGCCCTGCTGGGGGCCTGCTATCCTGACGCCCGTTGGCATCCCCGTCTGCCAGTCAGCGACTTAGCTAAACAGAGTGGAAAGTCACCTCCTAGTGACTGTTTTTTTTTACAAAGATCAGACATACAGAAATAGACCGGATGGGGGAGCTGTAGTATTGTGTTTTCTCAGCATACTCAGCTCATTAGTTTGAGTAAAGCATATAACTACCTGCATACCAGAAAGAAAGGATGGGAAGGGATACAAATCAGAGTTAAGTTGGTGATGTGATGAACTTGAAGAAATAATGATATGAAATAGCGATATAATGTTTATGGGGGGTATTGCAATCAAATTTGTAACTGTGTTGCTTTAGCTTTTAAGGGTTAGCGGTGTTCAAAGTGTGGTTTGGTTTTTTTCTGCTTTAAGGGGTAAGTTATCCATGACATTTTGAACGAAAAAGTATATTTTTTTTTCTTACATTTCTTAGAAAAATTGCCTGAAGCGTTCAGGCATGTAGAGCTTCTGTCAAGATTGTGTTTTCCCTTTTATGTCAGCTGTAAAGAACTGCAGTATGACATAATGTTACTCTTGCATTTACAGTGAAGGTTGTTTTACTGAATGTGCTAAAATGTGTTAAAGTGATTTTCAGAATTATCAAACATTGCATTCTTCTGCTTGACTAAACTGCACTCTAGTTTGTGAAGGATTTTCATTGAACTTTAGTTTCTGGAAGGCAGTCCAGTCTAGAAATAATATGGTCTTGATGAAATTTAGGGTCATGACTATACTCCTTGCATGCCCTACATCCCTTAGGACCTTGAATTCCACCAATGTGTGATCACTGCAGCCCAGGCTGCCTCCAATCTTGTCGTCATTGATGAGTTCACTTGTATTAGTGACCATCGGGTCCAGTATTGCATCCCCTTGGGTGAGGGTCTTAGCTGGGTTAAGAAATTATTTTCAGTGCCTCTTGGATTGCCTACAGCTTGCCTTGCTGCTTTTCCAGCACGTCAGGGTGGTTGAAGCCCCCCACTAAGATGAGAGCTTGCAAGCATGAAGCCTTCTGTAGCTTGAGGAAGGCTTTATCAGTTGTCTCTCCTCGATCAGGTGGCCTGTCCTATACACCAGCCACATGGTTGCTGTTGATTCCTTGGTCTTTTATTCTTACCCACAAGCTTTCAACCTGTTCGTGGTTACCCTTCAAAGGCAGCTCTTCACATTCTATCCCTTTCTTGATATCAAGGGCAGTGTCTCCACCCCTCCTTCCCGGTCTGTCCCTTCAGAACAGACTGTAGCCATCGATAGCCACACTCCACTCATAAGATTCATCCCACCAAGTTTCAGCAATGGCAAATAGATCATGAGTCTTCTAGTAGCAGGATAGCTTCCACCTCCTCCTATTTGTTGCCCAAGCTTCATGCATTTGTATTAGAGGCACTTACCTGGGTTGTTGGCCACACTGTCCTCTTAGTGCAAGACCCTTTATTTTCTTTAATTTCTTTTGCAGAAGTTTCCTTCCTGGCACCTAGTACCTCAGGAGCCTCATATTTAGCTCTAACCAGCAGGAAAAAAATAAAGCATTTATGGCATACAAAAAGTGTAAGTTAGATTTTTGTGTGGCAAGTAACAGACATGAAAGCATACTGGGCTTTTGTTGGTGACTGAAGCTGTAGACAGAGTTGTGGCTCAGATCCCATCCAGCAAGAACAAATGTGTATTTCCAGTGCCTTAATTCCTAATGTTGACAGAGTTTAAGACTGTGTAATAGTAGCTAGCTCTTGTATGGTTTTCATCATTAGATCTAACAGCATTTTATGACAAAATGCAATTAAGACACACATTGATGTCTGTCCTGATATAGAATCACTTTTATGTAAGCGCAACGTTTCTGGAAATGTCTTTCTCCAGCACCATTAGTAACTGTGATGCATTTTTATTGTATTTAAGTTGTATGCACAAACTGGAATGTATCATTACAGATATTATTGCAAGTTTTTGAATCTGCAAAGCAAATGAACCAACAATGTCCTGAATTTAATTAAAGATACATAATGCAGAACCATACATAATCACAATGCCCCAACACAGTACCTAAGTAAGAGCTTTAAAGAGGGAATCATCGCTGATGGCTGTGGATCAGTTCTGAGCTTAAGCACCCCCTGTCCCTTTCTAAGGAATAAGGGTAAGTCTTAAAGGGAAGAATTTTAAAAAAATGCATAGAGTGTTTAGGTTCACTAGACCGTGCTTAAATCTGAAGTGAAAACAAGAAAGGAAGTGTTGCTGTTGGCCAGCTTTTCTTGAGGCTACTATTCTTTTCAACACTTAAATGTTCTTGAAATAACATATTTAGTAACATTTATATATCCAGTAACACTCAAGATTTACGCTTTCAGTCAAGGTGAGTAAATACATGCGTAATGGAGCATGTTGAGCTGGGTAATGGTTATCACTGTCACATCTGTGAAATCATTCAAGCAGCCCAGGCTTTGGGCACCTAGATAACTGTCCTTACATACAGATACCTGGAAGTTCTGATCATTTTCTGCTGCTCTACAGCTGAACTAGTTGGGGTTGCTTTTCTGCTCAGTTGGGTCAGGCTTAAACCAGTGCAGTGGAGAATCAAGACCTTTGAAGGGTAGTCCATCAATTTGCTAGTAACTCATGTACTAATGGAAAAATGGGGCCTTGTTACATGTGGTTATTTTGATTGGAGGATTTGCTTCCTCAGTTTAGAGTAGTCTATCAAGTGATACCTCATCATGTACTCTTATAATAGTGGCATTCAACTGGGAATAATAAACAGTAGTGCTAAAAAATAATACACTTTTTTTTTCTCAATACATCAGTCCTTGAGAGATGCCAGAGGCACTCTAAAATCATAACCAGGTATGAAAAAATACAGCTTTCTTCTTTAAATATTTTAAGTTGCCTGATTATCTCAAATTTAGGTTTCAATCTATTTTCTACTCATCTGTTCATTTCTACATGGCTGCCTTTCTCGCATGTTTCCTATTCACATTCATCTATGTTCCTGCTGGCTTTTGTAGGTGGCCAAGTAAAATAATAGCAGCTTGTTATTTTGATAACCCTGATATTTTCAAGCAATTATGAACATAGAACAGGTAAATGTAATGAAGAGAAAGGGACAACCTGTATAGTAGAAACATACAGTTTTTACAGTTACTGACACAAAATACAGGCCGCCAAGCTACTATTAAACACTTATATATTCTCTGCATGAGAAAATATGATGTTACGTGGTATCTGAAATAAGACATTTCCTGTATTAACATACAAAAATATACTTTAATAAAAGTTAGCAAAAATAACCTAAATTTTTGAGAAGCAAGACTAGTCCTTGTTGGGACAGAAACTCCATTTACTTACGTTTTGCAGAAAGTAAGCCTACTAGCCTAAACTGGTGACTTTCCGATGCTTTTTGGTTGTCCACATAACACACGTCAGTTTACTGAAAAGAGCATTCCCTTCTTAATTGCTTTTTGTCTGTGAATCCCTGAAACAGCAGTTGAAAATTACTGGCTTAAAATATATCCTCAGAGATTGGTGAGTTTTTTAAGAGATGGGATTAGAACAGCATCTGAAGGCAAATAAAGATGGAAGTTTCTGAATGCTATTGCTGCATTGTGGCTTCAAGTCATACTGTTGGTTAATTTTAACATTTTGGCTTTACTCTTTATATTAATATTAAAGTAATAAAATGAGGCACTGATACGTTATGGCTTGCTTGTGTCAAAGTACCCTGTGACATAAGGAGCCAAAGGAAATAATTATTTCCTTGACAATGAAATGGTTTGTCCTCTGCATTTATGGAGAAACTGATGTATAAAGGGTAAGATGACTAATTCTGTGGAATAACTTAATTTCAGTGAAGTTGAACGTTGACAGAAATGTTCCATTATGCAATTTACAACAACTAGGTAACATTTATCTCTTTAGCTGCAATGAGCTCCACACCTGTAGTCTTGAATCAGAAAGAACTATAACTTAACTCAATGGAAGTTGTATCTGAATGCAGATTTTGATCTTAAAAATACTCTGAAGATCTATTTTAAGCCTAAAAAAATAGTAAAATAAATCATGATATAAAGAGTAGTGGTTCTCTTGAGATTTTCATAAAGATGTAACTGTTCAGTAAAAATCCAGTATACCAAATTCAAACCTAAAACACTTCCCCTGATCCCCTATCTGTTAGACTTCTGAAAGAATGATTTTTGGAATAATACATTTTAATGACCAGCTACTCTTTTGAACGCAACATTAAAATAAATAAGGTAGCACAGTACAGAGAAACACGCCTCCAAGTCATACACCTCGTGCAATGAAACCATTCCTCTAGAGATTAAGCAAGATCATTAAAAGAAGTTATTTCATAGACAGTTTAGGTTTTGATCCTTTTCCAAGAGTTCCTTTACTAGTTTCTCTAAGGAGAAGAGATGCTCATCTGCATCTTCTGGTACAAGATTCCTCATGGAATTAGCGAGTTCAAACAGATATTCTGTGTTTCTTCCACTGGGACCAGCTGCGTTAAAGATCTGTTTAGCAATTTCTTCTAGAGGTGCTGGACCAAGGTAGTTAGGGTTATCACAAGTCCCAATGTAAAGCAATACATCAAACGGTTTCACTGATGAATCTTTCGGGTAGAAATTGACAGTTGTGGTCCTGTAGCCTCCTTTCTCTCTGAAGTCCAGGTATGCCTTTACTTCACATTCTTGTCCAGCTGGCAATCTGTAAGCAACACCCCATACACAACCCTGTTGAAGGATATAAGAAAAGAAAATCCAAGCAGTGTTTAACAGGGTACTCAAAAATTAATGTAATTCCATTTGATTTAGGTAAAACTATCTTTAAAAAAAAATCCTCCAATTTTCAGTCTTTTTTATAGCTATTTCTCACTCTGTTGGTAGAAAGAGTCCCAAAAGGGCTGTTAGGAAATTTTTAGTCAAAATGCTCATTCTGCAGGTCGATCATCCACTCTCTTCTTAATGCTGAGGCCTTTCAGAAAACAATTTCTTGTGACAATTCAATTGGAAGTAGTAATTAGCCTTGGCCAATACAGAGCTGCCAAGAAGGATACTTTGTATCTTCCTGACCTCACAGAATTTGTATGTGAACCCTAATGATGACAAAGTAATTAATGTTTTGGGGTGTTCCCCACCCTACAACTGGATTATAGTATTTAATCATGCTATAAGATGATGCTGGGGTGGTGGTGTTAATTCACAAGTGTTGAATTTTGCAGTTCAGACAATACACTGGTCAAAGGCATTTTGTTAAAAAAATCCTGAGTTCATGTTCTACTGCATCCTTTTTTGGTGTTTCAGCATTAACGAGTACAAAAGGGTGTTCATTGCTTTCCCTCAGCCACCTGGGATGTGGGTTCACCCCAGGAAATGTTTGTTTTGAAAGCAGCCTTTTCTGCCAGTGTTTCACTCTTGTTTAAAGTGTGCCATTCCGACTGTCTTCAATGTTGATAGGAAAATACATGCAGGTGTTGTGGAGATAGCAATTTAAAGCAGACAGGTTCATTCATTTAGGTTTTGGTACAGGGAATTCCTCTTTCAGATAATGGAAGATTATAATCCAAGAATCTGGCAATGACTATGAAGCTCTTTTTCAGCATGATTTCCTCTTAACTGTCAAGGAAATTCAGATGGAGCAAGTAAAAATGACACACTAAACCAGATGCTTCAGTGTATCGCTCATGAAAAGGGACACATAGACTAGCACAGAGCTGCATAAAAGTGCCACTGCTGTTTTCACCACAGAATCTAGTGGGTGTGTCCAGTATTGCTGCAGTCTGCTAAGATATCCTCAAAATAAGGTTACCTTTTTAAACTGCAGAATGAGCAGTTGATATTAAAGCAAGTGACTTGTCGTATCATTTGATATTGATGTGTAAAGTGTGATTATCTGGCTGCAATAGATTCTGGAGAAAAGGGGGAAAAATAAACTATAACCAAACAAAACTGGTTTGCTAAGGAGAAAAAAAGTTTCTATGGTAACAAATAAGTCTGCTTAACAATACAGACTGAGTGACAACAGCCATAAGCATTTTTTGTTTCTATAGGCATCTGTGTAGCATCATGGTACCCAGCAGTACAGTAATGTGAAAAAAGACCCTACTAAAAAGGTACAGAAAATCACAATGAGGGACAGTTGTTTGCATTTTGCTGGTTTTGCTAACTGGGAAAAACAGCTGAAGTTTTCGATTGCTGATAAACTTGCCTCTCTCTGTGGCTGCTATTTCAGGGACACAGATTGGTAAGACAGCAATATCGTAAATGTCTGGAGAAGTAACTGTAAATAGAAATTACTATCGAAATACCCATCCACCCTCTCTTACGGCCTTGTGTCATGTGGCTGTGCTTTCCCTCTGCATCCATGCCGTCCTTCCTTCCTGCTTCTGGAGGCACTAGAACCTGCAGGGATTCCCTCTCAAAGAATCATAGAATAGTTTGGGTTGGAAGGGACCTTAAAGATCATCTAGTTCTAACCTCCTTGCAATGGGCAAGGACACATCATGGAGCAGTGTGAAGCTGGATGGACACAATCATCACAGCTGTCCCCAGCAAGGTGCCAGAATAGATCAAGCTGCTGGAGGGGAGTGGTGCAGAAGGTGAACAGGGGGTGAGAAACCAATCTCATCCAAGGTGTATCCTGCTATAGCTTCCCCCAGGCTTCCCCAGCCTAGCTCAACACTTTTGTCCTAGATGGTGAGCAGTCTAACTGAGGGCTTTCCAGTGGGTAAAATCCCTAAAAAAAAAAGTAGTGGGTAATTATAAAGAAAGCTTCTTTATTAACAGCATTATAAATGGGTAAAATGTAAGTCTAGGCACTTTTATAATCAGAAAAAGGATGATTTTCCTATGGTCTATGTGACTGTAAGCCCAGGCTTTGTTTTGTCTTCCCTCTTCCCGAGCCCAGGCACTCCCTTTGCAAACACTTCCACTGCACTGTCCAAGGGACACCTAGGGAAAAGGTCAAAAGATAAGCAGGAATGGTAAAGTTGAGCCAATGACCATTTTCTCTAAGCAGGAGCTAACTTCACAGTATTAAACAGAAATCAGAAGCATGGCTGTGGCATTTAATTCCTTAAGCATTTTATCAGTGTAGCAAAGGATAAAGTAAGGATATTCTCCTTTCTCATCACTGCAATGTTATCTTGATTTGCTTTTGTTTCAAGAGGACAGGTCTATAGTTCTGACACAATGTCTCCTATTGGCGTATTGTCAGCACTATACATATGCTGAAAGTAAAATTCTTGCAACTGAACAGCTAAAATTACTGTCCAGAACATACTTTAAAATATTCCTTTGGTAATAACAGGCCCAAACTACTTCCAGTTCCTTAGTTTACACAGATTTGAGACAATCAAGATTCAGTGGTGTAACTCCAAGAAATTTTGAGAGAACTCTGAACTGCACAAAAGCTAACTTGATAATTTGCTCGCAGAGAAGCAAAAATTAATGGAGACTTACTACACAAGATGGGAATGCAATAGGGAATTCTGTACACTACAGAGACAGAACGGGGTACTGTACCTCAGGATCTTCAACCAGAGTCACAACTCTTCCAGGCTGAAAATTAAAAAAAATAAAGTTAGAGGCTTTTACCCTAAATCATGAGCAAAACCAAACCAAAGCAAGAAAAAAATCCCAAGGAAAATCAATGAAAGGGTCTGGGATCTAATCTGGGACAATCTCTGTAAGGTCTGTTTCTTTGAGATCCAGTATAAATATTTTCCAGGAGTAGCTTTTTTTCCTGTATTAGATAAACTCTGTGAAACAAAATGTTAAATTCCAGGGGGAAAGCATTTGCAACACAGAAGTTAAATTAAGTGCAGTTGTAAACAGGGAGGATCTGAATGCCCTTGCTTTGTATGCGCTGTTTGGACTAAATTCTATTCCTCTTTAAAGTGGTGGCAATAATTCTTTAATGTAAAAGGGTCCTCACTCATGTTGCTTCTCCACAGTGCTATGCAAATTTTTAATCACTGCACTGACAACGAGGTGAACCTTCTCACTTCTATACATAAAGTTTATATACAGACACAGAAAATAAGGTAACAGATATTTAGCTTGCGTAGAACTCGGCAAGATACTACCACTTCTGGCTTTGTTTGCACTACCTGGATTTTAGAAAGCATTAATTACACACTTTACATTAATTACACGTGGCAACCCCTAGGTTTAAAAGCTGGCTAATTAGATGAAATATGCTCCCTCTTACTGGCCAGAGGAAGGATACCTTGATATGGCCTGTTTTTCCAATGAGTTACTTCTTCCAGGAGTATTTAGGAAGCCAGGTTGTAAATACCGAAAAGAAAATTCTTGAAATTTGTTGTATCACCTGGAGGACACAATTTTAAAACATAAAACTCTATGGAGAACTAAATCTGTAGTTTAAAATTGCTAATGTGTGTATCAAACTGGTGTCCAGGTGTCTTTGGTTAGAGGAAAGGGAAAGCAGAGATTCATTCAGTTCTAGTTGCAGAAGTTCATTCTCTTAGGAGCTGCAAAGATAATCTGAACTTGATGTACTTGGATGCTTTCCACGTAGTCTTCACTAACTTTCAGTCTCAGGCTACTGCATATCAGTCTTTTTATGACCCATCACTTAATAGTTTCATTGATATGTCATGCTTTTCTCTGTGGTAAGTCTATACCCATGTGTCTCTCACTGACATTGAGTCATTGGCAATCCATGCGTTCTTTTGGTAACAAGCCAAATATGAAATCTAGTTTTTGCTGAACACTTTAGATAACATCAAGTGTAGGTATTACTTATTCAGTGTCAGATCGTTTATAATCTTAAAAACTGCTCATTTAATAGATCTGAGGAACTGCTTTTCTTCCCCCAATTTTTATGCTAGTTCTCTTCCAGCATCAGCCACTTAATCCTGATCTAATTGAAAAAATAAAGCAACAAAACTAAACAAATGCTAATTGATTATAATGACACTACTTCAAATAAACAGGTCTGCAGCGTGATTAATCAAGGTAACTTATGTGTTCCTTTTGTGGAAAAATGATGTAAGAAATCCTAGAATCATAGAATGATTTTGTTCAGAAGGGACCTTAAAGATCATCCAGTTACAACCTCCCTGCCATGGTCAGGGACACCTCCCACTAGATCTGGTTGGTCAAAGCCCCAACCAGCCTGGCCTTGAACACCTCCAGGGATGGGGCAGCCACACCTTCCCCAGGCAACTTCTTCCAGTACCTCACCACCCTCATAATGAAGAATTTCTTCCTAATGTCTAGTCTAAATCTTCCCCCCTCCAATTTAAAACTATTAAATGTGTCTGTTCATCTAGTGTATTTAAAACCAGTCTCAATCAGTGAATTAGGTGGGTAGCTTTGCTTTCATTCAGTTTATAATCTCAAAGGCAGGTAGTCAATACATTCTGCTAGTAACAGTACTGAAAGGCTCATGTGAAGTTCTGCTAAATCCATCTTTAACTATTTATCTACATGTATTTGTATCTTAACAAATCTGTTCCAGACAATAACAGTGAAATCAGGCAAGGTTTTCTTTCTTTTAAGAGATGGCAAACTTCCGATGATCAAATGTTTTCATTAATACTTGAGTTTTACCAAACTGAGGATATATTATCAAAACTGCCAGGCTAAGATAAAGACCAGTGGTCACTAAATTAAGCACGCTGTTTGTCTTAACTCCTCCTAAGAACCTGGTGCTATTAAAGAAGCACACACAAAGAGGCACCTATTTAAGAAGCTCCTGGCACGTATGTATGGGGTGGGGGTATACACACAAAGCGGAAGGCTTTACTCCACAATACAATTTCTTACCTCTGACAGAGCATTGAAACCTATGTTTGGGTCTTTCTGTCTTAGTTAGCAACACATCCCTTTTCTACCCACTTGTCCAGACAGTTTTAGTCTTTTTATGTAGTTGCTGTCAAATCTTATTGCACCAAGTTCTACAATTTAAATACGAAATTGATTATTTTTGTTTGCCTTCTCTCTCTTTTTTAAGTATTACTACTTCTGATATTCTTAAGTTTGTTTCTCTTTATACAGAAGCAATTTCACACTTCTCTGATCAGGACAACTGCCTGTCTTCAGGCATTATGTATTTACATAATCACTGTGAGATGGAGCATCTGGCATTCCACACACTGTTCACCATGTAGGTGTACCTCTGGCTCATGTGCTAGTCACCTCCACAATTATCCATTTCCTAACCACTCAACTTACTGTTCTTATCCTCCCAAAGACAGCTTTTCTCATAAAGCCATCCACAGTGACGCTAGGTTAGACTCAGATACAGTAGGTAATACAGAAACCGTTGTTGTTATGTGTGCTAGGAGTTGCTCCCAGAAGGTCATGAGCAGTATCCTTCATTTTACTGTCCTGCTTCTGTGACATGACTGCTATGTAGTTAGGCCACCCACAATACTTCTCCATATGTTAATGTGAGACTGGAATGACTCTACTGTTTTCCTTTATATGTATTAGGAAGTTGTGTGTGCATGTATCCATAAATATGTATATACAGATGGCTTGCTTTTCCATTTGACTATCGTTTTTTTCCACAGCCATTAATACTTCTTTGACTTGTGTGCTCAACACTGGTCACTAAGAGTTTGTACATTACAGATTAAAGAGACATTGTATGTGGAAACAACTTTCTCTTTATTACCAGGAATGCCTGTATCTGAAGCCTAAATACTAAATGAAAGTAAAGTACTGAAGAGGACTTAATCTTCAGACAGGTTATGTGATGAAAGAATAATCTGTTTGTCTAGGGAAGGACGGGATATTTATTGTACTGCTTTGCAGAGTCCTTGTCCTGCATGGAACTACCTAAAACAAACACCGTTAAGGAACCATGGGTATTGCATCTGCTGGCTAAGCAAACAAAAATGACCAGTTATGTAATATAAACCAAACCCATTCTTGTCCAGGGAGTAGTGGCAAATGTAAACTTGAATAAATTGGATGATTTACGTTAGTTCTGTGCAGCCAGCTGCCAGGGAGGCTCTCAAAGGCACCCTTGCATTGGATCACACTAGGGCACTAGTGTGGTTGATGGCCATGTGAGAATTTTCTAAGTCTTCTGTAGTGCTAAGGGCCAACACCTCTCTGAATCAGAAGGGGGAGCCACTGCAGAAAATCAAATACACCTTGTTTCAACTTGCAGCATTGTGTGTCTCCTCAGGCCCTCAGGTGTACCGTGCACTAGAGCTCCCAAACACGCTCTGTCTTAAGAGCGTGTATGATGGGACATTTTTCTAGGTTTTACTGCCCTGGGTTCTGTAAAAAGAGGAAAATAGCATTAGCATGATGCAGAGTCTGTGCTACAGTCTATGATCATTCTCCTGGCATAAGGGGCTTTGTCCATCTGCATGAAGACAGCTTCTTGGGATAGCCCAGAGCTGGACCTGATGTGTGCTATGAAATAGTGGGGTCACCTGAAATAAGATCTTCCATTGTTAGATTGTTTTCAGTGGCACTACAAACTGCTTAGTCACTAAAATTAATAAATGTTTCCTGATAGAAGAATACATTTTTGCATTTTGATACAAAAGTGAGAGGGAATAAAAAGAAGTATGGCCTTAGGAATAATTTTAGCTTGATAAGTTCTTAATTTTTTTCAGAAAGGGAGGTGAAAGTTTGCTAATAAGTAGTGATGTAAAAACTTTTAAGAGGTTTCCTTAAAGTCACAAGTTTGTTTCAATAAAACATAGCTTTTTCTACTTCCTTTTCCCGTGGCTTATTACGGAGCCTGTCTATCTGTCCTCTCCTCTGTCGCTCCCTTACTGGCAGCCATCCAACAGGAAGAAACAGCCAGCATGTATCAGGGAATTGTGGAGGTGGGAAGGAACCCTGGGACATTCTCTAGTCTAACCTCCTTTTATTCTCCATTTCATCTTTAACAAACTAAAAGTCTTTCATTATCTTAAAATGATTTAACATTAGCTGACCTGGTAGTGCCACACATGCAGAAACTTGGGAGTTTTCAGTTTGGACAGTGGCAGCAGACAGCTGGAGCTGGATTATTAATGTCATCAAGTTTCCCATCCCAAGCACGTCTGAGGGATAGGAACAAGGACAGACTCTGACAGAGCCAGAACTGAGATCCCCCAAATGTCAGGCCTGTTGGTGTGCCGTGCAGTCAAGTTGAGTAGGTAGTGCTGGTGCAAGATCGAGGAGAGCAGATAAAGCAAGCACTCCAGAGCTAGGACGTAGGAGGATTTTAAGGACAGGAAGCCAAGCTTCACTTTTTTGGCAGCAGCAAGCTATTAGTTTGGTTTAAACCATATTGTTCGAACCATAATAATTTCACGTTGCAACCCTTGAATGCATTTACATCTCCGCGCTGTTCCATGCAAAACCAAACCCTCAGATTTTAATGGCTGAGGAGATTTATGTCAGTCATGCAGGTTTGCATTTCTGTTGCCATTTTTTGGGAAGGTTGCACAAAGAAATTTTAATTTACCATTTATGAAAACATTTTTGTTACTTATTCAGGTCTTTCTAAGACAAGAGCACATTTTTCAGGGAATGCTGTTATTGCCTGATAAAATCCAAGCTACTTTAACGTGGTATTTGGAAGAATCCTCTGAAAATCATATTCTTAAATACAGCTACTATGTAAGTTGCAGGATATTTTCCAAGAAATGGTTGTTCCTTTTTTCCCCCATTCATAATCTAACAAAACTTTTTCCATTTTAACATCCTGTAAACTACAAAATATGGTACTGTGATTAAACATCACTTTATAACTAGTCTTATTACAGTATCGGTTGGGCAGTTCAAAGTGCAAGTATAAGGTACTAAAAGCTTGCAGCTACTGTATGTAAAAATGCTCTGTGTGTTTTTGTTGTACTCACAGTGGAATGTTGGAGCAATAACTGTTTTCAAAGGGTTTTTTAACTTGTTGGCTACTAGTATATTGCTGTTCTTTAAAATCCGGTAATACTGAAAGAACAGTTACACCTGTAGCTTGCCCACAAGAGATGTAGTTCACCTCTGATATCAACAATTATAAAGATTGGATAGCAGAGAGCCTTTGGCCTGGTGAAGTGGGAGGTCCTAGTCATGTGTTTTCTCACTGGATGCTGAAGGAGACTTTTTGTGTTCCAAGCAGGAGTAGCAACTCATGGACTGCAGGAATCCAAAAAGGCATTAGCTTCTTGATGCTGAGAAAAAAAGTGAATTTTGTGTATGCTAAAGTGTTTTATATAAAATGTAAAAAAAAATGCATTAACCATCCACATAAACAATGACCTGTACCCCCACTCTATCCAAACAAGCATCCAAACTGTTCTGAAATAGAACTAAGTGTGGGCCAGTGTGGGGGGTTTTGTTGTTTTAAAGTTCTGTACACCTGCAGATGATGGTTCTAGGTATGTTCTTGACTGGGAGAGAAGTAAAAGTGTCAAAGTTTCTTGGACCTGAGTACAAACAACATCTGCACAGACAGTCACTCTGCATATCCCCCTGACCTTCAGCCAGCCCAGCAGAACATGATGCGATGAGGTCACTGAGGACACTTACAAAAAGGAAGAAAAAACAGCTACTGTGGGTTTTATTCTTTTCTGAAGCCCAGAGAGTACAACTTTATCTGACTGATGATAGTGGGTCTGCTTTTAAAGCAGGGTTTCCTCAGTAGGGCAGGCTGATGGGCCTTACAACTTTTGCACATGCTTTTCAATTATCCAAATTCACAAGAGGCACAGAAACTTCCCAATGCTCATATAAACATCATTTTTAAAAAGACTATGACTCGTAGATGAGAAATCAGTGTTCCCACTGAGAAAATGAATGGTAGCTGTCCAATCAGCCAAGCCAGCCTCAGGCCATGGCATCTCTCCAGCCAGGTGAGGTGTGGAATTGCGTGTATGACAGCGTGGTAAGCTGGGTGGCAAAGCCAAGCTTTCAATCCTATTTTAAAAGCAACGTGGCAAAGCGTTTCCTGGCATAAATTCAGAACCGGGACAGCTGCATTTTCACTGCACTGCTCTGACCTAAAAAACATGCCTGCCGAGTCTGCTTGTGCAGAATCTCTTTCTTTGCAGTAAATCTTTTTTTTTTTTTTTTTTTTTAAATGCTAGATGCCCAACTCGTGCTAGTACCTGAAGCAGAGTGATTTGCATTGCAGGAAAATAAATGCAAGGGGGTCTTGTATTATCATTAAGTACTCTGCAAGTTATTTTATGGTGCTTGAGGTTCCAACTAGTGCTATTTACAACTAGTTGAAAATTTCTTCCATGCTGTATTATGCAGTGTTTTATTTTTAAAAAGAAACCTGATGCCTCTTCTGAAGGAGCTAGTCTAAAACTGTATTGCAGTTTTAGAGTGGAGTAACTGGGGTACAGGCTAGACAACAGCTTTAGGGAGCATAAGGAAAACATACTCTCATGATACTAAGCCAGCATTTCAAGTAGGTAAATTATTAGAAAGCTATATGGAAGTAGCGGTTTCTGTACATTTATGATCAGTTTGTAGTTTTGAGGACTAAATCGTAAGCAGCTTCTACAATTATAAATAACAGTCCTGCCACATCTAACTTGCTGGGTGCTTCTGTAAGCTATTGTTTCTTTAACATTTGTTGAGCTATACAGAATTACATAAGGGCAGCAGTCCTCTATGGATGGCACTGACTTCAGAAAAGAGCAAGACCATATAATTTTCACTCCTGTGGCTTAAATGTAGATATGTTCACATGAAATTGGGTATGTTTGCTTCTGGAATTCTAATTTCTTTTTTACAATGGCTTTTTTTCCGCCCAAACAGTAAATATAGAATTATAGAATGGGTTGGAAGAAACCTTAAAGCCCATCCAGTTCCAAACCCCCTGCTATGGGCAGGAACACCTCCCACTAGATCTAGTTGCTCAAAGCCCCAACCAGCCTGGCCTTGAACACCTCCAGGGATGGGGCAGCCACAACTTCCGCAGGCAACCTGTGCCAGTGCCTCACCACCCTCACAGGAAAATAGTTCTTCTGTAATACCTAATCTAAATCTCCCTTCTTTCAGCCTAAAACTGTTCCCCCTCATCCTATCCCTGCATTATCTGATAAACAGCCCCTAAACAGTTTTCCTGTAGGCAAATATTTCCTCCCCCGTGAGTTTTTATTTGAAAGTAATGAGGCTGAAGTACACCAAGGTGGTACTCAGATCAGTGCTTCTGGCTTTACTCACTGAGCAGCCTTTCTCTTCCAAGCCCCACTATTTCTCCTTAAGTTATTTACATTAATGTCTAATAACTCAAGTTACTTTTGAGCTGTTATAATGGTCTTACAGTAACGAAAATAACTATGATGCAGCCAGGCAGGAGAGGGCCCAGAGCGTGGCTGCTAAGATGATCAGAGGACTGGGAAACCTTCCATAAAAAGTAAGGCTGAGAGAACAGTGTTTGTTCAGCCTTGAGTGGCTTAGGGGAGACGGTGCATAAAAGGTGTCTGCCAAGAGGATGAAGACTCCCTTTTTACAAGGGGTCATGTGAAAAAGGCAAGGGGTAGCAGAAAAGACAAGGGGTGAGGGGTAGAAGTTGCTCCTGGGGAAATTCTGGTTGCATTCTGTAAGAAAATTTTTTTACTAAGAGAATATTGGAACAATCTCCCCAGGGAAGTGGATTCCTCTACACTGGACACTTAAGGTTCAGCTTGACAGGATGCTGGGCCACCTCATTTAGACCATATATCACCTGCAAATCCTTGAGGTCCCTTCCAACGTGGCATTCTTCTCTTTGAAGTTCCTTACCTTCTTTGGTTGTTTTGGTTTATAATGCAGAAGAAAAAGAATTCTTGAGCTTTAGGGAAATACTATTTCCCACGGCAAAATGAATGGGAAGGCGAAGTGGAACCACTTTGTACAGGACGAGGTGGGATTAGAAGTTTAAACCTGGAGCTGGGTGGCAGCCTCCCAGCAGCAGGGATGCTCCCAGCCGGGGGGTGCAGACTTCCAGCAGCCGGGATGCTCCTTCGGGAGCATCCCGGCTGCTGGAAGTCTGCACCCCCCCGGCACACCATTGGGTCCCAAGGGAAGAGCCCAGCCAGTTCGCAAGTCACCCCCCTATACCCTCTCCATCCTCACCTTTCCCGGCACGCCTCGGTGGTCGGTGCTGCCCTGCCAGAAGCGGCGGCTGTACCCCAGGATGCGCCCCACCATCTTCTCCTCGTAAGGGAAATCCACTTTCCAGATGAGGGAGCCGTAGCCGAACACCCACATGGCTGCCCCGAGCCGAGGCTGCGCGCTGCGGGCGGGGCGGGTCTTGCCGGGGCTGCCGCCTCCTCGCCGGGACACGGGGGCAGGAGCGGCGGGGAGCACCTTGGAGGGCAAGCTCAGCTGCACGTGTCTGCTTCTGACGCATAGAAGAGTTTGTGTCAGAAGGGACCTTAAAGCCCATCCAGTTCCAACCTCCCTGCCAATGGGCAGGGGCACCTCCCACCAGATCAGGCTGCTCAAAGCCCCATCCAACCTGGCCTTCAACACCTCCAGGGATGGGGCAGCCACGACCTCTCTGGGCAACCTGTGCTAGTGCCTCCCCACTCTCATAGTGAAGAAATTCTTATGTCTAGCTTAAATCTGCCTGTCTCCAGTTTATCTCCATTGCTCCTAGTCCTATCCCTACAAGCCTTTGTGAACAGTCCCTCCCCAACTTTCCTGTAGCCCCTTCAGGTACTGGAAGGTTGCTATATGATCTCCTCGGAACCTTCTCTTCTCCAGGCTGAACAACCCCAACTTTCTCAGCCTGTCCTGGTATGGGAGGTGCTCCAGCCTTCTGATCATCTTTGTAGCCCTCCTCTGGACCATTCCAACAGCTCCGTATATTTCTTATGCTGAGGATTCCAGAACTGGACACAGTACTACTGATGAGTCTCACAAGAGGGAAGAGAAGGGCAGAATCACCTCCCTCACCCTGCTGGTCCACGCGTCTTTTGATGCATCTCAGGACATGGTTGGCCTTCTGGGCTGCGAGTACACACTGCCATCTCATGTCAAGCTTCTCATCAACCAGCACCCCAAAGTTCTCTGCAGGCCTGTTCTCAATCACATCATCCTCCATCCTGTATTGAAATCAGGGATTGCCTCAACCCAGATGTAGGACCTTGCACTTGGCCTTGTTGAACCTCATGAGGTTCACACAGGCCTACTTCTCCAGACTGTTCAGGTCCCTCTGGATGACATCCCATCCTTCTGATATGGCAACTGCATCACTCATCATATCCCTAAGCTTTTCATCCACCTGCCTTTTAAACACCTTCAGGGATGGTGGCTCCACTGCCTCCCTGGGCAGCTGCTCCAGTGCTTGATAACCTTTTTAGTGAATAATTTTTTTCCTAATGTCCAATCTAAACCTCCCTTGATGCAGCCTGACATCCTTCCTTCTTGTCCTACTACCTAGTACTCGAGAGAGGAGACTAACACCCACGTCACTACAATCTCCTTTTAAGTATTTGCAGAAAACGATAAGGTCTCCCCTCAGCCTCCTCTTCTCCAGGCTAAATGACCCCAGTTCCCTCAGCCGCTCCTCATTGTTATGTCCTCCATCCCCTTCACCAGCTTTGTTGCCCTTTTATGGACGTGCTCAAGCACCTCAATGTCTTTCTTGTAGTGAGGGGTGCAAAACTGAACACAGGATTTGAGGTGCAGCCTTGCCAGTGCAGAGTACAGGGGCACAATCACTTCGCTGGTTCTGCCTGCCGCATTGTTTCTGATGCAAGCCAAGATGCCATTGGCCTTCTTGGCCACCTGGGCACACAGGCAGCTGAGAGAGCCCTTCTGTTTGCCTTTATAGCTGGCTTGGGAAAAGGCATCCGCTGCCCTCTGGAACTGCTTCCCAAGAGCCACTGGGCAGGTGCAGGGGAGCAGCTACCCAGTCAAATCCCACCCCCCTACCTCTAAACCAAAAAGCAAACCCTCTGTAAAACAGAACAAACACAGGTACATATTTTGTCTACACATACTGATTTTTGCCTACAGGAAAGCTGAGGGAGAGGCTTTTTGTCAGGGAGTGCATGGACAGGACAAGGGGGAACAGTTTCAAGATGAAAGAGAGAAATTTAAGATAGACATTTGGAAGAAAGGATGAGAGGGAATGGCCTCAAGTTGTGCCAGAGGATGTTTAGATTGGACATTAGGAAAAAAATCTTCACCAAAAGGCTTCTCAGGCACTGGAACAGCTGCCCAGGAAAGTGATTGAGTCCCTATCCCTGTAGAGGTTTAAAAGATGGGTAGATGAAGTGCTTAGGTGTATGATTTAGTAGTGGACAGGTACTGTTTGGCTTGATGATCTCAAAGGTCTTTTCCAACCAAACTGTTCTATGATACTATGAAAGAGAGGAGATTTAGATTGGGTATTTGGAAGAAATGTTTTCCCATGAGGGCACAGGTTGCCCAGGGCAGCTGTGGCTGCCGCATCCCTGGAGGTGTTCAAGGCCAGGCTGGATGATGCTTTGAGCAGCCTGAGCTGGTGGGAGGTGTCCCTGCCCATGGCATGATGGTTGGGATTTGATGGGCTTTAAGATCTCTTCCAACCCAAACCATTCTATGATTCTGTGTGCTAACAGACGTCTCTTCTCCCCCTTTCCCTTTTTTCTTTCCTCCTGCAGCATTTGCCATAAGCAAGGATGGATTTCACAGAGGCCTATTCTGATCGATGCTCTGTTGTTGGGCTTGCAGTCAGAGAAGGAAATGTTAAAATGCTGAGGAAACTAATTAAGCAGGGATACAGTGTTGATGTTCAAGATAACAGGGGGTGGATGCCAATCCACGAAGCAGCAGCTCACAATTCCAGTGAATGTCTGAGGGTGCTGGTTCATGCAGGTAAGGAAAATGTGATGTGAAATAGTGTGATTTTCTGCTAAGTTATCTTCATATAAAATATAAATTAAATAGATTTCTCTTACTGTGTTCCTACACATTTTGTAAATTTCTGTGTGGTTTCATATGTGCTGGGTGGTGATGCTAAAGAGCAATTGGCATGGTCTAACCTGTGAATGACATTTAATATTACTTTACTTTCTCTGTCTAAGGCAAGTTGTCTGTGTAGGGCTGACAATAACTGACACTACTGTTCAAAAGGGTCGATAGCAGCATGTTCGTGAATATGCTGTAGGCCTCATTTCTCATGTTTTGTAATTCATTGCAAAATACGCTTTTTTTTCTCCCTCTGCTATTCTCATTTGTAGCTTCATCCGACGACTACATAAATTCTAAGACTTTTGATGGGTTGTCTGCGCTGCACCTCTCTGCACGCCATGGGTCTTTGGAAAGTCTTCGTGTTCTTCTGGAAGCTGGGGCAGATTCCAATCAAGTTACCACTGAAGAGACCACTGCACTGTTCCTAGGTGACACAAGCTTCCTTGAAATCTTAGAACAATCAATGAGTTGGGGAAAGCTTATTCACTGACTTTAAACTCACCAGAGTTCATTCACTGTCTACTACATTTTATGGTTTTGTAGCCTAAATGCCGGGCTTTACACTCAGAGATGTAGTGGGTCTAGAAATTGCCTCTCATTTATGGTTAAATCTGCTTCAGACTGTGTTTCAAAAGAAAACTGAAAAAAAACCCCAAATTGGTTTTCTGCATTACCTTCTGTTTCTTTCTAGGAGAAGGTCTAGGAGGTAATGCAGAAAACCAGTTTTGTTTAGGATTAGGTATAGGATTATGTCTTTATGAGGTTTTTTCAAGGCTTGTTTTTTTTAATATTCTTCTGTATAGAATCATAGAAACATAGAATCACCAGGTTGGAAGAGACACACTGGATCTTGAGTCCAACCATTCCTGTCAAACACTAAACTATGTCCCTCACAACCTCATCTACCCGTGCCTTAAACACCTCCAGGGAAGGTGTACTTATGTTGTCAAATTGGATCCCTTACCCAGTGTGCAATAAGCCAATACCTAAACCTCTGGGAGAGACATTGTTTTATTCATGTTTGCACAAATCCCAGCTCCCTGGAGGCTTTCCTCAAATCAAGTATGCCTTAAGGGCTATGAGACCTTCATTTATATATGAAGTTACACAAAGCCATACATTATTTATCTTGCATGTAATCACATATTTACATGTTATAATAATAAATGCCAAGTCATTCCTTGCATCTTCTGTGCATGCTTCGAGTGGGTCTTTAGGGGTGCCTGGTAGTCATCACCCCAAAATTACATGACATGTTCACCTATCTGTCTACGCCTCCCAATCTCCTCCCAGTTACTGCATAAGTATGACCAAATTACTGACAAGGAAATGTATAAAAATTCATGAACTACTATTTGTTTTCCAATTTCACATTCAAGAGGCTAAAAAGGTTTTATTTCTTGCTTTCCTGTGGTTCCAGTTGTTAGCATTAGCTTGGAACTTTTTTAATTTACTTAAGTTCCCAGTTGTTTATGGAAATGTCATGCTACTAAATTGCACTATTATTTCCAAAAGCCTAGTCTTTCTTGTCTATACAAAAACCATACAGCTGAATGAACTTTAATCCCATACTAGAAAAAATTACAAAACATAATCTTCACCTAGGACCCATCTTTTGTGAGTCTCCTGCCTGTCTGACGATCCTAAAATATTTTGAGGATACTAAAAAATATCATGAGCTTTTACCAGCAATGTGCAAAGACCTCTTATTCCTTTTCCAGTTCCTGTTTTAGCACTTAAGGTCCATTATTTTAGTATTTTTTCTATTACTTATGTTTGACATAATTAAATGCTTGAAACTTCTGTGAGTGAATCCCCAGAGTCTAAAACATCTGATTAAATGTACTTATTGTATTACTCGCCTCTGTGCCCAGACAAACATCATGTCTGCCACATTACCTTTGATTGCAAGTCTATTTTGAAATGACTATAAAGTTTATTTGCTTAGAACAATTGGTAACAGGTAGCACTGTGTGGAAATCATAATTAAAAGCACACTGGATAATGATAATTAACACTGTGTGTGAGTGCTTACATAGATTAGATAAGGCTAAGGAACACTCCTGGGGTTGTGTATCCAAGTGATTTTTAAATAGGAAAAAAGGTTGTGAGCAGCACAAGCCTAAGCCTCTTGTTTGGCAGCTCCTGTGCTAATACTCTAAAATTATTAGACATTTGCAACTGTTTACAGGTCATTTATCACCATATCAAGCTGTTATGGTTACACAGGAAATGTGCCTTGGTAGGATTGTGACTGGCAAAACTTTAGGATGAATCAGGATGCTAAGGGAGGCTTTGCCAACTAATACACTGGCATAAATTAAATGTCCATGCTATAAATTCATTCTATATAATTGTTTAAAACAATTTTCAACTTTTTAAAATTTTAAGTTTGGAGAAATTTGTTTTAAGAGATCAACTGAGCTTCACAAGTTCAAGAGGTGGTTGCAACTGTCATGCAGTTAGGTGCCTGCTGCAGAATTGTCTTTGTGTTCCATGGGAAAGAGAGAGGAGGAAAACTTGCTTTCGTTATCTGTGTAGGTGGAATTTTAACAAGTCTAACTAAAATTTTAAGAATGGATAAATTTCCATTCTTCTGCTCTGTTCTGGTGGTGTGAAAGTAAAAGGCAAGTAAGCAGATATAAGGTCAGTTTAAAAGAATTATGCTTACTATGTCAGTAGGTCAGTGGTGAGACCATTTGAGTTTTCTAATGATTTGTTTAAATCCAGTTGATAAGAATTGGTTTTTTTCTGTTTTTGTTTTACTATTCTGTTCAAAGCTGTTGAAAATGGACACACAGACATTATAAAGTTTCTGATCCAACACGGAGCAAATGTTAAAGGACCTCATTCTTGGTCTGGATGGAATTCTTTGCACGAAGCTTCTTTTCAGGTATGTGTAAGATTCTATGATTCTATGATTTCTCTGCATCTGGTGTATTCCAAGTGATAATTTTTATATTTCTTTGCCTTTTTTATTGGGTATTTTTTCATAAACTACCATAGCAGTCTTAGGATTGTCCAGATGCTGGAGGACTTGGAATGCACTGATGTGTGTATCTGAAACTACATGAGATGCTGATGTCATAAAGCAATAATTAAGTATTATAGGTATTGCATAGAGAGGGTTTGAGAAAAGAGTTCTGTTTGGTATCTCTTCATCAGTGAGAGATATGACCTGTTTACAGGATAGAAATATGTTGGTCTAATAGTTCTAATAAACTAGTTGCATTTCCATTTATATGCATCATGTTAATGAATACATTGGAAGAAATTGAATTAAACTAATCTTTTTCTACCGTTATTTTTTCAGTGCATCTTGAGAATATTGACTATATAGCTGTTTTTTCTTATTTCTCTTTGAGATGTGTGTGGGAAAATAGATTATGTCCATTCCGTGTTTTTTGGTTGGTTAAGAATAAAAATATTTATTTCAGGGATACACTGAGATAATGAAAATACTCCTGGAGAAAGGGGCATGCAAGGAATGTAAGGATAACTTTGGAATTACACCTTTGTTTGTTGCTGCTCAGTATGGAAAGCTGGAGAGTTTAAGACTGCTCGTATCCCATGGTAATAGAGATCATTTGTTTATCTTCATTGTTTTAAAACTTCTATCAGCCTGTCACCAGATACCATTTTAGTTCTCCTTTTGCATTTCATAAGTTCAGATTCTAGTGGTTTTAATGTAACTTTAGTTGCTGATGGGTATGCAAAACCATCTTAATTGTCTAAATCTTGTTGCGCTAATTTAGTGTAGCTTTCAGCAAGTGATAGTAGGAGATAATGATTAAAAAAAGGTTAATAAAAATATCAAGGATCATCAGGTTGTTCTAGAAACCCTCAATGGCGCTGCCTTAGTGGTCTGGTCTTGATAGCATTGCTCTTGTAATAGAATCATAGAATCACCAGGTTGGAAGAGACCCACCAGGTCATCGAGTTCCACCATTCCTATCAAAAATAGGATATTGTTCAAGCTAAGTGAAGATAACTCTGGTCATAGTGGCAGTAACAGTTCCACTTTTGTAATCAACAAGTTTTATGTGTCTAAGTGCATGTGTCCTTAGAACCAAAATTAATTGTATATCTCTTAAACCTGAGACTACCATGACGTGATGGGAGAAATCATACTAACTGATCTGCCAACACCTTAGGGAGACTCTCAGAATATAATTAATTACAGTCAAAGTATTGCCTAGGCCCCTCCCTTTCCACCTGCATGCCTATTTCATGTTGTGCTGATCTTTGATGGAGTTAACATTAAGCACTGCCCTAAAAAGTTAGCAACAAGCTAGTAAATGTTTGCTGTGGAAAACCTGTTGGGTTGTGAAGTCACTGTGTGAAAGCCAATTACTGATGACCTTTGACGTGATGTTTATTTTGTGTGGTGCACTGGTGATGTATTGGCTTTTTTTTGTCAGGTGCAGAGGTAAACTGTCAAGCCAAGGACAAAGCCACCCCTCTGCTGATTGCTGCGCAGGAGGGCCACACCGAATGTGTGGAACTGCTCTTATCAAAAGGGGCAGATCCAAACCTCTACTGCAACAACGATAACTGGCAGTTACCTATTCACGCAGCAGCTCAAATGGGCCATAAAAGGTAGATGATTAAAAAGAGATACAGAAAGAAGATTCTGGTAATGAAGACCCACTCCAAAGAGGATATTCAGCTCTGAAAGAAAGGAAAATGAGTTCTCAATTTATGGCTTAGAATTTCTTATTGTTTTGGTATTTTAAATGTCTGCTAGTAGTCCCAGTGAAGCAAACAACCATTTTGAATTCAGCATCTAATCTTGGCGTGATCGATATTCTAATGAGTTTAGAGATGTTTCCCTAGTGCTGAATTGGATACTAATTCACTCAATAGCCATATTACTTTTACATTTTAAAATATAAATAACGATTGCATGTGATTTCTACATAAATTGAACAACTCTTAATTGGAATTACAGTCCTGACTATTAAGTAGCAGAAGTAATCATATGCAAATAAATAATGTGCTGAACCAGCCAGAAAATTAAAGCCACAAAACAGTTATTTAACCCTTTCAGAAATACATTTTTGAGCTTTGCCCAATCTCAGTGATATAAGTTGCTTTCATTGCAGAAAACTCGGAGGGAAAGGAAGTTCCCAGAGCAGCAGGCCATTGTAGGGGAGCATCTCTAAGGAACCCCATGACTTGCACATGTGTGACAGTATTTAAAGTCAAACATACTAACTGCAGAGTTATTAGTAGATGCTTGATTGTAACCCCTAGCAAAAGGAAGTCAACAGCTGAGTTGTTATTAAAGTTTCCACATCAAATTTATGCCTTTTCTCAAACTGATGAAGAGAGCAGACTTGAGAAGCTAGTGAGGAATCTGGGTTTTGTTCATTTTCTCAGAAGCAGAAGATGGGTTAGCAAAGTCTAGAAATGGTTAGCAGTACTAGAAATGTCTTTAAATCAAATGCTGCTATGTAACTGGTGACCTCTGAGCAGTACCAGCAAGTTGTAGGAGCAAAGGAGGCTGTGTTTGTCACTGATCCTTGTTAACTGGAAAGGACCTGAACCAGAGGTGTGAGCCATGAAGAAGAATGATTTTCATGTTTCAATATCTCAGTGAGATTTGCAATGCACACTTTCAGTTTGCTCCCAGATTTCTATGAAGCCTGGATTTAATGTGCAGAGTTACTCTATTGCTAAAAGGGGTTGTTGAGTAATAGGAAATACCTGTCTCTGGTTCAGATTAAAATATTTATTGCCAGTCTAAATCCATGCCATAGCACAATATTTGTTATGGTTCTATGTGTGACATGATAAAAGATATTCTTTTATGCAAATTCAGTAGTGATAAAACAGGTAGGTTTTTCTGAAGCTGTAATGACCATATGAAAAACCACTGTGCATTAAAAAAATGATTGCATGAGTTCACAAAATAAACAGTGTTTTGCATGAGTTCACAAAATAAACAGTGTTTTTAAATATCTGCAGGATATTGGAGTTGCTGATACCAATTACTGATCGGATTTGTGACAAAGGTGAAGGCAAAGTGAGCCCTGTGTACTCAGCAGTTTATGGTGGTAATAAAGAATGTTTGGAAATGTTACTTAGAGAAGGATACAGTCCAGATGCTCAAGAGTGCCTTAAATTTGATTGCGTCTCTCCCATGTGTATGGTCTTCCAAAAAAAGTAAGTATACCTCTTATATTTTGAAGCTATTCACAATTATATTGACCTTTAAATGTACAGTTTTCCTGCCTGCCTTCCTCATTTCTTCAGCTGTTGGAGGTAAACTGCAGGTATACGAATGGTGTGTGCAGTTTGGATTGCGAGCACGAGCTGAAGAACCTTGCTGTAATCTCCAAGGGGAAGCTCAGCTATTTGAAGAGGGGTCTTGTAAAGCATAGTTGCAGTGCTGTTGCTTTCAGAACACCCACGTGTCTCTGTCCTCTGGGAACATGACTTGGTGGTGTAGTTGGATCAGAAGGACTTAAGTAGCCAGATTCTTTTCAGTGAGGATGAGAGGCCGGAAAAGTATTTTCCTTTTCTGTATGCCAGCCTTGTGTAATAGGTCTAAAAGCCTTACTCCTAAGTGTATATATATATGGAATCTCAACAGGGTGCTTTTCATGTTCTTATTGCTGATTTTTTTGCTTTAGTATTGAAGATTCCTCTTCCTTTTTTCATAGACGAGTGGGCTGTTGCTGTAAAAGATCTAGTGGTTGCTGTTCCCAGGCTCACCTCGTGCTCCTCCTAAACTAATTCAATGTATAAAATAACATTCCAAGGATTGAATAGTGGCAAGGCTCAAGCTGAGGTAGAACATTAAAACTTGATCGCTTCTTGGCAGCTCTGACCTTTATATAGAGATGTAATGTCATTATGTTGTAGATTTTAATTGACACTGAGAGCAAGTATCTGGTAACTGCTTTATGCTTTGAAACAACAGAGAAATTTCGTGTAGTAGAGAATTCATTTGAAAACTTCTTTTTATTTCCACTGAATGTTGTATATCCTTTAATATTTTGCCAGAACCCTGGTTAGTTCACCCTTTGTAGACATACTTTCTCAGGAGTACACAGCTAGCATGTTTCATTAAGGAAAATATCTGCATAAAGACTTTTAAATATTCTTAAAACAGATATTCTAACAGAATATTTCATGTAGATGGATCAAAATTCACTGCTTGCATGCTGTCACTTAAATTTATGAGGTTTTGGTAGCAGTTAATTTTGTTCACCCCCATTAAAAAGCAGTTTATCCGGTAGATATGGAATTACAGCTCTTGGGGCTGTATTTGGGAATCATGACTTCAGTTTTTCATTCGTGCGTCTTGTACTCCACATGTGACCTCCTCCAATTTCCTTTATGTAAGGAAGAAAAATCAAAATACACAACATTTTCATTTTATATTCCAGAAGTTTGTCATCTGCAAACCTTTTTAGACAAAATGCTAACATTCGGAGAATATGCATCAGTGCCCTAAATCTTTTAAACATTTGAGGCTTGTACGCAGATGGGTAGAGGCTGCTGGAGAAGTTAGTTTTTACAAGAAATCCTGTTCTAATTAAAAGTTATGGTCTTGACGAGATGTATTCCCCCCGGCCCTCCCACTCCCACCAGATAAAAAATCGTAGAATCATAGAACAGTTTGGCTCGGAAGGGACCTTAAAGCCCATCCAGTTCCAACCCCCCTGCCATGGGCAGGGACACCTCCCACCAGACCAGGCTGCCCAAGGCCCCATCCAGCCTGGCCTGGAACACCTTCCAGGGATGGGGCAGCCTCAGCTTCCCTGGGCAACCTGTGCCAGTGACTCACCATCCTCATGATGAAGAAATTCTTCCTTATATCTAGCCTAAATCTGCCCCTCTCCAGTTTATACCCATCGCCCCTAGTCCTATCACTACAAGCCTTTGTGAATAGTCCCTCCCCAGCTTTCTTGTAGCCCCTTCAGGTACTGGAAGGCTGCTGTAGGATCTCCTTGGAGCCTTCTCTTCTCCAGGCTGTTGTAAGAATTAACTTTACTGGGACATAAGCTTTTCAGAACAAAAAGAATAAATGAGTTAAATGTAGGGACTGCATTCTGCCAAGCTAATTTTACAATGCTATTTAAACTGGTGCTTTCCAGAAAGAACTGTGGTCATTATGGCATGCTGGGTTTGTCTTTGGGTTGAGGGGATTTTTGATAGAAGAAATTTGCATTCGTGGAGGCGAGAAGTGAAATGGTAGATGCTTTCTGGGGAAATACTAACAGGTTGTCCTGTTCCTTGTGTACTGTACATAGGTTATTTTCTTTCATTGATATTTTCCTGAAATATGGGATCACCTTACTTGGGATTAATTTGGGATATTGCCTATTCCATGAAAAGTTTACTTTGTTCCGACGCTTCTTGAAGCTGGGCTGTTTACTGCCTTCTGGGGACCAGTTATTGGAGTTTGTACGCTACACAGTTAGAGCGCATGAGGAGTACAAGGAGTGGCTGCCTTACCTGCTCTTGGCTGGTTTTAATCCAGTGAATTTAATGCACAGATTCTGGTAAGCAGATAACACTGTATTGTTTACCTAAACAATGTATGCACATCTGCAGAGCTGTTGCCAGGGTTATTAAACACGCAGGACAGAATCTAAAGTGGTGAGGGTTATGGGAAGTCTGGAATAAATCGTGTAATGGCTGGATTCAGCAAAACACATTTTTTAGGCAAAAAGACAGAATGGAGATTGCTTTATCACTGCCCTACACATTGTTTTATCATTTTTGTATCAAACATCTCTTATTAGCCCCCAAATGTAGTTGCAAATTGAGTGTCTGGTAATACAGTGATGGTATAAAATGGTATGGGAATATGGCATTATAGGAAGAAGAAATACCATGAGAGAGGTCAGGAGGATTGAGAAACAAATGTGAGGTGGGGCTGGGCCAAGGCCAGGAGGAGAGAAAACTGATGCAGATAGAGATAGGGTTAAACAAAGTAACGGGGCAAAACTTCCAGAGTGTTGGGGGGTTTTGCACATACAAATAACTTTGTTGATGTTTTATGTCTAGTCAGGCATACATGATATTTGTATTTAAATTATGAAGTATTTGTATTTTCTTCTGGTTTTTTTTTTCTTGTCCATAGAGATGATGCTTAGACTTTACTACTGTATGTCTCAGCTGTTAAAAACATAGCATGAGGTGTATCAGCTCATGACATGCCTTACTTAACAGTATGAAAGGAGCAGGATTTTAAGGTTTACTTAAATATTGATTTAGATTTCTTATCCTGTTAAGACATAATGATTAAAATATCACTGGTAGTTTTAAATGCATTAATTTATGAGCTAGTGAGATTCTGTTAATCATTAGCATCATGGCTTTCTGTACACTAATTAGGAGGATATATGAAGCATGGTATACCTGTGCTTCTATAGATCATATTTATTCACAGAAGACTAAGTGATTGCAGAAGTAAATGTGCAACAAGATTGCAGTTCAGCAACTGAACAAGTCCCAGTGTCCAGGTATAGCATATGTGATGCTTTTTGATGTTTCATTGCATAATCCACCAATACCTCTATGCCAATTACTTCCTTTGTTTAAATGTCCACTTTTTAAAGTAACTCTTGCTACATCATAATCCCCAAACCTAATGTTTTTCTAAGTTTAACTCCAATATTAACTATTCCATCCTGGAAGCTAACAGGAGGATAGTACACAGCAAACTACATTTATGCATATTGTTCACTAACTTTTGCTGGCTCCTTGTGCAAAACAACTCTATAATCAGTCATCAGCTGGTTAGTCTAGAGCACTGACAATTTTAATCGCCAGTGGGAAAAGTAAGATCACCATTCTTTTAAAGAAAGGTAGGCAGTCAGCTCTCTCCTGCATGGTTTTCAGCGAATATATGACAGTTCAGTCAAATATGAAAAAAGAAATAATAAAAATTAGAAGGGACATAAAATACTTTTGACATGAATCTCTTGTAACAAACAGGTGTGTTAAAAGTTTTTAGTCTGTTATTTTTGTATGTTTAGCGCATTTAGATTTCCATTCAGATGAAAACTCAGGGTTGTACCCGTTGAGCAGAGGAGCTGTTCTGCAGAATTGCCTGGCTCATCATCATGTGCAATATCAAAGCAGTTGTTTTGCTTGCTGCTACTTAAACCTCCTTATAGACTTCATCTAGTTGAGCTATTGTTACGAATTCTTCACACACACTAAATAAAAGATTTGAAATGTAAATCATACGGCTTTCTGAATAGATGCAATTTCTGGTAGAAGGAGAGTTGGAAACACTTGCAGATTTTGTAGGGTTTCTTTTGGTTTAATAAATAAGTATCTGAATATACGTGCATTTTCCCCTGGATGTGGAGGTAATGCTTACAGTGCTCTGGTGACTTGACACCTTATTAAAATTAAGGTGGAAATGGAATCAGAAATTAGTGCAGAGGAGAATGCTACCTGTTACTAAGGTTACATTTCAGAGCAGATACCTTTCTCTTACAGTATAAATTTTATAAAGAAAGAGGAAGATAAAATTACATTAGCTAAGGCTTGTGCTGTCAAAATTACTTTGAATTTCTCTTTAATGTTTTTCTGTTTCTGGACGTAGGTGGTTAAGGATTTGTTAGGAAAAAAAAGTAGAGTTTTCTCTGTGTTGTTTCCATTGTTGTATTTATGCTGTTGTGACAAATGATATTTTATGGGGGTGGGTTGTTACACAGGATTTTCTCTGTGAGTGAGAGTGCCCTTAATTTCATCCTGGAGTTCACAGACTGGAAGAGGCTTCCTCCACATGTCCAGAGAGACCTTTCAGACTACAAAGAGAAGTTCACGTGGACTCCCAAGAGCCACTTTGGTAAGCGATACAGTTAGGGAAAAAAAGTCTCTGCAGGTAGTCACTTGCCAGGCTGTAAGCGAGAAACAGTTCTGTGTGTTGAGGCGCGATGGCAAAGAAGATTAAACAGTCCACAGACGTTGCTTGTCCAGAAACTGAGGAGCAGAAAGAGCAGCTGCCCTAAACAAACTAGCAAGCAAAACATATTTGAATGTATTTTACTCATTACATTGTTCAATTCACAGTTATGTTTCAAGTAGGTGTTCTCAGTCTAGGCTGTCTGGTCCACTTTAAGTTTCTGCATGTGCTATAAAGTACAGGCAAAGACTGCAAATTAGTGCTGTGCCTCCGTGAAGTGATTTGTTCAGCCTCCTGGGAGATTTAAGGGATGATGATCAATAATTCTTGGTTACGCTTTCTAGACAATATCCCAGTGATTTGATGTTTTTTAATTTGATTTGTATCTGCAGTGAAGTGTTGCTCCTGTTCTGCAAGCATTTGACAATGAAAATGCAAACTATATGAATCATCATATTTAATACCTGCAACTCTAGCTGTTGATTGTTACTCCTGTAATCAAAATGTGGTCAGCGAAAAAAAACGAGTAATTGGCTGTCTAAGAAAACACTAGTGCTTGCAAGCGTTCAGCCTTCCGAAAAGCAGCTTTACTGTACAGGCCACGCTTTGACCTTTGCATTGTGCTACCAAAAAATTGCACTCAAGATGTCTTTGTTAGGGACTCGTTTCAAAGCAAATTCTTCTTTAAAAGCAGCTATAATAATTTTTAAAATACCAAAAATTATGTTGATGTTATTTAATAAGACTATTTGGAATAGTTAATGCTAATTAAGATATTTTGTGAAATTTAGATTAAATTCTTTCTCTGTTTGCTTTGCTGTTATCAAGTATATTTGTGTTGTAATAGCACCCAGTAAACAAAGCCAAAGAGAAAGCAGAGAGGAAAAAGCAAGAGGGTAGAGAGGAAAGTTTTAAAGTGTTCAGCCAAGAGCAGTCAGTCCAAGCAGGCCGGGTGCTGTGCCAAGAGGCAGCTATGATAGAATCATACAATGGTTTGGGTTGGAATAGATCTTTAAACACCGTCCAGCCCACCCCCTACTGGCAGAGGCAGCAACATCGTTAATCAGATGAGGTTGCTCAGAGCCCCATCCAAGCTCACCGTGATTGTTTCCAGGGATGGGACCTCCCTGGGCATCCTGTGCCAGTGTTTCACCACACTCATTGTAAAAAAATTTCTTCTTTTTATTCAGGCTAAAACTACAATATTTCCCTGTTTGAGGAATACCAGGCACTTGAACTGAGATAAGGTGGCCACGTGAGTGAGCACAGGAAATAAAAAATGATGGGTGTTCATGCCTCCACCAGAAGGCTTGTAAATAAATGGTCCCATGGAGTTACACGCCTGCCATACTTACGCTTCTGTACTGGCACACAGAAATGACCAGTTCGTAGATTCCTTGTGAAAAATCAATGGAGAAACCACTCTAAGAGAGTTTGGAAGTGCTGGAGTTCTGTAGTGGGATGTGTTGAACCATAATATGCAAGTTTATCTTTGAGGACATGCACATTTACAGATGTGTGTATCTTTTGGCATGGTGCTTGTCCTAAGTTATTTAGCACTGTTAGAACATTTGGCATCACATGCCAACTGAGCCACACTGTCATTTAATACTTACCTTTGAAGTGTTTTACCTTGTTTTATTTTGTGGCTTGATTTATTTCTAGACTTAACTTTAAGCCTTGTAAAGCAGCATGGGCACCTCTGTCCCCAAGTGAGCAGTTGTTAGGCTGGTGAGATGAAACTTTCTGGTTAAGAATAAAATCATTCTTTAACATTTTCATTCTAGAAGTTTAAGATAACTTTTCTAGCTCCTGTAGGGAACTTGCAAACACACTGATCCTAGAAGGCAACAGCCCTTCACTATGGAGAACTCTGCCTTGTTATCTGCCAGAGACTGGGGGGATCTAGGTGGGATCCAGCTAAACTGGATAATTGTAGGCAAGTGATGGTGTCCCATGGTGTCCTGCTTACTTGAGCTTTTTAATTTTCCAGCCTCCATTCCTCCCCTCTCTCATCTTTGTCGTCTTGAGATCCGGTCCATTTTAACAAGTGAACATTTGCGATCAGACCGGTTTATCCGGGAACTACCGTTGCCAACTTATCTCCAGGACTACCTTCTCTACTTAGACGTACTCCGTGCCGATGCTATTCTGGGAGCAGAGGATTATCTGGGGCAGAGAGAGGAGGGAGCTCCCTCTACCAGTCACCTCAGTGCTGAAGATGCAGAGAGGAGGGACCTAACGTCAGTGCAAGGTGAAGGCGCTGCCAGTGACTGAACTGGCTAATGGCAATTAGCAGGCATTGGAGAAGAACTACTGTAAATAACTGTAGTAATAAGTCTTTATGCTGTAGTTTTATACTATGCCTAGAAGTTTGTTACAAGTTCTGTGGCTTACATGCTTAAGAAGTCCATCGTAGCTTTCTAAGTCTGTGAACATATTCTGTTTCTGAAAGGTAATTTTTCACTCTTATGGAGTAAAATTAGCTTGTTCAATGAACACAGCTTATATCATAGTTGAAATCTATTTGGACAGACAGTGTTAGTAAATGCTTTATTCTAAGGACCGCACATACCAAATAAAATTGTCTGAAAGTCAAGAAACACAATATTGTATTATTGTTACAAGTTTATGTTTTGAGGACCGATCTAGCTGAACCAGAGACAGGAAATTAATGTAAGAAGGAAAATTTGTTGCTGAAGAAACAGTGATTTTCTTTTTTTTCCTTTCCTTGGTTGTCTATGTTTTGTGGAACATCGGAGTGGGAGGCTGGATTGGAGCCTGCACCCAGTCCCTTGCCTTGCGTAGCCCGTGGGACAGGCACAAAATGTCCCCACAAGCTCACTGCCGTGACACCGCTGTACAAAAATCCCTCCTTCGATGAAGTGAAAAAGCAACCACCATCCCCATGGGGTGAGTGACAGGGCTGGGGCAGGGACGCCATGGTGGAAAACAGCTGCATTCCTCACTCTGGGAAAACCTTCGTCCTGCAGAGGTGAAGTGAGTGCTGCCAGACTCACTGGTAGTAGATGCTGAAGGCATGGAGGATGTACAGGAAGGTCGTGATGAAGGCAAATAACTGCATGAGAGGAGGAAGAGCAAAAGTTGGGATCAGCTGGGAATGTCCAATGCCATCAACTCTCAGTGTTCTGGACTCAAGGAAACCATCCAGCCTAGAGCTCTCTCCAGCCTCAAAGAAGAGGCAAAGCCCCCCATGTTTCCCAGAAGGGAGCCACGAAAAGCTGTTTGTGATCTGCTGGACCCTGAGAAGCCCACGCAGGCTGCACAACGCAACAGAGACAAGGAGCTGAAGCTCTGACCAGCGTGATGCTGCTGGGCTTGGAATGGCTCTGCTGGGACTTTCATTGCTCTTGCAATGGAATTGGAATTGGGGGTGCTGTGACCTGCCTGGGGTTTTCTGGATTGACTCACCGATGCGGCACAGTTGAGGTGGTAGTAAAGCGGCGATTTGGGGTGTGACTCAGAAATGATGGTTGCGTTGGCTTGCAAGACAGCAGCGCTCATGTACAGAATGGCTGTGGCGCCGTGGTACAGACTATCCTGTAAAGCAAGGGAGCACAGAGGACTGATGCCTGCCTGGGACCATCCTCCTCTTATTTGCCCGAAGGATGAGGTGTATCCCCTGCACGTGTGAGTGCTCAAATGGGGCACACGCCCGGACAGGGGCTGGGACTGAACCCTCCTGCGTGCTCACAGAGCACCCACAGCACAGCACAGCTTCCCTCGGCATTTCCAATCACAGCCAAAGGAGGAAAAAGGGTGGCTGTTTGCAGAAGGGCTGGAGGCTGCCTGGCTAACCCGTCACCAACCACAGTAAACTTGCAGCCATCGTGCTGCTGCCAACGTCTGCCAGTGTCCCAGCCCCTCCTTACCAGCACTTTCCAGTTCTCGCTGTTCTTGTGAAAGCCAAAGAGGTAGCTTATGAGGAGCAGCACAGAGATGAGACAGGAGCTGAGGGACACGTACATCACCCATCCCTGCAGCAGGGGATAGGAGACAGAGGTAGCAGCAACGAGGATCCACACCCAGGTCCCACAGACCTGCCGGGGCAAACACAGACATCTTTGATGAGCACAGGATCGGGAAAAGCCCCTTCTCCCCCGGTCCCTCTTTGCCTCCTTCCTGGGGCAGCCCCAGCAGCCACGGGAAGCCCTGTGTGTTCAGGCAGTGCAGATCAGCCTCCTGGAGTATTCCAGCACGGCAGCAGCATCGCAAGCTGGCACGACTTTCCCTAAACACTTTAGGGAAACACTTCAAAATGTTCCTTACAGAAAGAAAGGTTTGCTGCTGTGTTTGACACAAGGAGACATCTTGCCCCAAGGGCTTTGATGGAGAAGCCAGAAAACATGCCTTTGTCTGGGAAAGGCCAACGGATGTGTCGTGTCTGCCCAGCCCTGCTTGCTTGTAAATTCTCCTGGGCTTGAAATCACGGCATGAGGAAGTCTCCTCCTGACTCCACACACCAGCCGAGAGTGAGTTGCTCTCTCTGGACCCACCTAAAATATTTACCAGGCACAAACAGCATGTGGCTTATCTGAATAAGCTCTCATCACTCTTTGCCACTCCAGCTGTGGTGGATGAGATTCCCCCAGATCTGTAGTGTGGAGCTGAGCCCACAGGTTGCCCACGGCAAAGCCCACTGAGTGTGATTGTTCCAGTGGAGGGTGAGTGGTATGGGTTGCCAGCACTGTGCAATGTCAAAGTACACTAGCAATTATCTCAGCCAGTCAGACCAGATGCCCTCTGGACCCATAAAACTGAAAGATTCATGGAATGTCACACAGGACATCCAATTGCCTTCAAGGCATTGGAAAGATTTCATACAGGGAACGAAATTCCCTTGATATTTTAAACCATGTCTACCTAATAACTGGAGCTGCTCCTGCCCTGTAGGCATCAGCAGCTCTTCAGGTTCTCCCAGCCCTACGACAGCTAACAACCCTCACATAAGGCTCCAAGATGGAGATGGAGCATATCTTGTCCTCAAGCTGTTCCAAACCAAAAACCCATCACAAAACCCACATTCAGTATAAACTAAAGAAAAAGGCATTATTTCCCATTGTTATGTCTTCAGGATCGTTTTGGGGGTCTGCTCCCTGATTTTCTGATTTGCTAGAGCTGTTAGCGGGTTGCTGTAACACAGCAAAGCTTGGTATACTCACTATCTCTGGTAGGATGAATGCGTAGGGGATGGTTTTGAAGACGGCGAGTCCAGAGGGCAAGGTGGGCTGCGTGGAGGCCACGGGGGAACTCGTTGAAGCCATCTCTTCTCAGCTGACACCACAAACGCTCTAGCTGAGCTCCGCTCGCATTTGCCTGTGCTGTGCCGCTCCCGTGCGGGGTTTTAACCGACACACCCGTGGGGACGTAATCACAGAAACCAGCCCAGGCTGGCACCACGCCGCTTCCTCTGGCTGCGGGAGCCCTCCGCAGCCCTCCAGTTATCACGGCTGGCTTCACATTCTGCTGCCAGCACTGGGACAGGAGAACAACGGAACCTGAGTCCCGTCATCACCACACAATCAATTCATGGTCTTTAATGAGAAGGAAAACAGGAAAAATCCCTACACCACACTGGGGCAGAAACATTTCCTGCAATCAATTTTTTGTCCTTAGCATATTTTTAAGCCTGAAATATTTTCGCTTCCACTGTTGCTGCTTCCTCCCCTTTCTGTTCAGGTTTCTGCTCCATGTTCACATCAGAGTCGCCCACACCCACCAGGCACGTCCAGCCTTCAACCACTTGCAGCCAAGTGTGTTTTACAGGCAATGCACTGGTAAAAGACGGGGGAGTTTGCTCATGTGCTCTGAAGTGCCCAGAAAGGTCTAAAGGGCAGCTATAATTTCTACTTCCCAGCCGGTGCACTTTGAATTCAATACCCACATGATTTTTTTTTTTTTTCCAGAGAACTCTGCCTCACCCCATCACCCACCAATAACTGGTGGGATGAAAGACTGAAGGTGGCATGTCTGCCTCATGATCAAGTGAAGTCACTCTGTCCTCTCTAGCTTGGGCAATACTCTGCAGCAGGCACAGGACAACTTCCTAGGAAGAGAGATACACTATCTGTCGGGAGAGCCAAGTGATGCCCCAGGAATTTAGCTTCTGTGCCAACCTCTTGCACAATACAGAGCAAAGATCAAAGCTGTGATGTTTCTTAGTTTCTAGGGCAGAGGGAAGTGCTTTGTGACATTTCTGGAGGCTCTGGTTTTCAAATGCTGTCAGAGCTCCATGCAACATGATTTGAAAGACCTTATTTTAAAGCATTTTATAACTGACAGAACTAGTGCCTAGCTTGGACTTAAGTCTGTGACTCTGTGCCCATCTCCTTCCATGGACACAGTGGCAATGTGCCCATCGTTCTGCAGAAAGCGTCCAGATACTTCAGCACAAAAGAGAAATGGGATTGGTCATTTCCCACTGGGAGCAGGCAGCACACGTGGCCTGTGGTTACAAAGCACTCAGGGCAAAGAAACCTTTAACACTCTGGTCCACCTGAGGAACATCCAAAGCTCCTGAGCCTGCCCAAGGAAGAGGGAAATACTGTACAGCACAGCCACCTGCAGCGTGCCTTGAATCCTCGACGGCTTCTATTTGTATTAGGTGGGTCAAAGTACATTCCTACTAATAACCCAACCTCTTCCTGAGTGGCAAAGAAAAACAGTAAACCAGTCTAAAGACAGAGCAACCTGCAGTCCACCTATTGGACTGGGGATGAGTTTTTTTCCTAACCTGGCTGGCCTTGCTCAGCAGCATTCTTGAAGATCATTGCTATTTTCCTTGCCTGTTACGAGTCTGCTGGAGTACTGGGACAAAGAGTCTTTTGTTCACCCTGATTAAAACAAAGGTGGAAATAATTAATTAGACATTGCATGAGAAGAGAGAAGTACTGCCTCAGAATTTGCTCAGCTTAGGCAAAATATGACACTGGACATGGCTACAACAGGTACACATAGCAACAGACAACCACAACCTTGTCTAATGTTGAAAAGAGGAAAAAGTAAAATATAATTTTCATAAGGTAAACAGATAAAATTGGTTTAGTCTCTCAAAATGTTAAATGTTGAAATATTCATTATAATTCACATAGTCACAGTTTCTTTTCTGTACAAGTTTATTTGTATTGTTGCCCTGTTCTTACATAGCCGGTGTAGTCCTGTACTCCATTCACGCTCCAGGATTGTTTTTCCTCACTTCTCCTAAGAAATCGTAAGTCAGCTCTGAGATATCGAAGGCTTTGTGAGTGTTTTCTGATGACAGCAGATACTCTAGTGCACCGTCATTCTCTCGGCTTCTTTTCAAAAAGTTGGCAATTGCCTTCCAGCGAGATGCTTCGGACTCTTCCTCAGCCCACTTGTAGTCAGGGAGGAAAGTTGAGTGGAGGAGAGGGAAGACAGAGTCGTGGTACACGAGGACAAATAGAGACTTCAGAAATTCACGATCTCTCTGTGGAGAAGAATATTTGAAAGTGCTTCAGTGCAAATACACAGCATTGCTGAGCACTTCTCCAGAAGTACACAGGAAAAAACCCAAAGTAACACAAACAAGAAAACATTCAACTAACCCCCAGTTCCCAGAATAATAATGGGAAGAGATCTGACCTTCCTAGACAAACATCAGTTAACTCGGCTGAGCCTCAAACTTGCCACCAAAACCGATATTATATAAACTACAGATCCACAAAGCTATTCTCACTCCACTTACTATTTCAAACAAGAGAGCAGCACTATGTGGCCAAACCTTGCCAGTGTCACCACAAACGGTGATCCCTACAACGGTCACTGAGAGCCCTTTGGTCATGGGGTATTTATATTTCTTCCTAAAGACACTAGTGTGTAACAGCTGTTCCAGGCAGCTGCTGCAGAGACAGAAGTGCCACATCCTCTCCACCCTGAAAGCCCAAACTCCACTCGTTTCTCTCCTGCCTTGGGCAGACAGTTGCAATAATCTCACGTTCCTCACAGCATGGAACTCATAACAGGAGTACTTAAGTACTGTTATTTCATGCTTGGACAGGACATTCTATATGTGGCGAGAATTATGCTCTACCCTTTAAAGACCAGTCTGCAAACCCCAAAGATTAAGAAGCAGCCCGGTTCTTTATCAAACACTGAAAGATCCTGACTGTTTTAACAGAATTTGTGCGCCTCATTTTCCACACACACACACTAGAAGAAACCCTTCACACACATACACATGCACAGAGCGCTGCCTCCTGGAAAACTTATTGAACAGAGACTCTTGCAAAGAAGTGAGTGCTCTGACTGGCATTGAACAGTTCAGTTCAGTTTCGGCAGGAGGTTTACCAGCTAAGCATCATATAACCACACAAGGAAGAGTAAGAATTTGCCAGGCAGCAATCCTACCATGGGAGTGGCACACGACAAATCAGGTAAAACTGGATGGTTCTGGGATACTGGGGAGTTAATAATTTCTTTGAGCAGATCAGCTTTCATTTTGGATGAATGGCCTTGAAAAAGCAATTCTGACTCAACAGCATTTTGTTTTGTTTGCGTAAACGGGGAGATTTCCTTGTGTATCTATTTGGTAGCACGCACAATGAATGAAATATCCCGCTGCTGCTCTCAAGTCAAGTGTCTTGGATCAACACACTTGCCTTTCTCATCGAGTTACCTACACCTTCTCTTTGTCCAGAGGACAGGAGGTTGGACAAGGCATGGGTAAGCCTAGTGACATGGCAAATTCACTTCTCCAGCTGTCTGTATGCTAAAATGGGAGATTACGACTATCTGAAGTAGGGAGATTTGGAGAATTTGGGGCTTTTTTACAGGTGGACCATGGGACAACTAGTGCTCAGAGGTTGGAGGAGGAAGGATTGTTTTGTGGACACACAGAGCACCTTTTGTATGAGTGGAAAGTTTTACCAAATATTGGAAGCGTGTTATGAAAGGGAGCTATATTTTGAGTGTGACCCTATAACAACCTTCCCCAGTAACAACCATATGCAAATACTGAGAGAAAAAGTTACCAGCTAATTTAATATTCCTTTTCCTACTAGTTTATTGTCATAAATACAGTTGAGAAACATTAAGTGTGTTTAGCATATCACATTTTCTAAATAAATGTGTAGTGAGAAGTTAACCTCCAACAACACTGAAAGAGAGTTTCTAGTTCAAATTAGATTGAATACACATCAAAAGAAAAACCTATAATTTATTACCTTCTCAGATCTCTTCAACGTTCTTTCTCTGTCTGCCCAAGCGCTCTAAAATAAAATTAAATGTAAAATCAGACAGATTGTGGAGATCTAATGCCATTCCGGTTTTAGCTGCAGAAGTCTCTCACTGCAATCCTACAGTAGTTTAAGATCCCAGTGCAGCCCCACTTTCCTCACATTCCCCATGCCTCCCTTGTGCCAGTTTCATTGACCTAAGCAAACAGCCATTCCACCAAATTTTACAGATGAGAGGATTTGGAAATCTAAACCTATAGGAGCTGTATAAATGAAATCAAGGGGATCTACTTTTCAGAAGTATCAGCCACAACTGAGGTTGATTTCCACCCCCCGCCCCCTACAAGCATGAGGAAATACAGCCTAACCCCAGAGGCTGCCAACTTCTCACAGCAGTGTCCTTCGGGAAGAAATAACTCTGCTGTTGTCTGGTAGTAGGACACTTGCAAGGAACTGCAGTGTAAATGCAGCGAGTGCTGTCCCACCAGTCAGAAGCTTGTTGGCTCCTTCCTGTCAGGAAAGCAGCACTGTTCTAGAAACCAGGCACACATTCAGACAGCTAAACCACCTATACACTCTCTGGCTGTGGCTACACGGCTAGCAGTGCTCAAACTTAGCCCTTTTATGTCTCTGCATCTCTTCTGAATGTACTCAAGTGTTCTCTTGCTGTTTTGATGGCACCAAGACACAAGAAGTCTGCATGCACTTGAAACAATTATAAAACTTTGGAGCTGCTTGGCTTTTCCATTTATCTTTTCATAGGATAAAGTAAGTTCTAATTTTGCAAACTATCTGGAAATCCTGACAAATCAGATGTAATTCAATGCTACGTAAATAACATACTCGAAGTGCATCCATCAGGTCTGGTTGATCCATGAGTTGAGGGAAAGTTGCTAATACAGGACTACAGATTAAATCTGAAACAGAAAACACGCACATTCAAAGCTAAGCTAAGGAAGAAAAAGGACAGTTTTTGAAGTATTCAAAATCAAGGTATTCAGCTTATTCCCTCCCCTCAGAATATTTTCAAAGGGAAAATTAGCTCTAACAGCACTGTGAAGCAGCAGGGGAGGTAGAAAAGCTCATCAACAACTGCATTCTGAGTGCAGCAAACTTACAGTGAGAGACAGTTAATCTAAGAAATGAGAGACACAAACCCAGAGGCTTGCAAGCAAGAGACCTTACTGATTTCACCTAGGGCAAAGTGAGCTGTTTTTCCTCATTTCTGCACCTGTCTTTTGATAAACAGTTGTGCTGCTCGATTTGGATGTTATGAATAAACACACTTTCATTCTACTTTAATCTGGCTTGTGTTGTGTGCAATTTTAAGATAACCGGGTAACAAGTGGCATAGTGAATTTAACAGATGGGGCACAGCGTCAAACTGCACAGCTCTCCTGTGTGCCTTTCAGGTGAGTGATGGGTCTCCTTTTGAGCTGGGACTGGCAGGAACCCAAGCACTCAGCTACACAGCACAGCAAATCTCAAGCCTCAGTGGTGCAGTGGTCTTGCCGCTATTTTAGTTAATGAGACTGTGGATAAGATGAGGAGGTTGTAATATGGTGGGTGCTGGTTTCTCCTCCCAAGTAACAAGCAATAGGATGAGAAGAAATAGCCTCAAGATGCACCAGGGAAGGTTTAGGGTGGATATGAGTTAGAATTTCTTTATTGAAAGAGTGGCAAAGCATTGGAAGAGGCTGCCCAGGGAAGCAGAAGGAGTCTTCTTCCCTAGGGGTGTGCAAAAAACATGTGGTACTGGAGGACACAGTTAAGTGGGTACAGTGGTGTGACAGTAGGACTGGATGATCTTAGAGGTCCTTTCCAACCTCAATGGTTCTATGGCTCTAAGATTACAAAAGAGATAAAAGTGACAGAAGAATTTTGGTTGAAGTGTTTTCTTTCTCTTGTGATTTTAAAGTTTTAACGTACACTGCAAAATATTCAAAATATTTCGAAAGTGATAGCTGATTTTGAAATAAGAGAACTCTTTTGCTACCCCAGGAAGAAGTAGAAAATGACACTACCAGAAAAACTTCAGAAATGCTGTGTTAAAGCCTTTAAACCATTTCAAATGAAGTTTGAACCCAAATGGGCAGTTTAACTCCAGGAGAGGTCATCAGTTTCATCCACTGTTCTAAGTTAACAAGATCAAACCAAGTAAGTATAGCAGTTCTCAGCTGGCCTTTAAAAACTAAGCATTTTCAGATTCTCTGTAGAAAGTTTATTGCATAAAGCATTAATTTACGACAGGGTCTGACTTTCAGTTTCAGATGTTAAATAAGTGTACACAGAATGCATATTAAAGTCCAAGAAAACCACAAAGGAGGTTAAGTTCTGAGTGCCTTTGAAAGATGAAGCTGTAATTCAGATGCGTAAGTCCGGCTAAAGATCATAAATTAAAAATGTTAGGAAGTGCACAAGGAAATTTATTTGCCACAAGAACAGATGATACAGAGTTCAGTCTGGAGAAAAGATGGGAGAAAGAACAAGAAAATCACTTTGCAGCATCAATATAAATTCACTTGACATACAGTTAAGAAATGTAATTTTTCTACATTTCAAATTGATTTTAAAATGGAAAAGACTATAAACTATTACAGTTCCCTTGAAGGAAAGATGTGGAAGGAATAAGATAGAGTTGCAAAATCAGAGCAAGATACTAAGTTCTTTAACCAGAACACTGTCACTTCTGTCTCTTCCTGCTGCATTAGCCAATATGTAAATAATAATTAAAAAAATAAATAAAGAGGATGACTTGGCCTTAATGACAAAACCATCTGCCTAATCTCTTCCATAACTCAGAGAACACGTATACAGTAGAAATGAATGAGTAAACCTTTGTGCAAATCTAATCTCTCCTTGCATGGGTGGTGAAAAGGAAACATTTCTCTTCCAAATGATCCTTTGCCTTTATTTGTTTTTTATTTATTTGTATTTATTTATTTATATATAACCCTTTCCCTATCCACGTAGACTTTTTAAAATGAGAATTTCCCTGAAAACACTTACCAGAAAACTATTGTGGATTTTGCATACTGCGATGTGAACTGATGTCAAACAGAGCAACAGATTAGACATGAATTGAAATATGACTAGTTTGAAATATAAACACACCAACTGGTAGTATTTGCAGCAAGAGGCTGTTCTTTTTTAATAAAAAGGGACAACAGCTTTCTATTTGTCCCTACAACACTTGCAGACTGCAAGGTAAAACACGGAAATCCTCTACACGGGGAGCGTGACTTCCTAACCTTGTGAGGTGGCCAGTCAGTGCCGGCAATACCAGGACCAAAATCCTATGGGTACCCTGTATCAGTGAGCTGCTCCTGCAGACCCCTGCTTTCTCTTACAAATGAGAGACTCTGCAGAAAGAATTCTTCTTAGGAATCTGACCTTCCTCTAACACACTCTCCAACACAGAGTTCGTCTCCACAACAGCAATTCTTACCTGTGCTTTGAGTGCTTATTCTGTCTTTCAGGAGGGCATCACCAAGTATTTGTCGATAAAATATCAAGAGGTGGATGTAGCACATACTGCCAATTAATGTTTCTGGAAGCAGACTAGTGGGGAAAAAAATAACATGTTCTTGAGATTTTTTTCATCCAAAACTGCTCCTACAAAGCCATTGTTCACCTACACTTGAGAGTATCGACAGCTTCATGGAGATTAGCATAAACTTGCATTGGCACCTCCATGAATCTATCACAGCTTATGAAGGTGTACATTGGTAAAGCTATTACACCCAGACTTCTGCCACTGCAGTTTCCAATATTACCTAAACTTTTTAGTTGTTTTCAACAAAATAATTCAAAATGCCAAATGGGTCAAGTGGCACAACCCTCAGATTTTTCCATAGCCAATGTTTCGGGGAAGGTGAACACTAGACCTCTGGAACCACCCTAGGCTATCTGAAATACTTTTTTACTTTACAGCAGAACACAAGAATACTTACTTCAGGATGTCTTCTGACTCTGCGCTCAATGACCTCAGCTTCACTACGAGCACAGGCTGTTTCTTGAGTGTTAGAAGCTGATGAAAAACACCACCGCCTGTTTAAGAAATAAATACGCAATGTGAAATCTGTAATATTGAAAGAACATTAAGAATTACATGACAAGAATAGACATTTAAATTTGGCAAGAGATGTTTTGCTAAAACTGTTACATTTTTTTAAGGATGATCTAGAACACCGGAGGAACTGCATATCTGAAAATATATCAACATACCAGCTATGTCAGCATTTGGTCTAACAGAAGATATTGCCTCTCTCTGGAATGGTTTAATACGTATGGAGTAATATGAAGTATTAAAACTCAAAAATTAAATGCCGTCTTTAGCTTGCAGCATGTGTCAGGACGTTATTACAGCTTCCAGAGGAAACCATGGCTGCCATTATTTAAAATATAAGTGGTCTATCATCTGAACTAGCTCTTAGTGAAGCTTTATTCAGCCCCACAGGGAAGAACCAGCATAGATGTTCTGTAGCATAATTATGCACACGTGGAATTTGTGCCTAAGTGATGTGGGATTGATGAGATGGGACTCGAAGAGCCTGGCTTAGGAGCTCTTCTGACCAGTGTTACTACTGAGCCTTCCACCATCACCAACAGCCAACAAGTGTTAAGTGCAGGTAAAGAAATACTTGACCATAAATATCAGAAAAAATCCTCAACTTGCATACACCAGAAATTATCGAAACGTTAGCACTGGCAGATAGTTCTGATCTCACCAGCCCTCACAATCAGCTCTCTCTCAGGCAAAATGAGGACAAAACAAAACAAGGTTGTGGTAACTGGACACTAATCAGAGCCCTGTCTCAACACTGCATGTTATAAGATAGATATAGCATTTGTTGTATCTTTTCATCTAAATAACGTTCAGGAGAAACCACACCTCTTCTTGACATGGATGGGTCGACCTCAACGCCTCTCTCATAGGGAGTACCACCACTTAACGGCAGTTCGTACATCCTGTGAAAGAAGAGCAGCACAGTTAAAGGAGGTAAAGGTGTGCAAGAACAGCATCACTGCCCTCTGAGAAAGAAGAAAAACTGCTGTCTCAAATAAAACACTGACACAGTACTTGAAGTTATGACATGTATTTTTTTTAATTAGGTGTAGTAATTTCATATAAGTAACCAAAACTCAAAGGATAGATTTGAAACCTGTATTATATGAGGAAAATAGTTAATTATTTTAAAAGAAATAAGCAACACTGACTCTCTTCTCACATGACTCCAATTTTTTTATATGAAATTTAGCAATTGTTTCAATGAAATGTTTTCTTAGAAGTCTCTCTGGGTACCATGTATAACTTAATGGAATAGAAAACAATGTTACAGATCAAATACAGAAGAGAGGTAGAGGGCTGTAGAAAAGAAGTCGCTAGGGGAGTTCTTTTTGCCCTGGAGTCAAATACATTTGGAATATGCATACACACACACATATGTTTGGTAAAAATCATAGAATCATCAGGTTGGAAGAGACCCACCAGATCATCGAATCCAACCATTTCCACCAACCTCTAAACCATGCCCCTCAGTACCCCATTCACCCACACCTTAAACACCTCCAGGGAAGGTGAATCAACCACCTCCCTGGGCAGCCTGTTCCAATGCCAAATGACTCTTTCTGTGAAAAACTTCCTCCTAATGTCTAGCTTAAATCTCCCCTGGTGAAGCTTGAGGCCATTCCCTTTTGTCCTGTCTCCTGTCACTTTGGAAAAGAGGTCAGCTCCCTACTCTCTACAACCTCCTTTCAGGTAGTTGTAGAGAGTTGTGAGGTCTCCCCTCAGCCTCCTCTTCTCCAGGCTAAACAACCCCAGCTCTCTCAGCCATTCCTCACAGGGCCTGTTCTCCAGCCCCTTCACCAGCTTTGTTGCTCTTCTCTGGACTCGCTCCAGAGTTTCAACATCCTTCTTGTGGTGAGGGGCCCAGAAATGAACACAGGACTCAAGGTGCAGTCTCACCAATGCCAAGTACAGAGGGAGAATCACCTCCCTGGACCTGCTGGTCACACCGTTTCTTGGCCACCTGGGCACGCTGCTGGCTCATGTTCAGTCGGCTGTCAACCAACACCCCCAGGTCCTTCTCCTCCAGGTAGCTTTCTAGATAGACTTCTCCCAGTCTGTAGCTCTGCATAGGGTTGTTGTGCCCCAAGTGCAGGACCCGGTATTTGGCCGTGTTAAACCTCATGCCATTTGACTCCAAGTGTCAATAACCAAATCTCCTAATTTTTAAATTTGAAAGATATATACAGCAAAATGGCTATAAAGAAGAGGCCAGAAAAAGGACATTGTCTACTTCAATTTATGTAATGATTCTACTTTATATAAAGAAAACTCTAAATAACTCCCTGTTAACTGCAGACAATTCTTTAGTTTGAAAATGCACTGAAGAATACATTTAAACAGATACTAACTTGCAACATTTCAAATCTGAAAGCTGGGTTCAGGGAGCACTCTTCCCACACCAACTCAGCAGAACATACACTGGGTGTGGAAGCAGGACCAATGTTCTCATTGAAAGACCCTGTACAACCTGCACATTAGTCTGGATTTCACCTGCCCCATCAGGGTGTAAGAATAAAAAATGATCCTTACTCCTAGCCTAAAATATATACACATATATAAGAAAAAGGAAGAGAAGGAAAACAGAATAAACTTACTTGGAAGGAACAGGCATTCCATTAGAATTAAAAAGCTTCAGAAATGCCCAGCCACAGCTTAGTTCTCCCCTTTCACCTGTTGCCTAGAAAAAAAAAAAAAACAGAAAAGTCAATAACTTGAGCAGCTAAACCAGAATGAGCAACTGAACCAAAATTATTTAGAATAATCACATTAAAAATGGTAAAAGCCACAGATTTGTAGTAAGGAAACATGGACTGTTACCTGTCCCCAGGCTCTGCTTTCCAGCTTCATAGAACCATGGAATCTAGGTTGGAAAGGACTTTTGAGATCATGGAAGGGTGAAGGGGCTGGAGAGTGAAGGGGCTGGAGAATAGGCCCTATGAGGAGCAGCTGAGAGAGCTGGGGGTGTTTATCCTGGAGAAAAGGAGGCTGAGAGGAGACTTCATTACTCTCTACAACGACCTGAAGGAAGGTTGTAGAGAGGAGGAAGCTGGCCTCTTCTCCCAAGGGACAGGACAAGAGGGAATGGCCTCAAGCTCCTCCAGGGGAGATTTAGGCTAGACATTAGGAGGAAGTTTTTCACACAGAGGGTCACTGGGCATTGGAATAGGCTGCCCAGGGAGGTGGTTGATTCACCTTCCTTGGAGGTGTTTAAGGCACAGGTGGATGAGGTCTTGAGGGACTTGGTTTAGTGTTTGATAGGAATGGTTGGACTAGAAGATCCGATGGGTCCCTTCCAACCTGGTTGTTCTATGATTCTATGTCATATCCACAGGTGTTTGAAGATACTTACCAAACAGCACATAACAGTTTTGCTGAAGTTGATGGCCCATGAAAATGTTTAAGAGATGAGGATTTATTAAGCCAAGAAATATACATTTAAAGAAAACCTCAGTATATCAAGCTCCCAAAAAAGAAGAAATGCACAGATAGAAAGGTAAAAGCCCCTAAACCTGCACTAATGCTCTAAAGAATGCAGGACAGAAAGGAGGAGGGGAAAGAAATTTAGGGAGAGGATCTACTCATCTTGTTTCAGAGTTATCAGTTTCCAAGTCAGTGACTGTGTGTCAGAACTTCCTTTCAGCTAGGAAGTTCAGCTAAATGTCATTTGGATCTCACAGTTCACTGCTGGGATAGTGCAGCTTAACATCTAATACAGGACAGCAGGTTCGCTTCATAAATGTGTGCCTGGAATGATTTATACTGCAACTTTACACACTTACATTGCGAATATAAGTGATGCCAAGTTCAAATAAAACACCGATGTCTGAAGACAGAGAATTGGACCTGACAAAACAGTCACCGTCAAGCAAGCTGGGTAAAATGCCCGTCACCTAATACAGAGAGGGGGTGGAAATAAAGGTACCTATTAAAAAAATTATCTGATTTTTAAAGGCCATTGAACACATCACTGTTCCATGTAAGATCCCAGAACCAATCCCACTGCACAGGGGAAGAAAATGATGAGAACCAATTTCAGTTGAAATCTCGATCCCCTTATTCTTCATCTTGCAACAAAACACAGCTAAGCTACCAAGGTCCTTTTTTGGTGCATGTGATGACAATCTATTATTAAATAGCTTTAGATGTCAAAAGAAACCCTTAATTCCCTCCAAGAACACAGCAAGAACTGGGGTAAAGCATAGCATCTCTACTGCTGTGATCGGCGCCCTACATGGCACCTGAAACACGGGACAAAGAATGTGCTCTCTTTTCAATTAAATCAAAGGTAAAGCTCATATGCAAAGCAGCTGGTCTCTTCCCATCTCCGTGAGCACCATATACCTAATATGGATTCAAAGTTAACTAATGCCACCAGCTGGATCACCCGACTCTCCTGCCACTTTTCCTTGCCCCTGACTCTCTTCTCGAAAATATTTTTGCTAAAGCACTGAGCTTAGTTTGAACTCATGCACTTCAGTAAGTCTTCTTTTCTGCATCTTCAATTTGGTCACAGCATGTTCTACTTCAACACAAATACCAGGGGTAATAGATGTCACTAAATAAGAAGCTGTAAATAGATAGTTACTGGCTACGTCACTCTCTGCGTGAGTTACCTACCTTTGGAGAAAAGGTCCACGTTTGAGCATTTTTAGGTAGCCACGTAGCTCTCACTGTGTGAATGTTACTCAGCACCTGAAACAACGCAGTGTTGAAAAAAGCTAGAACAAGTTTTTCTGAATGCTATGCAACTTTAAGAAAATGCAGCATTATCCCACATTCATTCAATCTTCACACAACAAAGATAAAATTTTTCCTTTAACATTTTTCCTTTAACTTTATCAGATGGTTCCAGTTTAAAGGACTACATAGGAGATTTTCTCTGAAGCCACAGAGTACTTTCCAATCATCCGTATTTCATCTACAGCAACAACAGCCCCTTTGCCCCCAAGAGCAAGTAAGAAAATGGTCAGATTATCAGCACTGGATTCTGTTACAAAAGGCTGCTCTACACACAGAGCACAGAGAAACAGTTATAGGTGAGGAAATCTGAATACCCTGACCCAGCTGTTCCTAGGCTCATAACAGGAGAGAGATCAGCCCAGAAAATGCTCATCTCTGCAAATGATGAGCAAAGAGGTACAATGGCAGGTGGGGGAATGGACATTGTGGACTCAGAGAAATGGAGCTCTCGCCCCAGCCCCTCCCAGGGAGGCCCAGGGGCCGGGTGTGACGCTCATCACGATGAGTCAAAAGGACAGGCTCTCTGGATCACCTTACAGACTGAAAGGGGTTGCTGCTTAGGGATATGAGATGCTGTGGCATGCAGGGGAAAAGCATTTTGGGACTGCACATGACTTACTATGGGATGTTCAGGGGAGGAAGCAAAGGCAGAAACAGGAGTGATTGAGGTGCTTTGTGGGTGGGAAAATAGAGGGATAAGTACTCATGTCCCGCCACGCACAGTGCCTGATCAGTGCAGTCTGTCCTGCTTTTTCATTAAACTCCATAACTACTTTTCCGGATGAATGGGCTCTCCATTCCAAATGCCTGCGAGTGTGGATGTCAAGATGCCAGCAACCAGTCAGACCACAGTGTCTTGCACACGTGTCTGTGGTGACCACAACTGAGGGAAGTAAGAGTGCATATGTTAGCATGTGATCACAGGTGAGTACCAAGCCAGAAAAATTGGTAAGTAAGTTAAGCACCTTGGGAGACAGATTGTGTGTATGTGCATGCATGCATCTCTCTCTCTCCTTCTGAGGGAGACAACTGAAGGAGTTGGCTACCCGAGGAACCAGAGCGTGAAAGAAGCTGAAAGAACCACACCTCGTGAAGAGTTTTTGTTAACCAAACAACTTACCCGATTGCCATCAAATAGACAGAGACGAACATGTCTACTGAGAACCTGTATACTGGTTCCTGGGAGAGGAATTGTCTTACAGCTACATAAAGTTACAATCAGCGATATCCGAGTCGGTCTAGGATGGATCTGAAACACAGACAACATAAGGATTAAACATAAAGGCTCCTCCTGCACGTGGTATCAGGTTTGTGTTTATTTACTGAGAAGATTGAGTGTAGTGTTCACTAGAATGGATTCTTCCAAATACAAAGCTTGTAGCATTGGCAGCAGCAACAAAATTTCTTCATAAGCCTTTAGCTCGCTCCAAAGGAGATTGCTACAAACATTTCAGTGTGACAGATACTCTAAATGGTGCAAATCAAGACATAATCATTATCCAAAATGAAAGCAAACAAATTAAATTGGTGGTTTCACAGTGCCTAGCAGAAGTTAATGGTTTAAAAATTCAGATGAGTCACCTGTGCAGATCTGCTTCACCTTAGACAGGGAAGGAAACCACAAAAATTAATATGAAACGTGACTCTTAAAAGATATCCAACACTCGTACTGACTTTTTGCATACTAGTAGGATGTGGTAACATCTACTGCCTGAGTAGCCTAGATTGACACAGAAATCTATCATCTGTTTCACAACAATATTTACCCAACAATATGACATATTTTATAGACTGCTAGCAATTCACATCTACAAGCCCCACCATTTCTCTCAAAGCAAGAGCATCATTCCTTTCTCACTGGTAATACTCACAGTATTTTTCTCAGAGTTCCACACCAAGTCTTTGAAAGCCAACTGTGATGGAGTAAGTTCAGGCTGCAAAAAGTAACTTGCTCGAAACTGACTGTCTGCAACAAGAGTAATTTTAAAAATTCATAATAGTTGTACAATCTTTATTGCCACAAAATGAACTTCACCCCAAATTCAGATGTGGGTAAAGTCCATTTGAGTATTTGACTGATCCAAACAAAACTACGGAGGTGTTTTCTACAAGCTCCCTTTTAAAAGGGTACTTTTGCTACTCATAAAAGCTTTCTGCACTATTTCATTCCAGAAGCATAATAAATTAACAGAGAGACACTGAAATGGTTTTAAAGAAAAGGACTAAGAAAATATGAAGTATCTAACATATTTGGTGAAGAGATTCCCAAGAGATCACCAAGTAAAAGGGAAGACTAAACCAATTATAATTTTCTGCAACACCAACTGAATTATCTTCTAAAGAGGAAAATCTTTGAAATCATTAGGAAATTTGTCATTGCCTTTGGGTGGCTGAGATTTCATGCAGATAAATTAAAACTTAATTGAAGAAGAAAAAACCCCTTTTATACATTATTTGATGGGTTGAGTACACCAGTTATAATTAAGCAATACTGACGTTAGTTCTATAGGCTAGCAACTAGGATACACAACTCACCATAGACACTTGAGAACCCTGCACTGCATTTATCATGAGAAAACCTTACCCTCTTCCAAGAGCTGGAAAAGTGTGGATAGGCGGAATCCTGCAGGAACTGCTCCTATGGTTGCTAGTACCTCTACTGTGTCATTCTATTACAAAAAAAAAAACCCCAAACCCAAAAGGATATTAGTATCCCTTCTGCTTACCAGATAATTCTGTCCTAATTTTGAACTCTCATGCAACCAATATCAGAGACCTGGGGCATCAGTCACCTATTCTCATCTGAAGCTGGTCTGGCCCATCTCCAGGAACTTTTACTTTTTTTCATGTATGAACCCAGGCAGACTCCCATTTCATTAAGCCCCCTTCCACTTAAAAGCACCACCAGAGCAGCTAGTTACAGAGCAAAATCACATCCTTGAAAAATAAATGGTATACTACTCCTGCGGTAAACAACAAAACACACCTTATTTGCACCTTTGTTCAGAGACACAGGCTGGGCTGCAGCCTATTTCTAAAGCACTTGCTACAAAAAACCAAAATAGAGATGCTAATGAAAAACAACAGTCTGCAATATGGTAAACAGTGTTTGGTAACAGGCAAATCTAGTCTACAAAATAATTAACATTATGGTAGAAGAAGTTACTATGTAAGATGCACACCTACCTCTGTGATAACTCGTCTAACAGCACTCCAGTGAGAATCTGTTCTGGAAGAAAAAGAATGTATTTTTTTATGATATATAATCCTTGTGTGGACAAAAATTTAAACAATAAACAGTGGTTTGTTTTCAGAGAGCATCAGCTTCGTATCTATCCAAGACACTGATGATGAAGTATTTCTAGCCACAAAGACTAATTGCTAGAGGCTTTATGAGCTGGAACATAACTCAATACACAACCCAGTCATTCTTTGATTTTGTGGCGGAGGAGGAGGCAAACCAAACCAAAACTTCACAACAAAACCACTCAAGTAAAAGTGTGCCTACAAATTGTAAAAATCCCTAGTGACTGCTGTACTGAAAAGAAAAGGTAAAGAATCAAAAATCCTTGCGAGGTATTCTAGTAAGATATGTACTGCTAGCTTTAAGAAGGAGAAAGAACAGTTTTATAGTTATTTACTTTCACATCACTCCATTTACCTTTTTTTAATTTCAGTTCCATCTGCTGTTTCATCCACCACTTCGATGTGTTCTTCACTTTGCTCTTCACTTTCGTCATCTTCATCAGGGATCTGCAATTCAGATTCAAAATAGCATTGTTTGATTATTTTCATAATTCTACTCTTTAAAATGCTTTCTCCAACTACAGCACATGTTAAGAGTTTAGAAGAGCAGATTTTCTGCTTGTGATGTATCCCTGCAGAGCACTGTAACTGCAGAACATGGCTCTTATTTTGGCAGTTACAGCAAGAGACTGGAGTATTCCCAAAAATAAGTAAAAGATTGCATTTGCAAAGCAGATTAAAGAGAGAACTACATCAGCACCATGAAGTATAATGTCAGCTACTCGATATGTAGTTATACTGTGGAAAGCTCTGTTCCACGGTGTAAAGGCTGAACTAATGGAACTCACTGAATCCAAACTGTGTACTCATATTTAAACCACAGAATCATGGAATGCTTTGGGTTGGAAGGGACCTTTACAGGTCATCCAGTCCAATCCTCCTGGAGGAGCAGGGACATCTTTAACCAGATTAGGTCGCTCATAGTCCCATCTGACCTGCCCCTGAATGTTTCCAGGGATGGGGCCTCCACTACCTCCCTGGACAACTTGTACCAGTGTTTTACCACAGTCATTGTAAAAAATTTCTTCCTTACATCCAGTCTAAACCTATCCCCCCTTAGTTTAAAACCATTACTCCTTGTCACAACAGGTCTTCCTAAAGAGTCTGTCCTAATCTTTCCTGTAGCCCCCCTTTAAGTACTGGAAGGCCGCTAGAAGGTCTCCCTGAAGCCTCCTCTTCTCCAGGCTGAACAAACACAACACTCTCAGCCTGTCCTCATATGGGAGGAGCTCTGGCCTCCTGATCATTTTCACAGCACTATGTTCACCACAACTGCACACAGGATACATATGTGCATAAGTATAGAAACTAATATGGGTAGGCCACTGTGAAAATGAAAATTCAAAATTACGATCTATTTTTAAAAGGTTCTTCTGCACCAAATTACAAAATACTCCAACACATACGTGGTTTCATGTTTCATATAAATTGCAAAAAGCCCGAATTGGTCCACAGTACCTTGGGGTCTTCAGAGCTGACCTTCAGTGACAAAGATTGTGACTTTCATATTCAAGAATCAGTTCTGCTCTTACATCACATCTTCACAAGGCACAAATTACTGCTTTTGCTATACACACATACAAACACATTGTTATTTCCAAATAATGGGCAAAACGCTGCTGTGTCCCCCTTGTGGAAACATTATGATCAATTTTATGCAGTTATCGTGAATGTATATAAACCAAAGGTGAGACTAGAAGAGAAGAAGCACACTAACCGCAAGGTAGGTTCTGGGAACGAGGCCTCTCTCCCCTTTCGAGTTTTCGGCTACCCACCAGCCATCCGCCTTCTTGTCATGTATAAGCAGGATCTCACCTTTCTTTGCCATTAATGGAGAGAAGGAGACAAAAGACAACTGAATATTTTAAAACAGCTCCAGCCACCACCTAAAAGAACCATAAAATCTTAATTTTTCCCACAGCACAGATCTCAGATTACCACAACTGGCCCTGCCACTACAGAAGGTGGCAAAAGGACACTGGGCTTCACCAAGGCAAATGTACACCAAGATAAGCCCTGTCTCCCTGATTCCCGTAAGGAACTGGCTGAATCCCAAAAGTACTGTATTAAACTGTAGTTATTACTTAAAACAGAATAATGTGCAGTATTAACACGTTAAAACACTTTTTTCAGAGACATATTTACCGTAAATGCGAGATCCCCTTCCTGCTGTGCATTGAAGTTTCCAACTGCAACACATTCCTTAACATCTGGATCATCCAACAATTTACCCTCATCTCCATCACCTGCTTCTTCACTCTCATCCTCCTCACTGCTTTTTTCATCTTTGCTCTCATCTGCTTCTTCATTCTCATCTTCTGTTTGCGGATCTTTCCGATGTTCCTCTTCTCTGCTGAAAACAAATCAATCTTTTTTATTACTACTTTAACAAAACTTCTTGAAATTGCTGTAAAGCCTTGCAATGTGGGCTTCCCTGCAAGGATATCACCCAGGCACAGAATCTTCATTCCTGTGTTTCACTCTCTGTCCTGATCTCACAAAACTCTAAAACCCCAGTGATAATTCCTCTGTGGGTATGCAGACCACACTGCACCCTCTCAGTGTTATATTTCAGCCATTAACCAACACTGTCAGAAAATTCTAGTGAGTCATTCTTGACTTCACCAAGAAAACAAGCCCCGTAAGAGCTGGCTCTTCAGTACTTCTTTTTTAACTGTATGTTAAGATAATAAAGGGGATGACCTAACAATTTTTCACTGTTGTTTTCAGCCAAATGTGTACAATTCTGTTAAAGTGCAGATTGTATTTAATTGTTTAAGCTACTTACGTTACACAACTAGTAGTCACATTATCCTGATTCAAGACAAGAACAAGTTTCTGCAGCTGCTGAGAGAGCTTTAGCAATAGCTTTTCTTCTTCTTCTTTCCTCTGATTGTAATTCCCCACAGGTGCAGGCTCGTCAGCCTGAAAAAGAACACAACACATTGCTCAAAGAATCAAAGTTAAAGTTACCTTATAAAGTTAGCTCTGCAGACATATCATGTTAGCTTTCACCTTCCCGGACTGCTGTCACTCCCGGTTTAGTGACAAGTTTCTTGACCTTTTACTCAGCCAAGACTAAATTCACTTTGGATTTGAAATCTGCACTCTCCACTTGCAACACTACACGTTGGGTTACTACGCATAATGTACTGGGTTGACAAAGATTTTATAATGTACTGGTTCTTTATCGGGAAGTGCAGTGATGGGACGAGGGGGAACAGTTTCAAGCTGAAATACGGGAGGTTTAGACAAGATACTAGGAAGAAATATGTTACTGCAAGGGTTGTGAGGCCTTGGCACAGGTTGCCCAGAGACGTCATGGCTGCCCCATCCCTGGAGGTGTTCAAGGCCAGGTTAGATGAGGCTTTGAGCAACCTGATCCCGTGAGAGGTGTCCCTGCCCACAGCAGGTGGTTGGAAATGAATAGCATTTAAGGTCCCTTCCCAAACCATTCTATGATCACAGAGACTCCAATTGCAGTTGGGCTGCACTAAGCATTGCACTTGCCCTAAGGCATTTAAACTTGAAGGAGGCAACAAATTTGTCTCCACACTTACTTTTTTCAAATTGTGAAGAACATTTGTAGTCTCTTCCACCAGTTTCTTCAGTTGCACACATCTGCATCAAAAGCAAGGCAGACAGACAGCATTTCCTTAAAATTCTGATGACAGGTAACCCAAATTTGCTTACTGATATGTGCAAATTTAGATACTCAGAACTTCAGCCAGTACTGTGTTCATGCAGCCTTCCACATACCAGTACAAGCCCAAATATCAGATTAGTTGGTCATTACCTGTGATGTGAAAGTTCCCACTAAAAACTACCTCAGCCCTTGAGGACTGGAAAGCACCCAGCCTGTTCCTTCTGCCTGGAAAAAAATGAGTGAGGAGAGGCAGGGATGAGACCTATGCAATTATGAAAAAAAGAAAGTTGTGCAGGGAACTGTGTGTTCCTTCTTCTGATGCGAAGGTGACAGGGAATGGAGTGCATCTGTAAGGGGCTTTGCTCACAGCAGCCAGGAGATGGTTCTTATGATGGACAGCTTGGAGAAGAACGACTGGAAAGCTGGTTGGCAGAAAAAGATCTGTGGGTTCTGGTTGACAGCTGGCAGAACATGAGCCAGCAGTGTGCCCGGGTGGCCAAGAAGGCCAATGGCATGCGAGTTTACAACAGAAATGGTGTGGCCAGCAAGACCAGGGAAGCGATTCTCCCTCTGTACTTTGCAATGGTGAGGCTGCACCTTGAATACTGTGTTCAGGTTTGAGCCCCTCACTATAAGAAAGACATTGAGGTCCTGGAGAATGTCCAGAGAAGAGGAACAAAGCTGGTGAATGGTCTGTAGCATAGGGGTTATGAAAAGCAGCTGAGGAAAGTGGGATTGTTCAGTCTAGAGAAGAGAAGGCTGAGGGGACTAGGGAAGTCATCATCCTCCTGTACTTGGTATTGGTGAGGCTGCACCCTGTATCCTGTGTTCAGTTTTGGGTCTCTCGGTACCGGGAGACCTCATGCCTCTCTGCAGCTCTCTGAAAGGAGGGTGCAACAATGTGGGTGCCAGTCTTCTCTCCCAAGTAACAAGTGATGAGGGAATGGCCTCAAGTTGCGCCAGGGGAGGTTTGGGTTGGATATCACAAAAATTCTTTACTGAAAGAAGCACTGGCACAGACTGTCCAGGGCAGTGGCGGGGGTCTCCATCCCTGGAGGGGTTGAAAAAAACATGTAGATGCAGCAGTTGGGGACACAGTCCAGTAGGGATGGCGGTGTTGGGCTGGAAGATTTTTAAGATTGAAGGAAGGAATAAATCATTAAGACTAATAAGAATAAAACCTTGGCCAACTTCCAGTAAGAAAGAATGCGATTGTGACATGAGTTTAGCTTGTTTACTAGTTGAAATAAGGACAGTCCCTCAGCAGGAACAAAGGACAGACTTGAGCTCACCAAGAGCACACAGTAAGGAAGAAGATAAATAGCATAAGAGGATTTTGAAGACACAAAGGAACTGTTATGTACATTAGAGAGTGGGTGACAAGATACGAAAATCAGTTCTATGTATGTTTCACCAATAATTTCCAAATATGCAACCAGTGTGTCTTGGCATCTAGATGACTATGTATGTTTAACCAGTGTAAAAGTCCTGTAACCAGTCTCAGTGGACACACACATTAGGTAAAGCGATGTCCTGTGTATCCAGTGTTACGTATGAAAGCAATACCTGCTTAATAACGAAGTTGGCATTGATCATTGAGTTTGGGGGTTTTTTTAAGGCATCAAGATCTTTTCCAACCTTAATGATTCTATGACTCTACGGCCCTTCCCATTACATAGTGCCAGGCCGTGCAACTCCCAGCCTCGGGACGCCAATAAAAGAGGGGAAGGGGGTGCAGGGGAGGGACCCCCGGAGGAGGAGGCCTCACCTCTGCCACAGGGCCTCCCGCTGCCCGTGGCTCGGGGCCACGCTCTCCGCCTGCAGCGCCTCCACCTGCAACACAGGGCATGAGCGCGACGTCACGGGTACGTCACGGGCACGAGCGTGACGGGCGCGAGCGTGACGTCACGGGCCCCGGTTACCTGCGCCTGCAGCTCCCGGCTCCGCCGCTGCACCCGCTGCAGAGGGCTCCGCGCTCGCCGCCCCGACATGGTCGCTAGGCAACCAAAGAGAGGAAGAAAAGGCGCCGCGCGATGACGTAACTTCCTTCGGCGCGGGGTACTCCGGGAGTTGTAGGCGCGTGGGGTCTACCCGCACGAGGGAGAGTTTGAGCGCGGCCACGCTCCGAGCGCCACTCGGAGGGAGACACGCTTCGCCCGGCCCTAAAAGGCCTGGCTCGGGGACCGAGAGTCACCCCCCAGGGAATCCTGTCCCTACAGCACCACCCCCTGCCAAGGAATCTTGTCCTGGTCCCCACAGGGCCTCCCATCAGGCTGCGTGTGCCAGGTCCTGCACTCGGGCCGCAATGATCCCATGAAGCACTAAAGGCTTGAGAAGAGTGGCTGGAAAAGCTGCCTGGCGGAAAAGGACCAGGGAGTGTTGGTTGATAGTGGCTGAATATGAGCCAACAGTGTGCCCGGGTGGCCAGGAAGGCCAATGGCATCATGGCTTGTATCAGAAACAGCATAGCCAGCAGGGAAGTGATCATCCCCCTGTAATCTGCGCTGGTGAGGTCATACCTCAAATCCTGTGTTCAGTTTTGGGCTCTTCAGTACAAGAAAGACATGGAGGCACTGCAGTGCCTCCAGAGAAGAGCAACGGAGCAGGGGAATGGTCTGGAGCACAGGGGTTATGAGGAGCGGCTCCGGGAACTAGGGTTGGTTAACCTGGAGGTGGCTGAGGGGGGAACCTCATCACTCTACAACTACCTGAAATGAGGTTGTAGAGAGGTGGGTGCTGGTCTCTTCCCCCAAGTCACAAGTGACGGGATGAGAGGAAATGGCTTCAGGTTGTGCCAGGAGAGGTTTAGATTGGACATCAGAAAAAATTCTGTTATTGGGCACTGGCACAGGCTGGATCACCATCCCTGGAAGTATTTAGAAGACAGGTAGATGTGGTGCTCAGGGAGATGGTTTAGTAGTGGACAGGCATGGTTGGACTCTTGTCATTCAAATGCCTTTTCTGAGCAAATGATTCTATGTTTTCTGTGTTGGAAAATGTGCACTGGTAATCGCTGTCTTCACCCCAATGAAATGGCATCCGTATGCAGACAGGGCCACTATATGGCATCAGCACATCCACCCCTGTTTCTTGCCATCTGCCTATCTTGAATTTACAGACACTGACACTGCAAGGAACAACACTTCACTAATGCTTCACTGGTAAAGCAGGTACAACCTGGACTGAGCAGATGTGGTTTGAAACTAAAGATTCAACAAACAGCAATTCTGCACACCCCAGCATTCTCATTGAAGGAACGTTTAGAGGTCTGAAACCTTGTTTCTACCAAAACACCACAGGACTAATTAATCACAAGTCAGCAGTTCCTGATCTTCGGGGGCACTGGGGAGTACTTTCCTCCCCACTCCCTGAAATCATCTGCAAAACTTTCAGTTGAGTAATACAGTTGAAAACCAGCAGCCTGCACGGTAAATTCTCTGCACAAAGCAGGAGCACCCCATTCTCTCAGACTCAAGAAAATACTCTTCTGGAAGTCACTAGTGATAGGAGGGGAAGAAGGAATCCTCCATAGCCACTCCACAATTCCTTGTCCAAAGCGGAAGAGGAAATTCAGAGCTCAAAGCGTGAGCACACTCCAGCTGGTTTCCTCATTCATCCTGCCAATGCGCGCAGCTATTTCACCGCATAATTGCTTTTTCACCCACGTGCTTTACTACGCTATGAGCGCCCGCAAGGAACGTTTGCACTTTGAATCAGAGAAATAAACACATCCAGGACCACTGCGTTGTGGTTTTCAGTAGTTTAATGCGGCAACAGCACTTCAGAGTTCAGACAAATACATACAAACCATTGGAACATGAAAACATATTTGGCGTCACTCTTCCTCTGTCCTCAGTGTTTCCTTAGGGCAGCCTGTTGCAATTCAGGATCTTGTCTGCCAACGGGCAGGAGAGGCTGTGGCACCCCAGGAGAGGCTGTGGCATCCCAAGGAGAGGCTGTGGCATCCCAAGGCCGCTCGTCCTTTTCCAGCAGGGTTTCGAAGGGGCTTTCACCAGCTCCAAGGGCGACGTGGGGCCAATCCCGGTCCCGCTGCACCCACCGAGGCGAAGCTGTCGGAGAAGACAAGGGGAAGGTCGCGTCGAGCTCGGGGACGCCGGGTGGGGGGCGCGGGGGGATCCCGGGGACGCACCGGGACCTCCGGCGGTGTCAGGCCGCCTCCAGCTTCTCTCGGGCGGCGTCGAGGCGCTGCTGGAGGCGCTGCTGGCGCCAGCGGAGGAAGCGTCGGCGGGCGCGGTTGGCCTGCCAGCCCACGGCCACCCCCGCGGCGAAGGCTGCCAGCAGCGCCCAGCGCACGGCCCGCGGCCCCAGCGCCTCCAGCCCCATTCCGGCGCCGCTCGGCGCCGCCTCCCGGGGCGGGGAGAGGCGGGGACGGCCCCTTCAAGGCGGCGGCGCCGGGCACAGGGCGGTGAGGCGGCTGCTCGGCTATGGACCAGGCGGCGGCGCAGGTAGCGGGACGGGGGATCGGGGCGGGGGATTTGTCTGGGGGTGCCGAGCCGCAGCGTAGAGTTAGAGAGTAGTTTGGGTTGGAAGGGGTCTTAAAGGCCATCCGGTTCCAGCTCCCCTGCCGTGGGCAGGGACATCCCGCTCGGTCGAACTGCTCAAAGTCTCATCCAACCTGGCCCCGAGCGCTTCCAGGGATGGAACAGCCACAGCTTCCCTGTGCCAGTGCCTCACCAACCTCATGGTGAAGAAATTCTTCCTAATATCTAGCCTAAATCTGCCCCTCTCCAGTTTTTCCCCAGCACCCCTAGTCCTATCGCTACAAGCCTTTGTGAATAGTCCCTCCTCAACTTTCTTGTAGCCCCTTCAGGTACTAGAAGGTTCTTGTAAGGTCTCCTAGGAGCGTTTTCCAAACTGAACAACCCTAGCTCTCTCAGCCTACCTTCATGTGGAAGGTGCTGCAGCCCTCCAGTCATCTTTGTAGCCCCCCTCTGGGCCCATTCTAACAGCTCCATAACCTTTTTATTTGAGGATTCTAGACCTGGACACAGTACTGCAGATGAGGTCTCGCAAGAGAGGAATAGAGGGACAGTGTCCCTTATACTGTTTCTCATTGTGGGAACTGGGGTCCTGGTGTGGGGAACAGGGTCCCACGTCATGAGAAAGGATCCTGCAGCGCTGGGTGGGTGATGGGCTCTGTCTGTTAGAAGAGGGATGTGTGTGTGCAAAGCCACAGCATCCCTCATACCCCTTCTCACTATCTATGAGGCTCGATACAAAGAACTGAGACCCAGCAGTAGCTACAGTGGAAGGGGAGAGGCAAAGAGATGGTTATAGAGTTTTTTCCTAACCTGTTACAGTGAGACAAGGCTCAGTTTGGTTGCCTCAGTCAGTACGAGTGGATATTTGTTCAAATAGAGTTGTTAGAATATCTTGGTGTGCAGAAGCAAACATCAATTTAGTGCCTACAGCACTTTGTCTGTGAAGGAGATTTTAGCTAATAGCATTGCTGTGCTTGAGCACTCCCCCTGTTTGCCAGACCTGGCTCCCTCTTCCCAAAGGTCAAGTTGGTGCTCAAAGGATCCCATTTTTTGTCAGTAGAAGATATGAAAGCAAAATTGATGGAGATTCTCAACAGTCTTTCAGAAAATGATCTGGAATTGCTTTGAACATTAGCAGCATTGTATGCAGCTGTGTGTCAACTCAGAAGGAAACTATTTTGAAGTTGATCACAGTTAATTCTCCTAATTTATTAAATAAAAGGAATTATAGGCACACTCTTGGCATTTTTTTGTGTTGTACCTTGTATGTGGTGAATGGGACCTCTGAGTATCTGCTTCAAGCTCCACACCTACTGTTCTTTCCCTTTCCACAGAATCTCCTGCTGGCAGCAGTGTTTGTCTCTGATGCACAATACAACAGAAATATTCCTTTTAAGACCTCCCCGGAGGCAGTCAGGTAAGGAGGTCTGCGTCCCCACGAACACCCATGCTGTTGTATTGGAGCAGGGCTCTGTGCTGGTCTCACAGGCGCTGTGTGGTGCTGTAGGGCACTCAAGTTGTGATGGAGAAAACCAACCACAGCGGTGTCCAAAATGTAATAGCCAAAAAAGGCTGGAGACCTTGGGTTTGCCAGCTGGGTGATGAGAAGGTTGTGTGGGTGGGCTGCGAATAACTGGATTTAAGCCGAAATGTCTCTGTTGAATGGGGCTCTGTGTGTCTGTGTTTTGAGGGCAGGAAAGGAAATAAGAACTTGGGTTTTGCTGGGGGGAAAAGAAATAAAAAATCAAGACAGAAGCTGTAGCACTCTGTGGGGATGAAGAGCATGGAAAGCTTGGTCAGCTCTTGCCTCTGGGGAAGGCAGTGCTGGAGTGTGGCTGTGCTGGGTGTAAGCAGCAGCAGGCAACTGCACAGTTGGCCTATGTGGGAGAATGGCCATGGCTCTTACCAGTTGGCTTGGCAGTGGGTGATGCCAACCCACCACACACCAAAACTTCAGCTAATCAAAGCAGTGTGTGGCACCTCTGCTCAGGTGTGTCTCGGAAGGGGTGGTAATTGCTTGGGGTGGGAGTAATTAAAAGCCTGTGTTAATTGTCGATAAGTGAAATTCCCCAAATCAGGATCGTTTTGCCTGTAACAGTGACTCTCTTCCCTTTTAGCTGCTGGTAAGAGGCTGAGCAGCTTTGGTTAGAGGTGACTTTTCTGTCAGGCTTGGACTGCTTTAGGCGAATTATTTGCATGTATAAAACCTGAGAGAAGGTGGCTGTTGTAGAAGGGAGAGTCAATACAACAGAGTGTGGACATTAATGACTCCTTGACTCCTGTAGCCCTCTCCACAAAACCTTTCCTTCCTTCTTCCTTATTTCTCATGCCTTAGCCAATGAAGTTTCTTGGGCATCTGGAGACTCAAGTATGGTTAATTATATCTCTTACAAAGGCTTTGAGCAGGAATATGCTGTTGTGCGGCTATAATGTCTGTCTGCTTTGGAGAAACAGACTGTGTGCCTATAGTTTTTTCCTGCCTGAGTATGCTTAGTCTAAATTGAAATGAGCAAGTTTTACGGTGGTTGTGTCTTATTGTTAAGGGCATAATATTGTGTCATGTTTATTATCACCTGCCCTGTAACCCTTATGCAGGTGGTTATTGGGCAGATGAGATGACTCTTCGGCAGTGTTGGCAGCTTTTTTTCATTGGCAAAGAAACTATGCTCTGCAGATCTACTCCGCATCTCCTCAGAGGAGCTGCTGTTGCATGTGTCCCCCCCTGGGAGCACCGTGAAGAGGAGTGTGGCAAAGACATGTGGGGCAGTTTGAGCGGGCAGGGTGAGAAGGCAGGGTGCAGAGAGGACCTAGAGTCTAGACAGAAGACACCGAAGACCATGGTGGCCACCCGGCAGAAGATTAAAGCTGCTCTGTGTGCTGCAGCAGGCAGGATGGATGCTGCCACCCAGCCAGAGCCGCAGAGGGTGCTTGCAGCTTCCCAGACCCTGGGCTACAGGCAGTGCCCCCTCCCACACCGGTTTGTGCCTCTGGTCCTGGCTCCACATGTGGAAGCTGCGCTTGAGTGGGGGGAACTCCTTCATATGGTGGAGGAGCTAAGGGAGGAGGTAAAGAGGCTGAGGACCATCAGGGACTGTGAGAGGGAGATAGACTAGTGAAGCAGGGCCCTCTCACTAACTCAGCAGCTGCTGGAGCTGGTGTGTCTGAGCACCACCCACCTGCAAACTGCAAGGTCGGGCCAACAAGAGATGAGGAATGGCAGCAAGTTCCTGCCTGACGAAGGAAACCTACTCCCCTCAACCAGACAGCAAAACCCCAGATCCCCTGATGAACAAATATGAAGTGCTGCAGGTGGAATCCAGTCCTGAGGATGAGGATGATGGCTCCCACAGTCTAGAATCTTTCCCTAGGCTGCACCATCCTCAGAAAAAGATAAAAACATCCTCCATTAAGAAGAGGAGGGTGATTGTTGTAGGGGATTCCCTCCTAAAAGGAATGGAGGGACCCATATGCAGACTGGACCTGCTCCACAGAGAGGTCTGCTGCTTACCAGGGGCATCTGTAAGGAGGTAGCTAGAAAACTTCCTTCCCTGGTCCAGAAGACAGACTACTATCCTCTGATAGTCCAAGCTGGTAATGATGATCTAGTAAACAGAAAGACCAAAGCCATCAAGGAAGACTTCAGGGCCCTTGAGGAAAATGATGGAGGGCTCTGGAGCACAAATAGTATTCTGTTCCATCCCAAGGCTAAATAGAGAGGAGCTGGAAGTGAGGAACAATTTGATTAATGCCTACCTCTGACCCTGGTGTGAGGAGAGGGGCTTTGACTTCTTTGATCATGGGGTGGCTCATGCCCCCAGGCTTTGTTGCTAAGGATGGGACAAGTGTGTCTCCTAGGGGGGCTAAAACCCTTGCTAAAAACCTAGCTAAGCTCATAAATTGAGCTTTAAACTAGATGTGAGGGTGGAGGGAGTTGAGACCAGGCGAGACATGAGTGAGCCTGGATGTGGGGCACTAGGGATTCAGAGAGGGTGTACTGGTGAGGACCACCAGTACATCACCACACAAAGTGGGGGAGAACATACCCGGGGGTGCTAAGGGAGATAAGGACACTCAGGTGCTAGCTACTCTAGTTACCAGGCAGTTGGGAACAAACTCTCTTCCCTCTAAGAGGGCTGAAGGCTCAGCAGCTCAGCTGAAGTGCATTTACACCAATGGGTAATAAGAAGGAAGAGTTGGAAGCTGCCGTAGGGCAAGGAGGCTATGATGTCGTTGCCATCACGGAAACGTGGTGGGATTACTCATAACTGAAGTGCAGCTATGGTGGTGTACAAACTCTTCAGGCGGGGTGGGAAGGGTAGGAGAGGAGGTGGGATAGCCCTCTTTGTAAGGGAGGACTTGGACAATGTTGAGATGGATTGTGGTGATGAGGAGATTGAGTACCTGTGGGTTAAAATCAAAGGAGCCCATAACAAGATAGATATTGTGATGGGAGTCTTTTACAGGCCACCCAGCCAAGGAGAAGCAGCTGATGAGCTCTTCTATAAACAGCTGGGGTTAATCTCTAGATCGATGCCTCTTGTTCTTGCGGGAGACTTCAATCTTCCTGATATTTGCTGGAAGTACAATAAAGCAGAAAGGAAGCAGTCTAGGAGGTTCCTAGAGAGTGTGGAAGACAACTTCCTTGCACAGCTGGTGAATGAACCAACGAGGGAAGGTGCCCTCCTGGACTTGCTGTTTGTGAACAGAGAAGACCTTGTAGGAGGACGCCTAGGACTAAGTGATCATGAGATGATAGGTTTTTCTGTTCTAGGTGAAGTGAAGAGGGTGCTAAGCAGGACAGTAGCACCAAATTTCCAGAAGGCAGACTTCAAACTCTTCAGAAGGCTGGTTGGCAAAGTCTCATGGTAGGCAGTACTTAAGGGCAAGGGAGCCCATGAGGGCTGGGAGCTCTTCAAAAAGGAAAACCTAGCAGCTCAGGAGAAAGCCATCCCTGTGTTCTGGGGAAAAGACCATCTTGGTTGAACAGAGAGATCTTGAGTGATATCAAGAAGATGAGAAATGTTTATGGACTCTGGAAGAGGGGACAGGCCTCCTGGGTGGACTACAGGAGGGAAGTGAGATTGTGTAGAGATTGTGTGCCAGGGAAAGTCATGGAACAGGTGATCTTGAGTGCTATCATGAAGCACTTACAAGAGAACCGGGTGATCAGGCACAGTCAACGTGGGTTTACCAAAGGCAGGTCTTGTCAAACTAACCTGATGGCTTTCTATGACAAAGTGACTTGGCTGCTGGATGAGGGAAAGGCTGTGGATGTGGTCTTCCTGGACTTCAGCAAAGCCTTTGACACAGTTTCTCATAACATTCTGCTTCAGAAACTGTCAGCCTCTGGCCTGGACAGGCACACGCTCTCCTGGGTGGAAAACTGGTTGGATGGCCGGGCCCAGAGAGTGGTGGGAAATGGTGTTAAATCCAGCTGGAGGCCAGTTACAAGTGGGGTTCACCAGGGCTCAGTGCTGGGTCCAGCCCTGCTCAGTGTCTTTATCAATGACCTGCATGAAGGCATTGAGTGCTCCCTTAGCAAGTTTGCAGATGACACTAAGCTGAGTGGAAGCATGGATCTCCCTCCAGGGTAGGGAGGCTCTGCAAAGGGATCTGAACAGGCTGGACCACTGGGCAGAGTCCAATGGCATAAGGTTTAACATGGCCAAATGCTGGGTCCTACGCTTGGGGCACAACAACCCTGTGCAGAGCTACAAACTAGGAGAAGTCTGTCTAGAAAGCTGCCTAGAGGAGAGGGACCTGGGGATGTTGGGTGACAGTTGACTGAACATGAGCCAGCAGTGTGCCCAGGTGGCCAAGAAATGGTGTGACCAGCAGGTCCAGGGAGGTTGTTCTCCCTCTGTACTCGGCACTGGTGAGACTGCACCTTGAATCCTGTGTTCATTTCTGGGCCCTTCACCACAAGAAGGATGTTGAGGCTCTGGAGAGAGTCCAGAGAAGAGCAATGAAGCTAGTGAAGGGGCTGTAGAACAGTCCCTACGAGAAACGGCTGAGAGCTGGGGTTGTTTAGCCTGGAGAAGAGGAGGCTGAGGGGAGACCTCATTGCTCTCTACAACTACTTGAAAGGAGGTTGTAGAAAGGAGGCAGCTGGGCTCTTCTCCCAAATGACAGGGTACAGGACAAGAGGGAATGGCCTCGAGCTCTACCAGGGGAGGTTTAGGCTGGACATTAGGAAAAAAATTTTCACAGAAAGGGTACACAGAATTTTCACAGAATTGGGCACTGGAACAGGCTACCCGGGGAGATGGTTGATTCACCTTCCCTGGCGGTGTTTAAGGCATGGGTGGATGAGGCGCTGAGGGGTATGGTTTAGTGTTTGATAGGTGTGGTTGAACTTGATGATCTGGTGGGTCTCTTCTAACCTGGTTATTCTATGGTTCTATGAAACCTCCTGTGGGAAGCTCAGAGTTGGATGTGTACATGATTATTGTTTGGATTCACCATAGATTTTACTGCTGTAGGGGTCAGAATACTGCTTAAGCTCTCTGTAGTTTGCTGTGCAACTCTGTACTTATTTCTGGTGGCTCTTCTTACCTCTTTACATTTTAACCTGTGAATAAACCATGTCAGATAACTAATCAGGCTCAGTTTGTGTGTTGTGTAGATACCTGGGATTGGCAGAAGTTTGCACTCAAGGAACGAGGTAATTGCAAAAGGAAGCAGATTTAGCAAATCTATATGTTGCGGTCTTAAACTAAACCAAAGAATGCCTGTTTTCCACCTTTCTGTTTTTTTTTTTTTTTTTTTTTACTCCCTTAAAGGCAGTACAGTGTCCATCAGATATGGTATTATAAGGAATTGCTGGGAAAGAAATTGTCAAATCCATGACTGGCAAAAATTATGCTGTCACCCTCCTTCCCCAATGGTGGTTTGGGACAGCATGTGCTGTTCTTTCATTTGGTGAGCCCATAAGTATGTTTACTGAAGCTGTTATTTATGGTGCCACTGCCTTCTTTCTGCAGGCTTTATTATCTCTATAATCACTGGATTATGCGAACAACTACCTACTTCTTCATCTTTCTTAACCTATCCCTTGCGGTGTTTGAAGAACCTGCTGTGTATCCACTCCCCTTCCTGGTAAGTTTCCAGGCTGTATAGAAGCAGCAATGTAACTGTTGTTGTGTTGATCAGTGGAACAAGTGATGGTTTCTCACTTGAAACAAGTTGAGATGATGTCAAGAGATAATTGTTGCTGATCTTTCTTTTGACGCCTTTCATTTACTGAAATGAGGACAAAAATAATGGGCATAGGAGCTAAACAGGGGCCCTGGGAGTCATCGTGAGCATCAGCAGTGGCTGATGTGACTGTGGACTAAGTCATGTTGCTTTTCTGCATTCGTGAGAGAAATTCCAGCCTTGTACCTGACACAGTGCAGTCATCTTTGAAAGCAAGGTTGAGCATTGCCCTTAGGACTGATTTTTCTGCAGCCTTTATTTGTTCTGCACTGGGTGTGCTTGTGAGAGATGTGCACGTTGAATCTTAAGCAAATACAAATTTACTGGCTTTAACTTGACTGTATCAGGGGATTTCACAAAAGGAAGCCTGAAACTATTCCTCAGTGCCAGATGTGAGCCTGTAAAAGAGCAGACACCAAAACCCTCTGGAAAAATTGTACTGGCTCTGCCTGTTTTTTTTTTCTCTGCCTGTAACCCAGATTGAATCATAGAATGGCTTAGGTTGAAAGGACCTTCAAGATCATGTAGTTCCAAACCCCCTGCCATGGACAAAGACACTGGATCAGGTTGCTCAAAACCTCTTCTTCTGTGAAGAAGAGAGCTAGCACTGCTCTTGGTTGGCCTGACTTGGGCCCCTTCTGTCTCTGCAGGTCACCTCTCTGGTTGAGGTGTTGTGCCTTCTGGTGTTCTTTGGCCGACTGACACATTATGCAAAAGTCACCCTTCGTGATGTATTCTGGAAGGATACTAAGAACATCTGCATCATGGTTGCAATCTTGGTGAGTTAGGCCATCCAAGCCTGGAGCATCCAAGGTTGAAGTGACTAATGTGGAGATGGCTTTTTCCTCCTGTTTCTTTCCTGGTAGTATAGGCCTGGTGTACAAGGACTGTACAAAAGCCATGGCCAGATGAACCAACAGATGGGTTTGTTCTCACAAACTTGTGTGTGCATGTCTTGTGTCAGCTAGGTGTGTTGTCTAGAGCATCCAGGCACATTTCCAGTGTTGCTTCTGGGAATTTTCCTTCTTTCTGCTGCAGTTATCACTAACAGACTTGGCCATATATGGGGTCCTCAGGATGTACAATGTGAGGAGCATTCGCTGGTCAAGAATTGTGAGGCCCATCTTCCTGATCAACTTTGCAGAGAGTCGACAGGTAAGGAAGAGATCTAGTGGCATATAGTCCTGGTACAGGGTCACATTTTTGGACAGCGTTCTGCTTTGAGATCCAGGGGATTTAGTAGAAAGTTTTTTGGGCAGAAATGGTGGAATTTATGTTCCTCTGAGCGAAGGTTTCTCTTGGAGGAGGCCTGAATTGAGATGGATAAAAGGGTGTGATAGTACTAATGCTGCTTGGGTTTCTGTGCAAAGTGCCAGAAGGCTTCCCCCTGTAGCAATAGGCTGGGTTATTGCTTTCCAGAGCTCTGAATGGGCTTGGGGCTGGAACCAGTGCTTCTCGACAAGAAAACATTGTGATGATTTAGGGGAGATCATGCTTAACAAAGCATAAGACTTCTTGGAGAACAAAAATGTTTCTTGTAAGGTCAGCCCATGGGCTGTGCTTCTTCCAGCCTGTTTAGAGGAACAGCCTCTCTTTGCAAAGAGAGTTAGATGCTGTGCTCAGGAAGTGTGAACACGTGCAGAACTGCAGATGAAAACCGTTTCTTTCTGGGTCAGGGGGCAGGTTACTTATTTCTGGAATTCTTCTAGGCAAACAAGCACAAGTGTCACACTGTTCTCAAAAAACGAACCTGTAGTCCAGATGGGTGATTTGGACTCTGATTCTTCTTGTCACAGGGAGATCTTTGTCCTGCTGCCCAAGACTGTTTTGGTCTTGACTTACAAATGAATAAACCACTGTGGTGTGAAGGCCTGAGGGGTGGGAGCAATCGAACTTTCAGGCTCATAACATGTGTTTTGTGGCCTGATGCTATGGGCTTCTGTCCCTGTGCAGTCCTTGGGAGCAAGAGCATCTCAGTGGTGTCACAGGACTCTCTGTCCATTGGCCAGCTGAATTTGCAATCATATGTAGATCGGGTCTGCCCTAACATCTGCTTTAGGGAATGAGGAGGAAAGGCCTAGTACACTTGCACACATCTTAGCAGAACAGAGCTAGTACATCTGGGTCAGAATCTCTCCTGCCAGGTAACAGAAGGGTACCTGTTCCCACTTTGCTTGCCTGTGCCTCTAAGTATTTCATCTAGATGGGATGGTGAGGGGCGAAACAGATACCCCCTTGCCTCTAAATGCTTCTCTTCTCTCTGGCAGATTCGTCGAGCCTTCCGCAGCATCCGCAACACACTGCCAGAGATCACCTATGTGTTCTTGCTCTTCATGTTTAGCCTTCTCATGTTCTCCCTCATGGCCTTGAAGCTGTTTGGTGAGAGGTGTGAATATTTCTTTTTCTCAGAGCTGGGTGGGGAAAAATGTGTGTGATGCTTTCAGGCAGGGTGTAGTCTGGCAACTCCAAGCAAGTAATAGCGAATACTAGCACTACTGAGAGGTGCAGTTCCTGTAGTGGGATATGTGATCTCTGTGCTTGACTTCAGATTGTCCATTTCCTCTTAGGAATCTCCAGACAGCAGAAGGCTTGCCGTATTTCAGAAACTATTTAGAGATTGTGTTTGACCTCTATGTGCTGGTGACGACAGCAAACAGCCCAGATGTCATGTACGTATGCTGAGCTTGCAGTCTTCCTGTTGTTAATGCTGATGCATGATCTCTGATTAGAACAATACTGTGTTTAGAGCAGCAACAGGACTTCTACTTTTCCAGCCTGCAGGGGCTTCATGAATTGGCAGCCATCTGTTTTTTAAATGGCTCAGAAACAGAATCCAAGGTTAGGAAGACTCTTAAAGATGCAATAAAAATACAGCTTTCCAAATGACCTAGTAGCTGGTGAGGGCTTAAACCTGAGGGACAAACACGCACCCACTCTGATTAAAGCTCCTTACTGTAAAGGAAGGGTGAGCTGTAATGATCATATGACTTTTTTCTTGTAATATTTGCAGGACTTTCTATGCAGACTTTAATTAAGTGCTAAACTTACGTGAGGACTGGTCTTTCCACCCTCATTTGTTCTAACTGCATTCCAGTTTTTGTTTGTACTGTGAAGCTGCCATCAGACAGAAATAGCACTCTTGTCTGTGTGCTGGAGATGTACTGAACACAACTGGGATGTTATAGGACCTCTGGGTGTTTAGACTGAGAAATGCAGCTTGTTCTTCTAGAGTAAGTGGGAGGAGAGGTCTGAGTTTGTTGAAGGCCTGTGAAGCACGTAACTCTCAGCTTGTGACTGAGACCTCATCTTAAGACTCTGCACTTAAACCTAGCTACGCTGGCTGAAGCTTACTCTCTGCTTTCTGTCCTATATCCCTTCAGTCAGGAACTGATAAGCTAGGATGAAAACCTTGTGGAAGAAAACTGTTCTGTAATTGAACTAATGCATGGTTTTGGGTTTTTTTGTATAGTTTAGGTCTGGCAAGTTTGATCTGGCTATCCAAAGCAGTATTTTGGAATCCACCTGGAAGGTGGAAGACTTTTCTTGTGGTTTCTCTTGTTTTTCTCTAATATGTTCAGCAAGTGGCAATCTCTCTCCTTCTCTCTAGGATGCCAGCATTTGACTTCAGCTCATGGTATGCCCTGTTCTTCATTGCCTTTGTCATTGTCAACACTTACATCTTCATGTCACTGTTCCTGGCTGTTGTGTACAACAACTACAAAAAACACCTAAAGGTAATACTTGGAGGGGTGAATGATGATCGCTAACTGCATGTTTTTTCTGTGTAACCTTGTAAGAAAGTATCTGTCCCTCCCTTAGAAAGCTTCTGCTTCTGGAAAACATGGAGAAGGGGTTACAGCTTCTGCCTGTGCTGATGCTCTGCAAGTAACAAGCACAGGCCCACCTTTCATATCGTGGATTGTTGTGAATTCTGCTTTTAGCAGTTAACAATGAAATAGTCTGTGCTGCTATGAACCCAAGAAGTTGCAATAGACAGGAGACACATGACTCGGCATTATTACTGCCAGTCTTAGTCCTGGCTGAAAAGCCCTGTCTCTAAGCACAAGGTTGTTTTTAGTTGGCTGTAAATACACAGCATGCTTCTGCTGCCACTGCATGTGCTCTAAAGGTAAAGGGGATGTAAAGGGATGTCTAAGTAAATTGGAACTCCTGCTTCATCCACCTAGACTGAGTAGGTGCAGTTTGATACTTGTAATCAAAGTGTGAAAGCTGGAAACTGCTGGGTGCTCCCACAAGGAAGTTGGCTCTTTCTCAATAAGCAGTTTGTTGGGTCTTCCCAAAGACGACTGTCTCCTGATGGTATAAGGTTCTCTATCCTTCTTGTAATTGTGTGCAAAAGAGGATCTGTATCCCTGACCTCAGCAGTATTCACTTATGGATGGGAAGCATGTGTCGACACATCCTCTTTGCTTCTCTGACCTGTGGGCATGCAGATCCTGTGATCTTTAAAAGATATCTCCCTCATCTCCTTCCTGTTAGGCACTATCCTTTGTCTCTTCTTCCGTTTTTTTTCAACGCATCATCCAGCAGCAAACAGCCTAGTGAACCTTTCAGAGTGCTGTGCAGAGGGCCTGTGGTTACCTGTTAAATTGCACTTCTGATGACCCTATTGACTGCGCTGGACTTTGTGTCTAATATTACTCCAAATGTGTTCTTCTGAGTCTCTTCTTCCATCTCTGTGCCATGAAGAAAACAAAGGAGGGGGAAGGGTAACTGAAGTTTCCTGAATCCTGATACTCTCTCTAGAATGAAATCCGTAACCTTGCTTACATGAAGCGCCGCAAGATGATAGAGGCCTTCAACCTCTTGAAGGAAGAGGAGGGAGCACAGTTTGTGGTTCGAGAAGCCCAGTGGAAGCAGCTTGTCAAGTTGGTGGCTCCCGATATCAGCAACTCCCACAGAGAGCTGCTGCTACAAATATGTGATGATGAACAGAAGGGTTTCATAGGTGAGCAGTGGGGCATTGCTAAGCTTAAAGAATTGGGGAGGAGCCTGGGGTCAGGTGCCTGATGCTTTGAGGATTTTGCCATTGGGGCTTGTAGTTTGTAATGGACTCAGAGGGACCTCAAGCCCCTCTTCCTGCTTTCCTCCAGATTGCTGAAGTCCTGGGAAGTTGTTCTTTCTGCCTGTGCTGTAGCCTGTGTCATGTATGCTGTGGATGGCTCTTTGTGGCCACTTGACTCAGGCCAATCTTGTCATGGAGAATGAGACCTTCTGTTTGCAGCACAAGACAAGGAAAGCCTCCCTTATTATCAGATTCCTCCAAGCAATGTGCCTTCCTGTGCAGTCCTCGGGAACCTCTCCCTCTGCCTCTGCTGGAGACAGGGTCTCAGGAGAGATGAGTCAGCCTCCTCATGCTAGATCTTACCCATCCTGGTCATTAAAGGTTTGTATTGGTTGTTGGCTTGTGGCTTCAGCCAGTCCCCCAGGAATGGAGCAGAGGAGCTGCTTCAGTACAGCCTGTTCTGTGTTGAATACAACTTAGGGTATGTGCTTTGCCTGCTGCAGTGAACAGGTATTGAGTCCAGATTGCTGCAACTTGTGTGCGTATAGGTTTCTATTTGCCAGATGTTATCTTTTTTTAATGATAGTGTACTGATGTGTAGTGCTATCCCCTACTGCAGACAAGAAGTCCTTTGTACAACTGGCAGATCTCCTTAACATCCAGGTGATTACCCTGAAAATACGCAGCCATCCACTGGGGCAATGGATACCTCGTGTGTACAAGTCAGCAGCGAGTCAGTTCCTGCGCAGTATGGTTAGGCACAGGTAAGCCATTGGTCGTGGAACAAGTGGCTCTTACAATTCCAACTAGTGGTACTGTGAGTAAATGATCATCTAAATGTCCTGCTGTAAAGTGGAAGCTACATTTAGGCAAGCACTAGGGGGTTTGGTTTTAAATGTTCTGTGGACCGGCTCTGTGCTTAGCCTACCCTCAGTGGTGCACAGAAACTAGCCTTGGCTAATGGTTAGTCCATACTACTTATCCCATTCGTTCAGACTTTCTGTGGATGTTGAGTGTAAATGTTTTTTCCTGAAAGCAAAAAGTGCTTTATGGTCTGCCTTGAAGGACCAGGGTACATGCTCTGCTTAAAGGTGATCATACATCAGTGGTTTCTGCTATAAAGCTGCATTGTGCTGCTTCATCAGCTCTTAGCAAGTTGGTACTGTGGGCTAAGAGTGCTCTATTTCACCTCCAAGTCTTCCAGAAGTGAAAAAATTGCTGAGGTTCGAAGGAATGTCTAGAGATGGTCTAGTGTGACAACCCTGCTCAAAGCAAGGTCAGTCAGAGTAGGGTACTCGGTGCTATGTCTACTTAGAATTTTAGTATCTCCAGGGCTGGAGGCCCCATAACCTCTCTGAAACCTGTTCCAGTGTTTGACCGCCATCAGTTTAAAAACAAACAATTTTTTGTTTAAATCGAAAATCCAGTATTTCAGCTTGTTCCCCTTACCTCCTGTGCTTTCACTGGATACCGCTGAGAAGAGTCTGGCTCCATCTTTATACTTTCACATCAGGTATTTATACGTACATATTGAGATCCCCCTGGTCCCTCTACCCTTCAGGCTGAACAATCCTAGGTTGCTCAATGTGCCCTGTATTGGACTGTCCTATCCTTTAACTGTGTTTGTGACCCCTTGTGCTTGTTCCAGGAAGCTTTTGTCTCAAACTAGGGAGCCCAGTTTTGGACACAGCATTCCAAATGCAACCTCACCAGTGTACCACTGGCTCCTGTTCAGCTTGACAACCAAGACCCCCTCAGTTCCTCTGCAGAGCTTATCTTCAGTTTGTTGACCCCCAGCCTGCACTGGTGCCTGATGTTATTTCCTCCCCAGCAGCAGGCCTTTGCATTTCCTTTTGAACATCGTAGGGTTCCTCTTTGTCCACTTTTCCAGCATGTCCAGGTCCCTCTGATGCAGCACACCCGTCCAGTGTACCAGCCACCACTTCCAGTTTTGTGTAGTGTTCCATTTTACTTATCCAATCTTTCTGCTTGAGAAATACTGTTTGTTTTCTTAGAAACACAGCTCCAGTCAGTCTCAAGAGTTTATTTAGCACTTAGAGCATTAGTAGTGGTGTAACTTGAAAGCTTGTGCTTACTTTGTAGTAACTTTCCTAAACTTTCAAGTTTGGGGAGAACTGATAGGTAAAGGTAATTTACCCAAATGGCAGTGTTTGAGAGAGGAGGCAAAACTCCTGATATCACTCTAACTTTCACCTTCTTGGGAGTGGCAAAGTGATTTCTCTTTTTCTTCTTGCAGGGGTTTTGTTTGGACTTACGATGTGATCATTCTAATAAATGCTATCTTCATTGCTCTGGATGAAGAAACCCCCTATATTTCTTACGCAGAGTGGGTCTTCCTTGCTTTGTATATAATTGAGATTCTCCTGAAAGTGTACACTTACGAACCAAGGGCATTCTTTGGCAAAAATCAGTTCTGGAACTGGTGAGTGGGATTAATACTTGTGTTAACGATGGTGTGAAGTGTGATAAGATCTTTGTTAGGCTTCTCAAGAACTGAAAGTCTCTTCACAGAATCACAGAACAACCAGGTTGGAAGGGACCCATCGGATCTTCTAGTCCAACCATTCCTATCTAACACTAAACCAAGTCCCTCAAGACCTCATCCACCCGTGCCTTAAACACCTCCAGGGAAGGTGAATCAACCACCTCCCTGGGCAACCTATTCCAATGACCCTTTCTGTGAAAAACCTCCTCCTAATCTCCAGCCTAAATCTCCCCTGGCAGAGCTTGAGACCATTCCCTCTCGTCCTGTCCTCTGTCACTTGGGAGAAGAGGCCAGCTGCCTCCTCTCTACAACCTCCTTTCAGGTACTTGTAGAGAGTAATGAGGTCTCCTCTCGGACTCCTCTTCTCCAGGCTAAACAACCCCAGCTCTCTCAGCCGTTCCTCGTAGGGCCTGTTCTCCAGCCCCTTCACCAGCCTCACCACTCTTCTCTGGACTCTCTCCAGAGCCTCAACATCCTTCTTGTGGTGAGGGGCCCAGAACTGGACACAGTATTCAAGGAGTGGCCTCACCAGTGCTGAGTACAGAGGGAGAATCACCTCCCTGGACCTGCTGGTCACACCATTTCTGATCCAAGCCAGGATGCCATTGGCCTTCTTGGCCACCTGGGCACACTGCTGGCTCATGTTCAGTCGGCTGTCGACCAACACCCCCAGGTCCCTCTCCTCCTGGCAGTTTTCCAACCAGGCTTCTCCCAGTCTGTAGTTCTGCATAGGGTTGTTGTGCCCCAAGTGCAGGACCCGGCATTTGGCCTTGTTAAACCTCATGCCGTTGGACACTGCCCAGTGGTCCAGCCTGTGTAGGTCCCTTTGCAGAGCCTCCCTACCCTCCAGCAGATCAACACTTGCACACAGCTTTGTGTCATCTGCAAACTTGCTAAGGGTACCCTCAATGCCCTCATCCAGGTCACTGATGAAGACATTGAACAGGATCTCTTGGAGAGATGCTGAACTCGGGTGTAATTAAAATGATCTTATGTTTTGGAGGACACTCTGCTCTTTACTGGCTTAACCTGGCTCTGGCAGACTATTGTTCTCTGCCCTGCTCTGCTAGCTCAGTCAAAGGTGACTCTGCAGCAGGTAAAGATAGTGACTGGACCGAGGAAAGCATTTTACCAAACATAACTTTCCCATCTTCCCACTCCGCAAGTAGTTTGAGATGATGCAGGGGTGCCTGGCACAAATGTATGGAAGAGGGGTTACTACTTTCATGTATTATGTGGCAACTTAAGCACCTGCTCTCTGTTGTCACAAATCTAACAGCGTTGCCTTCCCTCGTGCTAGGTTTGATACCCTCATCATCTTTGCTGCCTTGACTGCAACGATACTCAATACCACTCTGAAGTCGAGTAAGTGCAGCTTAAGAAGTCTGCATGCATCTGGGAAACTTGGTAGTCTTGAGTTATCTTATGGCATCACCATGGGCTTGGGAGGCTTTTAGAAAGGACGGTGAATTTTCTGTAGGGTTTCTAAGAACTAACTCTTTTTTTTTTTTTTTTTAATAAGGACATAATTGTAACAAGTGTAAGAACATGCTTTATTTCTATGCTTCTCTGCTTATTTTTTCATAACAGTCTTTCCTTTTTCAGCCACAAAGTACAACAGCCAACAGATCCTGGATATTGTCTTCATCCTGAGAGTCCTCAGGCTAATAAGAATTGTTGACAGCTTTAAAAGGTAATGAAGAGAATGGGATAGGGATGTGTGGGTTTTGTGGAGGCTATGTCAGAGGTTGGCTGAGAATGTTCTGAGCTGCTCTGCATGGCTGCTTTGGACTGATGATGGCCACTGAACAAAGCATCCCAGGGCCTTGTCCCAGTGTGCCCAAGATGAGCCTAGTTGCTGTAGCCTCTGTGGAGATTTACTTATAAGTAAGGGCATGTGGGGATCATGTGCTGGATGGGATGCAACAATAAGTAAATCATGGGCTTTAAAGGAGCCTCCCTCCAGCAAGTGTTGTCACAAATTGTTTGCTGTAGGTTCCGGGTCATCATGAACACACTGATCAACATCGTCCCAACAATGTTGACATTCGGTGGGCTGACTCTGGTAAGAAATCCCAGTGTCTTAGCTCAAAGCACTCCAGTTTTACAGGAATGTGTCTTAAGTTTCGTGCTCACGCTGTTTTCAAGACTATAAAAGCAAATCACTGGATGAATGGCCCTTGGAACTGTAAGTGTCCATTTTGATTCTCAGTCATGGCACACATAAACGTGTGCAAAAAGGTTGGGTTCCTGCTAGTTGCCGGGTCAGGACATTCTCCTTTGCATTGTGGGGCAGTGAGGATTTTCTGTGTAGTCTGGGTTTCACACTATAGGGAATCAAACTGTGATTTGGGCAAGAAACTGAATGAGACCCCTTTTCTCAGATTTCCTAAAAATAAGCTCTCATCTTCTGATGTGAGAATATTTAATTTCAATCTTTGAGGTGTAGTTCTTGGCTTATTATTCCCACCTGGTAATTCCCCTTGAGCAGCACAGGCTTTAAGAGACGCAACCCATTCCTCAGCAGCTTACCGTGTTTGTAAAAGCTGGAGAACCTGCTGGAACTTTTAAGTTTTCCATGGAGCTTGCTGCTCACTGGAGAAGCAGGCAATGGCATTTCTTTTCCCAGGTTGTGTACTGTGTATTTGCTATCATTGGCATGGAGCTTTTCCAAGGGAAAATCCAGTTCTTCCCAGCAGACACGAATGTTCCTCATGCCGCAGAATGTGGAAACCCAGCTCTAAAGGATTCTCTATTTGCCCGTGGGAAATACTGCAAGAACAACTTCAACAACTTTGCATCATCCTTCATTGTCCTGATGGAGCTCACTGTAGTCAATCAGTGGCATGATATCCTTTGGTGGAAGGTCCAAACAAGAGTCTGGTGATTCCATGCTCTTACCTGAAACTGCTTTTCCCCTTGTTTTGCATGCACCCATGTGCATAGTGCCAGACAACAGAGAAATGCTTCCTTGCAGAGGGCTTTGTTCAGATCACTGCTGGACAGTATTGTCTGGTTTCTCCCTTAGCACGACTCTACAGCAAGATGTTCCCCTCCTTTATAACTCTTGTCCTTGACTCCTGCTATACTATTTGCCAATGGATTTGCCAATGTGACGGTTCAGCCTGTGAAGCTGTATTTCATTGCCTTCCACATTGTGATGGTGATAATTATCGTCAAGTAAGTTTTGCATTGCTCTCATTCATTTTGGAGGGAACTCTGGCCCCTACCAGAGTTGTCCTGATGGTCCCAGTGTCACACGTGTGACTCTTAAACAGGCAGGACATGTTTAGATGAATATGCTGCATCTGTTTTTAACTCCACTGAGTGCTGCTCTGACTTAGAGCTCCCCATCTCCAGCAAAGGAGGGGATGGAGTGCTGAAAGGTGAGCCTGGGAATACAGACTGTAGTTGATGCCCAGAAGGAGGGGGGATACCAGTAAGAAATGTTGCGCTATAATTCTGCTCCTCATTTCTTTCAGTATCTTTGTGTCATTCATTCTGGAAGCTTTCTTTGTGGAGTACTCCCTAGAGAAGAGTGAAGTAGAAACTGCCATTGAACAGAAAATCCAGGAGCTGGGAATGGGAGTTCAAGAGTAAGACCCCAAACGGGTTGTGCTAGATGTGGGTGGCATGGCATATCTGTCTGGGGGCTGGTGGGACTGCAGGAAAATGCCTCGTTCTGTCCTGAGGAGTGAATTGGGCCTCTTCTTCCTTGTCACAAAGTTCTTGCTAATCTGTCATGATCATGTAGGCGTGGTCTAGATGTTATAGCAAAAGGCTACTTGTGTTGGTTTTGTGGCTGCCTCACTGAGCTCTTCCAGACCAGGGCTGCTCCCCAGAGGACTGGGGAAATGCTGGAGACTAACACCATGACTGCTGCTTGCCCTGCCCCAGAGAATCCATTGTTGCAGTGTACGTGTAGGCCCCTGCTGAAGGATGGGCCACCCATGGAGTAACTTCTGATCCTTCTTGTATAGGGATGAGCTCCAGGATGAACAACTCCTTGATAACATGGAAAGAGCCGAGCATGACTTTGAGGGAGAAGGTGGAACAAAGCCGCAGTCTAAAGGGCTACTGTTTAAAATTGCCTCCAAACGTAAGTGCAGCCTTAGTGTGCAATGTTTTGTTTAAGGGGTCATGACTCTGAACTGTCCCTGATTTCTAGCCATGTCTCTGGGGAAGATTCCAGGCGCTTCTGCTTCCTTTGGGCTATAAAAGCGGTGAAAACCTAGCTGCAGTTTTTTTGCGGATTCTGGACACTAGTTTTTGCTGGTTTTCTAGTTTTATAAGTGACTTCTCTTCATCTTTCCTACCTAGACCCTCCTGCACACGCTTGTCTGCAGTAGCCAGTCTATGAAGACACTGCCTTGGTGGCTGAGGTTCTACTGTTGCCGAGAAATCTGTTTTCTGCTTTTCTCCCTCCTGTATGCGCTCTGCATTCCTCCTGACTTGGATCATGGGGTGACTATATGCTCTTTTCCACTAGCTTAATGCTTACTTTTTTTCTTTTTATTCTAGCTTTCTTGCTGTACCTTAGCAGTTTCCCCATCTTGTGCTTCTCAGCATGGTAGCTGCTTGGGATCACAAATCACTTGAAGGACATGGGAATAGAAGTGCTTGAAGTAATAATAGTCTTTAGCCTTTACAGGCATTCACGGTGCTTAAGAGTAGATGGGGTAAAGCACTGAGAGATGTCATTTGGGGCATTTGTTTTCTTATCTGTTTGGTGTAAAACAGGGGGAGCTGCCTTTGAGTAAGAGCTGACTTAAGGTAGCCAATTATGCTGAAGAGCAGGAAAGGATGCTTATAGTGACTCTTTCTTTGGCCACCTGCAGGGTACAGGACAGTTGATGCTCTGCTGCAGCGTATGTTTGAGGCAGAGATACCACTTGAGGATGAAGGCCCTTCACTTGAAGAGATCTTAAACTTGTCCCCTCGTCTTGATGGTACTCAGTAATCTGACTTCGGAGTGTGTTATGTGACATGGAAGTTTCCCAGCAGTCAAGGAGATGGAGCAGATTTCCAGCTGTGCCTGGGTCTTGAGCATCTGGGGAACTGGCTGCTTTTGGTCACTGCTCATACACATTGGGGCCAGGTGACAGAGCGGAAGGGGCAGCTGATGCTGGCGACAGCTTCACCGTGTAAAGGAGCTTTATCTCATGTAAACTCTTATGTAAAAGTTGAAACTGGAAATACCCTCCTGGGAAAGCGGAGGGAGAATCAATGTATCTGACTGTGCTAGTCGAGTCATGGTGCCATATTCAGTATGCTATGAAATACCTACTTCTTATAACGGGGAAATGTTGTATTACAGCACTTTTATATGCATGTATGGACCAGTGTATGCCGAATTAAACATCTTTAGTGCATTGAATGCAGCAGTCTGAAAAAAAAATGACTTGATTATCGGAGTTGTTAAGGGCTGGGCGTGCTACATCGTATCCTCGGGGGGGCCTGCTCAAGGGGCGGCCGAGGGGGTGTGGCCTGGACAGAAATGGGGTGATGAAGGGGATGTGGCCCTTCATCAGTAGGGGGTGCGGCCTTCGGGGAGAGGCTGTCGGGATTGGCGGAGCGGGGCGGCCAATGGGGAGGCGGCGCGGGTTTGAATCGGAGGCAGCGGTTGGGGCAGACTGGGATGGAGGCGGCCGCGCGGTGAGCGGGGTCTGGGGGCAGCGAACCTCGGGCCGGGGGGACGGTGAGGGGGCACGGGCCTTGGCCTGGGGACATGGGGTGGGGGGGTGTGTTTGCAGGCCTCAGCCTTGTGGTAGGAGGCTTTCAGGCCTCTGCTTTGGGCCTGAGCGTATGAGGGTGGTGAAGGCTGGGGAGTAGGGGAGTTTCCAGGCCTCAGCTTTGGGCCCTAGAGTTAGGGGATGGGGGACAGGCCTCGGTCTTTGCCCTAGAAGTGGTTTGCTTGCCTAAGCTGTGGCGGTCTCACCGCCTTGCATGGAGAGGGAGTGATACTGAGCCTTGCTTTGCAGGTGCTATGAGGCTCAGATCCAGAATTACCAAGGGACTGATCCCCTGGAGCCATGGGACAGGTGAGTGTGGCTGGGTGTTGGCACTGCTGCTGTCATAGAATCATCAGGTTGGAAAAGACCCACTGGATCAAGCCCAACCATTCCCATTAATTGCTAAACCATGCCCCTCAGTGCCTCATCCACTCACTCCTTAAGCACCTCTGGGGAAGGTGACTCAACCACCTCCCTGGGCATCCTGTTCCAGTGACCCTTTCTATGAAAAATGACCAGCCTAAAAACCTCCCCTGGCAGAGCTTGAGGCCATTCCCTCTTGTCCTGCCCCCTGTCACTTGGGAGAAGAACCCAGCACCCTCCTGAAATGTCTGTCAAGCAGCATGTTTGTAACTCGCTTGCATTTCAGGTACATGCAGTGGGTAGAGGGATGTCTTCCCCTACCAGAAAAACAAAGCCGTTTACCCAGTCTCCTGGAGCAGCTTGTGAAGGTGTTCTTAAGTGACAAGAGGTACCACCAAGATCCACGATTTGTTAACTACTGCATTAAGCTGGTAGGTATATGCTTTTTTTGGGAATTCAGCTATCCTAAAAAATTGAAGTTGTCCCACCATTCTCTAGTTCTTTGACTGCAAAGAGTCATGGGAGGAAAAAGATACCACAGGGATGTGGAATTCAGATGTGTTGCTTTCTCCAGGACCTCAGAGAACTTTTCAGTCCTGCTGTAGGATAGTGTGTTTTAAAAGGTGTGATATTAGGCTGTTTGGCTTGCGAAAGGTATCTTATCTACCACCTGGTTTTACCTTTAGAAAACAATGCATTCTTGCTAAGGTAACTAAGAAAATGGTTTTGGTTTTTTGCCTGTAACTTCCTTGGATGTTTTTGAATGTGTTTATGGCTTATGCATCTCTATCTTACGCAGGCGGAGTTCATCAATTCTCCTTGCCAGTATTTTGACTACCTGTATGGACAGGGGATTGGTGCAAAGGCATCGAACTTCTATGTTGCTTGGGCTCAGCAGCTTGTAAATGAAGGCAACGTGCAGTGTGCAGGAAGTGTCCTTCAAAAAGGAATTCACAACCAAGCACAGCCCCAAGAGAACTTGCAACAGCTGTATTGGTAATTCTGACATGGCTTTCACTTGTTGAGCTATTCAGATAGCGTCTAATTAACTTTTTTTTTGTATGCGAGTGCCTTATGCTGTGGCAGGGATGGAACGATTATTATTTTTGTGAAAGGTAGATATAAGCTTAACAATGCTTCTTTGCTATTCAATATTTGTTGGATGTTTTGAGAAAAACTATGCCAGGGTATCTTCAGTGAAGTAGAGCCTGGAAGGAAAGTCCCTTAATTAGCTTCCTTTTTAGTTTCTGTTAAGTAGATTGATACTATAAATGCGTGTAGACTGGTCTGTCCTGCTTCAGGCAGCCTGCCTTGGGAATTCTGTGTTCGAGCTTCGTTATTTAGAAGCTCAAGCAAGTTTGCCGTGCAAAAGACGCCCAGCTTTCAAGTTAGGGACATTCCTGTGATTTCCAGAGTGTATTAATTTGCTTTAGTTAATCCTGTAGCTGCCCATGCTTCTCTTGATGCAGCCACATGAGTGCATACTTCAGCTACTGCTTGGATTGGACCCTCCTTGATTTTGGTCTTTGGCCATAGCTGAAACTGCAGTGAGATTAGATGTCCAATTCCCGATCTGAGCTGGATATTTTAGTCCACCTTGGGGATGTATTGCAAATAAGTGTATCCAGTTTCTCATCCTTATTGCACAGCACTTAGCTGAGAGTGGGTGTCTGCTGGCGCTTAGCATTTAGCTGTTGGAGGCACTAGAGTTGTGCTTGTCATGATGATGTGCATTCCCTCAGGTGATGATAATACAAAAACCCAATTTCTGTTTGGTTCTGCTAATGGCAGGGTTTTTAATTCTTGAGAATGTGAAACTTAACAGGATATGTCCACGTATGATAATAAGTGTTCTGTGACTAACAAGAGTATTTTAGTGTTATATTTTAAGGCATGATGACTGCACAAGGAAATAAAAGGTTCCTGGGAGGTGGGGAGGAATGAGGGACTGGTGACTTAATGATAATAACTGACATTTCTTGCAATTTAGCTGGCTACAGAATTATGATCCTCAGAATCCTCCTTTGCAAGGTGAGGCTAAATATATTTTCCTATGAGCTGTAGCTCAGGCGAATCTGGTCAAGCATTGGCACAGGCTGCTCAGGGAAATGCTGGAGTCTCTATCCCTGCATGCGTTTAAAAAATGTGTAGACATGGCACTTCAGGACATGGTTCAGTAGGTGTAGTGGTATTGGGCTGATTGTTGGACTGGAAGATCTTGGAGGTGTTTTACGACTTTAAGGATACTGATTTTATGAATCTTTTACCTCAATCAGTGAGTTTTGTCACTGAAAAAAATAAATTTCCTGTAGAAACTATTTTTTTTCCCTGTTTTCCTAGCCATATTTAAGATTCTTAAGGGGAGTGTGTTCAAAATGAGGTATTGGTTTTCCGGTGCTTAAAGTTAATAGAAATTAATGAATAAGAAAATTATTTCTGCTCATTAATACAAACTTGTATTATTATCTGTCCTAGGTTCTACTGTTATAAAACCACTTCAAACTTCACATGCTGCAAATCAAATGGCTCCTCAAAAAAGTGTTTCAAATCTTAATGACCTGTTGTACACTTGCAAAAATCAGGTAAATGACTGTTAATGAGCAGCTTGCAAGTTGTGGGGAAAAAATGCAGAGCCCTCACGTGAAATGTACATTATGAGCTTGGCTGAATAAGAAAAACTTACTGCATTTTATCTAGCTGATGCATCTCAAATGTTACTGATGTTTTTATGCTGTGAGCATCATATTTTCATAGAAATATCTCTGGGACACACTTTTTAGTCACCTGATGCATTTCCAGAATGACAGGTAAAGAGCTATCCATCCAGCTGGTTAGCATTCTTTAGAAGAAGAATATTATCAATAGATGCAGCGCATTGGACACTACACTGAACTGTTGTGAAATTCAAGTTACTTCTTTAATGCTCTTTAAAAGAACAAATAAAATACAATGTCAGAGGAAGAGAAGTTTCTGGGCTGGTCCTCAGGGGGATACTGGCTTCTTGTAGAAGTCAACCTGTTGGGCTTGGAAACAAGTAGGATATGACTATCACAGTTCACGAGCCCCTCTGTATCTTGATAGGTCAGTCTCTTAACAAGTTCCAGATGAGTTCGTACTTTGTAGACATCTTCAGTTAACTACAGACCCCACAATAAAATGACAACAGAAGAAACCATACTCCTTGTAACTCCTTTTTGCTAAGTACCAGAATACAACACTCATTCTTCTGAGTTTTGATAAAGCTGATTACAATTTATTGACAGTCAGACGAAAGTTGAATGGGGGTAAAATTAAAGACTAAAAGACTGTGGGTAGGAAAATGATGTAACCTTTCTCAAGTTGTTCCTGTTTTCTAAAGTACTTATGGCTCTTTCTGTTTGGTATTACCTGTCAGTGCTGAAAGATAATGTAGGTGGAGGAATAGAGCTTAAAACTTGCTATGTCTGCTGCTTGTTCCTTAGTCCTAAGGCTGGATAGCTTGTCAAAGAAAGAAACCTGGTTAGGCCATCCAGTCTATTCTTAACAAACTCAGGTGACCTATAACTTGCATTCCTATTATTTTGGAATGGACGCTACCTGTTCAACTAGTTCCAGTGTCCCTCTGGACTGCAGTTTGCAGAACTACATCTGTTTCCTGGGATCTTGTTTGTCTTCCAAAAGCTCTCAGAGATTACAGCAAACTTACATAGCTAATTCTTCAGGACAAACTTCCTCAGGCTCTAATGACTTGTATAGCTCTTTCTGATCTGTTCCTGCATGCGCATGGTCTGAACTGTCATCTCTTCAAATAGAATTTAATACTGGGGGCTTCCCGGTTGCTAGTCTTATCAAAATGGATGGTTGAATATCTATTGGAATTCTTTCTTTTTTATTTTTTTATTTCTTTTGCCTTGCTTTAGGGTCCTGCTTCTATTGGTGCTCAGATTTGTTCTTCTGGTGCAAGAGAAGAAGTGTAAGTGTTTGGGGTTTTTTTTAAGTCAGACTGTGGGAAAATTAACGCGCTGACAGAATAAACTTGAATAGATTTTTTTCTTGTTTTTCCTCACAGAAAGTACATTACATTCATCTCCAAATCTGAAGTTCTTCCTAAGTCATCATCTACTGTTGTTGAATGTGAGCAGGTTGCAATGTATGATAAAAACTTGCTTGTATGTGAAGGCTCTGAACTTTCGTTTGAGGAACTAAGAGCCAAGAAATACCTCAAGAAATATGAGCGCTTCAGAAGGCAGCAAGAATTGGGTATTCTTCTCTTTCTATCTAGCTGTTTTGGAAACATTCTTATATTCTTGGAAAACTAGGCTGCATTAATTTCTTTTCAACATCTCTATTGAAACCTGAAAACTCTTTCAAAGCCCTAGTTAGCATCCCTGTACAGAAATAGGGTGGAGTGAGCTTGAAAGCATCAGGTAACATGCTGAATAACAATATTGATATTTACTTTTTAAGCTCAAGTCTTTAGTCTGTGTTTTGAAACCTAGATTGTCTTAGAGTGGTATTCCTTCTGAGAAATGGGAGGAAAGTATAAGCAGCTCTTAGCTGTATTAGTTATCCCAATGTGAGCTCCAGCTGCAGCTTTCTCCCACTTGTAATTAAAAATCAAGGATGTCTTGGTTCATATCAGTAGGCTGTAATCAGAAAGAGGCTAGAGTGTGCTTCAAACTGTCATATGGTTACATATGATGCTACAGTTTGTCCACATCAATTAAAGAAAGCGGCACTGTCTTCACTTGACTTTGACAAATGCAGCCATGGGATGCCGCTTGTATAGTCAGCAATGCTTGTAGCTGGGGTGGTCTCATGGCAAAGTTTATAAACCTTTGAGAGGTAAAACCTTTGTTTAGTGAATGATGATGTTTTGGAGAGGAAGTAGGTGGGATTTCAAATAGACAAATTAAGTCCTAGAGAAACAAACCCAAAACTCAGTGCAGATAAAGAGCAGCTGTTCCAAGGGGAGTTAGTTGTATATCTGACCTTTTACAGGAGGCAGGGGAAAGTTTCTGAGGGATGTTGCTGGATGAAAGAAGTAATTATTTAGTAAAGGAAGGAACCTATATATTGTAGTCAGTGTTAAAGGGAGAGATTCAGTGGAAGATTCTAATGTGTTCTTAAAACAAGTGTTTGAGTCTGGCATCATGAATACACACTAGGTGAGAGGTAAGCTAGCACGTGAACTCTTCTAAAAAGCATTAGGGCTGTTGCTGGTTGTCAGGCCAGTGCTGACATAAAGTTGGGTGGCCCTCCCTTGAGGGATGAGGGCTGTGAAGTTAGACAGAATCCTGTGGGATATCTGCTTCTCCCAAACTTATGCCTCTAGATCTGAGGGACATCCTGCAGTTCTACAGACTATATGTGTGTGTGTGTGTGTATATATATGTATATAGATATATATATACACACATTTTTAAATTTGTGTTGAGAAACTCGCTTGGGTACTGATTACTGTTTCACTTAATATCATTGTTAAATCCTTAGAAGAAGAAGAGAGAGACTGCATGAGGAAAAAAGAGTCAGCTGTCCTTGAACTGCAAGCCCTGCAGCAGAAGCTGGAACAGCTCACCCAGCTCACCAAAAACTTGGAGGAAACCAGACTGGAACCAGAATCCACAACATCAACTGAACCAAATAAGACTGTGGTAAGTATGTACAGGAATCAGGTCTTCATGAACTTATCCAGTTGGTGGCTGGTTACAAGTGATGCTCCCAAGGGCTCAGTGTTGAGGCTGAGTCTGTTTAATATCTTTGTCAATGATTTAGATGAGAGGATCAAGTGCACCCTCAGTAGGTTTGCAGGTGTGGCACCAAATTGGGTGGGAGTGTTGATCAGCTTGAGGGGAGGAAGGCTCTACAGAGAGATCTAGACAGTTGGATCAGTGGGCCCAGGCGAGCTGTTCAACAAGGCTCAGTGTCAGATCCTGCACTTGGGCCACAACGACCCCATGCAACTCTAAAGGCTTGGGACAAATGGTTGGAAAACCACCCAGCAGAAAAGGACCTGTAGGCGGCTGTTGGTCTCTTCTCACAAGTGACAAGTGGTAGAATGAGAGGAAATGACCTCAAGTTGGGCCAGGGGAGGTTTAGACTGGATATTGGGAAAAACTTCTTCACTGAAGTGGTTGTCAAGGAGCAGAAGAGGGCCCAGGGAAGTGCTTGAGTCGCCATCCCTGGAGATATTTAAGACATGTGCATGTGACACTTAGGGACATGGATTAGTGGTTGACTCAGCAGTGTCGAGTTTACGATTGGACTCAATGGTCTTAGGTGTCTTTTCCAACCTAAATGATTCTATGATTCTGTGATTCTATCTCATGAAACTTAACCATGCTTTAGACAGTAACCAGAGTAGACTGTTCATATATCTGGGAATTCAGGCTGCAATACCTGACTAGAATAGACACCTCTCATGATAAACTTCTCTTTAATACTTGATGAAATATATTTTAACTGTTAAACACAAAAGTTCAGTTTTGCTTCTCCATAATTTAGTCTTAGTTGCATATGAAAGTTCTCTTATGTGCAAAGAGCTGTTCTAGTTATGCAGAATTAAAAGGGGCAATGGCTATACTTGTAAAGGGTTTTTTGAACTTAAAAGAACATTTCTTATCTTTTAAGGTGCATCCACATGTGACATCCAGTGCAGCTTTGCAGCAGAACCGGATGGCATCTTGTCAAAGTTCAGATTTGCAAAGTACTGAAGGTCTGGTGCCAAACCAACCTCGATCAAGTACTTTATCATCCACTGCTCTTTCACTGCAGTCAGTGAATCCTGTTGGCCACTGGATGACATCAACCTCCCTGTGGGAAGCAACACATAAGAATGATGCAGTCAAAACTCAGCCAGAGCTTGGAGAACTCCACAACAGGTTGTTACACCCTCCATTCAATAATGCTTTGGCTCAGGAACGGACACGTCCTGACTCGGCTCTTAACTGGAGCACTGGAGAACAGTACGTATAAACAGGCTAATTCTTGCTCCACAAATTATGCAGTCCTCAGTATCTACATTTCAGCTGAGAAATTACTAGAAGTCTGTCTTCTGAAAAAAAAAAATCTGAAGTAGCCTGTGGAAAACAATGTTTAGATATGGATTAGTTAACTTACTGACCTTATTTAAGTTTTCAATTCATTTAATGCTATGTTTTAGCTGTAATGAGTAAAAAGAAATTTAGTGTGTAGCTGAAGTCATTATTCACCAATGCTGTTCCTGGCATGTCTGAAATACACAGCAGGAGATACGCTCAGTTCATGCAGATCCCATATAGTATGTTTTGGTCCTCAAGTTCTTTAGAGAAGTAAAAAGTGCTTGTATTTATCTTCTGTGCTTTTTCTGATGTAGCTTAGCTAATACAGTAAAGAAAACTGGGGGCCAGAGGAACAAACTTAGGTTGGCATAGCAAGCATGGATGCATAGGTTTGGCCAACAAGAAGAAATAGAACCAGTTGTCATTCAGTTATGGAGTTACTTGGAGTCAAACTGTATCAGAGTATTTAATGCCAGCATTTTAACCTTTTTCAAAGGACTACTGCCTTTCAGATTTTATATCTGTAGCAACTGTGTAAGAAACTTTCTGGGTGGGTGTCTATGATGATATTCTAAAGGATTTCTCACTTGCTTCCTATATGTAGTTAAAAAGAGTAATTCACAAGGTTAAAAATTAAGGTCAGTAGTTGCTGTCTGTCGTGTTATCTTGGTTCTAGACAGGGAAAGACTTAGAGTGCATTGCTGCTAAGTCCTGAAGCTGGAATTTAAATAATAGCTTTTATTTTGAGCTCTTGTTCTTAATCTTTCTTAATCTTTCCTTTGAAGGCATCCTAACAAGACAACCACTGGAGTAACTACTTCTGCAGATGTAAAAGAAGGTAATAAGCCAAGTTTTGATAAAGACTGGCTGGGGATCAGTAACCTGTGACTACTAGTTCCAACACTAGTTAAGCTTTTTGACTTTCCTAACTCCATCTGTGGATGTCTGGGCAACATCTCTGTAGTCCTCACATGGAGCCAGTCCCTATTTCCACCTTCTGTGCAATTCCTTTTGTTCAAGCTTGATCTGAAGTTTGTTGCTTGTTCTTGCTGGCTTCCTATCTGCTTGACTTTCTGTGTGAGAGGGGATTGTTCCAGAGGCTTCAGAGGCCACACAGCTATCCAAGTTCTATATTGCTCTTCAGGGCAGTCTCCCTAGGGAACCTGCCACGCAGATCTCTGAACAAGCCAAAATCTCTCCCAAAATTCTGGGTTGTCATTCTGCTACTCATCGTGTTTAATTCTCTTACTAACATTTTGCTAGCTAATGAAAAGTTAATAAACAACCCCAGGCTGCTTCAGAAATTATCTTGCTGTTCTCTTTTTCTAGCATCTAGAGCTGGAAATTCTTCCTTTGCTTCTGGAAATGCTTCTCAAGCTACTCCAAACACTTCACTGGGAGGAGCAATGCAGGCAACACCCTTCAAAGTGCAACCTTCACCTACAGTTCATACAAAAGAAGCTTTGGGTAAGCATTTGGTATTCCATGCTAGTTCCGCTGGAGTTAATATACACAGAGGTTATCTAGTGATGGGCATGTGCGCCACTCAATTAAAAAGGAAAATAAAGTTAAATTGGTACTCTATTTTGCAATTGTCTGGATGACCCAAAGCTTTTGACCAGAAATAGATGCTTTAATAACATCCCAGCAGCCACATCCTGTAAAATCCTGGATAAATCACTGGTGATGCACCTGCCAGGCTTATCTGGGCAGCAAGTTGTCTGAGCTGTTCTTGTCAGTGCAGTCAGGGATTCCTATTTCTGATCCTCAACAAACTCATGTGGAAGAATATTAGGAAGTTAATAGGTTGATGTTGAGTTTCCCCCAAAGCTGAAACAAAGGTGTCTTTTGCAGAAGGTTTTTCATTAGTCATTGTCAATTCAAAACACTTGCTTTTTCAAAGTCATAAAAGAGAAATCACAACTATATTTCTGATGTCAGCCGTGGAGTAATAATATCCTAATACCGTTTTATCCAGTTTGTACTCTTCTGCCGTGTTCTTCTGTTTTGATAGTAAGCCTGCTAATCACTGACATGTAGTAAATTGCTGCATCTGAATATGTATCTGTGAAAAAAAATCATTGGAAATCTTGTGGTACTATTCATTAGTTTTTCAAATATCTAAGAAGACAGAGGAGAACTTGCTCCTTTAGGAAAACTTGAAGAGGAAGCCAAAAAAAGAGATCAAACCCCAATATGTGTTGGCCAAGCTAAGTCTTTCTGGTTTTTTCAGTTGTCTGGAGGACTGAAATTCAATATGAAGAAATAAGTGACAATCAATAAATGATGGGGATTTATAATGAATTGATGTTTGATTTGACTACTACTAGACTGGAAAAACCTCTAAAATTTCATTTACTGAAGGTGATATTCCTGTGGATTTTATTTCCATGTTATTTTTTCTTTTTTTTAGGATTTCTCATGGGTATGTTTCAAACACCCATCTTGCCTGAACCATATCCTCTTGAAGAAAGCGAGGAGCAATTTGAAATCTTTTGCAGAAAAAGTGGTACGTACTGTTTATTTTTTCAGTCCATGACATTTCACTCTTTTTTTTTTTTCCCCCCACTTACTCCTCCTGCCAGTTCTGGTAATTGTTTGAGTAGGTGTGAAGAAGCAACTTCTTTCACGATGATTTAATTTACTGTCAGGTTCTAAATTTTGATGCAAGCTTTGAGAAAGGCAGAAATACTTTATGGTTAGCAGGCCTTTTGTGTGTATTTGAATATGTTGTTTCTCTAAGCCCTGACTTTGAAAAGGGCATGACTGATACTTCATGTGAGTAAAGTGCTTTTCTAAAACGTATTGCAGGCTATATGTTAGTAACTGAATCGACAGCTTAAAACAGTTAAAAGTGTCCGAAAACCAGACAGTAGCACCAGCTTGTAACGGTGAGCGCAGAGACATTTCACAGCTGGTCAGACACAGCCAAGAAGGCTTCTGTACTCTTGACCAGTCTTGGTTTTGAGATGAAAAAATCTTCCACATTTCCTAGAGCTTATGGGAGAGATGATTTGAGTGGCAGTTCTGAGGATGCTCCTGGTCTAGCTGGGTGTAGCTATGACCATCAGTTGCCTGGTTAGGGATGGAAATGTAACTGTCCATATAATCTTCACTGGGTGAAGAAAATAACGGTTATGTTTTATTTTCAAGATCCTGCTGGAAGTCCAAACCCTGATGTTGTTGCCCCTGTTGTGCCTGCATTTTCTATCTTTGAAGATGAGAATGAAAAAGAGAACAGTGGGTAAGAAGGGGAAAAAAGTTAACAGTACAGTTCTGTTTTTTAAGAATTACACACGGGTTTGATTCTATTCCATGTGATTTTGCAGTGTCTGCTCCTGCAGAACTGGCTTGAATACAGTCACCAGCAGCTGTGTGGAAGTGGCATGAGAAAGCTGAAGTTGCTTCTCTATGAAATTGCACAACTTTCCTGTTTGGATTGTGTGCTTGAGAGGCTTAATTTTCTGGATAGTTGTGGATAGTTTGTTCCTTTGAACTACTGCAACTTCTCTAAGTATCTGCAAATAGGATTCCTTAAAAAAAATAAAATTAAAAAATTTGAAAACGACAAATCTTTGTTATGGTCACTCTGCTTGGGAAAGCTTCTGGGGGAAAAACTGTTCTAAACTACCTGTTTTGTCAGGATACCACAACATAAAAACAAACCAGAAGAGCTCAGAACTATTGGAAAACGCCCCTTGACAGACTATACAGTGAGTGCAGAAGTGAGTATTTGGTCTTACTGCAAGAATGAGCCTTGAAAATGGGGTGTGTATTTATAGGGGATATTAGAGGTGGGGTTTTATATCTTCATCTTATCCAAATTCTGCAATATTCTTGTGACTGATACCTAGCTTAACTGTTAATACCCTTTTCTTCAAAAAATGGAATTAATTTTACCATTTTTTAGTTCTCACAAAACTTTAAGAGCTTTGGTGGTGGAGCTCTCGCTCTGTGGAAGATATCTGACTGCAGTTGATATATGAATTTGACTTTTGGGGGAGGAACAATAGGAAGCAAGAGGCACTTAACTGTTAGGTGGCTATTAAAACAGTTTTGAAGCCAAGGAGATGCATAAAGTTTCGGTCTGCTTGGATATAATTACTAAGTAATGAGATAAGCTTTTCCAGTCTTCTATGGCAATTTCTTTGTTACCTAGCATTTTGCTGTAGTATTGGCTATTGCCAATATACAGATCTGATACAAAACTATGTAAACCTGAAGTTGCTGTTCCTTTGTATTTCTGATATTGTACATTAACATGTGCAGACACAATATTGAAACCGACTGCAGAGGCTGCTAGTAAGTTACAGTGCGGCTCTGGCAGGATAGTTCTGATTTTTTAAATCTTTATGTATTTGTTTTCTTGTCTAGGAAGAAACAGGGACAGCAGAGTTCTTGAGGGATGATTATACGGTGTGGAATGTACCAAGTAGCAATAAAACTTTAGCTCCCAGTCCAAACAACACAAAAGACTTTGCACGAGCTGCCCAGCTTGTATCAACACCATTTAATTACCTGTCAGGTCGTTCACGGCGAGCTTTGGAGGACAAAGGTAAAATAATGAATACTTTGGGTTGAGAGCATCTAATGGAGTACGGTATAATCCTGTTTCTGTGTCCTGGTTATATTTCAGGCCTCGCCAAATACCACATAGGTATGACTCCTACTGCTGCCACTTCTGAGTATGCATTCCTTGCAGAACAGCAGCTGGGAGCATGGGCTAGCTCAGCACATAAGCTTTCCAAGAATTTTTAATTGGTGGAATAAGAGAAGGTGGCAAGGGACAAGAGAGGCTTTGACTGTGCTGTTGAGCTGCTGTTCTAAACTGTTCCAAGGACTTGTAAAGAGTGAAAAAATTTACTTAAGTCCCAGCACCACTTTCTTAGAATCATGGAATCACCAGGTTGGAAGAGACCCACCAGATCATCGAATCCAACCATTCCCACCGATCTCTAAACCATGCCTCTCAGTACCTCATCCACCCACACCTTAAACACCTCCAGGGAAGGCTAGTCAACCACCTCCTGGGCAGACCGTTCTAGTGCCTAATGACCCTTTCAGTGAAGAATTTTTTCCTTATGTTGAGCCTGAACCTCCCCTGGCAGAGCTTGAGGCCATTCCCTCTTGTCCTGTCCCCTGTCACTTGGCAGAAGAGCCCAGCTCCCTCCTCTCCACAACCTCCCTTCAGGTAGTTGTAGAGAGCAATAAGGTCTCCCCTCAGCCTCCTCTTCTCCAGGCTAAACAACCCCAGCTCTTGCAGCCGTTCCTCGTAGGGACTGTTCTACAGCCCCGTCACTAGCTTCATTGCTCTTCTCTGGACTCTCTCCAGAGCCTCAACATCCTTCTTGTGGTGAAGGGCCCAGAAATGAACACAGGATTCAAGGTGCAGTCTTGCCAGTGCCGAGTACAGAGGGAGAATAACCTCCCTGGACCTGCTGGTCACACCATTTCTGATCCAAGCCAGGATGCCATTGGCCTTCTTGGCCACCTGGGCACACTGCTGGCTCATGTTCAGTCGGCTGTCAACCAACACCCCCAGGTCCCTCTCCTCCAGGCAGCTTTCTAGACAGACTTCTCCCAGTCTGTAGTTCTGCATAGGGTTTTTGTACCCCAAGTGCAGGACCCGGCATTTGGCCTTGTTAAACCTCATGCCATTGGACTCTGCCCAGCAGTCCGGCCTGTTCAGATCCCTTTGCAGAGCCTCCCTACCCTCCAGCAGATTGACACTTCCACCCAGCTTAGTGTCATCCACAAACTTGCTAAGGGAGCACTCAATGCCTTCATCCAGGTCATTGATAAAGACATTGAACAGGGCTGGACCCAGCACTGATTCCTGGGGAACCCCACTTGTCACTGGCCTCCAGCTGGATTTAAAATCATTTACCACCACTCTCTAAGCCCAGCCGTCCAACCAGTTTTCCACCCAAGAGAGTGTGTGCCTGTCCAGGCCAGAGGCTGACAGTTTCCATAGCAGAATGTTGTGAGAAACTGTATCAAAGGCTTTACTGGAGTCCAGGAAGAGCACATCCACAGCCTTTCCCTTATCCAAGAGTCTAGTCAATTGGTCATAGAAGGAGATCAGGTTAGTTTGGCAAGTCCTGTCTTTTGACTGTGCCTGATCACCCGGTTCTCTTGCAAGTGCTTTTTGATAACACTCAAGATCACCTGTTCCATGACTTTCCCTGGTACTGAGGTCAGACTGACAGGCCTGTAGTTCCCCGGATCTGCCTTGTGCCCCTTCTTCTGGGTGCACGTTGATGTTTGTCTGCTCCTCTCTAATCTTGGAATACATTCTGTCAGAAATCAAACTGTTGTCTTTCCTTATATATTTTAAAATAGGCTTGTTCAGTTCTAGGTGTTGTGATACCACTGCAACTTTCACAGCTACAGCATGACTTTTCCTATTATTAGAGGATACTTCAAGTATGTTTGCCTTTGCAGAAAAACATTTGCTATTGTTGTTACTCCTTTTGTTCAGCCTCTAGGGATGACTTGCAAATGGATTTGGAATTTTCTGAAGATCTGCGTAATCAGAAAAAAGCCAAGAAACTGAGGTATGTCATGACTTGCTGAGGTTTTTGATACTTGAGAGTTCTGGGAAAGTCTTTGTCTGCTGTGCTGCTCTTGATTTAGGTTTACCAAGTAATCTAGAGCTGACGTGTTTGTGTCAGACTGACTCTGCTTAGCATACATCTCAGCGCTTTGAGGGGATGAATGAACCTGGGTATTTTGGTAAATCCCCTGAAAATGCTCCTGTTATTTAAGTTTTCTAACATGTTTAAATTAGAAGTTAACCATCCAGAAAGTTTTAATGGTTGCTTATATAAAACTACTGCTTTCATTTCAGTATTTGCTGAACTTGTTGGCTGATGAACTTGAGAGTTCCTAGACTATGGATCTAGTAATTCTCTGGAGTTATGAACAGTATGACTAGACCATGTTTTCTTAAATAATGTCCATTTTATTGATTTTTGTTGGTTATGGCCCAGGTCACAATCGTGGATATTTGTCACAGTTTTGCTTATTCAAGATGCAAAAAATACCACGGCACTACTGTAAACTAATAATATTTTGTTTAAATATGTAGCCCTGCTCTTGAACACTTTACAGAACAAGGAATGCTTCAAGGAAATGTCTTGAAACAAGGAAATGGAGTTCAAGGAATTGCTATAGTTTCTCCTCAAAGATTACACGAGCAGACTGCCGTGAGCAGAACTGAATATTCCTCATCTGTTGGAGTGGACAAGATTTCCCATGAAAAGCAGTCTGGAACTGGGCAGGACAGGACAGCTCTGTGTGTTAGACCTTCAGGTACAGCGCATTGCCTACATGTTCTTACTGTCAAGTCTGAGACTGGAAAATTGTCATGTTCTTGCAGCAGTGCTTTGTTCCGACATCAAGGTGGTCATAGTCACTGCAGCAAAAGCAGTCTTTTTGCTCCTGCAAGGAGATCGCTGCTTGTGTACAAAGTGTGGGTCGTACCTGTATTACATGATGCCAAAGATATTCTAAAGAACAGGAGTACTTGGAAGTGCCTGAGGGTTCTCCTCTAGTTGAGCTCAAATGCTTCAGAAACATGCCTTTCTGAGCAATTTTAACAGCAAAGACATAGCTATAAAAGCTGGATTTTCAAAACTGAGGAATACTTAACTTATCCCTCTGATTTTCATGTTGTTTTTGTTTGTCTTTAAAGTCAGTGACACTCATTCAGGTATAAGCTTGTGTTACCCCTTTGAAGTAACACTGTTCTTACAGCATAAATATTTTTCTTCTTTCCATAAAGTCCTTGTTGAGAACCCTTGGGATAAGGAATTGATTTGCAAATTCTTATCAGAGCTTCCTAAACCACTCCACACCTACGCCAACTACTTTGAATGGAGATCCACTCTTCCATCCATCAGACTGAAAGCTGACCTCCTACTGGGTAAGAGCTACTTGAATCATTTCATGTTGAAGCATTTGTTACAGTTATTCTGGGAACCTCTGAAGCGTTTTTCTCATTCACTTTACTTGTGTGTATGTCCAGATAGCTTCCAGAATATCTAAACATCAGCTTTGAAATTAAACCTGGGGTTTTTTTTGTTTCGTAGCATAAGCATTTTTTATTAGGCATTCTGAGTAGGGAGTTTTACAAGTTTTCCTTCCCTAGTAAACTGATACAACTCTCAGACTTTGTATCAGTCCTGTGTCAACTAAATCTTTATGACAGTAATTGCAACATACTTATATAACTTAAACATTAGTGTTTACTTTTTAAGAAATGCACTTTGGAATCTGATTACTTCCAGGGAGTCAAATAGAAACACTGATTTTTAGTATGTGGCGCTTCATGGCACTCTTGTTATCAAGAATTGAGTGCAGACTGTCTTCTATGGAAAGGTTGACTAGCAAGAATAGACTTGTCAAGGAAGAGTAGTGCTTGAGTTAAAGCTCTTATAAGTTAAACTCTTATAGGCTGGTGCTTTTTTCTTTTCTGAGTAGCGATGTCTCTTCTGTGAAGTTTGCGAGCAGAACTTGATGTTGTTAATCTCTTAAAGGTTCCACCTCATTCCATGTGGACTGCTTGCTGGGAGAGGGAGCTTTTGCTCAAGTCTATCAGGCTTCCTTTCTGGATGCAAATAACTCTAAGAACAATCAGAAAGTAATATTCAAGGTAAGTGTTCATTCAGAATGCCTCTGTTGGAAAATTCCTGAGTCTTGTAGTAATGACACCTTCCCTGGATGGATTCTGATGAATTTTCATATTTATAAATATGAAGCAAAGCACATTGGTCTATCCTCAAAGCCTTATTCAGATCGAATGTGGTGATGTCTGATTCGTTCTATACGAGAAGTTACTTATCCTCTTGACTTGCCTTTTCACCTTTGTAAAGTAATCACAAGTACCCTAGGGAGTAAGAATTTGAGCCAGGTTATCTTCCTCAGCTGAACAAAGGCAGCTACGTGTGCAGGAGCTCTGAATCCACAGCAAATGAACGTGTATGTGGAATAATTATAAAATTGCCCTGGCTACTAGATCACACTGAAAGGGCCACCCTGTATTCCACATACAGGCCCACTAGGTTTCCACAAGCGTCTTTGCGCTTTGTGCAGCCTGTTTGGTGGCAGCTGGCTCTGATGTAGCCTTTGCTGGGTGATATCTTTCTGGTACAGTTCTATTAATAAACAGCCTTGTCTTGATGGCTGTTTTAGATTGAGCAGCTCCCTCTCTACTCTGCCCTGACTTCTTCCAAGCTACTTCTGTGTAGGAATCAGCAACAGATGATAGCATGTGTTTATATCGGAATCGCTGCCAAAAGGGAAGTCTGTGCAACTGTGAGGTCAGCTCAGCCCATGAGGGTTATACGAGGTCATGCAACCCTGTGTCTGCTGCTGGCGGAGAAGGCACGTGTACAGTTACTACAGTCTGGCTGAAACATGGTTATGTGGTTGAGTCGTCAACACGCACGTCTCCCTTTGCCTCTCCACATCAAATCTACCTTTGGAATCTTTGTGGATCTCTTCTGTGAGATTTAATCTTTCAGAAAAAAATCTTTTTAGGGTAACGTCTTCACTTATGAGAGCTTTCTAGTATGTAATTGTGGCTTAAGGGTTTTTTGAGCATCAGGTATTCAGTGTAGTGAGGAAAACAGTAGGGGAAGGAATCGGAAAGATTTTCCTGTTTTGACTTCAAAAGCCTTCTCTCTTACATAAAATGTCTCTTGCCAGCAGAAACATTAATTTTGCAGGAAGACTGACATTTTAAATAACACAAAATAGTGTGTAAGCAAGAATGGCATTGTCACATGTTACTGAAATCTTGATCGAAGAGGATTAATCATTGGGAGTATTGACCTGAGGTTAATTACTGTACTTGTTTTATTTGATCAAGAGCAAAAATGCCTAGTCTACCATGAAAAAAACAAACAAAAAATACAATTTGAGAAGAAGTTCTGCTTTAACGCTAATACATCTTCCTAGTAAATCAACTTTTTGGTTACAGGTACAGAAGCCTGCCAACCCCTGGGAGTTCTATATAGCAACACAGCTAGCAGAAAGGCTCAATCCAAGCATACACCATCTCTACATCCACTTTTATTCTGCTCATTTCTTTCAAAATGGAAGCATTTTGGTTGGTGAGCTCCACAACTATGGAACATTGCTGGTAAGTGTGACCAACTTGTGCTCTGGAACATATGTTGGTTTTGGAGTACTATTACGGTACAGTATTTATGTGTCTTCTACTCTCCACTTTATTGGGATTGGGATATTGGGGTATCCACTTTCATTTTAACGATAGTCTGTGTTTGTCAACATGGACTTGTAATCCATATTGAGTTGTTTCTGTGTGGTTGATGGTTCTTCCCTGTCTTTTTTGCTTACAGAATACCATAAACATTTACAAGAAGCTTCCTGAGAAGACAATGCCTCAAGCACTTGTAGTCTATTTTGCTGTAAAAATTCTTCATATGGTGGAAGAGCTCCACAGCTGCAAAATCATTCATGGTGACATTAAGCCTGACAATTTCATTCTTGGAGAAAGGCAAGTATTTCCCTTTCCTACCTGAGATGCCAGCACATCGTGACATCAAAGCCTTGATACTTAGTGATTATTTTATGTCATGATTGAAGGTTTCTGGATAACGATACTTGTGACATAGATGGTCTCTCTCATGGTCTGACGCTCATTGACTTGGGACAGAGTATAGACATGAAACTGTTTCCTGAAGGAACGGCATTTACCGCAAAGTGTGAAACATCTGGATTTCAGTGCATTGAAATGCTGACTCAGAAACCGTGGAATTACCAGGTATGAGATTGCATAGACAGTCTAAATGTTTGGAGCTCCCTGCAAACAACTGGTGTGAATAAATAGTGTATAGAAATATTTGACTTTGCAGTAAAGCTTATGGATTCAGCTCATTGCCTTAAAACATGATTGTGAACCCTTTTCTTATAGAGCTTACCCTATTGGCTCCACAGAGTATTTTTCAGCTAATTTTTAGTGGTCTCAGTACACTCATAATGTGAATGCTTTATTTAGACAGACTACTTTGGCATTGCGGCAACAGTCTACTGTATGCTCTTTGGTAACTACATGCGAGTGAAGAATGAAAATGGTATCTGGAAGCCTGAGGGAGCCTTCAGAAGGTTGGTGTCAAATCTTTTCAAAACCTTCCCTTCTCTAGAAAGACTTATCATTAGTGCCAGGTTTGTTTGAAGTTGGCTTCTGTACAGCTTGCAGTGTTTCTTCTGTGCACTTCTTGGTGCCCTAAAAACTGGGTGTTCAGTGCTTGGGAGCTGCTTCATGAAATTCACTGACTTAAGCACAGCAAGTGTTTTGGTAGTGAATGTGGTGGTTTACAGGCATCTTTGGCTACTTGCTGCCTGGAAGGAGGAAACAACAACTAATGACTGAAAATTCTCCCGGTTCATTAAGCAGCATGCCACAATGGAAACTGCATTATGTTACAGCTATGCCTGCAGCTGCTGTAACTTGGGGAGGGAGCAGGGTTGAATATGGGAAAGAATGTTTTAACAGCTTGAATTTAGAAGTGCTATGTGTGCGGTTTTGTTCCTTTGCAGGCTTGCCAATGCTGACCTGTGGAAAGAGTTCTTTGAGAGCATGCTGAACATCCCCAGCTGCCACAGCCTGCCTTCTCTGGGAGTTCTGCGTGAAAGGCTGAAGGACTTATTTTGCAAGTCATATGCGAAGGAAATAAAATTCCTTTGGAACAGACTGGTTGTGTTGCTCATAGAACACAAGCGGTCACGAAAATAAGGCTTGCACAGTTACTGAGGACTGGCATTTTATTGATGTGAAATATTTTTGTATTAGCTTGTTTCAAAAATAAATGCTTTTAGGGTTAACTTGGGAATGATAACTTGCATTTTTCTATGCTCTTTTTTTCGAGAAAAAAAAAAACCCAGTAAAATTACTTGTTAATTTAACTTGTCAGGTTTGGGAGGCATGAACATGTCATAATATTGTGTCAGAGGAAAAGAAGCTGATGACCATTGTTGTACAGATGAAGTAATTGTTTTCAACCTGCCGTGGGATTTTTAAAGAGTAACAACTTGTTAGTGTTGAAGGGACCCTGGGAATTCAGAAAGGAAACCACCCTCGCTGGCAACCCTTAACTCTTGTATAGTGGCCAGGAAGTGTAAAGGGGATAAATGCAGTCCAGCTAGGTAAAGAGCAGCCTGATCTTTGAAATGTAAAGTGTTTGTGAGGTCTTGAGGATGATGAAGAATTGTGAGAAAAGTTGTTGGAAATGGAGTTATAATTCCAGACTGAGACCCTACCCTCCTGGTAGACTCCACGATCTCTTCAAAAAGAAGGGAAAACAGCAACTGGCAGTGAAATGGCACAAATGGAATGTGAGCTACAAGAGTGTATACTTGTAAAAATTTCTGCACCTGATCAGGGAAAAGTCCATGGTTGGTAGATGCAAGGAAGGCAAGTTGTATTTAGGTGTCTCATCTGCAATGGCCCTTCTAGGAGAAAATTAATGAACAGGAGGAAATACTTTTTTAAGTCTGTGATGAGACAAACATGCAGATGAGTAACGCTGCTCCAAGTGGTGATATTGCAGTTCTTTGAGGTTTGGGGCACCTTTGTTCGCAACCCTCCTGCTCTACTCTTGCTCTCAGGAGCTTCTAGATTGAGGGAAACTGGTGTTTCCAAATTAGATTTAGATTAGATAGGACTAAAATAACACTTGCTGCTTTTGTTAAATTCACTTCTGACCAGTCACAACACAATTATTAGGGACAGGGGAAAACTAACATGTAAATATCTCTCCTTACAGGAATCAAAAGGGTTATTTTCTGTTTCTTGTAAGGTCTTGTTTTCCTTTGTGGCAGAATATTGTGAAAATTCTCTGGGGAACCCCCAGAAAAGCATTCCTTTAAAAGCGCCCCCTATTCCTTTTTATCTGTTTTTACCTTTCTTCTTTGCAGTGGTGATACATGAACACACTGAATCATTGCTGCCTACACAAATTGCTTACTGCAGATTGCATGAGATTAGCTTGACTATATAACTATAAATAGTTATATAGTCAATAGTTATAAATAGTTAGTCAATAGTTATAACTATTAACAATTAGTTATAACTATAAATAGTCAATAGTTATAACTATATAGTTATTTTATCCAATGTCAAAATAGCTTGAATTACCTGAATTACACAAACTCCAAAAGAATCTGGCAGGCATTTTCAACACAAGCTCCCCAGCAGCATCCACGCTGGCCTGTCTTCCTTGGCTTTGGAGCAAAGCCTGTCCTCCGTTGGGTGAGAACAGATATTCCTTCGAGGAAGCAAGGTGGTTGATTCACCTTTCCTGGAGGTGTTTAAAGCACGGGTGGACAAGGTCCTGAGGGACATGGTTTAGTGTTTGATAGGAATGGTTGGACTCGATGATCCGGTGGGTCTCTTCCAACCTGATGATTCTATGATTCTAACATCTCTGCATTTAGTCACACCAAACAAGTATCTCGGGTGGAGGGTTTCTCTGCTTGCCTTTCTTCGAAGAAAAGCTTGTTCCCTCTCTTTGTTCTTGCAGCTAAATGCTTAAAATTATACGAAGAATAGCTGGACATGGCAAATAGGTTCTGTGAAGGATGAACAACACTTCTTGAGCTCCCCTTGCCACGGAGCAATTTTTCTTTCTGTTTCTCTGCATCCTTTGGCATCCCTAAGCTGAGACTTGCTGCAAGACCAGTCTGAGACCTTTCTCTGGAGTTACAGCTCTGGTCACTTTGGAGGGGTTCCTAGCTTGACCTGACTTGCATTTTCTTTCCTCTTCTGGGATTCCCACGTGGTGACAAAAACTCCTCAGCTGCCCCATCTTGGGCCTCCTCACAGGCTGGTGGTTCTCTGCATCTCAGCCACGATTACTGGGACAATCCCAGTACTGAGACACTTTTCTTGCTGAGGACCTTCTCCCTGTCCATTAATAAAATAAGGAGCCGTACCCAGGAGTGATGGGACCTCAGTGTGACCTGTAGAGAAGATAACTTATGGAGGAGAGGAGAGCCAGCAGCACTGCATGGGGAAATCAGTGCTTCACTTGTCTGTGGCAGGTAAAAATACAGCATTAGGACTTTGTTGTCCTGGTTTCACTGCCTGCAAATTCTCCTTGCTCAGACTGCATGTATGAGAAAGTTGTGGACTCAATCTATGGAGAAGCTGGAGAGCACTCCTGTGGTGGCACTTAGGAGGGGCTGTAGAGGGGTTTGCAGTCTGCAGGATGCAGTTATCCTTGTGCTGCTTGCAGTCACATTCATGCAGTGCCCTGTTTTACAGCCCTTTGATGTGGATAGAAAAAAGGATATTTTATCAGCGGAGCCTCAGGGCAAATGTGAGGGTATCAGCTTTATTTATGCATCTATCCACAGGAGGGAGACAAACAACAGACTTTCACAAATCTCTCTGCCTCTCACTGTTTTTCAGGGGCATGTTTCTTCTGCTTAAATTGTTCAACTTGAAAACCAGCTGGAGGCTGGCTAGGTGAGCTAAGTCCAGGCCAGCAGATATGACAGTGAATGCAGAAAGGGTAAGGTTTCTGGATTCGCTGCAAGCAAAGGTGGGTGAGTTGTTTTGCAGAGGGTAATGCAACTGCACAGCGAGCTGGAATTGTGTAAAGGTGCTGGAAATGCTTGTACTGTTATTTTCATAAATCAAAATGCCCTATAGAAAAGCCTGTATTGACAGGAGGGGCGCTGACTCTAGCAAATGTGTCCTTTTGGGTAACTTACTGTTAAGTTGTTTATTCTGCTCCTCCTAGGTCTCCCAACCAGCCCCTCGCTCTTCTCCCCTCTTCACAGGATGCAGTGCTGTGTGCCCGGGCTCCACAGCTGCCTGCTGTTTCAGGACACCAGCTGCACTGCTCCTTCTTGGCTTTGGGAAAACCTTTTCCATGTCACGCAGCAGCACAGGATCTTTCTGCCAGCAGTGGGAAGCATCTCCCTCCAGCTGGGGCTCCTCCGCCTGCCTTTATGGCAAATAACTCTCAGATTACCTTTATTAATGCAGCCTGCTTTGACTCTTGTTAGGCTTTCTGTGGCATAGGGAAAGCCTGTGAGTTTGATGTGAAGCAGCTGGTTAAGAAGTCAGCTGCAGCAAGTTGCACTGTGAAGCAAATCATCTGGAGAAGCCTCCTTGTAGCTGGTGGAAATATAAACATTCAGTGCCGGGGATGCTTTTTTTTCCCCCTCCTTCCTCCTTAATTTAATTTTCTTATGAGCTGAGCTTGAGCCAGCTGTTCCCCATCCAGGTAAAAATCTCTGTCAGGCTCTAGCTTGTGTGTGTGTTTGCATGTATAAAGAGAGAAAGAGTGAGTAAATACATACATATATTTATTTCCTCATCTGCTGGTCTCATCATTATGCGCTGCACATTTAGAGTGGTGTATGATGCTCTGTTACAAGTGCAATGGAGTTTTTATGTGTAAACTAATTGTCTGTAAAAACTAATTGCCCCTAATTGAGGCTCATTTCTGCCTGCCCCACCTGAGGGTAGTAATGTTTTTCAGCTGCCATACAGATGTGTCCCCACCAGCTGTGCTGCCAGCCAGGCAGGAGCATCTGTGGCTTAAATGTCAGCCCACCCCCCCTGTAAGTGGAGAAGGAGCTTGTGTGGGTGTAGGAGTTTCACATCGTAATATATGGTAGATATGTGTTAGCTATAATTTGCCATGCATCCCTGCTCCCAGCAAGCCTCCCGTCTGCCTCCAAGCCTCTGTCCCTGTGTGGTGGCTAAGAGGAGTCCAGGGATGCTAAGCATGAGCGTGAGCTCCAAGGATACCTGCAGGGATGCACTGGGTGGGATTTTTACTTGCAACAACCTGTGTTTAATCATGCTGTGCTCTTGGTTTTATTACAAATTATTACAGCTGAGCCCAGCTGAGAAGCAGAGGTCTGAGATGGCCAAAGGGATGCTGCCTACCTGTGCTGCTGTGGGTCAGGTTTAGGTTGCACATGCCACGTTATCTTTCATTAAACAGTCCCAAATAGAAGCTTCCATTGCAGGCACCCACTCCTGCCATTCTCTTGGGTGAGCATCACATTGAGAAGCAGGAGGTGTAAAGGGTAAAACCATCTCAGGAGGGTCCCAGCAGTGTGACAATTGTAGGAATGGGTGCAAACAACTTGGGGGTGTGGAGGCTTCTTTTTTCTAACTGATTTTAAAATGAGCTGCTAAAAATGAGCTTTTTTTAAAAAAAAAAAAAAAAAAACAACGACACAAATACTCAAAGCCCCAGCTGGCAACGCTGATATTTCCTCCTCCGTGCATGCTGAATCCACACTGATGAAGATCTCTAGGTATCCCCAGAGTTGCTCTTTAGAGATAACTCATCTTGGGGCCTCCACCACCCACACAGAAAGGAGAGGTTTCCTGGTGTGTGGGTGGCTTGCTTTTTTCTTCTGCAGAAAACCCAAGTTTACTCACTTTTTCACCCTTTGCCATTGTGCCATGCCTCACAGGTGAGCCAGGGTCCCTGGTCGGGGTCTGGCCCTTGATCTCTCCCAGGACCTCCATCACTTGCTGGTGGCAGCCCATCACCAAGTACACCTCACCAAGCCCTTGCTGCTGGCAACATCTCCCTACTATCACTTAGCAGGGGCAAAATATCTTAATTTCTGTATTTAAAGCATGAAAAAAAATTGAGGTTGTAAAAAGTTGTAGGCACCTCACTAATTAGTTAGATGCACATTAACATAGCAGTGGTCCTGGTTCATGTACAAGCAAGGAATTAATGTCACTCAAGGCAATGTCAATCAGATCGATTACAGACTACAAATAACTTCAACCAGTTTAAAATGCCCATCAGCTGGGTAACAAATGACCTCAGACCAACAGTGAATCAAAGCGACAGCTCCTGGGAGGCAGCCCAGTCCAGGGACACCTTGGGTAATGCTGGGACCACCACTCTCAACCACGGCTGCCTCTGGAAGGGGCTGCTGCAGGACCACCCCTCGGTCCATCACTATGTCACCGTCACTACTACGAATGGGTAAAGAATAACAATGTTCCACATAGATACGGTTCAAACTCGATGATGCTTATGGGTCCCTTCCAACTCTAGATATTCTATGATTTTATAAAATATATAAATACACACATTTGTATATTATTAAAAAAAACTAATCCTATTTATATGTATATAACTTCTGCAAGTTCATAGTAGCAGCTAGGGACATGGAGCAAGCTGATGGAGGAGTAATGGCTCTATTTTGGTTTGTATTTTTTAAATTCAGTGGCTCATTGCTAGCTGGGACATGGAGGATTTGGGCTTGGTCCCTTGTCCCTTCATGCCCATGGGACATGGACCTGAGGCATGGAGAAAGTGATACCAAATCATTCCAACAGTCACCCTTTGTATGGGAGAGGGGTCAGGGTAGGCAGTACCTGGGGGCTTTTCAGTGCTGGTGACATCACCTGCAGGTGCCTGAGCCTGGTGGCAGCTCAGTGCACGTCCCACGGCTGCTCTCCCCACACCTGTGCCCAGCTGCCTGCCCCGGTGCAGCCTGCTGCAACCCACGTGTGCTGCCTGCTTGTCCTGCTCCACTAGGCAGCCTATCCATCCATGAGCACCTCTAGCCCTCTCTTCTGCTCCTGACCAGGAAAAAACTCCTCCTTTCCTTCCTCTTTCTCCTTCCTGGCCCCCCCCCCGTGGCACTTTGGGGGTGACTCAGGTGCTGCGCCTGCTCCCGTGCTCCCAGAGTTGAAAGCCAGCAGCGCTCGGCAGCGAGTGTGGCACTGTACCGTTGCGGTAAAGGTCAAGCTCCAAACCCAGCTCAGATAAAACTTCGTATTTAAGGCATGTGGCTTAAGCTTGATTTTATCTGCCAGCGCTGAGTGAAATAACATTTATCACAATCGGTTGGAGAAGAAGTCGTTGTAATTTTTTTTTTTTTTTCCGTTGGTGCATTGTATAATTCAAAATGGGTTTGGTGCACAGTAGGTTGTCAGAGGGGTGGTTTAGGGGTGTTCTTTCTCCATGATACTGGGGAATTTCAGCTAACTGAGGCTGTGCTGGCAGTATTATGGTTCCTTCCACCCCAGACAGTCACTGTTTCCTTTCCTCTGTCCCTCCTCCCTACAGGCTTCGTGGTGGCAGTGACAGTCTGCTGGGACAACGCAGGGGGAGGGCTGGGTGAGGGATGCAGCCAGGCAGTGCTGCCCATCGCGGAGGGACCAGGATGTCGAAACTGCACGAGATCCCCCCCATCCGTGTTATTCATTCCTCTCTGCTTCCCCTCTAATTTCTCCCTTCTAATTTCCATGTGGGAGACAAGAAAGTGGCTTATGGCTGGTGGCATCTCTACAACAGGGATGGCAGCATGTCCAAGGGGAGCTTGGCTAATTGGCCATTAGAGCATGCGGGTGCCGCAGGAGGAGGTCTGAGATGTGGCATCCCCATATCAACGTCCCTAAGGGCTGGGAAATTGATGCTGTGGGATCCGAGGTGGTAGCAATTCGAGGGTTTGCAAACTCCACTTCTCCTCATCCGTGTCTGCTGATGAGCACCATGCTGGACTGCCAGAAATTAGATGACCTTTGGGATGTGGCTTCAATGCAAATACCTTTTAGATAGTTCGCAACAACAGGAATAAACACTAAGTCGAAACAGGTTTGTTCCAGGAGGCTGGTGCTGTGATTCATGGGGGAAACATGCACTCGGAGAAAGAGGGGGTGAAGCCGGTGGCTAGAGCAGCTCTTCAGAAAATTGTGGGCATGTGAGAGGCCTGAAAATGCACTGAAATAGCCAACTTAAATTTAGGTGTTTGAAAGGACAGGCCGTTCTTTCACAATGCTTTCCCCATCACCTTTCTGTTCATGTGAGCCACCCACTCAGAAACCAAAATGAATGAGGGAGAGAAAACAGATGCAGTGTCTGCCTGCAGCCCCGTGCCCCCTGACAGCCCTGGTGCCCCTGCAAGTTGCTCTGCCACAGTGCCATGGGCACCCCCAGGTGCTCTGCAGTACCTGACAGGGGGAAAAGCCTCAGGTGGATCCTGAATCTGAGGGGAAGTGCTCTGGAAGCAGGTGATTCCTTGCAGAGCCGCTTTGGCTCTGTGATGCAGGTACCACTGCCATCAGAGGGCCAGGAAAGGAGGCACAAGCCTAGTTTTTAGCACTGCTTCTGTCTTGCCAACAAGACCCCAGTGTGGAAAGGTGATGATGCTGGCCAAGCCAGCAATAAGGAATATTGAGCTTTTCCCTTCTGCTCCTGGTCGTTGCCTTCAAATTTTTCCCTAATTAATTTTCCTAATGAATTTCTCAAATGGTTTTTTTTCCCCACACAAACACCAACAGGCCTTTTTCCTTCCCATCCTGTTGGAGTGGTGCGAGGAGGATGTGAATAGAGCTGCTGGTGCCAAGGTGGCCGCCAGGGCAGCCACGGATGCTCTGGCAGTGAGCAAGATCAGCATGTTGGACCATCCTGGGACCTTAGACATCAACCACATGCAAGGCTGCTTTGGGGGCTAGACAAAAGGATTTCAGCCCTAAGACCTCCTGCAAGAGATGGTTTACAATTCCGGTGCAAGCTTTTGGGAGCCAGGGCCACCTTCCAGTCTCTCTTCGAAACAGTTTTGTGATCCATCTAGAAATATTACAGCTCTCTCCCCAGCTCCTGCAGGAGGCAGAGAGGTGCCAGCACCAGTGGATGGAGCAGCATTCATCACAGAGGGCAGGGTCACCTTGAAAGCTGAGAGCACATTTATCATCCTGGCGCTTGGGCGGCACGCGACCCTGTCAGCGGCGAGGAGGAGGAATTTGGGCTAATGAGCCCCACTGAGGCTGGGGAGACTGGAGCTGGTTCCCAGAAGGCTGGCAGTGGGGCCATCCTCTGCAGCCCATCCCGGTGCCGGTGGCCTTGATTGGAAGCCGTGGGGCAGAGGAGCCTCAGGCTCGGCTGATAAAGGCACACCCTGACGGTGGCAGCTGGGGGACAAGATGTACCCAGGCACCACAGGCTGCTTGCTGAGATCTCAGCCAGCGTGGATCAGGGCTTTGCCAGTGCTTCTCAAGGTTTTGCTGGAGGTTATTTTTATTTTCCCAGTTAAATTCCCTCCCTTGCAGTAGAGGAAGGCAGACGTTACCAGCTGCCCTTGTAGTTTGCAAAAGTATCCGACATCTGTATTTTTATAAGGGTGTTTATTGACTCATGCAAGGGATGGATGTCGAAGCAGACTCCGAAGCTGTTCTGGGGCTTCCTGCACAAGTCAATGTTTGCACAGTAGCTGAGGGCAAGGTGTCCAAAGGCAAGATGTGGGATGGAGAAAAGAGTTCCCCTCATTTTGGGCTAGCAAAATTTTGGGCACCGCTCAGCTCCCAGGCTGGGCTGGGGGGACACTAGGTGGGCTGGGGGGGGCATGTGCCACCCCAGCATCTGCTCCAACAGCCCCTGGATCAGCTGTGCTGGGTCCTTCTCTGCGCTGTAGTGGGTGTTTACCCACCAGCTGGTGATGCTGCTGCTCGAAGGGTGCATCCCTCCCACCAGCTGGTGATGCTGCTGCTCGAAGGGTGCATCCCTCCCACCCCTGGTGCCCCAGGTTGCTCCCTCTGCACAGTCCCCCTCTCCAGTCAGTGCCTTTCCTTGCAGCCTCATTCCCTGTCCTGTGCCATCTGCCAGCATGATGGACCCACAGGAGGAAAGGTAGACAATAGAGCTGCCTCGGCCATAAAATCAGCTCTGGCTGCAACCCTCATGCTTAACCACGGGCTGCAGAGTCACAAGTGGCCCTCAGCTTCTGCCAGGTTTCCCTCAGTGGTTGATGGGCTGGGGCAGGACCTGCAGACCCCAGGTTGGTGCAGGAGGCTGTGGAGCTGCGAGTCTCCCTGCCTGCCAGTGGGACACAGAGCTGCGCTCCCTAGCACGGGCGATGGGGCTGGAGGAAGCTGTGGTTGGCAGCTCCTGGCTGCCAGGGCGCAGCTTTGAGTTAGGCACCACAAAATAATATTGTGATTGTCCATGCAAAACATATCGTAAATGAGGCTGCAGGGTTTGGTGTTTTCTTTCTTTTTTTTTTTTTTCTATTTCCACAGTAAAATTGGGTGCTGGGTGACGCTGATTGCCAAGGCCACTGCCCTCCCTCTTGCCCTGGGATGGTGGCATCACGCAGGTGCCAGGGTGAGCAGTGTGCACACACAGCCCCACACCAAGGTGGGGAGCAGGGAGTGGTGGAGGGGGGATGCACACGTGTGGGTGTGCAAGGGGTGAAGCAGGAGGGGCGTGTGGTGCAGGGGTACAAACCAGGGGGGTGTGGGGTGGGGCGTCTGCAGGTTTCAAGCATTGGAATTAGGCTGCCCAGGTTGGTGGTTGAGTCACCTTCCCTGGAGGTGTTTAAGGCACAGGTAGATGAGGTCTTGAGGGACTTGGTTTAGTGTTTGATAGGAATGGTTGGACTAGAAGATCCGATGGGTCCCTTCCAACCTGGTTGTTCTGTGATTCTGTGATTCAATGAGGTACTCTTTAAAGTCTGGGTGCACAGGACTGGCTGTGTGCAAGGGGCTGTTTACAGGTGTGTGCAATGTATATGTTTGCAAGGGGCTGTGTGGGTAAGGGGCTGTGCAGGAGAGTGAATGATGAGTATGTGCAAGGGGCTGAGATGTGTGCAAGATGCTGTGTACTGGAGCGTGAAATGCATGTGTACGGGCTAGTGTGTGTGCAAGGAGTGTGTAATGCAGGTATTTGGCCAGTGAGTGTGCATGTGGGTGTGTACAAAAGCATGTAATATGTGTGTATGGGGCAGTGCAAGTGCAAGGGGCTGTGTGCATGTAAGGGGCTATGTACAAGAGTGTGTAATGCATGTGTGCGCACACGGCAACGAGTGTGCATGAGGCTGTGCACGGGAGCATGTAACGTGTGTGTGTGCAGAGCCGGGCTGTGGATGTGAAAGCATGCCCATTGCACATGGTTTAGATAAGCTGTGTGCACAGAGGTGCGTAAGGTGTGCATGCACAGTGGGTGTGCAGCCAGGTGTGCACAGAGGTGCGTAACGTGTGCGTGCACAGTGAATGTGCAGCCAGGTGTTCACAGAGGAGTGTAATGTGTGTGTGCACAGTGGGTGTGCAGCCAGGTGTTCACAGAGGTGTGTAAAGTGTGCGTGCACAGTGGGTGTGCAGCAGGGTGTGCACAGAGGTGTGTAAGGTGTGCATGCACAGTGGGTGTGCAGCCAGGTGTTCACAGAGGTTTTGTAAGATGTGTGTGCACAGTGGGTGTGCAGCCAGGTGTTCACAGAGGTGTGTAAGATGTGCGTGCACAGTGGGTGTGCAGCAAGGTGTGCACAGAGGTAAGGTGTGCGTGCACAGTGGGTGTGCAGCAAGGTGTGCACAGAGGTGTGTAAGGTGTGCGTGCACAGTAGGTGTGCAGCAAGGTGTTCACAGAGGTGTGTAATGTGTGTGTGCACAGTGGGTGTGCAGCAAGGTGTGCACAGAGGTAAGGTGTGCGTGCACAGTGGGTGTGCAGCAAGGTGTTCACAGAGGTAATGTGTGCATGCACAGTGGGTGTGCAGCCAGGTGTGCACAGAGGTATGTAAGGTGTGTGTGCACAGAGGTGTGTAAGGTGTGTGTGCACAGCGGGGGTGCGTAGGGGCACGCAGTGTGCAGGGCATGATTGCACGATGCAGGAGGATTTGCAGTGCGAGTGCAAGGGGGTATGCAACAAGCTGTGTGTACTGTGTGTGCACAAGGCTGTGTACAGGGGTGGGTGCTGTACGTACGTGCAAGAGGCTGTGCACGTGCAAGGAGCTGTGTACGTACAAGGAGCTGTGCACATGAGTGTGTAACATATTTGTGTGTAGAACAAGCCCGTGGAGGTACAGTGTGCCCGCAGCACAGTGTGTGTAAGCCATGTGCACCCACACAGCAGACACGTGGCAAGGTTTGTGCAGCAGTGTGTAAGGTGTGTGTGCACAGGCTGAGCACAGAGGTGTGTAAGGTGTGTGTGCACAGTGGGGGTGTGTAGGGGTATACACGGTGTGCAGGGCACGATTGCACGATGCAGGAGGATTTGCAGTGCGAGTGCAAGGGGGTGTGCAACAAGCTGTATGTACTGTGTGTGTGCACAAGGCTGTGTACAGGGCTGGGTGCTGTATGTGCGTGCAAGAGGCTGTGTGCATGCAAGGAGCTGTGCACATGAGTGTATAACATGCTTGTGTGCAGAGCAAGCCCGTGGATGTAGTGTGTCTGTAGCACAGTGTGTGTAAGCCATGTGCACCCACACAGCAGGCACATGGTGAGGTGTGTGCAGCGGCGTGTAAGGTGTGTGTGCACAGCTTGAGCACAGAGGTGTGTAAGGTGTGTGTGCACAGTGGGTGTGCAGCAAGGTGTGCACATAGGTGTGTAAGGTGTGTGTGCACAGTGGGTGTGCAGCCAGGTGTGCACATAGGTGTGTAAGGTGTGCGTGCACGGTGGGTGTGCAGCCAGGTGTTCACAGAGGTGTGTAAGGTGTGCGTGCACGGTGGGTGTGCAGCAAGGTGTGCACAGAGGTGTGTAATGTGTGTGTGCACAGTGGGTGTGCAGCAAGGTGTGCACAGAGGTAAGGTGTGCGTGCACAGTGGGTGTGCAGCAAAGTGTTCACAGAGGTAATGTGTGTGTGCACAGTGGGTGTGCAGCCAGGTGTGCACAGAGGTGTGTAAGGTGTGTGTGCACAGAGGTGTGTAAGGTGTGTGTGTACAGCGGGGGTGCGTAGGGGCACGCAGTGTGCAGGGCATGATTGCACGATGCAGGAGGATTTGCAGTGCGAGTGCAAGGGGGTATGCAACAAGCTGTGTGTACTTTGTGTGCACAAGGCTGTGTACAGGGGTGGGTGCTGTACGTACGTGCAAGAGGCTGTGCACATGCAAGGAGCTGTGTACGTACAAGGAGCTGTGTATATGAGTGTGTAATGTATTTGTGTGCAAAGCAAGCCTGTGGATGTACAGTGTGCCTGTGGCACAGTGTGTATAAGCCATGTGCACCCACACAGCAGACACATGGCAAGGTGTGTGCAGCAGTGTGTAAGGTGTGTGTGCACAGGCTGAGCACAGAGGTGTGTAAGGTGTGTGTGCACAGTGGAGGTGTGTAGGGGTATACACAGTGTGCAGGGCACGATTGCACGATGCAGGAGGATTTGCAGTGCGAGTGCAAGGGGGTATGCAACAAGCTGTGTGTACTGTGTGTGCACAAGGCTGTGTACAGGGGTGGGTGCTGTACGTACGTGCAAGAGGCTGTGCGCATGCAAGGAGCTGTGCACATGAGTGTGTAACATATTTGTGTGCAGAGCAAGCCCGTGGAGGTACAGTGTGCCCGCAGCACAGTGTGTGTAAGCCATGAGCACCCACACAGCAGGCACGTGGCGAGGTGTGTGCAGCGGCGTGTAAGGTGCATGCGCACAGGTTGAGCGTGTAGGGCTTCACACGTGGTGCACACTCGAGGCGGGAGGGGTTGCAGTGTGAGTGCAAGCAGGTCTTGAGGGACTTGCTTTAAAGTTTGATAGGAATGGTTGGACTAGAAGATCCGACGGGTCCCTTCCAACCTGGGTGTTCTATGATTCTATGATAGGCGCATACAGGAGCGTGTGCGCGCGTGCTGCGTGTGTGCACGGGGCTGCGTACCGGAGCGTGTCACGGGTGTGTGTGGCCGGGGCTGTGCACAGCGGTGCGTGGCACGTGCGTGCACGGGGCTGTCTGCGGGGAAGCTTCACGCGTGCCTCTGCGCGGGGCCGTGAGGGCGGAGGCTTCCGGCCGGGCCGGCGCCCACACGCGTGAGCGCAGGTGAGGAGCAGGCCCGCCGCGCCAGGCGCCTGCAGGTGCGAGGCCGCTGCCCGGTGCGGAGCTGCCGCGGGGGGCGCGGCGGGAGCGGGGCCGGGGCCAGAGGGACCGCCGCGGGGCCGGGAACGCGCGGCCGGCGCCCCCGGTGCGGGGCCGGCGGGTGTGCCTCGTGACCGAGGTGCGGCGCAGGCGGTACCGCGGTTCCCCGCAGCCGGCGGGTGCCGCGCGCCCCCAGCGCGGGAGGGGCCGGCGGGTGCCGCGCGTGGCCGGGCGGCGCGGGGGGGGGCGGGGCGTTGCGGCGGGCGGGGCGGCGCTGTCGGGGCGGTCGCCGGGGCGGTCGCCGGGGCGGGGCGGCGGCGCTGTAAACACGGCCCGGGGAGGCGCGGTCGCGGGGTAGCGCAGGGGCAGCCGCGCACAGAGCCGCCGGCGGCCGGCGGGGAGCACCGTGAGCGGAGGGGGGGGGGAGCCGGGGGCGCGGGGAGGAGGAAGAGGAGCCGGGAGGGAGTCGGGGGCTGCCGAGGAGGGCGCGGGGCGGCGTGCGGGAGGGCCGGGATGGCGGCGGGGGGCGGCGCGGCGCGGAGCTGCCGGCTCAGCACTTTCGGCAGAACAATGGGGCCGGGCGGGGGCGGGAGGGGAAGGGGGTGGGGGCGGGCGGTCTCCTCGCCGCTCACGCCGCTCGCCCCGCAGGCAGCCCCGATGGCCGAGCGGCCCCCCGAGGCGAAGGCGCCGCTGCCGGCCGAGGGGCCGCTGCGCCCCGGCGCCCCCGCCGCCCTGCCCGGCTCCCCCGGCTCCCCGGGGCCCTTCGCCACCCGCTCGCCGCTCTTCATCTTCGTGCGGAGGTCGCCGCTGATGTCGCGCTCCTCCAGCGGGTACTTCTCCTTCGACGCCGAGCGCAGCCCCGCGCCGCTCAGCTGCGACAAAGCCACGCAGACCCCCAGCCCGCCCTGCCAGGCGCTCAGCCACTGCCTCAGCGCCATGGGTAAGGGGCTCCGCCGCCTCCCGCTCCTCAGCGGCCTCGGGTTTCCCTTTTAAACGCGCGGAACGCGGCTTCGTGCGCTGATGCGAGGCTCCCGCGGCGGCACCGGGTCGCTGGCCGTGCTGGAGCGCCCTGGCACCCCCGTTGCGCCCTTCCCTCCCTGTCCCAGTGCCCGTTGCCCCCTGCACCCTGTCTCCCCTGGAGCGGCCCAGTCCGGGTGCCCCCTGCACCCTTCACACCCTGGAGCAGCCCAGTCCGGGTGCCCCCTGCACCCTTCACACCCTGGAGCAGCCCAGTCCGGGTGCCCCCTGCACCCTTCACACCCTGGAGCAGCCCAGTCCGGGTGCCCCCTGCACCCTGTCTCCCCTGGAGCAGCCCAGTCCGGGTGCCCCCTGCACCCTGTCTCCCCTGGAGCAGCCCAGTCCGGGTGCCCCCTGCACCCTGTCTCCCCTGGAGCAGCCCAGTCCGGGTGCCCCCTGCACCCTGTCTCCCCTGGAGCAGCCCAGTCCGGGTGCCCCCTGCACCCTGTCTCCCCTGGAGCAGCCCAGTCCGGGTGCCCCCTGCACCCTTCACACCCTGAAGCAGCCCAGTCCTGGTGCCCCCTGCACCCTTCACACCCTGAAGCAGCCCAGTCCTGGTGCCCCCTGCACCCTTCACACCCTGAAGCAGCCCAGTCCTGGTGCCCCCTGTACCCTTCATACCCTGAAGCAGCCCAGTCCCAGCGCCTGCCGCACCTGTGGGATGGTTGCGAAAGGGCCCTGGTAGGACCTTGAACCCCCGCCAGGACAAGCCAAGGGGCTGGCAGGAGCCCATCAGGGCTGGCGGTGGGTGATCGGCTGCTGTGGGGCTGGTGGCGGGCTGGACACTTGCCCGGTTAGCCAGGAGTGTGGGATGTGTGCAAGCTGGCCAGGCTTGCTGAGCAAACGTACTGCTCTAGAGCACCCACACATCTAGTGCTTTTATTATTATTATTATTGCTATTTTTTCCTAGGGCAGGTCAGTCCCTGCCTGGGGAAGGAGGGGACAGGGTTGTTTAATCCAGCTTCCTAGTTCAGGGCTTGCTTCTCACAAGGCTTTCTGCACTGCTCTTTGCTTTACTCTGCTGTGAGGTGAGCATCTTCGTGTCCCTTTTTTTATTTCCTCCTGTTTCTTTCTCGACAAACTACGTGTTGTCATTGGGGCTAGGATCACAAAACTCCTGCTTGCTTTGGCAAACCCCACAATTGGCGCTTAAAAGCAGCGCGGTGGCGGGCGGGTGTGTGTTTACATGTGGCTTACCAGGTAAGGCAGGGTTGAAACCTCTAGTGGCAGGGAAAACGCGCCTGCTGGAGCTGCTCAAGCCATCCAGCAATGCCTTTTCCCTCTCGTGATTAATTTCTCTTAGAAGGCTTCCTCTCTGCTTAACTTCCACTAGGCAAAACTGAGGGAAGGTGGTAGCAAGGCAGGTACCATGTTGTCAGCCCTCCTAGGGGATAACAAAGGCCAACTCCAAGCTTCGCAGGATCAAAACATCTTTTTTTGTTGTTTTGTTGAGTTTTTTCTCCCTCCCTGGTTAATGGCTGTGGTTACAGCTGCAGAGAGCTTACTGTAATATGCCCTTAGGAAAGATTTTTTGACATTATTGCAGTAATTACAGCTTAATGCAAGTTTCACAACCTCCTGTAGCGCAAACACACGTGGCACGAGCAGGCAAGGATGCTGGAGTTCCTCAGCAGGGAGAGCTGCAGACAGCGTTTTAGCAGTGGGTGACTTTTTTTGTGGTGCTCTGAGAAGAAACTTAGTTTTTCCCTGATTTTTTTTTCTGTGCTCCTGCTTTTTTCATGACTGTAGGAAAGCTGTTTAAATTCTGGTTTTACTGGAGCTTTTTTCTCCTGTTACTGTTGCTAGGGGCATCATCCTAAACAGCTATAAGCAAATGGAAAATACTCAAGCTATTTAAATGGGACCCCTGGCTAATCTCAAATGTGATTAATCTGGGAGTGTGGAGCAGTGGAAGTGCTTTATCCCTTGTCAGAGACTGTGGCTCCCAGGCTGCGACTTCGCACGCGGTTGGCCTCGAGAAGGGGCTGTGGGTCTGCTCTTCGTACCTCTTTCTCAGTTCCCTCGCCTTGGCGGTGTCCTGCCGGATGTGTGCCATTAAGTTTTCCGTGCGGAAACGGGTCAGTCCCTCTGCAAGGAAGCAAAGGGTATAATTTTTTTTGTGTGTGTTTTGATGTGCTGATTTTTATCTGTTCTACGATGCAGACTGCGGGCTGAGAGATGGAGAGCTTCTCTAGGAAGCATAAGCAAGTGGCCTTTAATAATAATAATGATAGTAAACAGACGTTTCCTGTAAGCAGGAGCAGTTTGTGTGTGATAGGTGCTCTCAGCCTCTCCCGTGGGCAGCAGTGGACTGTTTCCAAGGCTGGACAAGCAAAGTAAGCTTATGCCCTGCCCTGAAGTTGTCTCTTCGAAATCCCATAAAACATTCCCCGAGGTTTTCAGTGATGATGGCCCAAATAATAATAGTGAAGCACTGAAAGGGCTCCTGCCAGATGAAAAAGGTGGCGGCAGCCCTGGGTTATTGAGGGATGCCTGTGGTTGCGTGTTGGTGTGAGCTAATTGCTGGAGCAAGAAATGTTCCTGGCATGGGAGGTGGCAGACAGCAATGCTTCAGGCTGTCTAGCTGCACTGATAGTGTGAGGTGATACAGCCAGCTGCCTTCAAAGCAGATATTTTTGGGAAAAATGAGGTGAAAATAGTGACAGGATGTTCTTGGATGGGAAGTGGTGCTGCAGTGCTGGCTTGGTGTATCTGGGAAGATGCTTTTAGGGATGAATGAGAGAGAAACAGGGATGAGTTCCTGATATCTGGGGCTGGCATGGTGTGGGAGTGCTTGACATAAAGTCACCTGAGGCAAGAAACCCACCCTTTCTTTAACGGGGTTTATATTTTCAGTCCTTGACTCTGAACAGGGACTTTTTTTTTGTTGTTGTTCAAAGAACAACTGTCCGAACACATGGAGTTCTGGGTTTACATGCAGGTTTTTGAGATGTATTTGGAGCAGGCGCATGCATGCGCTCTGTAAATAGGTCTTCCCAGTGCTCTTTTGATCCCAGTGTGTTTTCCCACCCTACAGAAGAAGAGAGCGCAGCAGTGCGAATTTCTCCTTGCCTGTGAAGGAGATGCTGCAGGTGTAATAGGTGAATTTAAGGGGAAGCCTTCAGCTGAGAAGCTGCTGGTGTCATTCATGTGACGCTGGTTTCAGAGCTGCTATTATTTTCTCTGAGCTTTGTGCATAGTTCATCTGAAGCTGTTCTCGGAAGAGTTTTTTTCTGGGCTGGGGCGGGGGTTGTTTGGATGACCAAGCTTTGGAGGTGCAGCTTGGGGTTGGGTTTTGTATTTTGTTTTTAAGCAGGATCCGCGGCATTGCTGTGTGGTCCCTGGCAGGAACGTCTCGGGGTCTACAGCGAGGTAGAGGTATCCTGGAGAAGTTAGTGGCCTTTCCGTTTGTCCCTGTGCCGATGTCAGCCATCTCACCGTCGTTGTTGGGTGCTGGCTCACTGTATGACTGCCCCCCTCCCGCCCCTGAAAGTGCTTCTTATGGGTTTTGGGACCAGTTATGACTGGACCCTTTTTGACACCTCCGTTCGACAGTACCACAGAAAGTCCTTTCTGAAAACCTCAGCCCGATTTCACTCTCAGCCACCAACCCCAGCCTTCATCTCTTGAGCGGATGAGCTCTTGAGTGCAATGCCGATGTGGGAGGGAAAAGATGGAGTTGGGTGGGGGAAGGATGGAGAAGGGGCAGTACTTCTTTCCCTTGTACTGTTCTCTGTATCCCAGGGTTTCTCTGCATCTTTTTGTCCTGTCTTCTTTTTTTTTTTTTTTCCCCCCTCTTCCTAGCTTAGCTTTTGCCAGGAAAAGCAGCCTGGGCCAGTGGTGGGATTTCTGATGGTTGCCCCGCCCCAGCAGAAATCCTGTTTGCGTTCCCGGAGTGTCAGGGTGGAGTATCGCGAGGGCTGTGCCGTGTTTCATTCACCAGTGAAGAAAATAAATATGCCGGGGCTGTCCCTGGGCAGGCAGTGGGTACTACTCCTGTGCTACTCCAGTGTGAAAACAAAACAGATCCCTGAGCCAAGCAGTGCTAGTTTGGCTCGGAGATATTTTTTCCAGTCAGGTTGGAGCCAGGCTTTTATTTAAATTTTTTTTATTTTTTTCTTACTGCCCCACTAATCCTTTGAATATTTTGAGATTGGAAGCTATTTCAGTTCCCTTGTGATTCCTTCTAAGCTGTTGTGCCAAAACCCAAAACGCTCTGTTTTGTTTTGTGTGGTGGTTTTTTTTTTTTCTGGGTTGTGTGAGGCTGGATAATTTTTTGGTTTGGTTGTTTTGGTGTTTTTTTTTTTTTTTTTCCCCTTTAAGGCTGTGATTTTCACTTGGATCCTGAGCCTTGTGTTTGTGAGAGGGTCAGTGCAGGTACCTTACTGGGACCTGCCTGTGTCCCAGGCTGCTCCTTTCTCCCATGGCTATTCGGGTTTGTCTACCAGCTTTATCGCACGTCAAATAACTTCTTAAAATGGAGACTTAAAATAGCTGTGTTTAGTATAACATAATTGATGCATTAGCTCTTTTACTTTCTTTTATAAGCCAGCACCATTCTCTTGTGTCAGGTTTATTTTCTGCAAAAGCATAGCAAGATGCTGTTTGAGAGGCAAGCATCCCAGTTCCCTCCTGCAGATGGAAAGTCCATCGGTCTGCTGCAAGTGTGGTTTCTCAGCATACAAATCAAATTGTGGCTTTTTTCTCAGTACGACAAAACCAATCGTTTTCCTTTTCTCGTTGAGCACTTCAGAAATGTTTAGGGAAGAAATGTGAGAATTCAATTAAACTATCCAGACCATGTTTTTTTTTTTTTTTAAGGTTAGAGCAGAAGTCGCTGCTGTGCCTACAAGAAAGGAAAACTATTTAGAAAGAGGGGGGAAGAGAAGGTTTTGCTAAGGAAAGCAATTAGAGACTGGTGTCCCTCCCCATGGCAGGGAGGTTAGAACTGGGTGGTCTTTAAGGTCCCTTCCAACCCAAATCATTCTAGGATTCTATGATTTCAACATTCCTCCTTATTTAAGAGGGGACCAGTGCTTGGATGTGCCAGTGGAGATGCTTCTAAGGGAAGCCTATAATAAAAAAACGAATGAACAAAAGTATAATAATAAAAAACAAATAAGAAATAAAAACCACTACTATGCTGCACATATTGTGCAGCAAGACCCATTTGCTCTGCATTCCATGTCCTGGCCCTGGCAGTGTGGCATCTGCACAACTCCTAGGAACTACATTTAAAAAAAAAAATTGAAAAAAATAGGAATAATAATAATAACAAAAAATAGTAGTAGCCCATCAACTCTTGTCAAATTTTATAGAATATTCCTTTTTTTTGTTATTGTTGTTTGTCTGTTTCAAATGCTCTGGGTTCGTTCCATGCAGCTTCCCGGTGGCAGTCTCACTCGCTAGCAGAAGACATACAGCCGGAAATCTGGATTGCACAGGAGTTGCGGCGCATCGGAGACGAGTTCAATGCCTCCTATTGTCCAAGAAGGGTAACTTTCATCTTTTTACTTTCCATTTCTTTACACATAGCCTCTAAAAGGGAAAAGCTTAATCATCTCTGGAAAGTAGTTCTGCGGTGAATGTTTCGTTCAGTCAAATGTAGAAAAGGATGCGCGGGTGGTTTTGTTTGCCTGGACTCCGAGGTGTGCTGCCTGGGCTGGGAAGTCATCGTCTGTTGCTGCAGCGTCACTAAATCAATCAAAAATAACCTTTAAACTGAGACTTGAGGGTTTGGGGTACAAAGTTCGCAGTATCTTTCGTAGCACCCATGGGTTTGTAAAGCGTGTTGCTGATTTGGGAATAGACTTGGCAGTAATGAGGAAGAAACTTACAGAAGTGATGAGGCAGAGAAAGTTTAGGTGTGTGGGGATATTTTTGGGATGGCATTGGGAGGAGCCTCTCTGGTAGTAATGCCCGACTGAGTTGGGGAGCAGTTGAGTGCCCACTGCAGCACTTTTAGGATGACGGGTATGTAGCCAACATAGCAGGTTTGTGTGCCCAGCTCCCACACTCCTGCTGCTGAGTATTATGCGCGTGGAAGTGCAGTTGCAAATAAGAAGCAGAGATAGAATTGGTCTGATAACTTACCTTTCTTACAAAGAATCTGCCAGAGCTGTTTTGAAACGTGCATTTATAACACTGTAAACTCTCTCACCTTTAAGTGTTGCAACAAAAATAGGTGGCAGTAATGCAAAACAAAAAAAACCCTCAAAACAAACCAGCCTCAAAACAAACTAACCCAGACAGATGAAGTAACAGTAAGTTTTTAGAAGGGAGTTGTTAGCCAGTAACTTGCCTGCTGAACGTTATTGACGGCTGCATGTCTGTGCATGTGGTTCCTGATCTATCAGCTTGCCCTAGTGCTCCTCTGTGGGAAGAGGAGTCAGAAGCACGTTAGGGTAGCAGAGTAGGTGATGAAATGCTGACTGCCCGGATCTTTATCCGTCCTGCCTGGCTTGTGAGTCACTCCCGCAGTGTGTTTCCTTGCCGCTCCCAGGGTCTGTACAGCAGATGCCTGTAGGCACGGACTTACTCCCAAAATGGATGCCAGGCTGTTGTGGTCCATCTCATTCTGCACAGTCTCTCTGCGTTGCTTAGCTGGAGACTTCTCCATCAGCTCCATTTTTCTTTCTGAGCGCCCTGGCTTTCCTCTCCTGCAACAAAAGGAAGATAAGCTGTGTTTTATCCTGAATCTGGAATGTGCATCTTCAGACCTCGCCCATCCAGACTGATCCCTTGTGATGTGAAATAACTGCTTCTTTGTCTTTAAAGGACATATTTTCAATGTAAGGTAGGCATTGAGCCAGTCATACCAACATTCAGAAACCTAAAGGTGCCCTGTTGGGGCAAGCTGACCCAGAAAGACTGACACAGAGGTGGAGTACCTACTCCTTGCAGATGCCTGGAGCAGTGCCTTAAATCTGGAGTGCAGATAAGCCCTTTAAGTCCCTTCTGGAAAGAGGTTTTTGATGAGCAGGAGTGTCCTCCGGCATTATCTTGTGAGGACCAGCTCCCTCAGTGCTGCCTCACGTGGAAATTTGTACATTGGAAATCTGCACGAGGCACATCACGTTGCCTGGTGAAAATGGTGATCCATACTACCTGGATTATATAAGAGGGTGTGAATTTAATAGGAGAACTGAGATGGCCTGCAGAAGGGTTTTTTCCACTGGTCCATGAGGATAGGTGTCAAACTGGCAGCAGTATGGTGTGCAAGTGCACAGTCACAGACCATCATGTAGGTTTCCACAAGGCGGTTCTCGGCACCATCGCTGAGCTTCCAACCTGCTGCCCTGGGGAGAGAACTGAAACACACAGCACCATGTCCTGGTTGCTAGATGACACAAGCAGAGGCCGTCATGCATAACCCGAAAAACACTCTGTACCTGTCTTAATTAGCATCTGATGAATTCTTGCTGCTTGAGCCTAGAAGCGAAGAGGTTTCAGAGCATGAAACAATCGCGGCACAATTCTTGTCCCCAGTATGCTTGGTGGTTGTTGTATGGAAAGGTGCCTTTCCCTTCTGCTAGTGGGCTAGAGGTTCTGGGGAAAAAGTGGTCTCTGCAGGGCTGGAGCCCTTTGGCAAAAGGGGTAGGTAGGATGCCTACAAGCACTCCTGGCTTTGTGGCTCGCTGGGGTTTGCCCTTTAAGCATGAGGTTACAAATGGGGAACTAAGAGCCCTGCCAAGACGGCACTTGCTGGGCAGGTCGGAGCTGTCAGACAGGTCGGGGCCACCCGTTTCTCATCAGTGTGCCTGGTATATCGCCCCTGGGGGCCATCTCTCGGGCAAGGTAAGAGAGTCAGAAGCTCCATGGGCTTCGTCCCAGTGAAGCTGTGGGTCCAGTAAGTGGAGATGGCCATAGGACCCTCAGGCCACGGAGACCAGCTCTATGCTGAGGCTTTTACCGGCAGAGGGTGTATTGCTTGCCCACCACTGTGGCTCAGGCTTTGCTGCCCACACCCAAGCTGCACATGGAGGTAGAAAATCTTTGAACTCAACTGAACTTTCACCTCTTTTTTAATATATAACTCTTTATTTAAAAAAACCACAATTCTGTTATTTCTCTTGTGTCCTTGAAGCCCATTGGGTTTTTTAATTTCTTTTTCTCCTTGCTCTCCGCCACGTTGGCAGTCAGGCAGTGCAGCGAGCTTTGTGTTGTGCTGGTAGGCAGGTGGGCAGATCCCACTTGTGCAAGGACCTAGAGCTGTGCTCAGTCCAAGTACCTGGCTGGAGGATGCTCAAGCGTTGTCTCTTCATGGTGACAGAGCTGTCACCCCACTTGCGGGACTGCTTATGTTACATCCCTGTAGCAGGGAGGGCAGTTTGCATACTGGTGTAGACAGTGTAATTTCTTTCTCTGGGGCATGCACAGACATGATTCTGCTGCACTGGATGTAGTCTGAATGGTATTGCTTTGAGATGGTATAGAGAGGGAAAGAGGTGATGTTCAGGCTGGTCTTTTGCCCAGAAACAATGGCTTAAAAATGAATATTTGTTTAGTGTTTCCTCTGTTTTCTTTTCATTGTATGCTGTTGTGATACAAAGATCCCTTGCTCCAGGGAAGGGTGTTTTGCTGCCATGTCCAATTTGTGAATGAGGTGATGGTTACGCCTGGAGCAGTCTCAACTAAAATCTGTGTATAGTTGCCACAGGCAGGGACCTAGATGTGCAGAAACTGATGATGCTGCCCCTGCTAGGGGATATTTTTTTCTTCTTTTTTTCCACCTTTTTTCATATTATTTTTCTTCTGTTTCCTCTCAGCCATCCCACACTGTGGATTTTAAACCCCAGTGACTCTGCTAGCAGAGTTTACTACTTCTTTGCCACATTTCAAACCTCCTTGCAGCATCCTGTGCCTCCAGTGCCCATGTGCAGGGACAAGGCATCCCCATCGAGGGGTTCCTGGCATTGACTTTCAAGGCAAGCATGGCTGGGAGCTGGCAGCTTTGACCCTTTGAGTACTATAGAGCCTTTTATTGAAGAAAAACTTGATAGGTCACGGGGTTTACTTTCACTCTTTGCAAAATGCTTAATTTCTCATCTCTGAAATATCTGCATAGCATTGCATGAGTTGTTCAGAGCGCAGGGGCTTTGTGCTAGAAATTAAAGTAAGTTTTGTTTGGTTTTCCTTCACTTTTTTTTTTTTCCTCTTCTGTTTCAGGGTTTCTTGGATAACCAGATGGGAAACCCCCAGATTGTCATTTTGCGTCTCTTGCGTTACATCATCCGCCTCATCTGGAGGATGCAGTGAACGCTGAGAGCATCCCGAGGTGCTGGGACTTACTTCCTCATTGGGAAAGCCCGGGGAGGATGGACAGATGCAGGGCCTCCTATGCCGCCTGGCTCCCACCCTGCCTCTCCCACCGGCAGCACGGCAGAGGCCATCGGATGAGGGTGGACATCCTATGCCGACCTGCTGGGACTCTCCAATACAGGGTTTTGTCCAAGAATGGTGTTTACTGCATTTCTCCCAACTGTTTTTTTTATTATTTTTTATTATCCCAAGAGTCTCACGAGAAAATATTCAACGGCGATGAAGTAATTTTCTTGTTATCGTTCATGGAAACTTGTCCACTCACCTGGGATAAACCCTACAGCAGGGGAAAGGAAAGCTTGAGGCAGCTGATGGGCAGAGCTGCCTTAGTTTGCCTTGCAGACCTTATTGCAGAGACTCATGGAGCCCTCGCCTCCCACTTTGACTCCTGGGCACTTGCCCATGAAAAAGGATGGCTGTGATGGAAGAAGGGCAGAGGGATCTAAATCAGCACTTCTTTTACCTGTAAATACCTAATGCTACTCCAAATCTACTTTCATTTGCATTATGCAAATAGCCTATTTCCTGCTGACTGATTTTTTTTTTTATATATATATTTTTTACACTCTGAATTCCAAGACTTTAAGCTGTCAGACTCCCAGGGTCCAAAATATCACAATCAACCCACCAACCAACCAAACAAAAAAAATCCACCAGGTTGCCTTTTTTTACAAATTCTTTCTATAAAAAGTGTGAAAACGCTTGTATATTATATATAATGTTGGTGACTGAGTAGTCCAGCAATAAAATGTTCTTGGAGGCAGGTAAGAACTGTTTTTCCTAGCACACTGCAGCTTTGCACCTGAAGACGACAGCTCCTGCTTTGTAACTTCAGGAACTGTTTTAAGTCATGGCTTGTACCTTGCTGTTGAACCCAGGAGGGTTTTTAAGATGCTGGATTCTTTTTTCCTGGGATCCTCTATTCAGACAGGATAGCCTGGAGCAGGAGGATGAAAGGGATGGGACCAGCAGTGTGAAGACCCTGGATGCTGGTGTGCTGACATGCAGCTGGAAGAGATGCAACTGGATGCCAACCTGATACAGATTCACCTGAGGACTTGCCCTGTGGGGTTTGTTCCCCGCTGACTGCTGTGTCTTCTCCCAAACTACCCTCCTTCCCCTGGGAAGACCTGACCAGGTGCTTGATGCTGTCCCAGGGCATCTCCCTTTCCATCTGGAGACTCCTCAGCATTTCAGGAGGAGCCCAAGGGTTTGTTGGAAGGAGAAGATCTGTTGTCTTAGGTCACCTGTGGTATCTGGTTCATCCTGTGGGTGAGCAGGGTCTGCTGTATGCTGAGTGCTTTTGGTGGGGTGACTGCTCTGTTCACCCTTGTATCTATGCACAAATGTACTTGCTTCTGCCTCCAGAGCTGCCCCTTTCCTCTGTCTGGTTCAAGTGGTCCTCAAACATAAATGCTATGGTTTTATTTCTGGTTTCACCAGCAATATAGGAAAAGAAAAGAAGGAAAAAAAACCACACCCAAGCCTATGAGCACGGTTTTTCCCCTAGTGTGTGTGCAGGGAGAAGCTGTTGAGTGCCATGTATGATTAGTGTTTTTAGTGATGGACAAGCTGTACAATCTGACCTCTACGCACAGGCTGCACATCCCTCTTGGGTAGGCATAGAGCTGTGGTGTTGGTGTGGGGCTGTGTGCCTCTGATTGCACTCCTCTGCCTAATTACAGAGCAAATTTTAATTGTTATTTTATTTTTTTATTACCTTTCTTTGGACCTCCAAGATGAGTATCGGTTGCAGGAGTTGACCTTAGCTGCAGAAGCACAGGGGGTTATCTTGGAAAGGGTATTTTAGAGAAGGTTTTGGGGGAACCTTTGCACTGGTAAGGAGCAAGCGGTTAGTAATCTGCTGAGTGTGGCCTGTGCAGGTTCCTGCTCCTTGTGCTCTGAGCTTGATGCCTGCAGCCCCAGCTGTGTTGGAGCCATCTTTTTTTTTTCCTGTAGGTTTTGTATAGGAAACCCCAGCAAGGTGACTGCTGCTGTGGGTTTCCCATGGGAACTTAAATGGAATTGCATAGCTGTTGATAAAATTTAAGAAAAAATATAAAATAAAATTTGGCAACAGAGGGGGAAACCGAGCAAGTTTGCATTTGCTTGGGTTTTTTTGCATTTGAGTTTCATCAGTCATCAGCGGATGAAGTGGTGGGTTTGGGTCTCACAGCCTTACAGCATCCCAACACCATGCCATCCAGAATGTGTCCCTTTACACCAAAGAAACACTGAGCACTTTACCTCATCCTCCCTGTCAGGCTTCCGTAGCCAGTGATCGAGACAAAAATATCTATTAATATTAAGAGGGGGGGGGGGAACCCAATCAAGGCATTGGCACTGTCTGCTTGGGATTTCTCCATGGGAGGCCTTTTTGGCCAAAAGCCAGGCATAGAGGAAAAAAAAAAGCCCTTGAAAAACAGATTTCATCCTTGTAGAGTTGTGAGGTTTAGGAATAACCCCCCCACAAAAACCCGTCTAAACAGAAGAATGATGGTTTGAAATAGCGATTAGGTTCATTTTAGCTGCATTGGCTGGTGCTCTGGGTCATTTTAAGCCTAATCTGTGGTCTGTGTTCTGCCAAAATGATGTGATGAAGAGTTTTCCTTGCTTGCAGGGAAACCAGATTTATTCCTGGGCGATCTCACATGATGTGTTAATGCTTCTCCTCTTTTCTGTAAGTGTAAATACCTGAATATTTATTAGAGTAGTGCACCATATTATTTTCATCATCTGAGCCAAATATCTGTGTGCAATGTATTTCCTTTCCTTTCTCTCATGTAAGTTTTGTACAGCTTCTAAATAAGTAAAAACAAACAAAAAAAAGAAAACAAAAAAAAAATACTTCTATTTCCTAAACTTTTTTAGAGTTGAACTTGGTAAATACTGTAGATTCTTTGTGTTTTTTTCCCCTGTGTAATTAATGCACTCTACTGTTTCATAATGCTGTAACTTGTAGAAATGATGTATATTTATTTTCTGCTTATTTAAGTTCCTGTAAAGATTTTGTTTCCCTCCTTCTTCCTACCCCTGCAATAAGTGATAGGTTACCTTCCAAAGTGCTGTCTTCTCTTGGCAGCGCAGCCATTATGGTTTAGGATAATGAGATTATTGTTATTTTTTTCTCCAAGTGCCTAAGTCCCGCTTCCCAGTAGTGATTTAGGCACATCAAAGACTCAACATTAGTGAAATTCAGTGGGAATTTGGCTTCTACATCCCTATGATCTCCCCTCTCCCTCCCTTTTAAAGCCACATTTTTTTCCTCCATCTCAGCCACTTTCCCTGGAGCAGCTTTAACATCAGTTCCAGCCCCAGCGCATGTGGATGTGCTGATGAATCACTAACTCATTTCACAGGACCCAGCATATGTAGCGTTTTTACTGCAATTTCCCTGGCTTACTTGTGTTTTGCACTGATGAATTTTGGACAGGGTAATTGCCACTTTACTTGTGCAATACTGCTGTATATAGTTGCAGATCCTTTTTTTAAGATGCAATCTTTTATGTTCTTAATATGAGTTTTATATGAATAAAAATTTTCAACTATTTGTCATGAGTGCTGTTTTCTTTGGGGGCTTGGGGAGCACCTGAAGAAGGACTGTGGAGGGGATAGCTGCTGCTCTATCACCACTTCTCCCCATTTATCACCTGTTCTCCCACAGATCCAGGATGTGGGCATGTACCTGGCCCTTCTCTCTGCTCTGAGGTTCCCCGGAAACTAAATTGCGTCTGTTAATGGAGCTGGATTTGAAGATGTTGCCTTGAGTGTTCTCAGATCTCAAAAGCAGCATCTCTCCTGCCTCAGCTGGGAGTGCTTTGTGTTTTATTTTCAACATATTCATCAATCTCTGCAGTCACCTGCTGCATCAATGGGCTCAAACCCAACTGCTCAGCACCTTCGTCTGCCCTTTGGATGCTCCCTAACCTGTCAGTTTTCAGAGGTGAATTTTTTTTGGGAAGCACAAATGTTTGTTTTGTTATTGCACTTTGCCCTGGTAAGGTCACACCTTTAGTCCTGTGTTTTGGGCCCCTCACTACCAGAAGGACATTGAGGGGCTGGAGTATGTCTGGAGGAGGGGAATGTAGCTGATGGAGCTGGAGAGCAACTGTTATGCAGAGCAGCTGAGGGAACTGGGACTGTTTAGCCTGGAGACAAGGAGGCTGAGGTCATAGAGACCTCATAGCTCTGTACTGCTCCCTGGAGGGAAATTGTAGTGTGGGGTGGGTGCTGGTCTCTTGTCCCAAGTAACAAATGGTATGATGGGAGGAAATAGCCTCAAGTTGTGCCAAGGGAGGTTCAGGTTGAGTATTAGGAAAGAATTCTTTACTGAAAGAGTAATGAAGCACGGGAAGAGGATGCCCAGGGAAATGATGGAGTCTGTGTCCCTGGAGGTCTTAAAAAAAAAGTGTAGATGTGGCACTTTGACACTGTTTAGCAGGTATGGTGGTGTTGGGCTAGTGGCTGCACCGGATGATCTTTGAGGTCTCTTCCAACCTCAATGATTCTATGATTTGTGTATTATTTAATTATTTTTAACCTTTTAAAATTTATTATTTTTTAAATTTTTTTTGTTACGTTGCTTTTACTTTATCATTCTACATTATTGATTATTTTATTTTAAAGTAAAATCAAAATCTGCCGGTAAAAATTACCATCCCACCCTCTCTTTGCCTTGGCCTTCCATCTCATTTCTGAACTCTCCTGTCTGATGTCCTGGTGCCCTGGGGAGAAGGGAGCTCCCAGCCCTGCCTACCTCTCCACTTACTCCTCTTGCTTTTATTTCCCTGCAGATAAATAGGTGGCAGTAACTGATAGCATCAGCTGTGGTTTAGAAAAACAGTCTGGTGAGATCACTCCAACAGGGCTTTTGGCATAAAATGAGCAGATAAGAAGTGATGGCAGTGGTCTCTAATAAAAGTAGAGGGTGGCAGGAACAAGCGTGGGACAGGAATGGGCCAGCCAAGGTGTGTAGGGATGGCTTGGATTGCTCCCCTTAGACAGAGGCACACATACTTCTTGGAAGACTCCACTTAATTATTTTAAAGACACATAGATAAAACAATAGAATCAATATGGTTGTCACGGAGGAGAGAGAGCATTACATGCCAAAAGTGGTGTGGCAGTGGAGTAAGATCTAGTGGAAGGTGTCTCTGCTCATGCCAGGGGAGTTGGCTCTGGATGATCTTTAGAGTTCCTTCCAACCCAAATCATTCTATGATTCTATAAGATGGGACCTGCGGATCCAACCAATATCTTATGAGATGATCACACCCGAGCACCTGCATCCCTGGGCTGGTGCTGCTTTTCTTCCCTTCTTGCCTGGCATCCCACTTAATTCCCATTTTGAAGGTCTGGCAGTGCTGCAGGCACAAACCAAGACGCTAAGTGTGGTTGTGGGCTGAGCCCTCAGTTTTTTAATCTTTTCCTCAAAAGAGATGAGCTGCTGTCCCATCCTGTGTACCAGGCGCTGAGGGATATTTTTAGCTGCTTTCTTCTCAGATATCAGCTGGGCGGCTGGGATTTGGTTGCGTGACGCAGTGGGACCATGCGCCAGCTGGAAAGCTGAGCGGCAGTAAGAAATTACAGGGGAAAAAGCAGATTGAGAAATTGCTGGGAATCCATTGCCTGTGCCTGTTGTGACTGTGCTGAGAGCTCCCACACCTCAGAATCCACCAGCTGAGATGTGTTTAAAAACAAGGCCAAGAAGTCCTACTTGACAAACAACATAAAAAAAAAAATATCTGGATTTTTTTTTTTTTGTTCTTGTATGTGTTTCAAATTACAGAAGTTCCTGAAAGGGAAGTTTATTGGTTTCAGGTGCTATTCTGGGGGCTTCTTTAACTTAAAAAAAAAAGGGCTTTATTGCCCAGATGAGGTTTTGGCAGCTGCCAGACCCCGTCTGCCCATGGCTCCTTGGTCCCATTAGCATTTGGGAGTCCACTGGCCTGTGCAGGCAAGTTGTCACGCCTCATGTTCTCCATTTATCTTTGCTGTGACTCATGTTGGAAGGAGTTCGTTGCCCGTTTGAACTTGGTGACCTTGGTGAGACAATAGGGAAAAGAAATGCTGCCCCACCAGCAACATGCAGCAGTGCAGAGCGCTGATGGGAATCTCACCTTCAGGCACGAGCTCGGTCATCTCCAGGTTGAGGTTGGCCATGGCCAAGATCAACAGTGTTTGTGGCCCTGGTTGGTCACAGCCTAATCAAAGATAGTCATAACCTAGTTTGGTTGTGGCCAGGATCAGGCTGGCAATGGTCCAGGTTGGTCATGGCCAGTCCAAAAGGGTCACGACCCAGGTCATGAAAGAGACACCCCCAAGAGACAGATCCTTTCTTTCTGAGCTTTCTTTATTAAATGCTTCGGTAACTAATTAAAACCACATGAGATTTTGCTTTAAGGATGACAAACTTCCTTTATTCTTTGAAAAGGAAAAAATATTGCTCATGGAAAAAGCCATCTGGAAGCCTCGCTGCCACAGAACCCCGTGTCCATAAGAAGGAAGCCATTCTACACTCACTCTCTTCAGTCAAGTATGCTGTGCTCACATTATTGAGGGCAAGTAAGACCTCAGCCTGGCCAGATCAGCTCCAAACCAACTCAGGACATTCCTACATCGCTTAACACCTGCCCGTCTCAGGAATGATGAGCAATCAAAACCAACAATGAGATTCGCAGCTGGGTGCTGCTAACATTGTGTGTTGCACTTGCAAGGGAGGCCTGGAGGTCACAGAAGCCAAAGAACCCATCAGACACGGGTTAAGCATCGTGACTTTGGCAGAGCCACATGGCCAACAACTGCTATACCATGGCCATCCAATGCCACAGAAGTGACAACACCAACTGCCAGGCCTGGTCTCTCTTCATATATGTGTTGTTTTTTTTTTTTTTTTTTCCAATGACTCGTGTCTGACCTTTCAAACACCTGTTCAGCCTTAAACAGCTAAGAATACCCACCAAGCTTTGCATCTGATTTTCATATTGCAACAAAGCTCACTGTTTCCAGCAGGTTTCTCTCATGTTTCTGGTAGGTTCTAGGATGGTCAGTCTCTCCTCTGGTCAAACCCAGTGTAGATGGGGATGGAAGATTGCTGGCCACAGGCAGGGTTGCTCAGACTGTCCCAGCATGTGGCCAGGAAGGTTCCTAGAAACAATGAGGGGGCATTATAGACCCTGTAACAGGGTTTGGTATATATTTATATATAAGACAAGTCCAAAGATGGCAGGACCAAGGGCACCTTCCCGCTACCCACAAGCAAGGACTCTGCAAGGTGCCTGTAAGTCACTTTCTCAAGCTCTGCTGCCGTCCCCAGCATCCCAAATTTATTCCTAGTCTTTTTCTGATGAGCTCTAAAACTAAGACCCGCAATACTTCAGCTACCCTATAAAAGAAAGACTAATGGGTTATTCCCACTGGCGACACAACTGTACCTGCAAGGGCTGGGCCTGTGGAGCCAAGAAGACCTCAGATATTGTGGCAACGGCTTGCTCAGCACCGCAAGGCTCACTGGAGCTCATGCTGGGAGAGGGCAGGGACCCTCATGGGGATACGAGGCATTTTCTTCCCTGATTTGATAAATTTCTCCTTGACGGCCTTTTGACGGGCTCATATGTTAATTTTCCCTGGAGGGCACGTGGGTTGCCCTTGTTTCCCAGCCTCATGGGCTGTTAATTAAAACACGCTCTATCTCAGTGTGATTAAGGATGTCACGTGCCAAGTGACAAAACTTTCTGAAAAAGACATAATTACCTTGGATTTTTAATTACGGGGAGGAAAAAAGCTGGAAGAAGGCGAGATATCCATTCCCTAAGGGAGGGATACATAGGGCAGCAAAATATGCCTTCTCTGAGCATCCCCTCCGCTGCCCACACTGAAATACAGCTCTAGCACTAATTGGCTCTAACTGGCCTCTCTGTAGGGTGCAGGCTGAAGGATGGCATGGGAGGAAGGATGCGAAGAAAATAGGACCAGGAGTGAAAAGAAAGGGCAATGAGAGATGCATCCCTGCCTCACTGCATCCTGGCGTGTCCCTGTGCCATCGCTGCAACCAGGCAGGTTGGCTGCACAGGGCCTCATGTTAAAAAAAAATAAAGGATTTTTCTGAAATCCTACCTTTTTCTTTTTTTCCCTGACACACACAAAGAAAACCCCTAAGCATCAAAGGAGAAGACATGGGACAGAGTTCATGGGGTTGCTCAGGCCCCCAGGCCCTTCCCGTGCTGGTGGCAACAGCATCCCAGTGCCCATCCTTCCCAGGACCAGTGGCAGAGTCCTCCCAGCAGTCGAGGAGGAAGGGGGAACAGCCACGAGTGCATGACATTAACATTCAAATTACTTATTGGCAGAAATGGGTTTAAAAATAGGGGTTTTATGATAAACAAACTAACCTCATACAGGAAGTAAGCTGCAAATACTAAAAACTAGTATGTCGTAAGAGTCCTGGTGGAGCACAGAGCTGCCCCGCAAAACCAAGAAAACAACAACAAAAAAAGAAGCAGTCTTATTTTTTTAATATATTCTTGGGTTTTATTTTACCTTTTCCCTCCTGACATGGGAAAAATTGAGGGGGGGAAAAAGGGCAGGGGGATGCTGAGGAGACGAGATAATTTCTTCTCCACTCATGGCCCTTAAAATAAAGGCAAAGCCTGACGATGCGCAACCAGCTTCGCGATGTGAACCCTGGGTTTTTAGCATGCCTGGACTTCAAAAAAAGTGTTTGCTTCTGCTGCTGAAAAGGTTAAGCAGTTTTCCTACCGAAACCCTGAGTGTGGGCTGTGAAAGAACATGTTAATGAAGAAAATTTCCCCAGGGCTGCTCTTTTATTATCACCAAAGCCATCGAGTTTCAGTTTGAGTTATTTATATTTATTTATAAAAACAAAGATTAAGTAAGTAGAACAAAAACAAAAAACCTCATCCTAATTTCTGAGCTAAACCCGATTTATTCAAACAAAGAATTTCCCACCCCCTGAGCAGGTAGCTGCAGGCTGTTTTCCTCTTTGCTTTGAGAAAAAAACACAAGTGTTACCGGTGTGTTTCATATGAAATGTATTTAAGGTTAAAAAAAAACACAAACCAGCAGAAAAAACATTCAACTGCCCTTGTTGGCTGTGGAAATGAAGAGTTACAAGTCACCAGGCTGGGAAAGAATGGTGCAGCTGCCTGGGGTTGGTGTGGGCAGGGGCTGCTCGCAGCCGGGAGGTGCCGGCAGCGCTGCCCAGCCCAGACACTGGCTTCAACCATGGTTTGGTGAGGGAGCATCTGATTTAAGAGAAGAAAAAAAAAAAAAAAGGCATTTCTCTTTTCAGGTGTTTTCACTTCCATCGCAAGTGAACTGGTTAAAAACACACACATAAAAAAAAAAAAAAAAAAAAAAAAAAGCCCTTCAGTGGTCTTGTAGCCTTTAACGTGTTGTTTTTCTACATATTTTATGTTGTTGGCTTTTGTTATCAGTCTCATCTGCAATTTGTGGCCAATTCTGTCATGCTTTAGGCAGACATCTTGTTCCCAAAACTGTTTGCAACCTTTCAGCAAAGGTACAGCCTTGAATACAGGCAGAGAAAAGCCACAACGCAACGAGAAAAAGGGCAGATTTAACCCCAAAACGATCATTTGGCTAACTTGTTATCCCAAAGGCAGGGATGAGGTCCAGGGCAGTGATGGGCAGTGCTGTGCCAGCTCCCACCCAGTCTCTGCCCTGTCCGAGCATCCTCCATTTAATTTGAATTATTTGTATTTCCCCATCCCAGAAGAAGCCAAAATCATCCCGATGTAACCCATTGGATATTTTTTCCCATCCCAAATAGTATTTTCCACCATATTTTCCCAGTCCTGGACACAACACCGCTCCAGCTATTCCAATCGAGCCCTTCTTTTCGAAGTGCGGCGTGGATTAAATCAGTTGAGCTGTTATTTACCACCGAAAACAAATGATGCCGATCTAGCACCTATTCGATATTAATAGCGAAACCAAAGAAGCAAATTAATACCGCAGGATGAAGGTATTTCTTAAAAAAATAAAATGAAAGTCATCCAATTGCCGAAGAGCAAAGCCCGGTGGCGAATGCTGATTTTGGCCACTGCCAGCCCTCATGATGGACCAGAGGGGGACTGAAATTTGGCATTTTTGGGGGGTGGTTAAACTGAAAGGAAAGGCTTCTAGCCGCCCCCCAACCCTGGCTCGGCAAGGTTTATTGCTGGGGCAGCACGATGCTCTCCCGGGCTGCCGGAGAGGGAAGTGATGCGCTTCATCCCCGGCGAACCCCTGGCTTTTAAATAACCAATTTTGGGGTTTTTCAAAGAATTAGCACACCCAACAGGGCAGCCCGTCTGGGGGAGGAATGAGACATTATGAAACCCAGCTCCTTTTCCTGAGGCTGCCGCTGCCGTCAGCACCAGAGCCCAAGCCCTGCCTGAAAAAAAGCTCAAACGGTTTCCCAAAGCGGAGGTGCCAAAGGGGCACTCACTCCTTGCTGGGAGCTGGCTACAATTTTGGCCTCTCTGGCACGGGGCACAGCCACTGGCTGCCCCTCTGGGGAGGGCTGCCGTCCTTCCCTGGACCACCACAGCCCTGAGCCTCTGCCCCCCGCCACGCTGGGGGAAGGGGATCCTGCAACCCCACTCCCCTCCACCCAACTTTACCCACTTTTTATACTGGATGAAAATATACAATATTTTTTTGGCCAGAATATATATATTTTCAAAGACAAAAATCTCCCAATGTTCTCTCCACTTCCTGTGACAAAACAAAACATGCTTCATTTGAAACTTATTCTTCCTCTATTTAGCACCGAGAAATAATGACCAAAAGCACCCCTGAAAAACCACTCTGCATCCCACTTATCCTCCACGGCCGCTGACCCCTTCCTACACCTTTGGCTCCCGCGCAGATGACAGAACTGGGCATGCTGAGCTGAAATAGCATCATCCAGGCAAGGAATCGCCTATCAAGCTATTTAATTTAAAATCTCACCCGCGGAGGGCTGGATGGCAAGTTGAAGGTGAATTTCCACTTCACTATTTTTGTCCCACTGCTGCTCAAGCCAAACACTTCCCCCCCTCCCTTCCACATCATTGTTTTAAAACTGGAGTCAAAAGGAGCTAAAATAGGTAGGGTTCAAGACATTCATATTTTGACTCATCCATTTCTCTGTGGCTTGATTAAACACTCCATCAGTCACAGTAATATTTGCCACTCAGTGAAGGGGAGCGTTCACCCCACTTGTAAAATTGAGACAAAATTTCATTTTAGTTTGACTCACATGGAAAGAGTGAAACACAGAGAGTGCCCTGAAATGCGGCTACGCACCAGGCTTTTACTACACAAGAAGAAACCAGAATATTGGATAATTTCAGCACGAATTTACAGCACTTCGAGGCAGCTGTGGGCTGAAGGCTTCCCCCTCCGCAAACGCACATGGGTTTTTTGCCATTCGAATATCCCTTGGGCAGCAGGGTGAAGGAAGATGGGGGGAGAAGTGAATTTATGGTTGATCTGGTTTTGCCCCATCATAATTTTCCAAATGATAGTTGGTCTGTTCATGGGAGATATCACCTTCTACCTTGGTGAGAGATAGGTTTCACCTAAAGCTGGTAAAATGGTAACAGCTGCCTTGAAAATGAAACCCACCTGGAAAATCATATGGGGACTTTCAGGTGGGTTTGGCGATTTGCCTCTCTGAGAATTAATCTGAAAAAAAGTATATTAACAAACCAACCCTAGGAAGAATTTTTGGGGCTTATCACTGCCATGTCCTGGGTGAAACCTCAGACTGGAGAGCAGAAAATGGGAGTTCTGTGCCCCTTCCCACAGCAAAGAGCGTTCCCATAGGAAACTCCATCCCTGCTCCTGCAGGATGACCAGGAGCACTGATTAACTTTTGGGCTGCATCCCTTCTAGGCGCTGCTGACATCCCCAGCACATCGCCCAGCTCAGCCTCTCTCTTCTGCCTGAGCTGGGAGATGCCAATCTTTTCATCAAAGCTCACTGAAAACAAAACTGAGAAACAGCTTGTGGTTTGACAAGAATGTATTTACATAAAAATATATATTTTAAAAAAACCTTTGGGGATGATGAGAGAAGGTGCTCGTGGTGTTTGTGAGGTCCCTGACATTTAAGCGAGGCTTGCCGAGAGTGGCAGCCTCACGTGTTACCCACGCCAAGCCCCACATTGGGCCAAAGCTCCTCCTCAGGCCCAGCCTAAATTTAGAAAGGTTTTTTACTATCTCCCCACTGCGTCTCTTGCCAGACACAGCAAACAGGTCATCAGGCCAAGCAACACATTAACTCCCAGGCATGCATAAGATAAGGGAGCTGCATCCATTTCTTTACATTCCAGCCCAAAAAAGAGAAGCATAGCTGAAGGGAAAAATAATAAAATAAAATAAAATAAAATAAAATAAAATAAAATGAACAACCCAATACGTGGTTTTGGCAGCTCCTCTGCTGCTCATTTGCTTGGCACTGTGATGGCACATATCAAATCCAAGCGTATTTGTAGTTCTTTGCAAGGCTTGCATTTGTTTGCAGTACTGTATTTATTTGCATCGCTTGTATTTGTTTGCAAGCATCGAATTCTTTGCTTTCCAGAATTAAAAAAAGAGGGTGCAAAAGTGTTGGCCAGTGCTGACAAAGCAACTAGAGCGGCGCTCAAATCGTGGGGAGCTGCTGGTGAGCACCTCGCCGGGGCTGTACCTCCTGGTAGCTTCTTTCAGCGAGCCTATTCCCTCTTTTCTGAGTCATTCTGAGATCACTCGACAGCTCTAGCACACAAGCAGTGAAAATACGCTTTTAGAGCACAAATTAACACCGTCAGAGTCAGTCCGTGTAGCAGCACATGCCAGGCATGCCTTGCTGTCTGCTGGCACGGGCTCTCTGCCAAGCAGGCATTCAGGTCTCCTCGTGTCCCAGCAAACACCTACTGTAAGGCGACAACACTGGCAAGACCTCGCGAATGGCACTGAGCTCAAGGAAATCCAAAATTAACTTTCAAACCCTCCCGTGGAGTGGCTCCTCAGAGTTCCTGAAGAGCTAAAACCCTCGAGATGTGCGGCTGCAGCTTTGTCCTCAGTGGCATCCATCCTGCGTCCTCAGCACCCCTCCTATACCGCCCCCAGCATCGCTCTTGCACCCCACACATCCTTCCTGTGCCCCCCAATATCCCTCCTGTATCCTCTCCCAGCATGGATCTTGCACTCTGTATGCAAGGGCTCACAGCCTGCTCCAGCAAGACCTTTTGGGAAGTGGGCAATGATGCTTCACTCAGGCTTTTGGGGGACATTCTGGGGGGTCCCTGATGCTGCCAGCCCTGTGGAGGCCTCTGTGCATAGTGACAGATAACGTGGGCAGAGGCAGCCACTTCCCCGATGCTCTGTCTGAAACACCCAGGCAATGACTCGGTTCTTGTGGGTGTTTGGGATGCTGAGCCCAAAGGAACTGGCCTGGAAACACTCATTTCAGGCAAGGCTCCGCAAAGAAACGCTGCATCAGGCCAAACCCTCCCACTTAGGGGTCGAATGACAACACATCCCAGAACATCATTGGGAGGTGTGCTACATGTTGGGCCCCACTCCCCAAACCCCAATGCCTTCCCCACCTTGCAGCTAAAGGGGGAGTGGAGCAATGACCAGTAGAGAGACAGCGAGGAGCCCAGAAATGTCACCCTCCCCAAAGTCCCTGGTGCCAGCTCTGGTCAGGAGCCCTCCCTTGTTTCAGCTGCAACAAAAAAGCACTTATTCAGCACTTCTGCTGTGCCGACTTATTACAGCTGCTGGAAGCTACAAATCACTTCTGGCAGCTGAGGAATGGGGTTCACTGGACTCTTCCCTCTGGTATTTATTATTATTGCAGGATCACATCACTGCCAGCAGAAAACCCTTGCAGAAAGCCACCCAAACCCTTCACCTCGAGCACATGTTAAGTCTTCACCCTCCTGTTTTCACCAATGATCTAGGTTGCCACAACGTTTCCCAGCAGAGCATCATTTTGGCATTTGAGCACAATGACAGCACCAAGCAAAGAGACCACGTTTCCATTTCCATAGCTCCCATTCCTTCCAATTCCCCTGTGTCCAGCAGCACTAGTGGTCCTCTGGGCACTGAGAAAGAGCAATTTCCTGGGCAGACCCAGAAGGATGTAGAAGCAAGAGAGAGGCAAATATTCTGGGGTACTAACCAGGAATTTGGACCCATGGAGTCCTGAGCCATCACAGAATCACAGAATCATAGAACAGTTTGGGTTGGAAGGGACCTTAAAGGTCATGCATTTCCAATCCCCCTGACATGGGCAGGGACACCTCCCACCAGACCAGCTTACCCAAGGCCCCATCCAACTTGGCCTTGAACACCTCCAGGGATGGGGCAACCTCAACTGCCCTGGGCAACTTGTGCCAGGGTCTTGCCACCCTCATAAGTGAAGAAATTCTTCCTTATGTCTAGCCTAAATCTGCTCCTCTTCAGTTTATCCCCATCGCCCCTAGTCCTATCACTACAAGCCTTTGTGACTAGTCCCTCCCCAGCTTTCTTCTTTCGTCTTGATCCTGCTGACAGAAAAGCTCAAGTACAGAAAATATTTACATGCAGTCAGAAGGATGGATGGCAACTACCTTGAAAGCCTCCACCTCATCTCACCAGAGAGCCGAGCAAGCTGGTAAAAGCCCATCCCCTTCCCTCTCTCACGGGGCTTTGAAAAGGTGCAAGGGCTTAAGAAATATCAATACTGGGGATGCACGGGAGGCTGCCGGCAAGAACGCCAGCATCAGTGAACACCAAACCTCACCCTGCTGCGCTACCAGCGCTCCCTCAAGCAATGTCGCTGTCAAAGCCTTAGTACCGTGGGCGCACAGTGTCTTTGCTAATGAGTAAGAGTGAAATTAGTGAAAAGCTCTTAATGAAAGAAGAGCTAAATCGGTGCACGCTGAACGGGACTGCGTTGGAGTCGGTGAGACACGCCGCGGCTGCTCACCCGTCACGTTTGGCCCTCCCATTTCCCAATTTTACTCCTATTTAACAGCCACGATGGTCAAGCTGGGGTTCAACACAACCGGGACACTGGGACAGGGCCAGGAGAGCTCTGGGGGAGCTTTGACCAGTTGCTCCATCCCGGCTGCTGCTTGGACTTTCTGCTTTCCAGCCCAGCTGCAGACTGGCAGGTCCCTCCCTGCTGCTGTGATGGCAAAATATAGAAAATAATGAAAATATTTAACGTAGGCTGAAAATGTTGAAAATATTTAAAAAAAATAAATGTTGAAATGTTGAAAATTATCTTAAAAGTCATGTTGGCTATATTGAAAATCTTGAAAGCACTGAAAATACTAAAAATATTTATTTTGGAAATTACAAAAATATTGAAAACACTAAAAAGATTAACAAATTTCTGCTGCAAATTATGACAATATTGAAAACCTTAAAATATTTCTGTTGAAAACTATGAAAATAGTGAAAATTCGTCTGTTGAAAATTATGAAAATATTTTTAAAAAATCCTGTTGGGAATTACAAAAGCATTGAAAATATTAAAATATTAATGTTGAAAAAGATAAAAAATATTGATAATATTAAAATATTTCTGTTAAAACCATGAAAATAGTGAAGATGTGCCTGCTGTAAATCATGAAAATACTGAAAATATTTGTTGGGAATTACAAAAATATTGAAAATATTAAAATATTAATGTTAAAAATTATGAAGATATTGACAATATTAAAATATGTTGAAAATTAAGAAAATAGTGAAAATATGTCTGTTGGAAATTATGAAAATATTAAAATATTGAAAATACTAAAATATTTCTGTTCAAAATTAAAATATTGAAACCATTGAGAACATTCTAAATATTTCTGTTGGAAAATATGGAAATATTTGGAATATTTAAAAGAATTCTGTTGGAAGTAAAAAATATTGAAAACATTAAAATGTTTCTGTCAAAAAATGATGACAATATTGAAAATACCAAAATATTTCTGTCAAAAATTATGAAAATATTGTAAACATTGAAAATATTAAAGATATTTATGTTGAAAAACATGAAAATGTTGACAATAGCGAGATGTTGAAAATGTTGGAAATACTTCAAAAGCTGTGAATGTTGAAAATTATGAAAATATTGAAAAGTTAAGATGTTCAGCAGTGTTTTAAAGGGTGAAAGCACTGATGCTGTGGAAGGCGTTGGTGGAGCCGCAGCAGACAGGCTGAACCATTTCCTTCTTACCAACCCCCCCTGCAGCCCTCACTGGGAACTGCCCCAGGCAGAAAGTGCTGGAAAACGGGTTTTTTTTAAAGAAAAAAAAAAAAACGGACCTCAAATTCTATCGAATAAATCCAAAACGGGTTTTCCTCCCTGGTCCAGATAATCCTTTTTTCTCTGTTGTCAAGACAATCCTTTCCCCCATCTTTTGTTAAAATTAAATATCTAGCTGGCTTAATTTATAATCCTATTCACAGGCTCATAATCATGGAAATATTAGGGTTGGAAAAGAACTCTAAGATCAAGTGGAACCATCAGCCCAAAGCCTCCATGCCTACCGCACCATGTCCTGAGCACCTCTAGGAATGGAGACTCCACCACCTCCCTGGGCAGCCTCTTCCAGTGCTTCACCACTCTTTCAGTAAAGAATTTTTTCCTAATATCCAATCCAAACCTCCACTGGTGCAATCTGAGGCCATTCCTTGTCATCCTATCACTTGTTACTTGGCGGAAGAAGCACTCACCTCACTTACAACCTCCTTTACAACCTTGCTGCCGAGAGCGATAAGGTCTCCCCCCAGCCTCCTCTTCCCCAGGCTAAAGAACTCCAGTTCCCACAGCTGCTCCTTCTAAGACTTTGCTACCTTTGGGCATGAAAAACACCTAATTGTTTTAATTAACGACAGCATTTGAAGCAGAGGTTGCAACATCAGCTGGGACTAACTAAGCACAGCTTTCATTCATAGAATCATAGAATCATAGAACAACCAGGTTGGAAGGGACCCATCAGATCATCAAGTCCAACCATTCCTATCAAACACTAAACCATGTCCCTCAGCACCTCGTCTACCCGTGCCTTAAACACCTCCAGGGAAGGTGAATCAACCACCTCCCTGGGCAGCCTATTCCAATGCCCAATGACCCTTTCCATGAAAAACCTCCTCCTAATCTCTAACCTAAATCTCCCCTGGTGGAGCTTGAGGCCATTCCCTCTTGTCCTGTCCCCTGTCACTTGGGAGAAGAGGTCAACTCCCTCCTCTCCACAACCTCCCCTCAGGTAGTTGTAGAGAATAATGAGGTCTCCCCTTAGCCTCCTTTTCTCCAGGCTAAACAACCTCAGCTCTCTCAGACGTTCCTCATAGGGCCTGTTCTCCAGCCCCTTCACCAGCTTTGTTGCTCTTCTCTAGACTTACTCCAGAGCCTCAACATCCTTCTTGTGCTGAGGGGCCCAGAACTGAACATAGGATTCAAGGAGCAGCCTCACCAGTACCGAGTACAGAGGGAGAATAACCTCCCTGGACAAACTGGGACAAAGTGAAGCTTCCTCACATCTAAGTTGAACTTCTTTTCCCCCCAAGCACCCCAACATGCTGCCCAAAGCTTCTTATTTCAAGACCCTTGTCAGCAGAAAATTGAATAGCTGTGTGTTATTGAAACTAGTGTGTAAGAAAAGGAAAGTTAAAATCTGGCAGGCTGGCGCAAGTGAGGTGAACCAGGAAAATGCATTCCCTCATGATTTGAAAATGTATATATCAGAAAATACTTTCATAAGAAACACATATATGTCAGAAAACAAAGGGAATAATACGATATCTATCTGCAAATGAAGGGAACAGCTAGTATTTATCACAAAATAACTCAGGAGAGAGTAACATTTCAAACAGATTTCACAGCCTGTGTAAACTTGTAAAAGAGGAATAAATCTCAAGCAGGAATAACCAGATTTGATGCTCTGAGTCCCTCGGTCTTTCTCCAGCTCAGGATTATCAAGTGCGAAGAGCACAGGACCTGTCTCTGGCTTGCAGGGGGACAAGAAGCCAGAGCTGGATGGGTTTTGCTGATTCATGTTCATCATGCGTCTGATTTTGTTTAATGAGTGATAATGAAAGTGAGCGATGTGCTTTGGGGCTTTTGCAAAGCTCTGCCACTGACTTTGGGAATGACTTGTGAGGCTTTGGGAATTGCTTTCCAGGCAGGGCGAGTGAAGGGGGAGTGCTGAGGCACAGCCAGCGTGGGAAAGTGCCCTGCTTCTCCCTGCCTAAACCTGGAAGCTGCACCCGGTGCAAGAAAAAGCAGTGTATTTTGTGCTTTGTTTTACCAGGAATCTCTAACCCTCCCAGCTCTGCTCACAAGCAGCAATTTCTCCTATCACCAAAGTGTATTTAAGAAGTTTAGTTTTGCTCAGACCTACACACTTTCCAAATGAGCCAATAAGACTTGAATGTCTTGATCTCTCTAGTGACCACATTTCTGATGCACACAAGAGGAGGTGGGCTGTCCGCTGCACACTGCAGTGACTGTCATTGCTGTAAATGTGAATATAAAACCTAGTACTAAGAGCATGAGTGAAATTATTGAAGCTCCTAGATGCCAGACCATCGATTCTGTCACATATGTGGTCACTAAACGTGAGTTTTGAAAGTAAAGTATGAAATAGCGTTTTGAATCATAGAATCTTGGAATGGCTTGGGTTGGAAGGGACCTTAAAGATCATCGGATTTCAACCCTCTTGCCATGGGCAGGGACACCTCCCACTGGATCAGGTCACTTGAAGCCCCATCCAGCCCAGCCTTGAACACCTCCAGGGATGGGACATCCACGACTTCTCTGAGCAACCTGTGCCAGTGCCGCACCACCCTCGCAGGAACACATTCCTTTCTAATATCTTATCTAAATGTCCCCTTTTTCAGCTTAAAACCATTCCCCCTTAACCTATCCCTGCACTCTCTGATAAAAAGCTTTCCTGTAGTCCCCTTTAAGCACTGCCAGGCTTCACCCCTGAACCTTCTCTTCAAGCTGAACAACCCAAACTCTCTCAGCCCATCCTTGTATGGGAGGAGCTCCAGCTCTCAGATCATCTTCATAGCCCTCTGAAAATATGGAAAATTTTCTGCATGGGTAGAAAAAACTATATTTAGACATCACTCATTGCAATGCAACAGCCAAGGTCAAGCTCTACCTTATGTTAATGCTGTATGTGCACCTGATGAGCCCAGTGAGTAAGGGGTGGAGGGGATTCATGCCAGGATTTGATCCCAAATGGGTAATATTTTTTAAAAATAATAAATCCCTAAAATCTGGAAAGTCCTAAACTTCTGAAAAGCCACACGCTATGATCCTTTTCCAGCCGAAGCCCAGCCTGGCAGTAGAAGAGTGTCTGGGTGGGTGGTGGGGCCACAGCCACCCTCCTTCCCACCTGGCCCCCTCCTGCCCACTGGCTGGTTTGTGGGTAGGGGCGCAGGCAGCGCGTTGGTGGGGACCAGGCTGGAGCGTCGCTTTGACGTCCCGAGAGAAATCCCCACCTACGGAGAGCACTAGTTTCAGTTTCGAGGCGATAAACGCCGTGGTACAAGCTTTTTCTTCCACTGCCGCTGTGTTGCGGGGTGGGTAAGGGAGGGGACAGGTGCCAAGTCCCTGCAGAGAGGGGCAGCTGCCATGCCATGGTAGAACATGCCAGGGATGCGCGGTGGTGCAGGAAGACAGTTCCCAGCTGGAGTCAGCTCCACACATCCTTGTGTGTATGTCCAGTGATGTCAATACATACTGTATGGACCAGTGATGGTCCATAGCACAGGGAGCCAAGGCCATGACAGTACTTTTACTAGTGGATGAGAGGGGAGCAGGGCAAACAGTCACCCAGCACTGGGAATGGACACCAGACATACAAAGTATGGACTTAACATCCTTGGAAGTATCTAAATAGGGGTTGGATACACCCCCAGACCCCTGGCTTTGCTTGGAGTATGCAGGGAGGCAGGCACAGCCAGCAGCTGCCCATGCTTTCACGTGAACTCAGCGCTCTGCCTGGGTTTAATCCTTTGGCCTGTCTCAGTTCTTTAAACCAATTTCCTTGTAAGTTCTCAGGAAGGAACAGTTCCTGTTTCTCTGTCTCAGCCATGACCGTGCTTTTTTTTCTGCCTCCATCCCCACTGCTCTGCTGGGTACCTCTGCTACAGCAACATGGGAAACTCCAGGATTTAAAAAAATACACGACTTTGCTCTAATTCAGAGCTGCCTATTTTTTTTTCTTCTTGTCTAATTCCTTGTAAGCTGAATGTCCTAGGACATGTTTCATATTAGGTTTGGATACCTGGTATCACCAACACGTGCCCAGCCCCAGCACTGTGGCGCAACATTGGTGATGGAGACCCTGGCTGGGGCAGTATCCTCATTGCCACCTCATGCCTCAGGGGAGATGAGGGAAGGGGAAGCCAAAAGCTGGACAGGTAGCTTCAGTCCTACTGACACCATTAACCCTTTTTGTCAGCACAATGCAACCGCGCGCTCAGGCTTAAAAGTGGGTTTTGTGGTTGGTTTAAGGATGCCGTGATTAACACACGCCTCAGCTGAAAAATCATTTTTTTTTCTTCCTCTGCTACATACACACAGGGATACCCAGGTGCTTTCAGCAAGGCAGAACTTGGGCTACCCAAAGGTCCTGGGGGTAGGCACCCTCATTTGCACTGACGTGGCCACCCTGTGCTAGGCAGCACCTACACCAGGCTGCAGCTCCACAGGAGAGCAGGGCAGAGGAGAATGCTGATGTCTGGGTGAGACGATGCATCCTTGCAGAGCTCCACACAGCTGCATCACGAGCACCAGCACCAGCAGGAGGAGGAACGGTGGCAAAAAGGGAAGAGCACCCCAGGGTGCGTCTCTCCCATCTCCTGCAGCAGCCACACTTGCTGCTGACTCATTTTTGACCAACAAACCCGCATGAGGCACAACATGTCCCGCCACCCCACCACTCTGTGGGGTTTTTCCTTTCTTCATTTTCGTCAAACAGACACCAAGTTACCAAAAACCCTCATCACGTGGCCTGAGATACAGCAGCCCTGCTCTCATTTACTGGAAATGCACAACCTTAAAAAAACACATATTTCCAGCAGCCAAGCCACTGGTGCCCTCAGGGGGCCCTGGGGCTGCAGCTCCCGGTGGCTCCCACAGCTGCCTCCCCAGCATCAGGGCTTGGACCAAGCACCTGGGGCTCTGAAGGTAAGAAGCTTCTGCATGGGTGGGTTCCCTGTCTGGGTGGTCCCCACCAGCTCCATGTTTTAAAGTGTGCACTGAGCACCCCAAGCCACCTGTCCCAGAGCCTTGCCACTCATCCCATGGAAACACTCACCCGAACCGTGACTCCTTTCCTGCATCTTCTGCAGTCAGTGCCTGCCATGGGAAGAGAAAACATCAGAACTGGGAATGTTTTCATGGGAATGGGTTAAATAAAACCCAGAAGGGCTGGCTGCATGAGCACAAATGTCACTCATTTCCCATCATTAAGCAATGACCAAAATAATCAGGAGGGGAAAATAACCCAAACCCCACCTCGGTCCCTACTTCCAGTGGGACAGCTGTGCTCCTCCTGACTCACCCACTGCTGCCTCCTCCAGTGCCACTGGCCAGCCCAGCAGAGTCCACTGCCCTGGGGAAAAACAGGCTTCCTTTCATTTATCCAGCTTGTAAAAACTCTTCTGCTTCTTGTGTTTCAGGCAGAGAATCACCTGTGAAGGAATGAGATCTTCGTTAATGATGATGGGAACACTGGATACAGCACCAAAGTGGGGCCCCATCTGTGGATGTTTTGCTCCCTTGCTTCCAGGTTTACGCCAGTGCGATTTAGTGCTGTAGGTTGGAAATCAGCTGGGGCTTCACAGCTGCCTTGGATGCAGGCGGCTTGTGCCTGGGGTAGGATGCTCAGCCATGGTAGCTTTGCCCCAGGGGTTCACCCCTTCACTTTTCGTGCTCTCCCTTTTACAGGCTTTTAAGGAGAAGGGTTTAACATCAGCTCCTGTGGGGAGAGCCCACAGCCTGAACCTGCACAGCTTCTGCTTGAATGCCGTTAGCGCTTAAATGTTAAAGATTAATTGCCATTAAGCATTATAAATATTAAATACTAGGCTTAAATATTAAGCATTAATGGGAAAAGCAGGGGGAGGAATTTTGGAGAAACAGACGAAATATAGACTTCAGCATCCTTCCCTAGGCTGCAAGACCAGTTCATACCGCAAAAAGGACGGTGTGCGTCCTCAGGGCGGATAAAAAGTCTATCAGCCAGGGCAAATTGTAGCCGTTCAAGAAGAGAATGTCTGCTTTACCCTGATGGTCAGGGCTCTGGCATCCTCACACAGTGCAGAGTCCCCTGCTCCCCAGGCACAGTTGTATCCTCCCACAGCAAACCCCATGCACACCAGCTTCCAGCACCAAATGCACCACACGGCTGCCCTGCACCTCTCGGACCAGAACAAATCCATCCAACATCCTACCTGGCTTCTCCTCGCCACAGCTCCCAGTCTGGGATGTGCCAGATGGTTTATACAGCCCTGTCACGCCCTGCCAAGATGCAGGAAAGGGATATTTTCCCACAGCCAACGAATGCTCCTGCTTCCCCAGAAGCAGCCGGCTACACCCTTTGGGAAAGGCTTGGGATTTTTTCTCATCGGAAAGGACCTTTGCTGGGAAAGGTCTCGTTTCCCAGGGCTTGCAGCCAAACCCACAGGGACCGCAGCAGCAGAGGGCTGGGGAGGGGATGAGATGCAGGCACTAAAATCCACACCGCAGGGGGTGGCAGGAGGCTCTACCGAACAGCCCATGACCCTCTGGACTTTTAACCAGGTGATGCATCCCCAAGCTCTTGGGCTCTTCCAGCTCTCTGCTGGGAAGCACTCTGTTTTTAACCCCATCGCCATTACATGGGCTAAAAAAAGCAGTGACCTCCCTGCAGACCCCGTGGGAAAGGCTGCGAGCTCCCACATGGGCAATGGAAACCATCCCCCCTTCACCAGGGAACAGCTCCAGCAAGCGCCCATCCGAGATTCTCCAAGGCCTTTCCCTTCCCAGAGAGAAAACCCTCTCCCTCTCTCTTTCTGTAGGGCAGTGGCTGTTACCTTGCTTCTGTCTCACCGTCTGTTTTTTTCACACTCAGTTTTTGTTTTGCATGATTTCGGCATGGCCAGGAGTATGATTCTTATGCGTTTCAAGAAAATGAACCGCCCTGAAAATGGCTTACCGGCAGGTTTGCCCTCCCTGATTCAGCTGGAGTTCAGAGATGAGTCAGGCGGTGGCAAACAGCCCCAGGAGTGGGTAATACAGAGGCTGCTTTAACCAGCCTTTCGCAAATTCATGCTATTTTAACAACAGGTTTATGACAACAGCTTGGAGCTGCCAGGGTTTGGCAATGCCAGGCACCCTGTGGCTGTGCTGCCCCACGGGCACAGCAGCGTCTCTGGAGATCCAGCTGAGCACCCCAGAGAGCACCACTCCCTTGACACCTCCAGCACGTGCATCCAGGCATCCCTCAGCTCCGCTTGATGGTGGCTTTAACCCTTCCATCGCTGTCACCACCAGCTTCTAACCTCAGCTTCACTGCGGTCAACCTGTGGCAGCCACAGCACTGGGACAAACCCGCTGCTTGTTTACCAGTGGGGATGGTCACTGGTAGATGCTCTGGCTTGTCTGATGAGCGCAATCATCCATGGGACAGGGAGAAAAATACCAAAACACAACCCCCTTCACATTCTCATCTGTGGCTTTCACCAATTTCCCATATTAGAAGTCCATAAAAGAGTCTGGCTGCGATGATGATGCTTATTGTAATATGTAGAGGGAATCTGAGGGTTAATCACATATTTCTACTCATCATCTTGTCGTGTTTTGAGCCGCTCCATCCCTCTAGGCTGTTTCACATCCCGTCACCAAATCCTGCACTCTTTATAGCTCACGCTAAAGCACTGATGCTGTTGGTTTCAGCTCTCACCAGGAACTTTTGGCTTTCCCCTGCCTTGAAGGGCTGGGGCAGCTGGCAGGCACTGTGCAAGCAGAGAGGGAAGCAGGGCAAGAGATCGGCACACGATCCCTCCTTCCTAATTATTTCAGTATGCGGCCACAGGAGCACGGTGCTGGAAAGAGCGTGTTGCTTCATGGCCAACTTGGCTGAGACCTGAGGGATCACAAGCCCCCACATGAACCCAGGAGCTGTGGAGGTCTTGGAGGCATCAGAGCCCGATGCCAACTACCCGGCAGCAGCATCAGCCACGTGCTGTGCTGTGGCCCCTAACACTTAGATATGGCCCCAAAAAGCAAGGGGATGGGTGGTCCTCTTTATCCAGAGCTCCCTAGACAGGATCCTGGAGCTCGCCCTGGCAGAGCATGAGCTGGTAGGAAACGTCCTACCTGGAGGGATGGTGGAAGAAATCACCCCATGAGCATCCCACAGGCAAGAGGAGGAGGGCTGGCACATGCGCGCAGGGTTGGAAAACACTCATCCCGCTTCCCTCCCACCTCCTTCCCCCCTCAATATTGCAACAAAAACGGAAAATGTGCTGGCAGTCATTAGCATCTCCTTGGAAAAAGCCAGTTTGCTGGCCCAATTTCAAAATCCAGTTTGCCAGAAACCCCCCAGACCTCTCCAATGTGCAGCTGCAAGCTTTAGGGGAAAAAAAAAAAAAAGTTTTCTGCAGAAAGGGAGTTGTGGGGGTTTTTTTGGTAAGTTTTTGTCATTGTCAAAAATCCAATTTTCCTTCTATAAAGAAAACAAGAAGCTCCAAAGGGGTGAAAACTGTTCCAGCTGGGCTCAGGGCAGTGCAGAGAAGGGGACAGCATCAGCTGGTACTAGCTGCTCAGAGAAACCACTGGATTCACAGGGCTTCAGCCCTTGTAGTGCTGTGGGTCAGGGCAGGAAAAGAATAGAGGAAAAAAAAGAAAACTAACCTGGAAATTCTGCCTTGGCTTCATTTTTCTGCCAAACCCCACTGCCAGGGAGCAGAATGCTTGGGGAGCATAGGGTGAAGGCACCTTTGAGGAAGCAGCAGCAAGAAGTCTTGGTTTATATTTTATTTTGGGCACTGATAGTGTGTGGGTTTGGAGCACAAAGCTCTGCAGATAAATCCTTTAGAGCTGACTTTTCCCAGTGGGACTGAATGCCTGCTTGTACCCTAGGGGATGCTGAGTCCCTGCTGCTCCTTCCCCTCTGGGAGATGTGGGTCCCAAGGGTGCCACTAGATGCCACCACCTGCATTGCCCATGAGGTTCAGCTGCACAAATCAGCAGGGGTAAAAGCGACAACCCCAAACCAACCCATCAGCCAGCCAGGATAGCGGGGATCCCATGGTGCAGCCAATTTTCTGGGCATGCTGGCACCTGCCTTCCCGCAGTGCAAAAAAAAACCCCAAGTTGCAATGTCACAGCAAAACCATGAAAGCAAAACCACAGAGCCCCAAAGTGCCTCTGAGTCACTCCCTGGCCGCGTCCGTGGCCCCACAGCCCTCCAAAAGTCACTATCACCTGCAGTCAGCCCCAAGTTCTGAGCCACCCTCTGCCCTCTGGCACGGCACAGCACACACCAGGCTGCCACACGGCGCTGGTAGCATCTTCCAGGAGGCAAAGCCCCTCTGCACAATTAGGAAGGACCATGGGCAGTGATCGCTGCCTCGTGGACAGAGAGGCAGTGACCAGTCACACTAGTTCAGCATCTTCCACCGAGCCAAAAATGACCTGCAGCCCCTGCTTGCTGCACGTCTTCACAGCCAAAACACTTCCTTCCTCTCTTTCCTGTAAAATGCTTGTATTTTTATTATTGTCATTATCTTAAATTGTGAAAAATACTCATTTGAAATGTGAATGGAGATGAAACATTCACAGAAAGTGCTACCAGAATTAGTCACCAGTTGTAACATCTTTATTTACATGAGTCATGGAGGTTGGCCATGCGGCTCTTAAATCCCCAGCAGGTTTTTGGGTTTTGGGCTGTCCTCAGAAGACCTTTCGGTAACTTTTCTCTGGTTCTGAGCAAAGCTGGCAGCTGCCTGCCAGCATGTGTGCTTAGCAAAACACCGGCAGTAGCTGCAAGGGCTTTGCCGTGCGATGACACAGCAGCCGGGACGAGAGATGATGGTTGGACAGCAGGTTGGACCTGCTAACCAGGTAATTTCCCAGTTCGTGCCAAAGATGGAAAGAGAGATGGAGGCAGCAGATGCTGGGGGGTGATGGATGGGTGGGATATTGCTGGGTGACAACGGGGGCCAAACTGGTGGCACTGGACCCTGACAGCGGTGCCGACAGAGGTCACTGTTGCCAAAAATACTTGGCGCCCTAGCTGAAAAAGAGAACTCAGTGGAGAGGGCAGCGATGGGGCAGGCCTGGGTTTGAACAGGCACTGTGCTCCTGCAGCCAACACCCTGGGGACTCTCTATTCCCAGTGCTAGTGACAAAGCCCTGGGGTGATGTGCGGCACAGAAGAGCTGGCATCATAGCTCATGGGAAGGGCTGGAGAAGCCATGGTCTCCCCTGTGGCCACAGCATGGAGTGCCGAAGGTGCTAAGCGACTGAGACTAAAAGCGAAAAAAAATGACAACGGAAGGCTGGAGGGGGAACATGCTGCCATAGAACGTCTGTGGATGAAAGTTGAATGAGGGAAGGGGTAGCCCCCCAGGCTCCTGCAGGCATCCAGGACAGTCACAGGAAAACACGAACAAACTCCAAACAAGTGTGGTTTGGGATGCATCAAATAGATGTATGTGCTTCCCATAGCAAAAAAACGGTGAATGGCAAGACCCTGGGAGTGGCAGGAGGATACCTTACTGCTGCCTTTCTCCTCCCAAAGCCCAAGGGAAAGCATGCAAACCACTTTGAGTGCAGCATGAAAAGAAAACCCCAGAAAAGTGACTAAGCACTCTGGGTACCGAGGCATGACGGCAGAGGAGCCCAGCCTCTGTCCCCAGCTGCACCAGGCTCCTGTCAGGAGCTGCCACCCACAGTTACCAGAGCATTGGACCTCAGCGTGGGAGGAAGAGCTCTGGGGTGCTGCTGACAGGTGGCAGAGAGCCTCCCTGTCCCACCTTCCCTTGTCTCCATGCCGAGCTGGAGCAGAGCTCCTGCCCTCTGCAAAGCCCCTCAGAGGCCAAAACAGCCCAGCTCCCACCTGTGGGCAGAGACCAAAGTGGGTTCAGGGCTGTCCCGACGATGTCCCAGACTGTGGTTCACCAGGGGGAGACGGAAGTGAATGGGTCCCCTTGCCTCCAGCAAGGGCAAACGAGATCCTGCAAGGGAGCTGAGGGAGACTTTAAGGTGCTGGGATGCTGGGCACAGGGTGTCACACCAGGAGAAGCAAAGGGGGGATGCTGCAGGGAGTCCCTCCTCTTAGCCAGGCAGAGCCAGGATGCTGGTGTGTTGCGACTATCCCTGCCTCACCCCCATACACCTCCCAGGGCACCCTCAAAGTCCTCCCACCACGCCGGGGTTTGCCAAGCAGAGCCCACCCCTGCCCAGGGGCAGCACATGCTCCCTGACTGCTCAGGGACCCACAGCGGGACAAGGCAAAGCCCAAAATCCAACCAGAAACCAGTGCTCACATGCCAAATTTAAAACATTCACCCTGTGAGAGCCGGGTTCAAGCAAAACAGCAGCACAAGGAGCATAAGTCATCACAAAATCTACTGCATAGATCTATTTTTTGCAATCCACAGCCAGCAGCTAAAGTAACCAGTGTTTTAAACCGCTCGCAATGACTCGCCCGCGGGAGCGAATATCATCTTACCCTGGCAGCCCCCCCCGAGCCGGAGGGAGTGTGGGGGCTCCACGTGGGGCTGGGAGAGCGAAGCTGGCATTTGTAACGGGCGCCAGGCACCCCAAGATGAAACTCCCCCGCTGCTCTGCCCCAATCATTGGTCCAGGTCATGGTGGCGGCTGCTTTCAAATTCTGTTAAACCTTAAAAAGGAAACAGGAAGCCTCTGGGCTCTTGACTTCATGCAGCTCAAGAGGCTCACACTCATGCACACCCACACACTCTCCTTCCCACCCCAGAGGCTGAAGAAATGGCAGGCAGGGTGCTGCCAGGGTGGTAGAGATGTGTCTTGGGCACGTAGTGCTCCAGGCATCGGGCTGGATCCACAAGCATCCTATCCCTGGACATACATGGAGATGCTTCCCCAAGGAAGCCACAATTTGCACTTCCTTGCAAGGGCTTACCTAAGGCCTCTTTACTTTCAGTTTGTTGTCAAATGCATCTTCATCTTCCAGCCTGCAAAGTCACCATGCAGCATCATGCTCATGCCAGCGGGAACATGAAGCCCAGGCACCAGACTGCTGTCCAAAACTCTTCTGAACTCTGAGACAAAACCCCATTTACTCAGCAGGAGAGGGAGAGGCATTAGGCTACCTTCAGCTCAGGTTTCTCAGCTTTTCACTCAAAACCTAGTATCTGCATTATCTGCTTTTGCTCCCACAGCACGAACAGGGCAAAAGAGTAAGACAGAAACTTGCGCAATTTGTTCCGAGTTCATGGTATGGGCTTTAGGAGGCTAAAAAACATTCAACCCCAGAAAAATCTGAAATGGAATGCTGGGGAGGGCACAGTTTCAGTTGCTTTGGGAAGTAAGCCTCACATTTCTCCAATATAGAAGGAAGAAAGTTACTTCCCGAAGCTGCACCAACTGAGGAGGCATGCGCACCCTGAGCCCAGCAGGAACCGCTCTCCCAGGGGAAGGAACAGGTAGGACTGCAGAGCCTGGCCTCATGACTCCCAGAGAAAGAAGTGGGGGTTTCCATAATTGCCAGCATGTTTATCTAATTCATACAACAAAGAATGAACCTCCGGAGATGGGTTTAAGGTTTTTTTTTTAATAAAACTAAACCACACTGTCTCTAGGCTCTAGCTGTCAGAGAGGAACTGCTAGGTTCTCCCTCTCTTTCCAGTATCTTGAACACAAACCCTTGCCCCCCAGGACTGAGACATCTGTGCGGCTGCGCAGGAACTTCCCTCAGGACATATCCCATTTCCTCTTGTCCTCGCTACTCCACCCTCGAGTGTGTTGTGTTGGGTTCATCCTTTATTGTAACCCCTGTCCTGACCCAGAGCTAGCAGCAGGACATGGGATACCATCATCACCCCAAGTTCACCTGAGGGAGCTCTCACCTGCAGAGAAAGCCCATCCACTCACTTCCATCCATAGAACTCAAACAGGAGAGCTCAGGGAGCTGGCATCTGGGCTACAACTCTGCTCTGGCTACCTTTGAGCTGTTTATCTACCATGTTGGTTAAAGACTTAACCTCCCCTGAAACTAAACATTAACTTTACCAGGCGGGTGCCCAAGCAAATCAGAGCTTAAAAGAAAGGGGGAGGGGGATAAGATTTTTCATGGCCTCCATATGCTTGCAACTCAGGTCCTTGCTTCAGTACATCTTGAGCCACTGAAAGACTCTGTTAATATAATCAAATGTTTTATTAACATTTAATAGGTTTGTAAAAGTTTCCTATTTTTCCTTTCTTTATAATCACTCCTCGTTGTCTTCCTTCACTCATATGTCCCCTCCAGAAAATCCTTTGGCTCCCCTAATTGAAGGTTTGATAAAAATGGGGACCAGGATCAGCTTGAGACCCACAGCGTAGGATCCAGTTTGAAACTTCAGAATAAGCAGCAGAGTCCAACAACTTTGCTCTGGCTGCTTTTCTAGTAGTAATCATTCAACCTCTGGCTGCTTTTATTGGAACAGCTCCACCTGTTTTATGAAAAATTAAGTGCCTGGCCTGCCCAGAACAAATATGGAAGCAGACACGCTCTCAAGTTCAGTGCTCTGGGGAAATACATAAGGCATCGTATCAGAGATGAAGGAAACACAAACCAATGCCCAATTATTTAAATTGTCTGTAAGTAGTTTCAGTTCTTGCCTAGACATAACGTTACATAGTAGAGGCAGGTGTTTTCTCAGCAACCACTGACTAATTGCAGAACAAAGATTAGAAAAAAAAAAAAGAAATATGTAAACAGTGCAGCAGTGTTGCGGATGAGTTGGAGCAGAGCAATTTATACTTACAGAGTACGTACGTTTACAGAGGAGATAAAAGCTACTGTTTACGAGACCAAAACCTAAAAATATTGCATGAATGAGACTGAAATATCATGCCAGTTCTTGGAAAGAATACTTGGCACGATGCAAGTGGCAGGGCAGGTGGCTTGCTTTCCCTTCCAGCCTCAGACCCAAGAGGAAAAGCAAATTTGTCAGTGTCCAGGCTGCCTGTCTCCTAAAATCAGTACCTCCTGGAAGCCGGTTAAGATACATCACAAAGAAGTAATATAAACAAGGGAATTATATGGTTCCCAGTCAGGGTCTTTTCAAAATTCACCACAAAAAGACATAAACAAATCCTTAGTTACAAAAGTAAATTTATTATTAGTTCACTTTTACAATTTCATTTTTTTATTCATTGTAAGAATTTATAAATAACTCCTGGTCATGGTCACCACATTCAGAGACAAGTGAAAGACAACACAAAGTTTGTGTTGTTTGAGAAGTTACAAAATCAAGTACACTTTGTTTGTATGTTTTTGAAAAGCACGAAACAACTCACAGCTGGCTCTGTTGTTCAGTACCGCATGCAGAACAAACGCTATGGACCTACAGCACCATGGCTTGTGGATTTCTAAGCAGCAGAGGAGCCAGCCTTAGTAACGCCCGAACTGGCATATTCAACTGCTTGAACTTCAAAAGCAGCTCCGAGAAGTTGCTGCTTCCTAAAGGGATTAAAGAAAGAAAGAAAGAAAGTGAGCATGTATTGGAGTAACATTTGCTCAATAAAAGAACTATCAGTAGAAGAAGGAGTCAGCCAGCGTTCAGGGTTTATTTCTGGAGATGTGCTCACTGCTATTCATCTTGTTGCAACACTGGTTAAAAAGTAAGTTTTCACACAAGAATTTTAAGATGATTCAAATTCAATTAACATGGCATGAACTCCCACAACAGAGGCATGTAATGAGTAGAGAGGACACACAAAACTAGCATTTCCATAGGGGGCTTTTGACCTGAACAGATACTCAGGCACCTGACTGGAAAACATCCAAGGTAAGAGAGAGGAACCTATACAGTCCAGGTGCCATCGCCTGCACAGGACTGTCAGGCTGTGGCTTCTGGGAAGCCTTCAGCAACAGATTCCTCTCACCACAGAGGTGATAACATTCATGTTGCACCCTTAAGCAAGCCACAGAGTTACCCAAATTAAAGTCCAGCTGCCTTTGTTTTGCAGTCTAAGAAACTTTAGGCAAGTGGAGGTGGACCAGCCACAGGTTGGGTTGACAAGAGGGCAAGAGAAAAGCTGAATGTCCCATAATTTCCCTGAATCCCAAATAGCATTACTCCTGGAAATCTAGAAGTGATCGCTTTGATTAGGTACTTCTAGGAAATGAGATTTAATGGATATTTGGGGTCTGGCTAGTCCAACAGGAAGAACATCTTCACCATTTCAGCCTGTCTTATCTGGTCCTGCTGCCTGGGAGAACATTATTGCCTGCAGGTTAGGAAAAAGCCATGGCCATTTTTATATTGGCTAATTCTGACTTCTTCAGTACTGCATAAATTCTCTATCGTTTATGTCCTGATTCAAGATAATTAACAAGGATAGAAATTAATGGGACAGCTTTCAGAGGAAATGCAGGCTGACATGTAATTTACAGGATGTGCTCCTTTCAGTATACATGGCGAAACCCAGGAGCACGTGTCCATGCAAGTTGAGAGAGCAGTCCTGCACGCCACCTGTCTTACCTTCCAAGCCTCCAGCTGCCAGCTGACCTGGTGTCAGGACAGAGTGGTAAATAAGGAAGCAAGCCAGCATGCTCAGCTGAGATTCCTCCGTGGGCTGCCCACTTAAATAGGAATGCAGACAGATATCTCCTCCAGCTGTAATACAGAAGACACTGATGAAATTTAGGGAGCACTCGTGGGAGGAAACAGAAAGAGCAGCATTTCCACAGAAAAACACTGCTGGAAAGAGTCCTTATCTCCCTACAGAGCAGGCTAGTTGTTTGTTTGCAAGCCTTCTTCATTCTGCTGTGGCCACTCTTCACGTTGTTCTCTGCTGTGGTCACCCCCTTGCTTTTGCTCCTAGGGTATGCTCCCAGTGTGATATTAGGAAAGTATTTTCTCTGGGAAACATATCCTTCCCCATTAACTAAACTTCCCAACAATACAGTCAAACATAATTCCTCACTGAATGCTTCATACCAAACACACTAAACTGAAAACAAGTTGGTTTATGCTAACATGCAAGTGCCTTCCCTTCAGTTACCATTTTTCAGTACTTTTGAAGCAAAAGTCAACCCAGATCAGCAAGACAAAAACACTGAATTGCAGTCAGGGCTGTAGGGTTAAAGGTATCTTCTCTCTACCTTGAAGCCACTGATCCAAAGTATTATCAATAGTGCACTTCATCACAGGCAGAAATTCAGAGTTCATGAAGAGTCCTCGATTTGGATTCCTGCTCATCCTCTCCTGGTGACTTCTGGAACTGAAAAACTCTAACACCAGCTTTATCTGCCACAGCTCAAATGTCTCAGACATTTCTCTTCTTTCTAATCTCCTCACAGCCTAGCAGAGGAGAAAAAGTGATTGTGAGAATGTGAATTGCAGGAGGAAAGAAACGTTGCTGTCAGAAACATGAATCCTAAACCCCACCTTGCCAAGGGCTGCCCTTCCGAGCACCTGCTGAGAAATAACACCAGCTAATGTTCCTGGTGTAATTTCGGTTTTCATTGACTTAGGTTACTTTCCAATTTGCTTTGAAAATCTCTGCTATCTCCTACAAGTTCACTAATATGTCTCCCCCTCCCCCTTTCAGTCTTCTACAAAAATCACATGATATTCCTATGCCAAAGCTTTAAAGAGGAAAGCAGCATTTACTCCACCTGATCTATTGCTATATACGTGGGCAGCATCTCTGGATTTTCCTGGGTAACGCACTCATAAAGAATTGAGGAGAAAAGATCCAGGATTTCCTGTTTCTGATAAAAGACACATGTTTAACAAAGCACATACACTAGATACAATTTATTTTAAGTTCTTGCATTGCTCACATTTCCTTTCATTTAAGTTAACCCATGCACTGACATTCCATAAATCAGCAATGTTACATAGAACTAGGCATAATGTGACTGTATTTTACTCCCTCCCTCAAGCCATTTTGTGCAAAGACACACAATGCAAACCACCCTAAGCCTTCTGCAGAGGCTTCACCCAAATGCTGCAGGACACTGAACAGGACCCTCAATATTTGTTAAACACATACCACAATGAATACTACTGGTGTGCACAACTTCCATTGACTCTGATGTAACCAATACTAAAAAAAACCCAACCCAATCCAGCAAAACTACAAGATTAACACTGTTTTACTCCTCTGTATTACAAAATATCCATTAGAATATTCTCTGTTCCCACCAAAGGACTGAATTCCATTCCTCAGTCTATGATAGTTTTTCCCCACTTTTTATTTGTCCAAGCAAGAAACCGTGCTAATCCACGCCCAGGCATCATACCTGGCCCATGTTCACAGTTGGTTTGCAGAAATAATCAGCGAATGAGAACAGAGCAGGATCAGAAGTGAAAGCTGAAATTGTTTCTGGCTAAAAAACAGATTAAAACACACTCTTAATATAAACTTTTTTGGTTTATTGCACAAGCACAATAGCAATTTATACTGTACCCTTCCTTTCCCAGCACACAAGTGAGAACACTATAACCTACATAAAGCGCATCATGGGCAAAACACGTCCAACGTTTCTCTCTGCCCACGACAAATGTGCATTGACATAGTTGCTCTTAGCTCAAGCTCATCACATGCCCTCTGTGAAAGCCACCAGACTTCCTTTCCCTCAAGCAAAGCAAGTAACTAAAGTACTCATAACCATGTCGGAGAGGTAGGTGCTGGAAATAAATAACACAGCACGACCTCCTGTGCTTCCCTCAGCCTTTCTAGAGGCTTGAAACCAGTTTGGGAGCAATACCTTGAATGCCCGAGCTTCGGAGTTTCGGTGAGTAACAGTTTGTGCTAACAGACTGCGCCAACCCATTGGGTCCTCCTTGTAGGATAGCTGCCCAGCTCTTAGCTTCACATACAAGACACCACCCTTTGAAAGAATAGATCTGAAATAACAACATTGGTGCTTACATTAAATTGATACATATGCACGATGAGGCAGACCTGTAATGGAAATGTCAACTCCAAGAGCTCATATGTGACAATATCCCTGTTTAGGCTTTGTCCTGATTATTTAAATCCTGTCCCATTTATGCATCTATAGAATTTTCAGGGCAGACTGCTATTAAGTGGTGATGTGATGGCAGGCAATAGTGATGAAAAAGAAGTGAACCCTACTGATATAAGGAATGTAACTTCCTGAAGCCACTGCAGGTTCTTGTTAGACTCTTCTAGGATGAGCTCCCAGTGCCGAGGAAAATCACACAAGTCAGTATTCACAGCGTTAAAGGCATGCTGTGATGACCTTGCCTCCATGTAAAAAAAAACCAAACCAAAACCAAAACCCACCAAACCCCAAAAATAACCCCCAAACCACCCCCCACCATTTCTGACCAAGCCTACAAACAGAAGTGTGTAGCAGTTTGAAGTTACACCACTGCAAAGCAGCTGCATGTTTACCTGATTTAGAGTATCGGTTGCACCATTAACTGTAAGCACTAGGCATCCTTAAAATAACCAAATCATCTGTATTGAAACTAACCGCTTAGTATAACAATATAGCAGCAATTCACATGTAGTAAGATAGGGAAAATTATATCCCACACAGGCATTTATCTCCAGAACAACGCCAGACAGGTCCCTTCCATTTTAAAGGGCTGGGGACAAGATGTTGTGACATGAGACCCAATTGATTAAAAGCATCTGGAGACCCAGAGAACATCTAGGTCCAAACGCAGCAAGCTCCTCAGTCACTCACGCTGGTTTCTGCAGCAGTACCAGCACAGGAAGGCTCTTTTGGACAAACAAATGCTTAAGTGTGGTAAAGGTTCGACCCAGAAGGACAAAGCTGGCTTCTGTCAGTTCCACAGCAGCACATGAATCAGTATGTGCCTCCTGAACTGGAGGACTTTGTGCTCCACCTCAGCCCAATTTGTTATCTTTAAAGGCCCAGACTGATAGATGCTGCATTGTAGTGCCTAATTCGATCTCAATAGTGGCATTTAAAGTAACTAGAAAAATGATGTTAATGATTTGAAAGAGGCAGTTGGCTTCTTCAATACTCCTCACGGCAATGAGTTACACTGTAGGCTGTTAAGCACAAAGCTGAGAATGATTTTACCCACAGACACTGTATTCCGGTAAGATTTGTTTTTCACAGCTGCCTGACAGCAGGCTAAAATGCAGCAAAGCAGTACTTTGTATACTTCACGTAACATGAGAAAAATAGTATTTCACAAAGTAGTAACAGTTAGCTAACTACTATATCAACAGCCTGGGAAACACAACATCATGGCAACTAAAAACTAAACTAAAACCATGAGTTTAAGATGGTTTCTGGTTCTGCTCCATCCCGCTGCCAATATCTGCGGTTTTTACTATCAGGTTTTCCCCTGACCTGTTTTTGCATGAATTATTCACATCAATAGGTGAAACCAACTACGCAGTTTCTTTCTTCACCCTAAAGTGCTGTCAAGTGCACAACAGTGAACTGATCAAAATCAGACTTCTTTCCAAATCATAGGTATAAAAGTACAGGTTTAAACAAAAAAATACTACTATAAGGTCATTATTCAGTTAAGCATTATAAAGAATACTTACTTTAGATGATTCGTTCCCTTCCTTAAATCTATTAATAATTCCCAGTACCGTGGTCCCTTCACTCTGATCTGTCAATGTAAGCAATTTTATTATATATATAACCAGAATCATAAAATTAGGAGTTTTCTACACAAGCCCACAGTTCTTTCTGGACCCTTACAAGACCACATGCCCTTTTTATAGTACTACCCACCAAAAAAACTCAGAAGAGCAAGCATCTAGCTCTGTCTCTCCTATAGTGAAGTTTTCTGGCACAGGGAACTCCCTGCTACATCAGACCTTGAGAGCATTATGGTCAAGACTAAAGGGAAGCATGTGGCATAATTTAACACATGCCCCATAGCAACAGAACTGTCTTTGGAGCCATTACTGTGGGACAGAGTTGTCCAAAGTCTGGCTAAGGCTGGACAGGAAATCAAAGAAAAGTCACTAAGTCTCTGTTCTTGCACTATTTGTGATGCAAACCTGGTTGATTAAATTCCTCATTAAAATGCAGACTTCTTACCTGTTTCAGTAAGTGGAGTTCTGGAAGAAGCGTGGGTGCCATCAGTTCCTCGGTGGTTTCTGCATACCACTGTGTGCCCTTCAAAATGTCACCAGTATTCACATATTAGTAAATCTCATTTTTGAGGGGGGGGAAAAAAACCAAAAGATGCATCTCCCTTATAACAGCTCCCCTGGCAGAAGTCAGCCAGTTTCTGTTCCTGAGTTCTGACTAAATACATGACTTAGCATTGCCTTTGAAGTGAGAAAACATAAGCCTAATTTAAAGGTGTATTTCCCATGGATGGATCACACAGAACACTGCGCAACTCAGGCACACTTCAACTGAAACATGAAGGTTTGAAAAGTAACGTATCTTACAAATGTGAACAACTCTGCCAAAATTAAAGGGATCCACACCGCACCTCTTCACCCCTGAAATCTCAAGAACCCTTTCTTTAGTTCTTTCAGAAATATCATCTGTCTCATGTAAGCCTGTACAAAAAAAATTCTGGAGAAAGGACTCTTCTGCAAAAGACTCATAATGCAAGCACTAGGAGAAACAATAAATGGTCCATTCCAGCAGAATTAGGAGAAGGCTTTTGAAGCCACAGATGGTTCCAACCATCTCTGTGCCTTTGGAAGTCCTTCCTCTTTAGAAAGAGGGCAGCTACGATCCAGGTTCAGTTGTTACATGCTTGACTGTGTGAAGACTTTGTGGTGCCTTCTACTTTTCCTCTATTCTGCTCTCAAGGTGACATCAAAGTACAAGTAAGGTGTGAGTGGGCTGAGTACAGTCCTTTAATTATTTGCATAGAATTTGGCTCCTCTCCACCAGCACCTGAAAACAAACCAAAGGCTGCTGGCCACAATAATGAAAGCAGCGTGTCTTTGGTACATCAGAGCCTTTAGTTGTCTCCCACACTTTCTCAAAGGTCTTTGCTCCTCCCTACGCCCCAGACACATTACCTTATATGTAACCTCTATCAGCGCATAACAAGGAGTGTTTGTATCCACATCTACAGGTGTTAGGAGCCTTGGTTCTGCTGCCAGCACGTACAAATGACGCAAGGCTTGAAGGTGGTACCTCGGAGAGGGAATAAAGAATTGAGCACTGTGTGGTACAGGAACAGAATGGTCTCCAAATACCAAATTACACACAGCTTAATAACCAAACTCAGCTCAATTTGACTAGTGAGAAAATTGGTTAAAAATATGAAACCTACTACATTCTACATGTATGGGTTAGCTAACAGAACAGGACTTGAAGAATCATATCTAAAACTGAGAGTCATAACTAAAATTAAGAGTCATAGACAGATCTTGCATGAAAATCTGTTCACCTGAGCAAACTGGAGCAGTCAGGTCACAAGAGTAGAGTGTAGAGCCTCAGGAAACCTGCCTGTGTTTCCTTACTGATCAAAAATCATTACCATCACCTTGTATCTCCATTTATTTCTTCTGTTTTCCACTTTTGAAAAATCTCCCAATACTTGCTTTCAGAGTACCCAGGTAAAAATTCTATATCATTTGCCTCTAGAAACCCTCTTTTGTAAGATGATTATTTAGGAAATATGAACCCTAGCAAATCCTTACCGATTGTCAGTGCTGTGAACAGGGAAGTGTGGATACAGAGCACAAAGGAGAGCAGCAATTGAAGAATTTGAAGTGCTCAGTGAATACCTGTAGAAAAACATTATCTATTAGTTTCCATGCTAACAAACACTGGCAACTAGCACAGGTTTTCAAAATCCTTTGGTGTCCCAGGGAAGGGAAAGACAGTAAAGCGCATACAGGCAGGGAATTTACAGATGTGTTCCTACAGCAGTCAAAATAAACACCCAGTGGTAGGAAATAAACACAAGCCAGAAATATTCCTACTGCACATCAGTAATGCAGTATCTAGAAGACAACAGGACTTTCATCTGCAATAGTAACTTCTTTATGCATCCATACGTTATAAAGAAAACCCAAACAACCAAGTAAATTGCATGCTCCTCCAGCTTTTGCAGGAGAGGTAAAACAAGAAGAAAAAGTCTCTTTGCAATAGTAAGTTACCTTCCTCCTCCCAGAAACAGAAGACCCAAAGCCATGTGGTGAGCCAGGTGAAACCCATAATTCATCTCTCCACCAGTCTTCTTGTGCATGAAACGGCAAAGCTGAAGGACTTTAAGGTTTCCAGAGCCAGCCATCACCATTGCAAGAGACAACAGCAAGACGCTCAAGCATGTTTCAAGATTATAGTGACCTGTCTTTAAGTATAACAGAGAAGGCATTATTACACTTCCGTGGTCAAACGTATGCTTCGGATCAGTCTAATGTGCTGCTTTCTACCCTAGGGTTTGAAAGCCACATTTCTCCGAAAAAGTGAAAGCAGAGAACCAGCAAAGTCCCGAACAAAAATGATTCACAGCCCTGCCACATTCTAGAAACAGTCTGTAACACAGAAAAGTAAAAGGGATGTTTTTGTTTCCATTATGGTTTTGGTGAGAGCTGAAGTACATCATGCAAGAAAGCCTCCTTTTCATTGAATGAAAACTTGGAAGAACTTACTATTGAAGCTGTTGGTGCTGACAAACACTTCAGGAAATCTGTTGCATATTTGTACTGGAAAGAAAGGAAATGCATACTAAATACAGATAGAAAAGATAAGTTACAGCTCTATGGAAACTGAAGAGGAAAAATAAAAACCTCTTACCAAGCAGTTAAATGCTGCCAGATTTTCTGAACCAGCAAATCGAAATCCCAGTGACAAACATGCTCCAGCAATGATGTAGACATGAGCTTGCCTAATAAGGAACATAAACAGGAAATGACTAAACGTTTGTCTTTTCCTCATCTGAATACACATCACAAACAACTTTCTAATTAATAGAAAGGAAAATTGAAAAGAATTATTATCCCTTACAGAAAATGGAGAAAAACATTGCCTAAATATGAAGGGTGACTTTTTTGCACGTTGATACCTCTAGAGAGTTCAGACGCATTTTTCAGAAGAAAAATAATATTTTACATGTCACTTACGCCAATGTTTCTAAACTCAGGTCTTCAGATGAAGGCAGCTCTGTTGCATTAAGAGATATACTGTTCTCTCTTATGATCTAGAAAATGTAGAAGAAAGAGAAAAATTAATCCAGGGAAAGTATATTAACTGAAACTCTGGGCACTGAGAATTTGAAGTAATACAGGTCTGTTTCATGGGTATATAAAAGTTGGGATTTTTCCCCCACATGCTATCGCTCCATTGTACTTCTGATCCAAAAGGGACACTTCGATCTTAAAGATTTCTAAAACAATAGCAAGATTGTGTCAGAAGCTCAATGTTACTGCATGTACTCAAATACAAGAGAAAACAGAACAGGATGAGACCTCAAAAGGCCATGTAGTCCACCAGCATCCTGTATTTCTGACGAATATTTATCCAAGTTATTCATAATGCTCAACTGAAACCTCCTTGCAGCAATTTTGCACCTGGCTTTTTGCTTGGGCAATGTGAAGCTTGACTCCTTTTTTTCTCTGGTATCATTTTGTCCTGAACAGTTGTATCCCTCCTCAATCCTCCCCTCTCTGTAGCATAATGGGATGGTAGACCCTGGTGTTCCGATAATGGTCCAGGAACCCAATGTAACCAACCATCTCTGTCATGTTGACACAATGTTTATTTTCTTGTGCAGCTCATGGGACTAAGGAAATGTCCACATGTAGAACAAGCCAGCAAGACGTAAAATTAGGAACTAAACACAGTAAGTGTAAATACCTACTTGAGGCACGTTACTATCAACCCACTTGGAATTGGGCGAGATGTCATCCCACAAAATCAGGCATCGAGCCAAAGTCTAAAAAAGTGAGAAAGTAGAAACATAAGGAAGAAAGAAACCCAACACAAACATCAGTGTTATTTTTTAATGTACCAAATGCATCCAGAAACACAGACAATCCAGGTACCCACTAACAGTTTCTTCACTGTTTCTCAACCTTCACATCAGAGATGACAAAAATCACATATTTTAAGAGATGCAAATCCTGCTTGCAGAAAAAAGAACCACAGACTAAGTCCTTGCAAGGTCCTCATCTTTATCGGGTAAGCTGAGATGAAAATTCACTAAGTACTTATAACAGATGCTGAGGCCTAACTTATTATCTGTGAAATTAATCTGGGAAAAGCAATAAAAATTTACCTAAACATTTAACTTAACATCCCACATAAAATGCCTCATTTGAATATTTCTCAATAAATTCTGTCTAGTGCTGCACAACAAGTAAGCTGTCTTACTAAACGCAGAAATCATTTGAAGGCATGAGTTTGGCTGGCAAGCAACAGGGTTACCCACTATCTAAAGGTTTCTGTATGAAAGACTTTTTTATTGTATTGTTAAGTAGACTGATAAATGAAACAAAAGAAAATCTTACCCTCAATAAGAGGAACTCCGGTTTTACAAAGTCTAGCAAATACATGGTATCTGGCGCTTGAAGCCAATCAGCAATGGATCTGCAGAGCATAGTAAAGGAACAAAATTTCCAGATAAAAAAAACTGAGCAAGTCACACAAAACAGTATCAATACTATGACAGTTTAAACTCTTATCACAAGTTACTTCAAAATGTCTGAGCAATTCCAAGGTTATTACCTGTTATTTGTCTTTAGGTAGATCATAGCAAGTGCAAGTGTGGCACCCGGACAAGTCACATCCACATTTATGGTGTCTCCCTCCTGTGAAAATTAAACTGGTCTGAATGCATGCATTGACTACGAAGGCAGTGGCCTAGATGTGCATATGCTTTTAAAGTCACTTGGCGCATTGAGAGGCAAGCCTCTCAGATTTTAACTACTGCTGTTCTCAATTTAAATGAGTAAAAAGCACCAACAAGTACCTTGATCTGATAACTGGGGGACTTGTGCTTCTCTCGGTGCATTCCTGCTTGGAATCGCCTGTGACCCCCAACCATGTACTGGTAAAGCTGTTCAGGAACATTCAGGTCTGACATTCCTATCAAATTACTGCCATGCTAAGGAAAGAAGAGAAGAAGAGATAACATAGAAACACCTTAAGTACCTTCCTCATATGAGAAAAATGAAGCATTTGGCCAAAGGCCAAATCAAGGCAAGTCAAGGATGTTTACAAAGGCTTGTAGTGATAGGACTAGGGTTGATGGGCATAAAAAGCAGAGAGGGGCAGATTTAGACTAGACATGAGGAAGAATTTCTTCACTATGAGGGTGGTGAGGCACTGGAATAAGGTGCCCAGGGAAGTTGTAGCTGCCCCACCACTTGAGGTGTTCAAGACCAGGTCGGATAGGGCCTTGGGTAGCCTGGTCTAGTGGGAGGTGTCCCTCTCCATGGCAGGGGGTTCGAATTAGATGACCTTTAAGGTCCCTTCCAACCCAAACTATTCTACGATTCTATGAAACAGCTCCTATTACCTCATCCCAATATGTAACGATTCTTCTACTAATTGCAGCTGAAATGAAGAGAGGCGCTTACCCCTAAGCAAACCATGCCTAAAGCTAGCCCAGATGCCAGTGAATAGGACTCTCTGTCTGTGCAGTACTCCATTTCTGGTCCAGGAGGGCGTCCTGGAGAAAACAAAAGAGTGAAATAAATCTTTTAAAATTCCAGCTAAATAAACATTGTTTAAGCACTACATTTCTAATCAAGTAAGAGAAAAAAATAATCCCTTTTCAAGAAAATCTAGAAAGTTCTCATTGAAGTTATCAATAATAGTCACTTAACCCATTCATCACCAAATAGCAAACCCCTCTAGCAGCAGTATGCATTGCTAAGTTATATGGTTGGAGTCTAGAGATGGTGAAAATGCCATGTGACAATTGCATATACTTTAAAACTTCTGAACCTATTCAAATGTTTTCAGCAGAGTCCAAAAGCTACCGATAGAAAAGACTGCACATATCACATTACCAGAAACACAACAGATACAATTTGACCCACAGAATTTATTCCATTTTCTAAGTACTCAACTATATAGTCTCTTTTGACTAATATTAAATATTTATATGATTAAGAACTTAAATGTTACAAATAAAATCTGAAGAACCATGCACAGAGAGGGAACACAAATCAGATCAGAAATGTACTGTTCAGAATCAGCTCTCAGACTGTTTGGAAAGCTTTAACCAAATCTGGAAGAGGAGAACTTAAGATACAATGGCTCTACTTCTACTAACCCAGTGAGCCAAAATTACTGTCCTTGCAAGAAGAAAGCATCTCCCCCCCCCTCACCTCTATCTCTTGTTTCCACAGTGAGAGCTACCTCGTGACAGACATGAGATAAAACAAAAATCTAGGAAGCATCAAATGCATCATGTATATAGCAGGCAACAGATCTGCACAAATGTTGCAGAGGGTCAGAATCTCTGCAGAATATCAGGGTCAGGAGGAATATGTAGTTACAGCAGTCCTTTTACCAAGTAGATGGCAACCCCAGAAATCCCAGATGAACTCTCAACAGACAACATTTCCAGCACTGCTGCTGCTAAGGTGGTTCTACTAAATTAAATTATTTTTCTATGCTATAAACACAGTTCACAAAAACTGCTGGCAGAAAATGGAGTTTGGGAAAGGAGAGGTGAATATTAAGAGTGACAGATGTACAGTTAAAATAAATGTTAAAATTCTCATCTCCCTGATGCATTGTGCAAATCACTCACACGTCATGACTCTCCTCATCCTCATCCCACTTTTTCATGGTTAGTACCTACCTATTTCAGCCAGCAGAACCTCAGCTGTGTGCCTGTGAGCAGTACCCTGATACACAAGGCCTATTCCTATCACGGCAGCCACCTGCACATTGTGGGGGACATCCAGCTCTGTTGAAGTTGGTGGCAGGAGGGCAGGTATGTGTATGCTCAGGAGCCGTGTGATGGCCATATCCATTGTGCCCAACTTGGCAGCAGAAACACCAAGCAACAGCCCGATACTTGTCATCTCATGGCCCTGAGAGAGGAAACAGGTACCAGTGACTAAAGAAAGCAGACAGGTAAAGAAAAGGAAAAACATTTGTCACAGTGTTCCTATCTCTATAAGCTGTGAACAATACGAAGATTTAGCGATTAAAACTGCTAAAAACCTTTTAAATAGAAACAAAGTCCTGCAGTACTAACATTAATGAAGCAACTCTGGTATTCTGCCACACCAGGAAACTACCAATTCAGTGCTTCAAAGAAAATCAGTTGACTTTCTTTTCTTGTCTTGTTTCAAGAATTTGGGTCCTATTGATATTTCTCTCTGTTGCTCCTGAAAGGAGGCCTCACCTTTGTTAAGTAGTCGTGTATATTGAGTGTGGCGAGTTTTGTGAGGTGCCCGTTGAGACCCAAAGCCATGAGGAAGCCCGCGTATTCATTTGCCAGCTCGGCCATTTTGGGCTTGTTATAGACGATCCAAGCAGAGTCTATCTGTGAAGCAGGTGCTATCTTCAGTCCAGCAGCTACCCCGTTGTGAAAGCTGGCCCAGCAAGCCATGTTCGGAGGCACATCGATGTTCCCACTGTTCAGATCAACAGTTGTATTCCTAGGAGGAGCACGGCCTGCTCACAATAGAATCATTAAAAGCAATTAGATGAATCCAACCCAATTCAGAAACAGCTCTACACTTTGTAGGGTGCCAAGAGCATAAACTGACAGCACACTAGGTAACACTTCTGATGTGAAGACAACCTGGTGTATCCTCAGGTGTGTCAGAAGACAGAAGCACAGCATAATATATCAATTAGCCATGTGGACTTTACAGTATCTGTGTCTTGTATGACACCAACACTGAACAGCCGCATGCCCTTAGGCAACTTATTTCACTACTCAGTGCTCCTCAGAACATACCTAATAAGGGCTCAGTGTTAGAGAATAACATTGGCCTAGTAACAAAAAGAGAGTAGGCAACAGACTAAAAACTTTTCGTCTTCACAAAAAACACATATAAGCTATGGAACTCTTCACAGAGACACACATAAGATGGTGTAAAAATTACCAGAGGTTCAGAAAGAAATGGGATAATGACCAAAAGATACTCAGACCAACGCACCAGTCAGATTAAGCTTAGGGATGGGCAGCTGCTCTGTTGGAACAGGATGATAGGAGAACAACGTGAACATTCCTCGTCCAACAGGTAGTGCCATGGTTCTCTGGCACAGCTGTAACAGCCTGTTGGAGAAATGACAGAAAAAACCAAACCGCTTGCTTAATAATGAAAATTTTTCCAAATACATGATGTAAAATGAACCTACAGACAATAGGCACAGGACAGACTGTTTTATCCTGACTACAAGAGAGCACGTTACCGGTTTGTTTTGGGGTTTTTTTTAAGTATGCTAAACTTCCGAACCAAACATTTAGTGCTTACAAGATTAATCTCAAAGATATACTTTAGCTGACATGTTGAAACTTGCCTCTATTTTTCCCTTAAAGAGAAGTGCTACTTAAAGAAATCTGTGCTACAGACAATTTAACAGCCCTATTAGAAACAAGGTGAAAGGAGAAAGCAAAACAAAGCTGACTGTCATATGGGATCTTGCTATGAGTAGTGATCACATCTAGTAATAACCTGTGTACAGAATTAATAATGTGCTTCCAAGAATGCTGACCACAATTCTCTATGAGTTACTCTGGAAACACTTTCTAGACTTGTTAGATTACTCAGCTTGTTAGGTCAGACAATTAAATGCATTCCTCTGGTTTCCTACTTCTCAACAGTGTTTTGCAAGTTACTGATATTCTGAAGTATGCTTTTTCCTTTGTTTTTTAAAAAGTGGATTCTTTTAACACACCTAAAATAAATGAATAAAGAAGAAGGACAGGGACAATTGTGAGGCCACTAGGCACAGAATGGCTCCAATAGGAGATTTCAGAAGACAGAGGAATGGGAGAGCAAATTTGCTTTCTCTAGAATTAATTAGGTCCCCTGACTCAAGCCTTGGTTAGACCTAAGATCAGCCCTGATCAAAGAGCTCTCTGGTTTTAGGCAAGGGGTGGATGATGTTTTGTTCTGTGCAGAGGCATTTTCTCTACAGAGTAGATCCTGCTTTATATTTCATACTACTGAGGCGGAGAAAAAAAAAAGGATGCTACAATTTGCCTGCAAGCCCTAACTGATCTGAGTGTGCTGTCTGGGGTTCAAACTAACAACCCTTCCCATATACTACTCCAATCTGGAGACCCCTCCAACTCAAATACAGCAGATTTCTGATGTACATTGAGCTTCAAAGACTCACATTATGAAATCCAACCCACTTTTATGCGTCCTTCAATCAGGGCTGTCTACTTAAACATTCCATTCAGACTAAAATATATTGCACTGTTTGGTTAGACATACTTAAGCCACCAAAAGTAGTCAAACAATTTTCCACTCAAGTGAAATGCTAACAAATTACTGCTAGAAATGGAAACATTTATTACCGGTTTTCTTTCTCTTCTATGTATTCATGGTCACTGGCTTCTGGCATCTGCACTACATTGACGCGCACAGGACGAGCACTCTGAAGGAGTCTGCGTACTTCCTGCACTCTCAAATCCTCGCTCCATATTAGCGACATCACTTCCTCGTTCATGTCATTCATGCCATCCTCATCCTCTTCTGATTCAGTTCCAGAGGGAATATCAGAAGACAGAACTGGGCCCACAGACTGCAAGGCAAATACCAGTAACTACAATCCGGATGCACTCAAAACAGTTACCTGCGCTGGGTCTGTAAACAGAATGGACTGAGATTTGTGCAACCATGAATTTGTACAACCAGGAGTCTGTTCAACAACTCCTTACATTCTCTTGGAAGATCATGAGGAGTTCTGAATGTTGTAATCAACTATTTTTGCACACATAAATGAGATAAATAACTATCAAGAGAGGAGATGGTATCTCAAATACATCAAAGATGTTGCAAAGGCTGCTGAGCAAGGACTGACAAGCAGGAGCTTGAAGAGGTGACATATAAAATAGTTACCTTTCTTTCAAAACAATTTCGTGCTTCAGAGCTGTAGTAGGGAAGAGCTTTCCCCTCCCTGCCTACACAATTACCTATGACAGCTATGAAAATGTGCTTTTTTCCTTCAAGTTCTGCACTGAAAAGCAGAAACCTAGGTGAGCATTTTGATGTATATTACAACTAAGGTTAAACTCCACAAGGCACACACAGTCCCCTGGTGACAACCTGCTTCTAAAAGGGCCAGTACGTACTGACCCTCAATCCAACGGGGGCTGCTGTTCTGCATACTCTCAGAAACTTGCATTGTTCTTCTAATCATTGATGTTTTCATTAATAAAAGCTTTAATTTTGATTCCCCTCCCTCAATAACCTTGGAAAAACCAAGCAACCTATTAAACAGTCAGCCTGCATGCCAATAAATTCAAAATGTTTGTTGGTTCAGCTAACCCGAGTTTCACATTATCAGAATGCTTTTTGAACTTGGACATTGCAGCTACACAACCAGAAAAATAACAAAGCATTTAATTGTTTAGAAGCACTGTGGAAGAGACATTTTTCTATGCAAGATTTAGAGAATCCTCATTTAAGACTCTGTCCTCCCTTGTTTATTCACATCACATAAGTGACACACAGAACCACTGAGAAGAACGGCAAGGATAGCACAAATTGGGACGCAATAGAGGATGTCCACAATCTGCTTGCCCAACACTAACTTCAGATGAGGCTGTCGCTCTGCAAGAAGCATGGTTCTTATTTTCACAGAGTACTGCAGAAATAAGTTTTCCTGCATATTACACTGTTTCCTTATGATCTGACAAAATAATATGGATATTGACCTTAAGGTGGGCCAGTATATTCCTCTTTCTTTCCCATCTTTCATAGACAAGAGATTAATTTAAAAAAATAACAAGGCAAGTGATGACAAATAACAATATGATAAATCTATGAACAAAAAACCTCACATCTCTCTCTAAACAGATCATTTCTCCTGTTCTATATCTCAGAATTTCAAAAAGCTGAAAGGTACAGAATCATACAGAGTAGATGGAACACAGAGTCTTCCAAAGGCTCATTGGTTACACATGACACCAGAAGGACAAGTAAATTAACAACTGATGAATGAAAACCAATTTCTTCTGATAAATACACACTAAATCTCAATACATAACTGCACCACCCATGTAGCCAGCGTCCGTTTTGAAACAGGAAACTCCACCCTGACCTCCTGAGAAATGACAAACAATTTGGTGTTTGAAGATCATTTTATCCTTTTAAGGTAACATATATTCGAGGTATTGTTATAAAGTAAGTGATAAAATCAAATTTATCGTAATTTTAAGATTCAGTATTGTTATAGGTAGGCAAAAGTTCACTAGGAGAAAATTAAATAGATTTTTAATGAATGGTGGGGCATGGGACTTGAACATAACGTTTGTTTACTTTTCTGCTGAATTAACTTTAAAAAAATAACTTTTTTGACATGTAGTCATGAAGTCTCTGTTATAAAAAAATGGAATATATCACTTTTAAAGTTAAGTTGGCAAAAAAGATCTTGACTAAGATGCACTTGAGACTACAAATCCCTCTTACTGACTTCTGAAAAGGCTACAATCTGCTACTATTTACCTGGTTTTATGTACCTACTAGCCAGATTCTTCACTTCCAGAGTGTCCTCAACAAAAGACACTTAAGTGAGCTACAAATCAGTGGGAATCAGCAGCAGCCCACAATCAGAAGAAAATGCTTAAAAGACAACCACCATGTATTTTTTTCATTTTGTTTCAGGATACAAAGAAACTAAACTCTTTTTGAGGGAGAGGAAAAAAATATATAAAAGCGCATCTCAGAAAGCAATCCAGATTTTCCAGAGGAGAGAGAGATGCCAGCTACGGCAAACAAAGAAGGAGCCAGACTGGCAAATACCCACTTCCTTCTCCTCCTGTGTTTTGATGGCAGAGGCTTTGGACGGATCACCTTGAAAAGGAGCAGCCATTTCAGGAGGACATACAGAGGCAATGAAATAGCTCTGTAGGGAAAGGCTTAAATAAAGTTTAAAATCTGTTCTATATTGACAGTTTCCTTAGCTGTGTATGCACTCTTCCTGTCCCAGGTACTGTTTTTATACTAAAATCCATACATGTATATAAACCCTGTATTGCTCTCAACAATCTTGCATTCTCCACTCTCTGATGCCCTCAGCATCAGCAGATGGTACAGAATTTTCCAAACAGAGCTCTCTGACACCCAGTACTGTCAAATCCATTTATGCCCATACTCACAGATTTACCCTTTTGCAGGTTCCCTTCACACGCCTGTTTGGACAGATCCTGGCGCCCAATCAAGAGACAAACTGCTTCTGGCCAGTCTGAGTTAGGCTGCTCTCGACAATAATATATTGCATCTCTGATAGGAAGAGCTACACCAAAGGGGAGAGACTCCAGATCTCTTAGGGTGAATCCTTAGAAATAGCGAGGAGAAAAAAAAAAAAAAGAAACTTATCAAAACTAGGTAAAATCTATTTTATATTATGCAAGCACAAGATTATTACTTACAATTGTTACCATTTTGCACAAAGATAAAAGCTGTTCTTACCCACATTGGTCATCCAAATAATTAACTTTTCAGCCAGGCTAGAAACAGATGTGCTGTGTCTGAAACTACTTCTGTAAAATACAAGCAAATAAAGGAGAAACCATTTAAAGCTAGTATAAAACTCAGCAGAAAGTCAAAGCAGAAAGTTTAAAATAATACTAAAAAAACCCATACCGATTGTCATCCTGTTCTATTTGCTGTTTCCGTTGCCCTAAGAAAGACAAAGTCATATTAATTCCACATTCTTGAAGCAAAAGGACAGCATGCAACAAACACAAGACAGGAGATACTATGATGGCATCAAAGCATTATTACCTGATGTAATCTTGTACAAATAACAGGAGGCTTCATTAGATACAGCACTCTGATCACCAAGTACGTACAGAGCCACACTCTGCATAAAAAAAGAACAGAATATTGAAACTCACTGTGCTAAACTGCCTATTGCAACAGGCAGAAGAAAACTTTCAAAACTTCAGCAGTGGGACTAGGTTATTATGAAAAAATTATTAGTAAAAGGAGACTGAAACAACTGAAGTAATAAACTTTTTGGCTTCAGATTTCCATCCCAAAGCTTGGAAAAAATAAATCCTGAAACAATTAACTGAAATTTCCCCTAATAATGGTTTCAAAGGTGAAAAGAGAAAAAGCTTCTGAACAGGAACACTTTTCCCTAGTACATTTCCACCACCTCTCACATTTCATTTAACTTTTCTTGCAAAACATATGCGTTTACTGCAGACACCATTCCTCCATATTTTGAATTTCAGTAATTTTGTGGAGGCTCCAACTGGAAAGTTGTTCTCCATTCAATGCAGTGTCCACTGCAGCTATCTAGCCAACTAAATAAAATGGATGTGTTACCCTATTTGCTTTTTGATGCTGCCAGGTAAGCTGGCACACCAAAGGAAAAGTCGCAGGTAAAAATCTTTTGCATTTTTCGCTAAGATACACTGCTGACATGCCAGCTCTGCCCTCTCATGTGCAAGTCAGGTACAAGTCGGAGAAAAGACAGAGCTGGATGGACATAGCTGAGAGTCCAATGGAAAGTCTACAGTTCTTCAGAGCTCAAATGCAAAGATAAATTTTAAGCGAAAGCTACTGCTTCAACCCTCCACACTCTGAAGCACTGGCAGGTCAAATCAGAGACTCCTGCAATTAATCTTGGATGCTAGGGTCAGAGCAGAGCCTCTCCTCCCTGTTTTTCTTTTCATTCACCTTAGGTCTAACAGCTCTGCTCCAAATCCTGTACCGGCAGGTTTTCTCCACAAACTGTGAATTAATGAGCAAGGCTGACCAAGAGATAACATTAGTGTTTACAACTACTCATACAACTAAATATTTATATTGACACATGCCCAAGAAGAAAGCCGGGAAATTCTCACTCACATAATACAGTTAACTTTGAGTTACATTATTACTTTGCACATGCCACTACTGCAAACCACAAAAATAACATAAGCAGTGAAGCACAGGTCATTCACTCTACATTCAAAAGGCCTCTTTCCCAACCTCAAATACCTCCACATGCCAAAATTCATCCACATCCTCTAGTAATATTAGAGCAATATAAGAGCAGAGAGGACTCATGGGGATTTCCCTCTGCTAAACACGTATTATTTGCCCTGTGGAGAGGCTGACACAGCAGTTAACTGTATTGCAGGGATACTCAAGAGGATTTCATGCAGACAGATGAGGCCTACTTGGTGCGGAGGAGTGACACTTGGAGATGCCTATGTCTCCAAACAGTATAGTTACAGCAGAGTTACTTATCACAGGCTCAATATCCCTCCAATTTCCTCCCAATAGTCCACAAAGTGCAATTAAACCCTCTGGTATTTGACCTCCCATTGGGGACACTTCACTCTCAGGAAATTAAGCAGCTAGGACAAACCCAGGCCACAGTGCTGCTATGCTGACAGAATAAAACATATCCCTTTCACAAATGTACCTACCAGTACTACCAGTTTGCTCCTTTCACATATTCCTGGTAAGTAAGGATAAGGCTGCACGGCTTCTCCCTTCAAACAGGAACTCAGCCACTGAAAGATACTTGGAGGCTCAGCAGAAAAAAATGGGGGATGATGCATGAAACCTGTTTGGACTTAATCATATGAACAGCAATGACACTGAGTTCAGGGCAAATGCACAGTTCTCCACTATTCCAAAGCAAAACCTACAGTACTTCTTTTAATAACAAAAATATAGTATTTGCCCAAAACATTACAGATCTCCACCCCCTCTTGTGAGTTCAGACACCTACCTATCTTTCAAGAACAAAAATTATCTTAACCCATAGTGAAAAAATATGAGTAATTGTCAAAAGCATCAATGGAACAGACTTGTAATCCAACAACATTACATTACCTAAGTGAGAGGACAACCTAACTCTGCCCTCCCTGACCACGAACATGAGTAGCAAAGCCTGAGCAATGATATGAATTTTTTTTTTGTTTTATTTTTTTGGTCAGGAGAAATAGTAGTTTATCTTCCATGACCAGTAAATTTCAGCTAGTGGGACACTAAATAGGTGCATAGGCAATATATGACCTTATTTTAACTTGAAGTTTTGTGGTTTTAGCTCTGATTTAATTTTATGAACTTTAAACCGAGAGCCTGGCAGCCCAGTAGTACTTTCCACAAGAGAGGTCCATCTCACTGTCAGGCTTTTCCACAGTTGTCTACAAAGACTCCACAGCCTAAGCTGGGAGTTCGCCAAAATCAAACCATGGCTCTCTCCTAAGTCCTTTTTCTGAGGAGTGTCCCATGAGGCACTGGATTGGAGGCACCAGCTCATGACAATGGTAAGCTAATTTCGCTCCAGACTTCTTAGGAGGCTCTTAAAAACACAAGAACAAGGCAACCTCAGCACTACCAGCACTGTTTTGCATATCTAGATTAAGTCCTGGTTGGCCTTAAAGGAACAGTTAACAACATGCCCCATATTAGACATAATTTGCATATAATTATCACTTAATATCTAGCTTCACAAAGTCTGAAACTCACCTTGATCAATTACACAAGTCTGTCTGGAGGTTTTAACAAGGGCTGGATAGTCTCTGTAGTAATAATCTATATAAGCTTCAAGTTTTAAGTCCCTAGGATGAGAAAGAGGTGAATCACACTAGAGGGGGAAAAAAACACACTATCTTCCTGCATTTCTATGATTCTTTTTTAATGTTTGTGTAAGCACTAGATACAAGGAGGGACATTCTGATGTCCTTAATTAAGATCATGCACAGGCACTGCCCATTCCCTAAGCAGTGAATCTGTATGTTTAATCTTTCCCCATCGCTTTTCTCTTCAGCTCTTATTCTGTTTTGTCCCACACCTTCACCACCACCTAAGGCGTGATCCACTGTCACTAGTTTCCTCCAAATTCCAGCTGCTAAAGCTAGATAACCTGTTGGGTTACCTGCAAGACATGAATGCATATAACAGCTGCCAGCTTCAAAAAGACACACGGTCTTTCATTTCAGACTTGCTTCTTGTTGGCATGAGAATATACAACAGGCCAACCTTTACAGCAACAGAGACTGGATGCCACTTCTGGGAATCATTTAGCCAGCCAGCTGTGGCAGGCTCTGCTGAGGAAGAATCTATAGCCATAGAAAAAAATTGGTAGGAATAGCAAATACAACTGAGGGAGATGTTACTGGGTCTTTTACCTAAATACATATCTCTATCCACACGCATGCGATGCAATTTGAAGGTGGTTGTGGAAGACATGAAGATGCACTGGCTGCAACAAGGGTACCACAACAAACAATATATTTGACAGCTCTTATTAGGAGAGTTGTGATAGTGCAGTAATAAAAACACAGCATGTGAAGTCTGTGAATCCCTCTGATGTTGCGAAGCAGCCAGAACAAGAGATCTGCCATGGCAAATATCTTCTAAGCACAGGTTTTAAACATTCATTCATTTTCTTTGAATAGATTAAAAGTCTGCTCCATCCTCAAATTTCCCATAAAAATAATCACACCATCATCAAGATACACTGCACAACACATAATATCTGTAATTTGTTGATGGGCATACCTGGCCAGCTGAACCAGAAGAACAACAAGTGAACGAATTCCTTCACCCATTAGACAATTCAGTTTGAGCTCCTCGTATATGAGATGAAGAACAAAAAAAATAGCAGGAATGTGGGTAAAAAGAAGGGTTGAGGAATCCAAACTAAGGCTCTGTGTAAAGTCATCCTTTGGAGACAAAACTTCCAGGGGGTCCAGTCGCAAAGCTTTGGCAACTGGATGAGACTCAAAATTCCGATGGTAATCAGAGCTCAAGAGATATTCCCAGTCCTAGATCAAACAAATAAAGGAAAGAGAGGTAGATGTTCCACAGCTGCCTTCCAGTAAGGCAACTCCAAAGCACTGTTACAAGAGATTTTTCCGCATAAGCCAACATAAATGTGATTGTTGCATGGCAAATGTGCTGCACCAACAGAGATTCAACTGTTTTTTAATCCTTTTTTCCCTCCCTGTTGTGCATGAAAGAACGAAACCTTATCTTTAAAAGAAGACAACAAAAAAAGCCAAGAGTACCTTCCTTGCATCAATATTCTGCACATGAGACCTCATTGAGTACTCATGCAATTCACTTGGCACTTTCAGCCTTCCTTCTACCTCCCCTTCTACCACAGGAGAGCCATTAGATCCTAATCCCATAGACTGTGGTCTGTAACCCCAGGGGCTCACTCAGGTGTTAACCCACAAATAGCTAATGCAACAGCTGGTCCACCATGGCTCATATGACTCTGAAAATGGGATGATACTAAGCCTCATTCACTTTGCCATTTCATTATGTAAAAGCTTCCTATTCCTGTCTAGATGGAACTCAGTGAATGGATCTTAAACACTCCACTAAGTTAACTGAGAATTTGTACATTCAGTAAAGTATGTCTTTCAATGCTCTAAACTTGCTAAAGGTCTGAGTATCCAGGAAAACGAGAACTTCATTTTAAACGGATGAAGCATCTAGGAGAAATTTGACATTGTCAGAAGACTATCTGGGATTGCTTTGTGACACATGTTAAATACACTCCCGAGTCCTAGTTACTTCACTGGAACTGGGAATCCTGACAAGCAAGGTCACATAATGCAGCCACTGCACAGAGCAAAATAACTTTTCTTCCCCCAATGGCTTGTAATTGCAGATGAAATGCAGCACTTGGAGGGTGTCTCCTCCAGTTTGCTTGTATGAAAAAAACTAAACCCAAACATCACCACCCTGTGCTTCTTATTTGTAAAAGAGAACCGTTTCTTACTTCATCTGACCCTGTTTCTGATGGTCTAGCCTTCTTTGGAGCAATAACTGGCGACAGTGATCCTTCAAAATCAAGCTGCAAGTAAGAAAAAGATAAAAAGTAGCTCAACATCAAAATTCCCAAAGTTGCCTAAGTGAATCACAAACCAAAACACCTGAATGCAAACCAAGTGTGACATAACATTGCTTTAGGTACTTCTGTACTTTGCTTTCATATAAAACACATACCGCAATTAGATTTTTCTATACACAGCTAGTTATTCTAGTGTAGGCTGCATGAATTTCAGTTTGACTACCTAATATCTGGTGTTTACCAATACAGAGGAAATACCGTGGATAAGCTAATTCTAGTAATGCAGATAAACTGTAATTGCTTTCATTTCAGTTGTATACACACCCTTGCTCTCTTTCCCCTCTGCAAGTATTGCAAACACACTTGCTAGCAGGAAACCCACATAGAAAAGTCCAAATACATTCAGTAAAACAGCTGGAAAAAACCAGAACTTTGAACATTGTAATCTGTGTTTCTAGCAAGAATAAGTTTAATGATGAATAAAATCTTCAGCATTAGTCATGAAAACGAATAAAATCTTCATAATGTTTTCGTTTGACCAAGACAGATAGTGGAAAATACCTTCTAAATATATTTCATGACAAACAGATATTAAAGTGCGTTCCTAAAACACAGAAATACAGAATTGATTCAATGACATCTGATAATTTAAGACCAGATACTATCTATTTCTGATGTCACCTCCTCTCTAATAATTTTGAGCCCTGAGGAATTATAGAAAGTTTCAATGCAAAATACGAGCTTGCTTACATTACGTGTCCAGGACAGTCTCTCTGTGTTGTATCCCATCATATTCATGAGACATGTTACAAATAAATTCCATTCTGAGTGATAACTTGGTCCTCCTGGTGCATTATAAGCATTGTACCACTTGACAAGCATCTGCACAGCTATCTCCTTGGGCAGGATAGCTTTGATGCCTTGCAGACATCTTTTCACTGTTGGAATAGGGAAAATGAAAAGAAAAAAAGTAGGCATGTTTTCCATTATATTTCTTGCTGCTTCCTCCAACCAGTGTTATGAATCTTTACAGGTCCTCTTTGTGGACCCTACCTTTAACTGCCTGGAAACTCTTTCAATAAAAGGCACACCATGCAATGTCAAACAGCTGCTAGTTTAGTTCAGGTTGAGCAAAGCCCCTAAAATTTATCACACAAAGAGGAAAAAACAAGTTCATTTTGTTTGGACTGGCATCTCAGCCTTTCCTCATGCATTAATATACACAATAGTACAGAGCAAAGCCAACTAAAGAACAAAGGAAGTTCTAAGCGTGCATCAGGTAATACACTGAAAGCAACGGAGCACATAATAATAAATGGTGGCGGTTCTAGAAAGGAAGTTAAAAGATGCTGGAATATGCAGCACTGAATCACTACCGCCCAAGCTCTGCATAGACTACTTAAAAAAATGAACCCTCAAAAATTATGGAACATCTTTCATGTGATGGATTCCAAATCATACCTAGTTCTGAAGTGGCGATTTCAGGAATAGTAATCCAAACCATCGTGTTATTGCTGAGTTCCTGAAAAACAAAATGGTAGAAGTCATACTATGAAATGCATAGAGTTAAACCAGGGTCCCTTCCTATCAACTCAAAACCCATTTATGTGTTCAAGTATATTCCTAGTTCTGGGCTAATTGCTACACTAAATATTTACAATCTCACATGCTGTCTCCATGAAACACCTGAAACAGATCTTGAGCTAAATCACTTGAGGGAATCAATTAAATTCTGTGACTTCTACAATATTCTACAGAGAGAAAAATGTGGAGCCACCAACACAGGTGTGATATTTTGCTGCTGATAAGGAGCTGCTAGCAACGTCTCACTATGCAGAATTAGTAAATGTTACCCTCGCTTTGCTAAAATAACCTTGACTCAAATTATGGGATAATACCTACTAAAGTTACTCTGTTGTGGACAGGATCTCTCAGAGCATGAATGAAAGTCCCAAGCTGCTGAAAAGTACAGTCTTCAACATAAGTTGAGTCATGGAGTTTGGAAGAATCCCTTAGCTCTGGAACTGGTGACAAAAGCACAGCCTGAAAAGTGGTAAAAACAACTACTTAGCAATGCTGAGGATCTGAGAAAAGGATAGCTAAATTTGCCATTTTTAATGTGCTAATAAGTATTTTGAAAGCAATTATAAATCTTTCCAATCTCTGCCTCAGAAGTTTTATAGAAAACATAAATAAATTAATTAAAATACCATAAACATTCTTAATCAAGGGATTTACACAAGAAAAATATAAGATTTAGCCCCAAAAGATACCTTGAAAGTTAACACCCAACCCATTATTTGAAGTTGTTACAATTAAACACTTTTCACAGCAGGACTTTGCTTCTTCTTACCTCTTCTAGGGGCCCTGGATACTTATTCAAAGGCTTGGATGGATTGCTCATGCTATCCAAGGGAGTGCTTGGCCGAGGCATTTGGTTGGACATCGTCAGGGATGGAGCAGGCAGCCCAGGAATAAAAACTTTCCCCACCTTTTTGTGAACATACAGGAAAACAAAGAGTTGGTTTTTATACCTCATGCTTGTGCTTCCACAAGCTTGCTTACCTACAGACATCAGATTTTTAACATCTTAAAGGAAAAAGAAAAGTGGCTATGTACTTAAACTAAAGTCTCTGTAGACAAGATTCATGTAACTACTTGCTTCAGAGGATAACAGACTAAAAAAAATCTACTATATGCGGTCAGCATTGTATATTGTTGCTACAGGTCTACTGCCAATAAAAGTTCTAAGCAGGGCTTCTCTGAGAAAGTACTACTTTCAGATTATACTTCTTTTCATATACATACATATGTGTATATTTATACACACACCAAGATGTGTATATGCACATACACACGTACAAACTGTAGTGCCCAAGGTTTCTGCATAGAGAGAGCATATGGCATCTGTGTAGAATTTAAGAAAATGATTTAGTTATTTTAGATTAATCATGTCCATCCAAATAATACCCCTTCAACATCTAAAATTCTCTGACATGCTACAAGGAAGTTTTTGTTCAGGAACAATTCTTATTTTCCATATTCGTGAAGTGTTCTTTCTTTAAAAGTATTTTATTACTTCGGAATCTTACTGTCACTGAAAACAAGCTCAAGAGATTATTTAATGGAACCACAAGGTGCCACTGATTCTGCAAAACTATCCTTCCAGCACTGTACATAAACTACACTTGGTACGCGAGCACAGCCACCTTCCCAAGTAAGTTCCAAGTAAGCAGCAGCGTAGAGTAGCTTAAAACGACACCTTGTAAGGTACAATGCACACAGGATCCCTTGTATAGCTGAGTTTGTAATCAGAGATTTATTTTGAGATAAGAAAACCGCTACTTACCCGAACTACTCCAGAATAAAGCACTAAATTTCCACTGCCTTCCAGAACCAGCAGCGTATTAACACCCTACAAGAACCAAGCAGAATATTCAACTTCTTGTATTTCAGTAAAGAGACAACAGTTGGGCAGCATAGAAGAGCAGGATACTCCACAACTAACAGTCCATACAGGGGTACATACCTCCACGGGAGCTGCATCCTTTGCTTGAATGTTGGTAACAGAACCAAAGATCAGCTGCGACTTATCGTTGCTCTCTTGAAATTTTACACACCTAGAAATTTGAGAAAACAACAGGAAACAAAGTACTGACCTATCTGTTGTTACAGATGGTGCAGTGACTTTTATTGTGGCATACTTGGCTCCTTCCTTCTTCCTTTGCTTGCTTTGCCCTACTATTCAACTTAATTTTCACTCGGCTAGTCTAATTAAAATTCACAATGTACTTGTAAAGGGTAGAGATAAGGACAAACAAGAATATAATTAAAATTACAGAGAATGTTCTCTCACAACTTCAGTTTTGTTTAAACAGCCCAAACCATCTACACCACCACAGTTACAAACAGGTCATACGAGACCCAGTGATGTAGCACATATTGTCACAAGAGACTCCACTAGCTGAAGGAATAAGTCTGTTAAACTCCGTATCTTGCTGGCAATTTCTAGAGCACTCTCCTTTGTTCATCTGTCCCCAAGACAGGGATGCTCACCGCAGATGGAGCTGGGATTCCACCAAAAAGCATAAGAACTTCTGCCCACAAAGGTCAGCAGTAATGAACACTTTTGACGCTTGGGAGTTCTTCTCTCTGTAAGAGAGACACAATGATCAGCACATTCTGATCAGCAGACTGTTCGGTCTACTACAAATATTTTAATGAAGGAAAACAGCATCCACAAGTTGTACAGTCACAGTGGACTTCAATTAGCAGTGCATTAAGTTGTCAGACTGGCAGTCTCAGTTTCAGTCATTACTTTTGAAACTGATTTTTCTAGCACTCCAACGTCCACATTCCTCACTTTTTGTCATGCTCTGCACATGCTGTTTGGCTTTGATCTCCTGTTCAATATTTATGCCATTTTTTGCCCTTTTTGATGGTAACACACAGGTACTCCCCGCAGAAGACAATAAAATCCCCAAAGCCAGGTAGCTACAGAGATCTCATTAAAACACTTCTCATCTCAGAGGGCTATAGATAACAAAGCAGGTGAAGTTCTTACTAGTGCCCAATTCCCTTTTTAAGAGAGTTGCAGAAGTGTTGTAGGCAGTGCAGGCCTACTCATCTATTCTAAGGCAGAATCACCTGCAGAAAGTACACATTAAAATAATCTATCATTTTACTTTATTTCCATCCACCCCGCAACAGAAATCCAAAACTTCTCACATCCCAGTGCAAGCACCTAACCTTATGTTTGTGACTGGTTCTGTCCACAGATGATCTATACACAGCTCAGGAACAATTGGTTCCGTTTCTGTTACAAGGAAGGAATCGCTGCAAGTGCTGCTTGGAGAATGGGTAATACTGTGCCTCCTTGGTGACTGAGCATTGCTGGAAAAGTTGAACCGCTGCACTCCTGAGAAAGAATGAACTCCCATGGCAGGAGAATGAGAGCGGCTGCAAACAAAGACATGAGACACAACTGAAGAGTAGGGGATTTTCAAAATCAGGTACGGAATCCCAAGGAGCTCATACACTAGCAGAGACTCTAAAAACAAACCAAAACCACACTAAACCAGTAGTTAGTTCAGTATTAGTTTCCTTTATCAATATGCTCCAGCATAGGAAAATGATTATCTGAGTCATTTCCAGTCACCTCTGTCTGAATTTATTAGATGACATTTCAAAAGTAAGAAAACCAACATTTTGTGTAGTCTATTCCATCAAAAGTCTCTCCCAGTCTGTTCCCTTTTAAGTATGGCTTTATTTAGAAAAGCTAACTGATAATATTCCCGGGACTCAGAAGAGATGGTCCCCAACATCACTACAGACTGGTTGTGTGACAACAGAACAGCCTCTTTGGTTTGTGCACACCAATTACCTCCCTGTGCTATATGGATAACAGCACACAGGGTCACAAGGGCATTCCAAGAGGGCTTTCAAATGCTGTAACAGAGGAGGCACCTGTCCATCTAAGAAGCAGACTTGTAACAGTAAAGAAAGACAGTACCAATTCCAGATATGCATCCTATTCCATAGCTCATATTCTTTGGCATTGTCTGTCCATGCATCATGTTCAGGACCTACCTCAGAGCAGCCATGTTGGAGATAGATGGTGAGCGAGACTGCATGCTGGGTGATGACAGTGATCTGCTCTGGCTGTGGATAGATGAGTAGTTCTGGAAAGGGGAGCCCACAGGAGAGTCTCCTTTTGAGAAGCTTCTGAGATGAGCCGTCAAAGAGCTGCTAGTGGCCACATGCTGTGGTGTGCCTATCTGCTCCGAGAACTTCAGCACCATGTTCTGCTCCTGGGAGAGAAAACAGAGCTGTCTACGCACAAACAGCACATGGGCAATAACAGCTAGGAAGATGCCCAAATTGCTTGTTTTCTCAGGCAGGTGTTAAAAAATTATGCCTCTGCAGATGCTCAGCCTAAGAAACTATTTCTGCTCACCATGCTCTCTCACTCTCAGTCGCACAAACTACATCCATGAATTTCAGGGTACTAAGTTGTTAGTGACTTCTCATACAGAACACAACAGCTTGAGCAGATTCAACACCTTCTAGTATAATAAAAGGAATACCAACATAAGAAGAGTATACTTCATGACCATCACCACCATGATCTCCCTAACTGTAGTACAGCCAAATACATGAAAGAAACTACTAAACCCCCCCGCCCCAATCCCAAAACACAGATACCAGGCATTTCTAACACATGCAGTCATAAGGGCATATTAGGACACATAAAAATTGTTTATAATGATATTTAGTTAATGATAAGTTTGTACCTCTGGCTTTACTCTCCGAAGAGTCCAAACACTATGTAAGCTCTGGACAGTATCATAGGTCATCACAATGGAAGGGTCAGCATTGAGAAACACGATCCTCAAGGTACAATCAGCAACATACTGCACTCTAGCAGAACTACACACACCTGCTAAAGAAGCAGTTAGTCATTTCTACATCTGTGTTATCAGTTACAATTAGTATTTTTCATGCTCTCTTTTCTTCTGCAATTTGTATCTTTCCTGAACAGCTTCCCTGTTCATGAAGCAGCTAAAACAACCCACTTCCAATTTCTGATTGATTATTTGCGAATTCTGTAATGCAGAAAATGCTCAAGCGACACATTAAGCTAATGGTCTGATGGAATCCAAATGATACATCTCAAGATGTAAACTCACCTCCAGGCTTACAAACAAGAGGTGCTATCTCATCTAATGGGTGCAGCATGCTGAACATTGTAGGCAAAGGTTCTCTAGAAAGAAGCCAAACAAAGCATGTTCAAGAACCAAATACTAACGTGCACAATTGTAGCTGGTACATACACTGCAATCCCAAACTAGTTCTTCAGACCTTAATAAATCAGTCTGAATCCAACAGTAGAGACTTATATTCCATTCACAGAAGCTTGTTGGATTAACTGAGTAGAGTTAAAGGCTGGTGTATGAAATAGGATTATTAAGTTTTGTTTTACACCTTTCCAGAACACTCAATAATGACCCCATCTGGTGGCCACACGACAGACTGGCTGGCCGGAATGAACAGCTGGCACCAGCTGTCTTAGGAGGAGGAAGAGTATGAAGAGGAGAAAGCCCTTAACCCAGACTCAGCTTGAGAGTCCAGATTCCACAGCTCCCAAGTCCCAGACAAGCAGACAGCCACCAGGTCAGTCGTATCAGTCACAAAGCAGCACTCAAACTACCCTTCTGTTGTGGCAGTAGCAAAAGGAGAATTTTTCACACAAGGCCAGCTTCAGTAGGGTCAATCATGATTTTTGCCATGTACCCTCTTTCAGCACTTTCATGGCCTCCATTTTTCACCCCAAGTCTTCTAAGGCCTACAGAATCACAAGTGCCCGGAATGGACACATAAAACCCAAGAGAGAGCAAGTAGCCATATTAAAGCTGCTCAGCCATTCCTTAATCTGCTTCTCAGCCATAAAGCACAGGGTCTGTGATTCTCACCAAATAGGTAACACAATGATCTATATAGCTAAAGCAAAACAACCCTCAGCTGAGGGAAAGTATGTCAATGACAATCCCTCAGGGAATCTCCCAGTCTACTAGCATAGCCTGGAATCAATTCCCCAGACAAACCTTAATGAAATCAGACTAGTAACACCCATATCGTGCTTCCCAAACCCTACTCCTAAGATCACTGCTCCAAGCTAGTTCTTAACACAAGACAATATCAGAGCAATATCACAGATTGTCAGTATTCAGCCCTTTCCCACCACTTCCTGATATTTCTCCTGTCACAGAATCACAGACACATTAAGGTTGGAAAAGGCCTCTAAGATCATCCAGTCCAACTGCCAGTACAACACCACTGTGCCTACTAAACCATGTACCAAAGTGGCACATCTACATGGTTTTTGAATGCCTCTAGAGACCGTGACTCCTTCAGTTCCCTAGGCAGCCTGTTCCAAAGCTTCACAACTCTTTCAGTAAAGCATTTTTTCCTAACATCTGATACAAAACTCCCCTAACACAACTTGAGGTCATTCCCTACAACAAACACACAGATAGTTTCATTATAGCTCTTCCAACTCCTGCACTCAAGTATCAGATTAGCAGTCTACAACAAAACAACCAAAGACACTCATTACACACCTGGGTGGACTTGGAGGTACTTCATGAGAAGAACTGCTGCGCTCAAATAGCAAACCATATTTTGTTGGCCAGACATTTGCGACCTACAAAAAGTCACAAATAGATTTATGATTAAAAAAAAGAACCAAGTGCTTACTATATTGATTCTGTTTCATATTCGAGTATTCTCATTAGAGCATTAGGCCTTTTCTTGAAGGGTAACGTAAATCAGAGCAAATTCTCAGACTACAAAGCAGTAATACTTATAACTCTCCCATCTCATAACATTAGCTGCCCCTACTTCAAGAAGAATTCAGTGCCCAAACCACACAGCCAAATCTCCATCAGCTTTGTTGCAAAGCACATGGGCAGCCGGTACCAGAAGTGACTTGCACACACTTCCCCACCCTAAAACCATACGTAGCCAGATAACAAGCCCACCTGTGAACAAGAAAAGAATGGCACTCACCTGAAAAGGTAAAGCAGCAATGTACTCCTTTCCCTCTATGCTATGCACATTTATACAGGAATTCTGCAATATGCAGATACATTTCTCTACTATGTCATCACTGCCTGAAACCAGGGGGAAAAAATACACAGTGAAGTTTCACTCTTTCCTTAGGCACCTTCTGTACAAAAAATGTAAACTTGAGGAGGGGAGCACCTGTCTTAACAGAGCAGGTCTTGATGACTAAACTTATCACACCAAGAGAGCTGAACTCAAAGCATTTGCTTGGCGTTACAGCCAGCAGGAAACTTACCGCCGGATTTCTCCTGGGGGATAATGAAGTCGCACCACAAGGCCTAAAACCAAACACAGTATAATTATTTCTGAAAAATGAGATGATACTACCACATAGTCAGAGAATCTGAGAATCATATAATACCTTGGGTTGGGATGGACCTTTGAGATCACCTAATTCCAACACCCCTTGCCATGGGAAGTGATACGTCCCACTAGACCAGGTTGCCCAATGCTCCATGCAACCTGGCCTTGAACACCTTCAGGGATGGGGCAATCATGACTCCCCTGGGCAACCTATTCCAGTGCCTCACTGCTCTCATCGTGAAAAAAATTCCTCCTTATGTCTAGTCTAAATCTGCGCCTCTCCAATTTATAGCCATTCTTCCTAGTCCTATCACTACATGCCTTTATGAAAAGTCCCTCTCCAGCTTTCTTGTAGGTTCCCTTTAGGTACTGGAAGTCTCATTGTTCCATATGTTCTCCATGGTTGGAGAACAGGCCCTATGAGGAGCATCTGAGAGAGCTGGGGTTGTTTAGCCTGGAGAAGAGGAGGCTGAGAGGAGACCTCATTACTCTCTACAACTACCTGAAACGAGGTTGTAGAGAGGAGGGAGCTGGCCTCTTCTCCCAAGTGACAGGGGACAGGACAAGAGGGAATGGCCTCAAGCTCCACCAGGGGAGATTTAGGCTGGAGATTAGGAGGAAGTTTTTCACATAGAGGGTCATTGGGCATTGGAATAGGCTGCCCAGGGAGGTGGTTGATTCACCTTCCCTGGAGGTGTTTAAGGCACGGGTGGATGAGGTCTTGAGGGACTTGGTTTAGTGTTTGATAGGAATGGTTGGACTAGATGATCCGATGGGTCCCTTCCAACCTGGTTGTTCTATGATTCTATAATTCTATATTTCCCTCAGGACGCTGAAAACAGTCAGCGAGTATTTCTTAGCGAACACCCATTCATTTGGCCACCACCTTTCCACTTTTTCATACCTGCAGGACAGGGCTGTCAACGGTGAACGCCTTATAAACGGCAGATGCTTGGTTTCTGCTGCCTTTGCTCCAGATGACCATGTTGCTGGCCACGTACAGCTCTTCATCGTAGTCCACCTCTTCCCCGACATCACTGACGCCCTTCCTCAGCTGCCAACTCTCCTGAAAACCAAGAGGCGTTTAAGGGATCCCCGCGGGCTGCGGCTCAGCTGTCGCCACCCGGCCATCTCCTAGGGCTCGGCCTCGTACCCTCTGCCGCTCGTGGATCGTCACCTCGCGGAGAGAGCCCACCAGCCCCGCGGCCCCGTCGGAGGAGCAGAGCTCGGAGGCAGGCTGCAGCCGCCGCAGCTGCAGGCTGAGGGCGCTGGGGTGGCGCCGGCAGTGCTCGCGGCCCCGGGGGGCGAACTCCTGCAGGTCGCCGGCCGCAATCATCGTCGCCCTCTCGTCGCAGTGGTCCGACATGGGGGCCCCGATATCCTCATTATTTCTGGCACGGAAGCGCACCCCCTCGCCCACCGCGGCCACCACCGGGACGCGGCAGCGCGGGGAGGCGATCGCCGGCTGCTGCTCACGCGGGCGCCGCCATCTTGCGGCTCCCGCCCTGCCCCGCGGCACCGCCCGCGAGGGGTCGGACAGGAAGCGTCACCGAGGTGAAGCCAGGCCGGGCGCCGCCATCTTGCGGGCTCCACCCTGCGCCGTTCTGATGGAGGGAGGGTGGGCTGAGGGCAGGCAGGAGACGGCAACGCGGTGAAGCCAGGCCGCGTGCCGCCATTTCTCCGGCCCTGCCCTGCGCCGCGCGAGAGGCACCGGGAGCAAAATCATAGACTCATGGAATAGTTTGGGTTGCAGGGGTCCTTAAAGCCTCTCCAGTTCCAAACCCCTGCCATGGGCAGGGACACCTCCCACTAGACCAGGCTGCCCAAGGCCCCATCCAACCTGGCCTTGAACACCTTCAGGGATGGGGCAGCCACAGCTTCCCTGGGCAACCTGTGCCAGGATCTCACATTCCTTATGTCTTGTCTAAATCTGCCCCTCTCCAGTTTATCCCCATTGCCCCTAGTCCTATCGCTACATGCAGCTTGGCTTTGAACACCTCCAGGGATGAGGCATCCACCACTTCTCTGGGCAACCTAGGCCAGTGCCTCACCACACTGATAGGAAAACATTTCTTCCTAATATTTAACCTAGATTTCCCCCTCTTTCATCTTAAAAATGTTCCCCCTTGTCCTATCCCTGCGCTCCTTGATAGAGAGCCCCTCTCCAACTTTCCTGTAGGCCCCTTTAAGTACAGAAAGGCTGTTGTTTCTGCAGTTAAAATATTTTAACAGCTCCTACACCAGTGCTTCGATGTCTTTTTGTTTTGAGGTGTAAAAGTTTGCACAGCATGTAATTAATTTACCTGTACAGTTTAAGCAGCATGCATGAGCAGGTACTTTCCAAAGGCATTGTGCCTAGGATATGAAAATACAGTCTACCTTAGACCATTACACAGGACTGGCAGGGTCTCGTAGAACCCTGTCACTCTGCAGTTGTCAGCATGAATGTGGTACAACTCCCTTCCCAAAATTTCAGATGCTCTTATAATATGGATTAGCATAACGTGTTGGAAGTCTTACATCAGCTAAAAACATAGCTCCTGATATACTGGTGGTCAGTGTCCAAGGTGGCTGTTCTATCTTGAGTGCAGAGGGCTTGTACCATCCACCATCCCTTCTGCTCACTGCACTCTTAAAGGCAAAGGGTGTTGAAACCTTTGCAGCTGCATCTCTGGCTACCAGCTGTAGGTGTCAGGCAGTTAGTCTGAGAACTCCTAGATTTTACCAAGGGAATGATATGTTGATGTGCATTTCTCACCTGTGTATAATGATGCCATGCAGGTTCCAGCATCTGCTCTTCTGCCTTGGTTGGGTGTCACAGTAAAACGTGCAGAAACAATGCTCTGGGATGTATTTGGCTGCCAAAATCTAGTGGGGCAATCAGATTATTTTTATTCTTTTAAGAACAAGTTTCACTGATGAGATCAGCATCAAGCCGTACTGTTAATCTGCCCATCTTGCAGGCACTGTAACACTCACAGGCGTCTATCTGTACCACACAGATGTGTCTGCAGTATGCAAGCTTATCCTGCGGTCTTTTCAACCATTTGAACACTGCAAAACAAGCTCTTTTCTTTACCTCTCACCTTTATAATTGCTTGCCTAAACAAGAGGGTGTTGCTGGCTACAGATCACAGCCAGTTACTAGTTTTCAGCATGGTGCTACTCCTGAAACACTGCATCTTCTCCATTTCTGTCCAAGTAGCATACCAGAAAATGCCTTTTTTTTTAATTAGCACAAAAGGAGCCTGTGTGCCTCTGACAGGCAGACATCACAGATCCAAACCTGTGTGAAGTACCCTGATGGAAACTGGGAAGGTAGTGCATTCTGACGAGGGTGATTTATTTTCAAAACAATAGTTTCACATGAGAAATCAAAGGAGGAGGTAGAAACTGTGGGAGTATTGAAATAGTATTTGAAATCTTGTTTCCAGCATGCAGTTTAGGGAATCTGTGGTTCAAATAACAATAAGCACTATCGTTTTCTCAGAAATGAGAAGCAGCCTGCTGGGGAAAGGCAGGTTTAGGAAAAGCAAAAATTCACCAAGCTGCAGAGCACTTTCAAATTGTATCACAGCTTCTGGCAGGAAGAACTGTTAGCTTGGATCTACAGATCCAGCCAGGGACTGAATTTCTATATGAAGATAAATCATAGAGTCATGGAATGGTTTGGGTTGGAAGGGACCTTAAAGATCATCCAGTTCCAACTGCCCTGCCATGGGTAGAGGCACCTTCCACTGGATCAGGTTGCTCAAAGCCTCATTCAGCCTAGCCTTGTACACCTCCAGGGATGGACATCCATGACTTCTCTGGGCAACCTGTGCCAGCACCTCATCACCCTCACAGGAAAAAATTTGTTCCTAATATATAAACTATATCTGCCCTCTTTCAGCTTAAAACCATTGCTCCCATCCTGTCCTGGCACTCCCTGATAGAAAGCCCCTCCCCATCTTTCCCGTCAGCCCCCTGAAGTACTGGAAGGTTGGTATAAGATTTCCCCAAGGCCTTCTCTTCTCCAGGCTAAACATCTCAAACTCTCTTAGCCTGTCTGCATATGGGAGGTGCTCCAGTCCTTGGGTCATCTTCGTGGCCTCTGCTGGACTCGCTCCAACAGATCCATGTCCTTCCTGTGCTGGGGACTCCAGAAATGAATGCAAGACTATTTATCTCACGAGAGCAGAGCAGAGAGGCAGAATCTCCTCCCTTGACCTGCTGGTCACAACTCTTTCATGCAACCCAGGAAATGGTTGGCTTTCTGGGCTGCAAGTGCCCATTGCTGGCTCACGTTGAGCTTCTCATCCACCAGCACCCCCGAGCCCTTCTCCTTAGGGCTGCTCTCAATCCACTAATGTGTATTTATCCAAATGAGAGTTGTGGGCAAGTAAGAATGTCCAGGGCTCAGACTGAGGAACGTTCAAGCCAGTGCCCCACCTTTGGAGACGGCTTTCTGCTTTTGCAACAAAATCTGCAGACCAGGAGAAATTGTCCTAGGAAGAAACAGCTGAGCCAAGGGACAGAGTGTGCCTGATAAGAGATGTAGCACATGCTATGTTTCCAAAGAAAGCAGCACAGTGAAAAAGGCATTTTAGCGAGACTATGAAATGTTCAGTTTTCTCTGCAAATTGTTTTTGAGCTGCATCCTGTGACTGGGGTATAGCATGGAACACAAAGAGGCCATCTGCCTTGAGCTAAAAACATGCTACTAAAAGAATTTGGTATTTAAAAGAACAGGAGCCCCTGCACACAAAAATAAAAATGGACACAAAGAAGAATCAGAAATAAAGGAAGGAAGAGATTTATCAAAATGAAAATAAAAATACAGAAATAGCAAAAGGGAAAAGAAATCTTGGCAAATAACAGCCCAATGCCTGATTGCTGAATGCTGTTTCTGCTAAATGGCCCAATTTCACAAGTATTACATTGCCTCCAAAGTCCCCTAACAGTCTGGTGAAAAAAGGCTGTCAATGCTCTGAAGTGAAACTGAAAAAAATGTGAAGGGTCAAGTTCAGGCTCCAGCTTGGCACCCCAAGGCTCTGAGGTGCCTCCAAAAGCGCTTACAGCACTTATTGGGATCCTCCTAAGAGAAAACCAAAAAGATATTCCTGCCTGTGGCAGGGGGTTGGAGCTGGATAACCTTTAAGATCCCTTCCAACTGAAAATATTCCATGATTCTATGAATACCTGTGGAGCTTCTGGCATTATCGAATAGGGATTATATCTTCTTATCCAGGCAGGAGAAGAATGTGATGATAATGACAGGCATCTCTCTGTGCATTTGTATGCCGACTCACAGGAGAAGGTGGACTCAAAGAGTAGTGGCCCCTCCTTGGAGGGATGGCCTGGGCGATGGATACAGCAACTTTTGCACTGGAGAGCCAGGGGCTGAAAGTGTGGCTCAGAAACAGTGGATACCTGTGCAATTATCTACACTCAGCTCTGACCTCCTCCTTCTGAAGGGGTGAGGTAGGTACTCCCTCCATGTGCTCTACCCTGCGCTACAGCACCTGGGGAGCTACAAGCACAACCAGTTTAGCTAGTTCAGGGTTGGATCCTGGCACTCAGATAGATGAGACAGGCAGCCTTTGTTTCCAGTTAAAGGTTCTTCCTTTATTTCCATCCTCCTTCCTTTGGAAAGTTGCTTTTTTGTTGGTTTTTTTTCCTACTGCCGGGGAAAGCTGTGAAGTATTTCTAGGGCCAAATGTCGACAGATGCCCAGCCCCAGGCAGTAAGAAAAGGGGATGCTACTTGGAAAGATCTTGTGAGACTGGACACAGAGGTATTTTGGACCAAAACCCACAAGCTGTTTGTGTGCAGACTCCAGTAACTGTTGAGTTTGGGCTCTGAGGTATGGGAAGACATAATGTGCATGGAGGAAGGCTGCTGAGGCTGCTACTGAGCCTCTCTTCTGTGCACTGTTGGAAGGAGACCAAGGATGGCAGTGTGCTGGGTGAGGTAAAAGTTGCTTGTGACCAGAGTAGCCAGAGTGCTCAGACTGTCTCCTGCTTCCAGATCTTCCCTATCAGGAACCTGGCCTGCGAGTTCTTCCTCTGGTTTCTCCTCTCTGTTTCTTTCTCCCCCTCCATGCACCAACCACTTCTTCCCATCAAACTCTGCCCAAATGAACTGCAACAAACCCTTTTGAGCTGGAGACCAGTTCACACTAGCACTGACCAAAATCCAAGCTACTATAAAGAAATGACCCAAATTAGGGGATTTAGAGAGCTGCTTAAATCCTCTTTACATCCCCATGAGTTTTCATTGTTTATTTTTTTCCCTCCTCTTTTGTAGAAATTGCTCCTGCTTCCTCTCTCTGTGTTAGTGAGGCAATTATATGACATTATCCTCGTGTGAGGTGCTGTTACCACTCTACAGGCCATGAAGTCCAAAAGCCTCTGCATTACTTTATTCCCCAAAACTGCAAAGCCAGCAGCTACAGGGAATGTAGCTAGATGAAAGGGCACCCATGCGGCAAAGGCTGACCACAAACAACAGACTCATATCAACAGCCAGCTGGGAAAAACAGAGGGACAAATGCCTGTCCGCCCCCTGTCTCCTCCTACTCCCTGAGTGACATAGGAATGCACTCAAAAACAGTAGAAAACGTGATGCTGCTGGAGCTGCATGGAAGGTGCTGACTCTTAGGCACCACTGAAGTTGCTCAGTCTTCTTGCATCAGCTTTAGTACATGTTTCTTCTCCCCCTTAAGCCAGGCCTCTAGCGACACGCGCCCTTCCTTAGCTGCTGATCATTTCAAGATGTGAGAAGGTGGTCTGAAGTGAAAGAGGCAGTGAAGGGAGAAATTCAGTCTCTCTCACCAGGGCCTGAGAATATGCAGTGAATAAGCAGCTTTGCAAATCAAAGAAGTCTGGGAGTGATTTGTTCTTTTTTTTCACTCAACTTTTTTCTTCCCAACTGGAAAAAAAAAAAAAAAATCAGACTGGATTTCATACAGTTCTCCTCTTTCTAACAGTCTGGGAAGTGCATTGTCCTTCCTAGCTCTCATTATAAATCATCATGAACTGTCTTCTGGCCACATCTCTCGTTCCACTGCATGCCAATGCTTACCTAATGCTAATCACACAAAATTTACATCCCCTTCCCTAAATTCAAGGCTTTGGGAAGACTATAGTAGGCTGCTGGGAAAGAAAGTTAACATTTCTGTCATAGTTGCAAAGAATTTTCTGTGCAGGGAGCAGTAAGGTTGCAGCAGAGTCTTGCAAGTCAGGTTGACGGTTTCCCAAATCCCAGTCCATTCCACATCCAATTGTGGTGAGAGAAACACTGATGGCTTTGATATGACTCAGTCTCAAACTTATTCAGGCATAGCAGTCTTTGGGACAGGTCCTGAAAACCCAGAAACCCCCCTGTTCCCTTCTTGTGCCATCAGGAGACTTGTTCTGTTTCATTTCTTACATTAAACGGCTTGTGTTGCACGTAGGTTTCACTTGGGTGTTCCTCCTTTTCTCATTGTGTCTTGGTTTTGTCTCTGTCCTGTCTTTCCTGCTGTACTGCTCCAGGCAAATGAAAAGGAGTGGTGCTTTCAGCCCAGCATGCCCTTCCTAGACATCAACACGACATTCTGTAAGTGGTCCCCCAGTGATGTCTCCACCTTCTTGGCATGGGACTCTGCAGGATGGGGAGGCTGGGAATAAAGTTCACTAGTGTATTTCATGAACGAAGTTCAACAAGGCTAAATGCAAGGTCCTGCTTCTGGGTCAGGACAAGCACAATTGCAGGCTGGACAGAGAGCAGATTAAGAGCAGCCCTGAGGAGAAATTCTTGGGTATGCTGGTGGATGAGAAGCTCAATGTGAGCCGGTAATGTGCACCTGCAGCCCAGAAAGCCAACAGTGTCCTGGGCTTTGTCCAAAGAGGTGTGACCAGCAGGTTGAGAGAAGGGATTCTGTCCATCAACTCTGCTCTCATGAGACCTTGCCTGGAATCATGCATTCAGTTCTGGAGTCCTTAGCACAGGAAGAACATGAATCTGTTAGAACGAGTCCAGAGGAGGCCATTAAGATGAACTGAGGGCTGGATCACATCCCATTCCAGGACAGGCTGGGAGAGTTGGGCTTGTTTAACCTGTAAGAGAGAAGGCTCTGAGAAGACCTTAGAGCAGCTTCCAGTTCTTAAAGAGGATAGAGGAAAGCTGGGAGGGGCTTTTTATCAGAGTATGCAGAGACAGGATGAGGGGTAATGGTTTTAAGCTGAAAGAGGGGACATTCAGACGAGATATAGAATCATAGAACAACCAGGTTGGAAGGAACCCATCGGATCATCGAGTCTCCAACCATTCCTATCAAACACTAAACCATGTCCCCCAGGACGTCATCCACCCGTGCCTTAAACACCTCCAGGGAAGGTGAATCAACCACCTCCCTGGGCAGCCTCTGACACTGACCAATGACCCTCTGTGTGAAAAACTTCCTCCTAATGTCCAGCCTAAATCTCCCCTGGTGGAGCTTGAGGCCATTCCCTCTCATCCTGTCCCCTGTTACTTGGGAGAAGAGGCCAGCTCCCTCCTCTCTGCAGCCTCCTTTCAGGTAGTTGTAGAGAGTAATGAGGTCTCCTCTCAGCCTCCTCTTCTCCAGGCTAAACATCATTAATTCTTTAACATCATTAAACATCATTTTAATGATGTTAATCATCATTAATTCTTTATCATTAATATCATTATTTCTTTGCTGTGAGGGTGGTGAGGCACTGGCACAGGTTGCCCAGGGAAGTGGTGGCTGCTCCATCCCTGGAGGTGTTCAAGGCCAGGTTATATGGGGCTTTGAGCAACCTGATGCAGTGGGAGGTGTCCTTGTCCATGGCGGGGGGGAGGGGGGGGGGCTGGAACTGGATGGGCTTGAAGGTCCCTTCCAACCCAACCATTCCATGACTCCATGGCTCTAAGAAAGGAGCCTGTTCTCAGGACCCGCAAGCACAGCCCTGAACACCTTTCAGGGTACAAATCCACCACACCCCCTCCCAGCGAAGTTCCGAAGAACTGTGAGGCGACTCCCCGCAGCTCCCTGCCCCGTCCCCGCCCCTGCCCGCGATCCCGGGGGGAGGCGGGACCGGGCGGGGCGAGAGCTCTCCGGCGGCGCCGGGGGCGGCAGAGCGCGGAGGGGCCCGCGGTGGCCATGGGCGGCCGGAGCTGCGTCCTGCTCTGCGCCCTGCTGGCGGCTCTGCGCCCGCCCCGCAGCGCGGCCCGTGAGTCTGGGGGTGCGGGGGGTGCCCGGGGGGAGGGGGATGCCGGGGGTGTCCCGGGTAGGGGTGCCTGGAACGTCCCGGGGTGGGATACCTGGGGTCTCTCGTGATGGGAAGCAGGAGATGTCCCGGGGGAGGATGCAGGAGATGTCCCGGGGTGGGATGCCCGGGGTGTCCCGGGGTGGCATGTGGTGCACCAGGGGTGTCCTGAGATGGCGCACCAGGGATGTCCCAGGATAGAGTATCCTGGGCTGTGATGCCTAGGAAGTCCCAGGCTGTGCTGCCTAGGATGTCCTGGGCTGTAATGCCAGGGATGTCCCGGGGTGGAATGCCAGGGAACGCCTGGCATGTCCCAGGGTGGGACCTCCGGTGAGTAGCACTTGTCCGAAGCACACGGGGAGCATTTTGTCTTTCGATGCTGCTCTGTTTTACTCTGCCGGCAGTGTTTTGTGGGCACCCCAGTGTCCCCTGCATCTCCAGCAGACCTCAGCAAAACTTAAATCCTGGGGGAAAGCTCAGCAGTGATCTCTGCCAGCCCCAGAGAGAGCGGGTTTTGCTGCCCTGGGACACAGCTCTGCCTCTGCAGCACCGTGTGCTGTGGGATGTGCCTCTGCTTGCTGTGGATACTACAACAGGCAGGGACCAAAATTTATGACAGATCAGCGGGTCTGCGATTTTATCTCATTAGCTGTGAGCCCGCTGCGTACCGATGCTGGGAGAAATCACCAGGAAACACCGTGGTTTGTGGCACAGGGACATGCTTTGCAATGCTGTCACTTTTTCAGCTCCACGTGCTTAGTTACCTGCTAAAAGAAAGGCAAAAAGGCAAAAGCAGGTATTTTTGGACTGCTGGGGATTTATAGCCTGTGCTCAGGGATCCTGGGGAGTGTTGGAGTCCATGTGCAGATGGGGTTTAGCAGGGAATACAGGAATGCCAGTGTTTGCTTTGGGCAGGGTGGAGTTAAATGTCTTGACCCTTTAACAACCACAATCTGCAGTGAGGGGAACTTGCTGTGGATTTAACCAGGAATCCTGGACTTACTTATACAAACGGTATTTGAAGCTCTAAAGTCTCTTTGGAAGTCAGCTATGGCTACAGGATAAATTCACTTCTGACAGCTCCCAGGGGACCAGGAGGAAGAAACCTCACAGTCAGGGTTACAGAGGCTCCTCATCCCTAGTCACGTCATGCTCCTGTCCTGTTTGAGTGTGAAAATCAGCTCAGCAAGTGTCTGGGCAGAAAGTTGTTGTCAGCAGGTGAATTGCTTCCAGTAATGGGAAACCCAGGGCTAGGGAAGTAGGGAGCTTTTTGGCAGACCTGAGTGTTTTCTAATACCTTCCTTACTGGGACTGAAGCAGAACGACTTGCTGTGCAACTCGCTGCTTTTTGTTTTCATCTCTAATAAAGTATCTTGCCTCTAATAGCAAGCAGGTTTTCCTGTTAAAACTCTGTGTTCCAGGGAGAAGGAGACCCTCCAGGCTGCACAATGAGATCTGTTTGCTAGCCCTTTTAGTTTTGCTGTGAACTCAGGTGTTTCAAGAGAGCAGCACTGTGCTTACAAGTGGATTTATTTCCACGCCAGCGTATCCCTCAGGCCAAGCTGTGTTGAGCGAGGGGAGCTGCTCCGGGGTGGCACACCCGCATGCAGACATACCTCAAAGGCATACCTCACTCTAGCGTGGGCTTTTAGACCCAACCTAAGTGAATTGGTTTGGACACAGGTAAGGGGTGCCCTGCCACACAGGGAAAATCCCTTCTAAGACACTGTGAAGGTATCTGTATCTCAAACAGCTGGATGGGGGTGGAAGGGGTACCCTAAGGCAGCCCTAGATATGAGAAATTCCTGTTGTCACATGAGTCGGAGAGGAAAGTATTTTGTTCCTGGGCCAGCAAACACCTCTTTCCACTTAATCAGTATAGAAAACAAGGCTGAGATCATCTTTGCTCTTTGCTCTTTGTCTTTTAACATGAAGCCGCCCAGGACAAGCTGTGGGTGAGCAGATATGATGCTGCACCAGGCGAAGCGCTTGCCAAGGGCAGTGACAGCAGGCATGCAGCCGTGTCCTTTCCTGGGCAGGGGTCCTTGCCGGGGAACTGCTGCAGCCAGAGCTGGAAAGATTCAAAATAGAGCATGAAAACAGATAAATGAAGTTGGATTGTGCCAGGCAGTGAGTGGCCTCAGGCTGGGTAACCTCTGGGAAGAATAGGGGAAGGAAAGGTATTTGGGGTTGCTTGTTTTTTTTGTATTTGGCAAATCTTTTTGGAGCAGACTGGCTGTTTGAGAGCTGGTGACCCAGCCTGCAAGTAAATGGCAGTCGCTGTGTTTTGCAGCAGTCACATGGGCTTTGTTTGTATTGGGATGGTAAAGCTTAGGAAGCAGGTTGGAAAAGCTTAGGGTCTTTTTTTTTTTTTTTTTTTCTCTGAAAGGGAAACCCATTGTTTTGTGTAAGAGCCAGGGAGAAACTTGTGCTTTCCTCTGCACTGCCGAACTTGAAATCCCTTCTCAAATTTCTGTCTAGAAGTAACATTTCTCGAGGGTTAAAAATAGTGAACAGTTTAGCAAAGGAATATATCCAGCCTCAAAATTAGGTTGTGTTTCTTGGCTCTCAGGAATGCACACTGGGCTTATGCTCCATTACTTACAATTGCAGTGACGTAGCTTTAAAAACTTGTCCTTTGATGTTTCGGCGCTAAGACCTGCCTCAAACCAAACTCAGATGAACTTGGGTTAAACAAAAAGTTTGTGTGTTCTACCTGCAGTATTGTCTTTTAAATTGTGAACAGGGAATTTTATTTTTTTTTTTTTCAGAAGAAGCAGGTTAATTTTGAAATTCCTGCCTGGCACCGTGCCTTTGCTTATTGAAAGCTGCAAGGGAGTTTTACCACTCCGCTTGGGATTTCTGTGTGTCTGTGAAAGCCTCAGGAAGCTCAGAAACTGTTTAGCTAAAGCATGTACTTGTGGTATAATTGTCTGGATCTTATCTTTTCAAAATACAGTTTTGTTTTGGGAGGAATTGCTTTATATAGAGGTGCTCTTCGTCTTGTTTGTGGCTGGGGTGGGAAGTGCTGAGAGGGAGAGGGAAAACACCATTACAGGACCCCACATTTTAAGTGATCTCTGGGTGGGGACACAAAGTACTTGGAAAGAACTGGTAAATAGACTTCCCTTGGGAAAAATGTCTAGGAAAAGACCCTGGGAGAACAACACTTAACAGCAGCTGGCTCCTACACACTCTCTGAAGGCATTTCTTCATCTGTCTGCATCCGATTTTCCAAGAAAAGCAGCTTGGTGGGGGCACTTAGCTTAGCAAAAGCATTTGAAGCATTTGTGGGTGACTCAGAGAGCATCTCCCTCTCTCAGAGTAGCCCACCCTGTCCTGGAAAGGGAGCAGTGTCACCAGCAAAGAGCTTCAAATCAGAGAAATCTTTGCCAGGGACTCAAGCTGGTCTGGCTGCTCCAGCTGAAAGTGCTTGAGATGAGGCCCTGAAAGGGGATTGCTAGAGTAAAGTCCCAAATTCCTCCTGCCCAGGGTTACTTTTATATTCCAGTCCTGGGGGTGCAATGCAGCAGAAATAGTTCCTGCCTCTCTCCTGCTGAAAGCAAGCAACTGAGCACTTTCTTTAGCCTGGGCTGCTCTGGTTTGTTTTAAAAAGTCTTTTTTGGAAGCACCGCTTGGACATACTTAGTCTTGGGACAGCCTCCAACTCCGTGTTTCCTCCTCAAAGTTCTTACAAGAGGTGTCCTAGAGATTTTGAATTTTTGGAGCATCTGTAAATGAACAACTGCCTTTGATCATTAATGGAAGTGGTGTGACTTTGCAGGGTTTTGGAGGGGGGCTTTTGCTGGTGGTGGTAACAAAAATGACGTTTTCTCTTGCAGACAATGCCGACCAAAATCAAGGTCTAAGGCCATACCTGTTGACAGAGTCCCATCGTCCTGCACGAAGTGTGGCCACTATTGGTCACTGGCCTCACCAGAGCACAGAGCAGTCCCAGGAGGTGCCCTTAGCCAGCTCTCTACGTCAAATTAAGTTTAACCCCACCGTGCGACATATTGTAATTAATGAGCTCAAGGATGTCACATTTAATTGTTCCATCAAAGTACCTCAACTGCTGCTCAGGCCGGACACCCCAGGCATTTCCTTATGGAAGGATGGAAGGGAGCTGCATGTGGACCGCATTGCCACCAGCCAGTTTGAAATCTCTGATGAGGAGGAGGTAGCAATGACCTCCACCTTCAGGTAATTGGTGCCCTTCTTCCTGGAGGGATGCTCTGAGCATTGGCTCCCGTGGAGAGACAGGAGGCCAGAGAGCCAGCAGGAGCTTGGGAATGGGACTAGGACAGGCAGATGCTCCCTAGCCACCAAAGCCTGTCTTTGCAAGCCCAACTTCTGCTTGGTGTTTGCTGTGGGGTGGTTGGTACTGATTGAAACCCACTGTCAGGTTGGCATTGCTCTTGTCCTCCTGTGGGGGTTGTGTGTGGGACAAGGCTCCCCACCAGACCCATGACATGCCTCTGTTCTCTCTGGTAGCATCCATTCCGCCCAGCGCTCAGATAATGGCTCCTACGTCTGCAAACTCAACATCTCTGGCATGGAGGTGGTTTCAGATCCCATCTTGGTGCAGCTGGAAGGTGAGCTGGAGGAAGGCTAGGGTGGATATGCTGGAGGTGTGGAACATTGGTCCCTGCTTGAGTAACAATCCTAGGGACTGTGATCTGGGACCTATGAGCCATCCTCCAGAAACAGGGAGTCCTGGATGGGAAAGGACTTGAGAGGACTTGTTTACAGAGCTGGGTACAGCCCCTGGCAGGACAGTTTGGGGTTGTTGATGGGGCTGTGTTGCTGAGCTCTCTGAATCCCTTGATTTTCTGGTTGTGTCCATGCAGGGCTCCCACACTTCATTCGTCAACCCGAGAAGTTGAATGTTACTAAGAACAGTCCCTTCAACCTCACATGCCAAGCTGTGGGCCCACCAGAGCCCGTGGAAATCTATTGGTTTCGCAACAACGTCCAACTCAATGAGAAGCCCCTCATCTCACCATCAGTCCTGACAGTGCCAGGTGAGCTATGCAACATCCTTGCCACAGCTAGCTGGGACACTCTGTGTGTCTACCAGGAAAAACAGGGTGGGAATGTGTCATGTGCCATCTCACAGAGTGTCCCCTTGGCCTCACACCTCCTTTAAGGCTGGGGCTGTTTTCTTGTGCTCTGTCACAAGCCCGTTGCAGCCTGCTTCATCTTTGTGTGGCACAGCACATTGCTGACACTTGACTGGAAAGCTGAATGTAAGTCAATTTCCCAGGAGGTGCAGCAAAAAGTATGTCCATCTCACAGGTCCAGCTTTGTGGAAAAGGTGCCACAGAGGAGCCATTTGCAAAAATGAGTTCCAGCCTGTTCCTGCTCCATCCTTGTCACTGGGAGCATAGCTTGATCCTGCACTCTCCGTGCCTCTTGTTCAGCAGCCCTAGAGACCACTGGGCAGGAACCCCCATTTAAACCCCTCTGGCTACTGCCAGATATTTCTTCCTCTGAAGAGGCAGGACACTTACACTGCTCTTTCTTAAGCATGAAGCAGGTTTTCCCTTTAGCCTCTCGTCATGCCAACATATACATTGCTGCTCTCGCAGGCTGCTTTACTGGTGCTCCTTTCTTAATGTCTCCAGAAGACCTTGGGTTGCCCCTGCAGAATGTCTCCTTGCCAGCCTGGTGCAGCACAGGGAGAAAAGTCCACATCGCATAAAACCCATGGTGTTTTTGCTGCAGGGAAAAAAAAGAGAAGAAAGAATTCTTAACTTTCTAATGAGGAGAATGTCACTTGCTAATTATCAGGCAGACTCTGACTGACTCGTCTTAGCGTCCAAAGACAGGCTTTAAAAGGCAGTGAAAGCTGGAACAAGTGACTCATTCCTCTTGGATGTTCTTGCATCCCACTGACACACACTAGGTCAGGTCATTTGAACAGTCTCCCTCCTGGTCCAGGATCCCCGTTGCACTGAGAGGCACTGCTGCTGGTGTGAGCAAACACTCAGTATGTCCAGCAACTGTGGCAAGTCCTTCACCTTGCAGCAGCAGCAAGCAGCATGCCCAGGAGGAAGAGCCCTACCCCTCCAGTAATGTCCTTTGCATGAGGCAAAAAGCATGAGCACTGTTACTGTCCAGATTCACCTTACACCAGTCATGCCAGCACCCCAGGGGAAAGCAAGCAGCCATCTGCACTCGGGTATTTCCAGTGACCCCCCTGAAAAGCAGTCATTCTCCATTATCAGCTGGGAGATTTGAGCAATCTTTGAAAGGCAATAGGTCATCTGATTCAAGCTGTGGTAGTGGGCTCTTCTGCTTTCTGCCTTTCCCTATTTGAACACAAAACAAGTGCTTACTCAGGAGGTTGTGCAACGGTACCGTGGAAATGTACGGTCCTGCCTGCTGTGCCACGTCTCACACTGATGGCACATGTGTGCTTGCAGCATGAGGGGTGGGTGAGCTGGATTGGCAGGGGTCACCCCAAGGTAGTCAGTGCAGAAGTGCCGCGAAGGGAAGTGACAAGTGCAAAATATAAGGTCTTTTGCGTTGCCAAAATAGTGCAATGAAAGAGGCTTTAAGGGTTTTCTGTGAGCAGCAGGTGGAGAATTAGTGTGATTTGGGTGTTTTGTGCAGGTCCAGTGAACAGGTCCTTGGTTTTGCCTCTGCAGGTCTTAATGAAACGGCGCTGTTCAGCTGCGAGGCTCACAACAGGAAAGGGCTGACTGCATCCAACCCAGGGCAGGTCAATGTGAAAGGTAAGTGGCAATGCGATGCTCACTTTACCTGTTAAGTATGTGTGTCCAAGCAAGAGCTGCCCTGATCTCCACCCTTCCTAGCAGTCTTTCTAAATGAGCTGAAGGAGATGTTTTTAGGACTTTGGTAGTTATTTTTGCTCATTTTAAGCCTGTATTTAAAGTCAAGTGGGATGGACGATACCACAGTCACCCAGTGCAGTTCTGTCATCCCAGTATTGCTGCTATGGGAGGAAACAGCAAAAAGCACATTTGAAAGCAGAACTGTCAGCCTCAGCGCAGATTTCGGAAGGGTTGTATCACTCTTTTCCTTCCTTCACAACCAGGACAGTGTTCACAATTTTCCATAGGAAATGGTGGAAATTCTTTTCATTGCTGACAGGAGCCACCCCAGCAATATGAGGAAGGTGTTTCCCACAATATGTCATTGCCTCTAAATGGCCCAGAGACCTCACAAATATAGAACATGGTCAGAGTAGTTTTACGAAGGACTTTTTTCTGTTTCCTTGTCCCATGGTCTGAAACATCCACATTGCACTGAATGAGGATGCTACCACGGCTGTAGCCAGCGTCACATCTGGGGTTGACATGCAGTTGATCTGAGCCCTGGAAGCTGCCAGGAGCAAGCCAGACATGCCATGTTTTCATTTGGGCTTCCAGCTGACTGCCCTTGGCTTTTACCTGCAGGAATACCATCTGCACCTGCCAGCGTGTATGTCCTCAACAGAATGGCCCGCAGCATTGTGATATCCTGGGTGCCAGGCTTTGATGCATTCTCTGCCTTGAATAGCTGCAGTGTTCAGGTAAGCATTTGCGGCGCCCCCCCTTGCCTTGTGACTTCCCTGTGTATGGATGCCCTGAGGCAGGTAGAGATCAGTGTTGCCTGGCATGAACCTCATGGATTTGACCAGGCTGTGGGATTGGGCAAATTGAGTTGGACTTTCCAAGTGGCTTTGAAAGATGCCCTGTCCCACTCGCATCCTGTGGTCTGGATTGCTGTGCAGTTTGTGGTGGCATGATGTTGAGTCCAAGTTTGGCAGCAAGCAGAACACCCAGGTTCTGGGACACAGGGTAGCAGGGGCACTGCTGAGGTGGACAGGAAGCTTGGAAGATGCTGCTGGAGATGAGCTTGGCAGTGTGTGCTCAGGAAGAGCACCTTTGCTTTGCCTACTGCAAGCGGTGAAAGCTGGTGGAAGGAATCCTGCAGAGAGTCTGATACAGCGAGTGTGAAGCAGGCTTTTGTCCCAAGAGCAATGTGGATGAGTGAGGGCAGAGAGAAGGGGAAGTGGGAACAGGTGAACTGCCTACTTGGAAGAGCCCATCTGGGCTTGTGTCTGTGAAGTCTGTGGGAGGGAGCTGCAAGAATCTTTCCCCTCAGGCAAGACAGTCAGATTGTCATAACTCTTCATGGAGAGATGCCCAGAACTCCTTCAAGTAGCTCTTTGGAAGACTACAAGCATTGAGTTGCTGCAGGCACATGCTTGTCCCTACTTCTACCTCATGGTCAGTCAGTTCCCAAACAAACAGCCTTCCCACTAGGGTTTGGAGGGGAGGTTTCTCTCGCCTCTTCACTCCTTTCAAGTACTGTAAAGGAGCTGAGGGGTTGCCTGTCTCAAAGACCAGTCAGGGAATGCCATCTGTGTGAGTAAAGCCCTGCAAGTAGTTTCCACCTGCTCCTTCTGTTTCATGTTTCTGAGTTTCACAGTTCAAGCCCATTGCCTGCTCTCTCGTGGATGCTTCTTTTATTGGCTAATCTGTACTCCAGCTGAGATAATGCGTGGAGAGAGGCAATGTTTGAGAGCAGGTAAAAGTGAAAGGAGTTACAGGGAGGAAAGGTACCAGAGCTAATATTAGCACTGTATTCACTGCTGCCTTCCAGCTGGAGCTTGGGAAGTAGGGTGGAGAGCCAAGGAATTTCCTATGACTTAACATTCACGGTCTATTATTCGGAAATAGCCTTTTGAATTGGAAAATATGATTTCTGGCAAAAACACAGCTATGACTAAGCCTTTTTGCTCCTGTGCCCTTTGATAATCCCCTCACTTGTGGAGTGTGGCCCACCGACCAGGTGACTCATTTCTGAGCAGGCTGGTTCTTAAAGGGAAGCTGTTGTTACTATACCGGCCAAGTACAAACTATTTAAGTTTACAAAAAGCCTGATCTTTTAAAAAATGCATGAATCTGATGAACTCTCTCAGGAAGCTGTTTTGAGGATCAAGATAGCTGAGCTGGGCTCGATGCTCAGGAGAACAACCAGTCCCAGTGGTGCTTTCAGGAATGGCTTGCACATTCACCTGATCACTGCTTACCTTTGCCAAAACATCTAGTGACAGCTAGGGCATCTTAGCTTTATGAGGCTGAGGGCTGTTCTTTCATTTTGGCTGGAAAATACCACTGGTGTTAATGCTGAGATCATCCTGAGCATCCTGGACTACCCAGAGGGGTACTCCTGTTGTTCGAGTGTGAGAACAGGTTTATTGCCACCCCAAAACCACATGTGGAGGCTTTTGAGAGGAATATGAGACTTTGTGCTCATGGCTCACACTGAAATATGTCTTGTGGGTTGTCTTCCTAGCTGACAGTCTCGCTTGCGCTGCTCTCCCATGTACTTGCTCTTCCCTCTATCCTGCCACCATACCCACCCAGGCCACTCTTGTGGTGCTTCCCATGAAATGAGATACTTCTTAGAGAGCTGCAAGGGCTGTTTGCTGGCTGCATGGGGGCTCAACAGTGAGCTCTATGAGGAGAGCAATTTCTCTTTCTGTCAAAAGCATGACTTGTTTCTAGTATGTTGAATTAATCCATGTTGCTAAATAGAGTGCAATGAGGTCTGCGATGAGTGCTGCAACATCTGATGGTGATAAGTGCTGTGAGTTAATGATGTGTTGTACAAAAAAAAAAAAGGACTCTCCTTTGTTTGGAACTCACTGCTTGGTAATTTTATTGGGTATACCTTTTGCTCAATGCCACAAGAAAGAGCAAATCATTTCTCCCTCCTCCTTTCCACAGTGATGGCAATTTCACATATCTCTGCTGTGTTCCCCCTGCCAGCTCTTTCTCTGTGTGCATTGGAGCCCTTGCCTTTGGTCCCACGAAGGACCCTCCATCAGCTTTTGGCTTGGCAGAGATGAGCCAGCATGCAGGAACAAGGCCCTGACGGTGTTTTGATGGGAGGCAGGGCTCTGGATCCTGTTTACAGATGTAAAATTCTTGCTGCACGTCTCACCCTGCAGGTTGTTGCTGACTAATCCCTGTTTGTGGACTGATTTTTCAATTAAGGTCAAGGAAGCTGATCCACAAAGCAACGTCTCACTTCTGCTCTTCAACACCTCGGTGCCTCCGCATGTGTATCACATCCAGCAGCTGGAGCCCATGGCAGACTATAATGTCCGTGTTTCCTGCAGGAATGAAGTTGGCTGGTCGGCATTTAGCCCCTGGATAACTGCCAGCACCACTGAGGGAGGTAGGAAGTGAGTAGCGAAGATCAAGAAGGGTTTCCCCGCCTCAGTCATGCCGTTATGCTTCAGGCAGGACTCTTTGGGTGAGATGCTGGTCCATAGTCATGCCTGCTTGCAGAGTGGGACATCTCTATTCTATTGATTGGAAAAAGGAAAATTTATCCACGGGTGGTCACCTGCTGGAAATAGTAAAGGCTGTAGGAAATACCATGTGATTTCTAGTTGAGGTACAGCTCGTTTTCTGTCAGCCTACGCTGTCCCCAGCACCTATCCACCATCTTTCTCTTTGATTCCTGCAGCTCCGAATACTCCACCACGGAATGTGACAGTGTCATTCAATGAATCCAGCTCTTCCCTTGAGATCCGGTGGGTGAAGCCACCGCTGGGAAGGATCCATGGTGAACTGCAGGGCTATCACATCTGGTACAGGTGGCAGAACTCCAAGGGGATGGTGAGTCAACAGGGAATGGGGAAGAATGGCTGAAGCCTGGGAAATATCCCAGCAGGCATCAAACAGTGATGTCTAGTTTGGTCTTGATGCTTCCGTATATTCTTTCTAAGCTCATTTGTTTGCTGTCTTTTGCTTCCATCTTGGCTTCTTTAATACAAGTGGTCGTCTTTCCTTACATGTCTATATCACTCATGGTAATGTCCAAAGTCGTTAAGATTGGGAAGAAGCAACTCTGGTTGAAGGGAGCAAGAGGTTTGATACCATGGCTCCTGTTACCTAAACTAGAAGTGAGATACTGTTCCTGGTGTTGACAGTCTTTGGTAAGGCCTTTCGAGTGATGGTCAAGGTTTGGCAGCAAATCTTGGCACTTTCAGTGATGGAGTCAATCCTAAGGTGTTTGGGAGAAGTTGTTCCCTGGACTTTGAGTCATTCTGTACTCAGATGGGACTTATTCTATGCATTAACTCGCCTGCAAACCCATGGCACAGACTTCCATAGCCTAAGGAACAGTTTGGGGCCAAAGGCCTGTCTACGAGCATATGAAGTCATCTAACACAACCTTGCTTGCCTTTCCCAGGATTTGGGAAGTAGCCTTCAGGAATTTGCTAAGGTTGGCCAGTCTTGGTTTATCTCTGTTACTGGGCAAAAGAGTCTCCTGTCCAGGCTCTGCTAGTAGTCAGAGAGCCTCTGGATAATTGCGCAGATGTATCCAGCTTGTCGCCTCTGCACTGTGGTTTGTTGTTCCTCTGTCCCAGGCTGAAAGCACAGAGAGGCACTGGCAGCCTGAACCCGGTGTGGAAAAAGTGACTCACACCCTATTTTTTGTAGGATGCTGCATTTTCTGTTCTCCTTTTTGTGCCTCTGAAAAAGAGCATGTATAGATCCAGACCAAAGGAAGTCAGGAAACAATATTACGGTCTTGTGACTAGAAGGGAGAAAAAAACTGCTGACATATTGTTGACTCTGAAGCAGAAAGCAAAATCCAAGACTTGCCCTGGGAGATTATCTTTTGTTGTTGTTCTTGTTGGTTTTTAATAGATTTCCCCATTCAAATGCTTATGCGATAAAATTTCTGCTTGAGTCCCTGGTCAATAATTGTTCTCATTAATGCTGACTTTCAGGAGGCTCAAAAAAACCCTCTAGTGGGAAGTAAGTTCAGGAGCTTGGTTCTTCGCAGACTGAAGGAAGCAATTGTATTTGTTGCTGATTTGTTTCATAGAATCACCAGGTTGGAAGAGACCCACCAGATCACTGAGTCCAACTGTTCCTATCAAACACAAAACCATGCCCTTCAGGACCTTGTCCATCAGTCCCTTAAACACCTCCAGGGAAGGTGACTCAACCAACACCTCCCTGGGCAGCCTGTTCTGGTGCTCAATGACCAGGTTCTATGGAGGAAGGCAAAACTCTGTGTTGGAGCATCAGGACACAGCCAGACAAGGGCAGGGGCCAGCATATCTTTTTATAAGGGCTGATAGGGAATTAAGAGGCATGAGAAGGGCTTGAACCTGTGCTATAATCTCTCTGCAGAGCAAGGTGGGCTGGTGCAGTGCCTGGTTCTCCCTGGCGCCCCCGAGGCTCTCCTAGAGATGATGCACAGACAGACTGAAATGCAAGAGCAACGTGCTTGCTGATTACTCAGAAATAAAGTCTTTGAGCTTTGATTCCAGACAAGCTAACTATGAAATGACCCAAAATAATGATTGGTTTAACAACCCCACAATGATAAAGGCAGGGGTCCTGTATTTCTGTGTGAGCAGGGCCACCTGCAGGCCTCTTCTTCTCCACAACTAGCTCCACAACTAATTTAAAAACTTAAAAAAGTTTGGATTTTTTATTCTTAAAACAGCACTTTTTGTTTGAGCCAAAGCTACCAGAGCTGGGACAAGAAGAAATTCCTCAACTACCGCAGGACTCTTAAAAAAAACATTCACTTTGGCAGTCCTGTCCTGCCAGAATGGCTGTCTACTCTGCCAGAGCACTCATGCTGTCTGCAAGCTGTTTGATATCAGCTGGACTTTGTCCTCAGATGACACAATAAAGCTTTCTGTGATATGAAAGGATCCTCATGAACTTTTAGGCTGGTAGTAAAGGAAGGAGGTGTTTTTGCCGAAGGATGCTGTGAATGGGAGGCAGGAGGAAAGCGGGAGTGCTGTTATGGAGGCAGCAGTGGGTATCAGCTCACTCTCTCTGCCTGATGGTGCAGGCATTCTCCTGGGGCTGGGGTGTGTTTCGCATCCAGTTTTGTGGCTTTTTTATGACTGTGAACAGAAACTGGTTCCTTCTGAGCAGCTCTGATTTCATCCTTGCCCACCGATCCCCCTCAGCTGCTGCTTTTACTTGTCCACGTGATGTTCAGCCAGGGTAAGCACTCTCCTGGCTGCAGCAGCCTGCCAGATGTTTTGGACACCACCGGGTAGCTATTTTACAGCTGAGGGTCAGTGGAGAGCAGCAGCAGGCACTTTCTCAGCCGGAGAAGTCCAGGAAAGGACAGGGAATTTTCAGGGAAGAGACTCTTGTTTTTTTTTACCAAGGAAGAAGCTGTGTGCCACAGAGCTCACTGACTTCTGCCATGTTACTGGGCAAGGAAACATGCTTTTAAAACTGGAAAAAATGTTAGCTTGACGCAAAAACCACAGTCAGAAAATATCTGTCCTAAGATCTACTTTCTGTGGTTGGGCACTTGAACAATCAAACCAGGAGTGCTGCAGCTGAAAGCAGTAAGAGAGACTCTGTGGAGGAGTAGCAGTGGTGAGCACTGACGCTCTGTGGCTGTCGAGGCTTGCAGGGCTGCGCTGCATTTGGGGAACAACAACCCTATGCAGTGCTACAGACTAGGAGAAGTCTGCCTAGAAAGCTGCCTGGAGGAGAGGGACCTGGGGGTGTTGGTTGATAGCTGACTGAACATGAGCCAGCAGTGTGCCCAGGTGGCCAAGAAGGCCAATGGCCTCTTGGCTTGTATCAAACGGCATGACCAGCAGGTCCAGGGAGGTTTTTCTTCCCCTGCACTCAGCACTGGTGAGACTGCTCCTTGAATCCTGTGTTCAGTTCTGGATCCCTCACCACAAGAAGGATGTTGAGGCTCTGGAGTGAGTCTAGAGAAGAGCAACGAGGCTGGTGAAGGGGCTGGAGAACAGGCCTTATGAGGAACGGCTGAGAGAGCTGGGGTGGTTTAGCCTGGAGAAGAGGAGGCTGAGGGGAGACCTCATTGCTCTCTATAACTACCTGAAAGGAGGTTATAGAGAGGAGGGTGATGGCCTCTTCTCCCAAGTGAGAGGGGACAGGACAAGAGGGAATGGCCTCAAGCCCTGCCAAGGGAGGTTTAGGCTGGACATTAGGAAAAAAAAATTCACAGAAAGCGTCATTGGGCACTGGAACAATCTGGCCAGAGAGGTGGTTGATTCACCTTCCCTGGAGGTGTTTAAGGGACAGGTGGATGAGGTACTGAAGGGCAGGGTTTAGTGATTGATAGGAATGGTTGGACTCAGTGATCTGGTGGGTCTTTTCCAACCTGGTTATTCTATGATTCTATGAGCCACAGGCATCCCCCACCAGTAGCAGAGAGGGCTGTGAGCCTCCGGTGACCAAGCCAACTGCAGTGAAGGCTGGAGGCAGGTCAAAATCTATGTTTCTGCCAGTGCATGAAATGCCTTTCCTCCTTCCTTGCAAGATTGCTATCCTGCCTCTCTGCTGGCTTAGGCTGCTGGTCCCACTGCATGACAAGCAAAGAGTGACAGTAGCGTGAGGTCTGAATGGGAAACGCTGCTCAGCTCCTCTCCAGATCCCATCCGGCTCTTACAGGCCGGGCTATTATTCTCCATAAATAGCTTGTTGCTGCATTTCCTCTGGCTTTGTGAAAGCAAAGCAACGCAGAAGTTTGACAAGGGGACAATTCACAAGAAATCCCCAGGTTTCCCTCCTGCTGTAAGGATGTGCCGCTGGTCTCGCTCAGCCCAGGCTTTTCTTCCCTTCCTCTCTCCAGCAGAATGTCTCCGCTGAAGCCCGGCAGAATACCAGCGTGGCCGTCCTGCCTGTGGTAGCTACCAATGCCACCTGCTCCATCCGAGTGGCTGCTGTCACCAAAGGGGGAGTGGGACCTTTCAGCAGCCCAGTGGAGATCTTCATCCCTGACAGTGGTAAGAAGATGCTCATCCCAGCCCGCATGACATGGGTGCAGGGGAGGGAGATGGGTAAGCATACAGCGTGTGCTTTCCTTGCCAGCCAGTGCCATTTGGCATCCCTCCATCCATCCTCCTTCAGATGCTTTCCCCATTGGCTGGGCTATTGGCCCAGAATCTAGAGTCTTCGGCATACTTTGGTAGCTCGGGGTCCACATGCTACCTCGATCCTTATGCTCTCCTCTCCCGTGTAACCCTCTAGGCTTTACCGGGTTTGGTTTTAGCCACTGGGACTTTGACTGGCTCCATTAACAGGATATTTTCTTAGGATTAATAACCTCAGCCCCCTCTTCGACTCCAGCCTCCGGGAGTGCAGACTCCTTTATTGTAGCCCTGGGATTTATCTGTGGGACCGTTGCTGTCGGGCTGATCCTCTGCTTGTCCGTGGTCATCCAGAAAAGATGCATGGAAACGAAATATGGGTAAGCCAAAGGGAAGACAGCTTGTGGAGGTGCCCTAAACTGGGCAGGTTGCAGGCACGTGTGGCATTAACAGGCAGGGTGGGTGGCCAGCAGCCCACGCTGGGTGTGAGAAGGCTGCTGCCTCCAGTACTGACATCTTTCCCACAGGCAGCACTTTTTTATGTCCAGGGTGAGGGACAGAGTGTAATTCTACTGCAGCAACGATACTTCCCCTCCTAGCAGTTCACCTTTCGCTCACTATTCCTATTTTTAATGGGAAGTAAACTTGTGCAACTTGATATGAGAGGGTGGCGTTGACATTTTGACATGGAGGTGAGAGAGCAAAGATCTATAATATCCTGTTATCTGGAGAAAGCCCTCCTACATTGTCACATGCCACATCTGTCTGGGATCGTTGACTATGTGTGGCACCAGCCCCGTCTGTCAGAGTGCGACTGCCACTGGGCTGCATGAGTGTTGTTATAATAAAGTGGACAAAGGGCTATTTTGTGCTACAATAAGCCAACGCTTCTTGCTCACCCTTGTGACTTTCTAAGTGGCATTTAACTGAGCCACTGTTTTTGTTAAACATTTGTGGTGCTAGCAGCATTTCTTATAAATGCTATCACTTTGATGTCCACTGCCAAAGTGGGAACCTGATATAATGAATTCCTTTGGAGGAGCATCATTTCAGTAAGGGAGCTTATGGAGCTGTTAAAGGAATTTCACCTGCTCTAGTCTCCCATGGTATTGCTCCCATCCCAGTTTGGAAACTAGGAGTATGTAAAGATCCTTTTCCTAAATGGTGTAGCATTGTCCCTTTATCCCTGCAAAGCTAGCTCCCTAGGAGCTCTGGAGCATCTACTGTGGTGGTGTTTCATGGAGCTAGACACAGCCTTGTATCAGAGAAGCTGCACAGCAACTCCTAGTAGCGTGCCCATCACCACTGTTTCAGGGTCATGGGGTGAAGCTGCCTTTAGTTTCTTTTTGTCTAAAGGGTGGTAGCTGCACATGCTAACAGAGAGCATTGACACACTGAAACTGTGCATCAGGCAAGAGAAGAGATTGCTTTAGGAGACAGTTGATTTCAGCACCGTATTCCTACTGGTACGGACTGCTCTCTGGTTAGGAAATGAATATCTCATTTCCTCCCAAAAAAACCTCTGTGACTCACTCTTTGACAGATTAGCCTGTTTATCAAGTGGCTGCTTTCCTCGGATGTTGTAGGCAATGGCACTGATCCAATAAGAGGGAAATGAAAAAGATTAGGGCGGATGTGCATTTCCTCCCTTAGTACCAACATCCCTGGTAGTGCTGAGGTCACCTGCCCCTGCAGTGGTGGTTCCTTCATTGGAGGAGAAGCAGCCACACGTGACCCAGCAGGATCTGTTTCTGTCCCACCAGGAATGCTTTCAGTGGGAATGATTTTGAGCTGGCAGTGAGCTATACGGCCAAGAAGTCCTACTGCCGGAGAGCTGTTGATCTTACGCGTAAGTGCATTATTTTTATCCCTCTGCAAGGAGATTGATATGGATATTGCAGCAGCAGCATGTCTGCACATTGAAAATGACCTGAGCTCCTGTTCCTCTCTCCCACAGTGGGTAGCCTGGGTGTCAGCAGTGAGCTCCAGCAGAAGCTGCAGGATGTTGTTGTGGACAGAAATGCCCTCAGCCTGGGGAAGGTTCTGGGAGAGGGTGAGTGCTGCTGCTGAGGTTGGGGATAGACCTAAGGAGCACGGGCTGCCACTGTTGCCTACATTGTCCCTCAGCCCCAGGACCTTGGAAGTGGGGGAGATGGTGGGTCAAGATGACAAAGTGCCAGGACCCCTGGGTTCATGTCCTTCTGCTGCTGCTACTGAGACACAAGCCTGCCCCTGTGGCTTTTTGGGAATGAGGTCTCCATCTTAGAGCATTTGAGACCTTCAGGGACATAGTGGTGTCCTGAAAAGTGGTGATTCATGCTGTGGATAAAGTGCTTGCTTCTTTCCCATGGTGCAGGGGAGTTTGGGTCAGTGATGGAGGGGCGTCTCACGCAGCCTGAAAGCGGCGTGCAGAAGGTGGCTGTGAAGACCATGAAGCGTAAGTCTCCCTGACAATAGAACTTGACATTTGTTCTGGTGGGTGCTGGTGCTCCTGCTACCCATCTCAGATCCTGTCTCTGCATCCTGGCACTGTTCTGTGGGTATGGTGGTCTCTGCCACACCTCCTGCTGCCAGTCAGGAATAGGCACTCATGTCAGACAGCCAAAGATGGCAGGACATGTCCCCATGGTCCCTTCCCCTGACCCATGCAGGAGCTGTGCTATGGAGGGAGATGCCCCCAATAGTTTGGTTGTAAAAAGCTCTTGTGAATTTAAGCCTCCTCCTTTTTCTCTGCTTCCTAGTGGATAACTTCTCCCAAAGGGAGATAGAAGAGTTCCTTAGTGAAGCAGCATGCATGAAGGACTTCGACCATCCCAATGTCATCAAGCTCCTAGGTATGGGCTGTCACTCCTTGTCCTCCAGCTGGGATTTGGGCTGGGGAGCCGTACCAGGGAGTGCTGAGGTCTGTGGGCAAAGTGTGATGTCTTTTCTGATGGATCTGTGCAACCTGTTGGTGTTTTCTAGGAGTGTGCATTGAGCTGAGCTCCCAGCAGGTCCCCAAACCCATGGTGATCCTCCCGTTCATGAAATACGGTGACCTGCACAGCTTCCTGCTTCGCTCACGGCTGGAGATGGCTCCCCAGGTAATGAGCGCAGGGTGCAGAGAGCCTTGAGTCTGAGAGGAGCAAGGTGGGAGTGTGCCTCTTTTGGAGACAAAACTGCCTTCGTTTTTTGACAACATAAGTGGATTTGGTTGTAGCCTGCTTCCTACCTTTGTCAGGTGGCAGTGGTAGGATCCAGCTCTCCAGAAGCCTGTGAGATTCTTTTCTTGCCTTTTCCAGGCAAGCGCAATTATCTCAGCTTCTCCTTGTACACCATCTCCTCCAGTCTTACCTTAGTGGTCTTCTCTGGGCTTGCTCCAAGACGTGTTTCTCCTACTGAGGAGCCTGAAATGGAACACAGCGTCTAGATGTGGCCTCACCAGTGCCAAATTCAGGGGAAGAATAGCTTCTCCTAACCTGCTGGCTGCATAATACATCTGGCTACATGGGTGGCCTTCATTGATGCAAAAGGAACCATGGTCAATTTGCTCTACACCAGGGTTCTTTTCGGCAGAGCTGCTTTTTGTCCCAAAATATGAGATCTGAAACCAGTCAATGGGAAAGGCAAGAAGGAAGCCGTGTATAGTTGCACGCTACACTCTGGAGAGGTGGAAGGAGGACGTGGGGGCACGAAGGGTGTCTACACAGTGAGATGTGGCTTTCTGGGATGGCGCCTTCCTGGCCAATGGCACAGCCTGACAGACTGTGCTTGGGGTTATTGCTTAAACAACTCTCCCCATATCTGCAGCTCCTGCAGGCTTGTGATTCAGTAAATCTTACAGTCTGAGGCCATTAGCCCAGCAGAGATGAGGGAGGCCACAGTGGCTGCTGCTCTGGGCTCCTGGTGCTCTCCGAGTCCAATGAGACCACTAGGTCAGCCACCAGCCCTGGACAGAGAAGCCTTTCAGATCAAACCAAACGTGCTTCACAAAGGGTTTTTTTCACCCTCTAACCTGCATCTTCCCTTCCCAGTTTGTGCCCCTGCAGACGCTAGTGAAGTTCATGGTTGATATTGCCCTGGGGATGGAGTATCTGAGCAGCCGGCAATTTCTCCACAGGGATTTGGCAGCTCGAAACTGCATGTGAGTTTGTTTTCCTCTGCTTCATCCTGGATAGGTGGAAGCCCCGTGGTTTTACAGCACAGCTTGGCTTCCTTCCGTAAAACCTCCCTCACTCTTGAGAAACATGAGAGAAGAGCTCAGTCTTGTGTTTCTGCTTCAGACTTCGGAACATCAAAATTTTTCTATCTTGTCATCCCTGTTTCTGCCTGGCAGGTTACGGGACGACATGACAGTGTGTGTGGCAGACTTTGGTTTGTCTAAGAAGATTTACAGTGGTGATTACTACCGTCAAGGCCGAATAGCAAAAATGCCAGTGAAGTGGATTGCCATCGAGTCCCTGGCTGACCGTGTCTACACCACCAAGAGCGATGTGGTAGGTTCACGTGGAGCCAGGCAGCAGGAGGCAAGAGCTGGAGACTGATCTCTGGGTTGAGTTGTCCACCCTTACTGCATTTTCTTATGGCTCTTCTGGCACCTTGGAATTGCAAAGCCAGGGAGGCTATCAGTAGCAGGACATACTGACCTTTTGCTACCTGCCCAGTGTCCTGGAATAGGTTTATTGAGTGGGCCGCTTGCCTCTTCTGTGGCATTGCTTATTTTTTCCAGTTTTGGGGAAGGCAGGACTTGAGTGACAACTCTTAGCATTGTGTGAGGGCCCAGTGGACACTGGGCAGTGACCTTTCCCCATGAAAAGACTCATTCATTCCTCCTGGAAGTGTCCTTTCAGCACACTTTCCCTTTGTCCTCACAGTGGGCATTTGGCGTTACCATGTGGGAGATAGCAACCCGAGGTATGACACCCTACCCTGGAGTGCAGAACCACGAGATCTATGAGTACCTCTTCCATGGGCAGCGCCTGAAAAAGCCTGAGGACTGCTTGGATGAGCTGTGAGTATTGTAACCCTCTTTCTGGGTTATAGCACAACCCCTTTGCTTTCTCTCTGACCACAAACAACCTGCATCACTTGCCCATAGTGAGGTGGTTTCTGTAGGGTGCAGCTCTTTGCACTCTGTGACTCTCGGTTGTTGAAGCACTTTCTTTAAGGACACAACAACTACTTGTGCTGTAGATCTGTGGCTTAGCACTGAATTTGGTCAAAAGCGCACAAATCTGTGCACAACAGCTCAATCAAAGACTGTTCCAACATACCCGTGCTCCCCCCTGTTGCAAACTTCCTCTCCAAGGGGAGTACAATGGGTTTGTACTGGAGAGAGAGTCACCAACTACCTCACCTCCTCCGTTTCTCCCCCAGTCCTTGGAAACCATGGTTATTAAAGACTGATTTTTTTAAAAAAATGGCAAGGTTTTAACCTTTTCATCCTTGTGGGGTTGACAAACAGGGAGTTTACACACAGGTTTGCTGTCAGAGGAAAGCTAGCCAGAATAACAGTATGGGTCAAATTTTAAATGAAAACATCAGAGAAAAAAAAAACTTTAAACCTTTTAATATTTGCATAACCTCCTGAGTTTTGACGTGCCTAATAAGAGCCAGATCCCAGAGCACCATATCACCCTGTGGGGAAAAATGCATCTTAACTCCAGGCAAACCTGCCACATAGAAATTCCAACTAATATCCAGAAGAAATGTGTTTGCAGGCCTGGCACAGAGGGTGACAAGCTGGGCTGGTGGCGTTGGATAGATGGGAAGAGCCGAGGTCACTTCGCTGGTTCTGTGGAGCAGTGCCCTCTGCAGTTAGTAGTGGAGGAAACAGGATTTTATTTATTTATTTATTTATAAGGTTTTTTGCATAGTGATGCACTTCTCTGCCCCGTAAAAGTCCCTTTAATTACTCAGTGTCTAAAATCTATGAAACTGGAAAGGAAAAGTTTGGAAACCTCAAAACTTTGCATTTCTGAGTAGCTGAGGCAGTTTTTTTTCTCCTGAGTTTTCTTTCTCCAGTGACATTAAAGCTGAAAATGTTTGACACTCCTCCATGGCAAAGAGCTGCAAACACAAAAATGGTTAAAGTAGCAAAGTTTCATGGAATCACGCAGCTGTTCCTACAAGGCCCTTCTCCAATGCCTGTCCCTGAAGGAACTGGCAAAGACATGTTTACCTGATGCAGCCTGTTAGAGGGCAGAGGAGACAATGTGTACCCTGCAGTGATGTGGTTGCAGGGAGACACTGGGAGTTGCCAGTATGCTCTGACGTCCAGCTGGGGAACAGGCACTGTGTGAAGGACAAGAGAAGGACTTGGGATGTTCCCAGGGAGCAGATCGCAGGGTTGCAGCTGGCTGCCTCTGCCTTACCCTCCGGGAATGCTAGGCACTGGAAGAGATTTCTAACAGTAGCTTGAGCTGATAAATCCCTGCAGCTGGGCAAACAGCCTAACAGAGAAAGTTCAGTTTGCTTGATTTAACAGAAAGCAGCTCAGGGTTTGCCCAGTTTGGAGAGAAGCAGGGAATTACGCCCCCCTCAGCCTCGCACATAGCTCAGTGCCTGGTAACATCTTGCAAAATAACCGTGCTTCTCTCCCGATTTTCAGGTATGAAATAATGTCTGCATGCTGGAGAACTGACCCTGCTACCCGCCCAACGTTCTCCCAGCTGAAGGTCCATCTGGAAAAGCTGCTGGAAAACCTGCCTGCCATCAGGGGATCTGGAGACACCATCTACATCAACACCAGCCTGCCCGAGGAGAGCCCAGACTCCACCCAGGATTCAGGCTTCCCCCAAGCGGACTCTGATTTGGACCCTGGGGACATTTCTGAGCCCTGCTCTCCCCAAGCGGAGGTGGCTGTGGATGTCCATCACAACGAACAGTGGGAGACGAGGTATGTCCTGGAGGAGCAGCTCAGCAGCCCCACAGAGGATGCCTACGTCCCGCTGCTGCCCAACGAGGGGGCCAGTGAAGGCTCAGCATGGACCCAGGCCAGCACCTTGCCAGCTGGCAGCTCACTCATGCCGGGGCTGTTGCGCTCCAATAGCTGTGTGGAGGACTCCGAAGTGCTGCTGTGAAAGTGGGAGCCTGCGCAGAATGAAGTGTAAATGGTCTCTGGGAAAAGAACAGAGAGGATCTATTTTAATAAAGTCGTCTTTTATTTCATAGAATCATAGAATGGTGTCCGTTAGAGGGGACCTTAAAGCCCATCCAGTTCCAAACCCCCTGCCAAGGGCAGGGACACCTCCCACTGGAACGTGCTCCTCAAAGCCCCATCCAACCTGGCCTTGAACACCTCCAGGGATGGGGCATCCACAGCTTTCTTGGGCAACCTGTGCCGGTGCCTAAGCACCCTCATTGTGCAGAATTTCTTCCTAATGTCTAATCTAAATCCTCCCCTCTCCAATTTAAAGCCATCCCCCTCATCCTATCACTCCATGCCCTTGTAGAAAGTCCCTCCCCAGCTTTCCTGTAGCCTCCTTCAGGTACTGAAAGGCTGCTATAAGGTCTCCCTGGAACCTTCTCCAGGCTGAACAGCCCCAACTCTGTCCTCGTAGCAGAGGTGCTCCAGCCCTTGAATCATCTTCATAGCCCTTCTCTGGACCCGTTCCTATATTTCCATATCCTTCTTATGCTGGGGATTTCTCCCTGACTTATTTTCCTAGCAGATTTTGGCCCTTGCCAGTTGCTGTTCCCTGGGCTGCAGTCATGGGGGTTTTAATTAAATGCTGTAATTTTTTTTCTGTATCGAGAGGCTTGGGTGTTTGGGCTCCCAGATCCCCTCACAGGTAAGGGACAGCCAAGGAGATCAGAGCATGGCCAGAGTGGATGATGCCAAGGTGCGGGAGCACATGCTGGGCACAGGCAAACTCCCCTGTATTGTCCCATGTGGGGCTGGCTGCCCACCACCCAGGCTGCATCAGCACCAAAAGGCAAGGATGTATCTGGGATTCAGTAGCCCTTTTTTCCCTTTTTCACCGTTTGTTGCGACTTCTGTGATGGGCTGTCCTATAGATGGTCTGAATCCCTGCTACATAGCCAGCTGATGGATTTCATGCTGAAAAATATCCCCATCAAAAATCGCAAATGGAACCCAAAAAGGAACAGTGGATACTTTGAAATAACTTTCTCCCAGACAACAAGTTTCCATCTGTCCCAGTTGTGCACCAAGCAAGCCATCGGTCCCGTTGCAACGACAGGGAAACTGGAGTCTATAGGAGGGCCCCGGGGGGAGATGGAGTCACCTTGCAAAGCTTGGCTCTTCCCAGCAGCTCCCTCTCCGTTTAGAGGAATTTCTGCCCTTTTCAGAGCAGGGGCTGCTTTATAGCAATCGGCTTCCCTGTTTCTAGCGGATGGAGCCGGTACCCTGTGCACCATCCAGCCACCTCTCTTACTGGAGTGCGGGGCTGGGGGAAGGGGACATGGAGGCTGGGGAAGTGGGCACAGCGTTGGGGAAGGAGCATAGGGCTGGAAAAGGAGGCGCAGAGGCTGAGGAAGAGGCACAGGGTTGGGAAGGGGTGTGCAGGCTCGGGAGGGGGCGCGCAGGCTGGCTGGGGAAGGAGGTGCAGAGGCTGGGGAAGGGGACGCAGAGGCAGGAAAGGGGGCAAAGAGTCTAGAGAGGGGACGAAGAGGCTGGGGAGGGAACGAAGAGGCTGAGGACGGGGGGCAGGGTTGGGAAGGGGGCACAGGAGTGGGGAAGGGCGCAGAGGTTGGGGAGGGGGCATAGGGTTGGGAAGGGGGTGCAGCTTTGGGGAAGGGCACACAGGCTGGAGAAGGGGCGCACAGGCTGGGGAAGGGGACATAGGGTTGGGGAGGAGTGCACAAGCTGGGGAGGGTGTGCAGAGGCTGGGAAGGGGCACACAGGGTTGGGAAGGGGGCACATGGTTGGGAAGGAGTGTGCAGGCTGGGGAGGGGGCGCACAGGCTGGCTGGGGAAGGAGGTGCAGAGGCTGGGGAAGGGGACGCAGAGGCAGGAAAGGGGGCAAAGAGTCTAGAGAGGGGATGAAGAGGCTGGGGATGGGGGGCAGGGTCTGGGAAGGGACACAGGGTTGGGAAGGGGGCACAGGGGTGGGGAAGGGCGCAGAGGTTGGGGAGGGGTGCACAAGCTGGAGAGGGTGTGCAGAGGCTGGGAAGGGGTGCATAGGGTTGGGAAGGGGCGCATAGGTTGGGAAGGGTGTGCAGAGGCTGGGAAGGGGCGCACAGGGTTGGGAAGGGGGCACAGGGGTGGGGAAGGGCGCAGAGGTTGGGGAGGGGTGCACAAGCTGGAGAGGGTGTGCAGAGGCTGGGAAGGGGTGCACAAGCTGGAGAGGGTGTGCAGAGGCTGGGAAGGGGCTCACAGGGTTGGGAAGGGGCACAGGGTTGGGAAGGGGTGTGCAGGCTGGGGAGGGGGCGCACAGGCTGGCTGCGGAAGGAGGTGCAGAGGCTGGGGAAGGAGGTGCAGAGGCTGGGGAAGGGGACGAAGAGGTAGGAAAGGGGGCAAAGAGTCTAGAGAGGGGATGAAGAGGCTGGGGATGGGGGGCAGTGGCTGGGAAGGGGCTCACAGGGTTGGGAAGGGGGCACAGGGTTGGGAAGGGGCGCACAGGCTGGGAAGGGGCTCCCAGCGCATCCGAAGGAGCGGACTGTCGGTGAGCCCCCGCACGGCGCTCGCACAGCTATTCTGCACCGCAACCCACCGCCGAGCCCCGCGCTCCCCGCGTCCCCGGGGCGGGTCCGGCCCCACGGAGGGAGCGCGGCCGCGCGTGGGGCGGGGGCGGCGTGCGAGGGGCAGCTCTTTGGCGGCCGGGGCGGGGAGAGGCGGCCGGCAGAGCCGTTCGTCGGCGGGCAGAGGCGCTCCGGACCATGCCGGGGCCACGGGGCCGCCCCCCGCCGCTGCTGCTGCTGCTGCCGCCGCTGCTGCTGCTGCTGCTCCCGGCGGCGCCGGCGCCCCAGGTGAGCGGGGATGGGGGGGGGTCGGCTTTCCAGAGTCGGGAAAGGTCTTCCCTCCGCTTTCCTTCCCACCCCCCGGTGCGCTCCGGGTCGGGATGCGCAGAGCCCGGTCCCGGTCAACAGGTGGGCAAAGCCACGGGGGAGCTTAAACGGGGATTAAACCGGCCCCGGCTGCTTTTTGCCTGCTTTTTCCCTTCTTACCCCGAACCTGAAATCACCACCGAGGCGAGAGCCAGGTTTTGCTCCGGTGCAGCATCCCACCGGGAGCTCACGCTGGCTCCTGAAGTTAAAACCAGCCCTAACAAAGAGCTGTTTATTAAAGCCAGCTACGTGCCAGGCATCTGTTTGCTTTTGCCTCCCTCCCTCCCTCTCGGCGCGGGGCACCCCAGAGCTGCGGGCACAGACCAACTCATCCCCAGTGCGGCTTGTCACCCCTAAAACGGCATCAGAGGACAGCCACGCTGCTCGGGGATGCCTTTTATCCCTTCTTTGTAAACCCTCGGTAGCTATTTGGAAACCACAATAACTTTACTCCTGTACAGTGTGGCTGGAGGTGGAAGAAATCCCTCGGGCCAGGTGGTGCCCTCGGTTTGCTTCCCCAAAGCTCCGCTGCCTGGTGCCATCCAGCCCAGACCTGTGCTCTCTCTCCCCTCTCTGAGCTCTAAAACTGCCTCGACTCTTGGCTTTGCTCAGTTCTTGCTTTTTTTCCCCTTCAGTTTTAAGTTAATGCTGCAGGAAACCTATAATAACGATGCCCGTCTCCTGCATGAGTCAGTCCCGTGGTAGCGATTGGCTTGCAGGCAGGAGTCCCACCAGTGTTCCTGGCCCCAGCAGGACTCACAAGACAGCTGTTTTCCTCTTATTTTGTAATGTGGAAGTGGGACAGGGCTCTAGCTCCAGCAGGATGAAACATGAGTTATGGCATCTCTCCCAGGGCTAACAAAGTGATTACAGCCCTGCTCCTAGCACTGCATTACCCATTTAGATGTAAGAGAAGATGCCTAAGCTAAGGACTCGCACAAGCAAAAAACTCCCACATCTGAGTAAATGGGAGGTGGAAGGGGTAAGCCAGATAGCTCAGATAGCTCAGGGGACCTTTGATGCTGCAGAATTCCCGTGTGAGCATCCTGCCGTGGATGGGGCAGGCTGCATGCAGCACATTGGGTTGCAGCCAGCGCAGCAGCGTGGGGGCCAGAGTCATTTTCCTCTCGCTGAGCGGCCGCCCCATCTCCACAGAGCTGCCTCAGCAGGCAGCAGCTTCTGGCTGCCATCCGGCAGATGCAGCAGCTGCTGAAGGGGCAGGAGACACGCTTCGCCGAGGGCCTCCGCCTGATGAAGAGCCGGCTGAGCAACCTGCATGCCACCCTGGCCAAAGCCGCCCCCGAGCCTCCAGCTGGTGAGTCCTCCCTGGGTCCCACCAGTTGTTTCTATGGCCTTGGAGGATGCTAGGTGAGCAGGTTGGGATACTCAGGACTTTGATGGATGGAGGTTTGGGCATCTCCATAGATGGAGATACCTGTTCCCAAGTTGGCGATTCGTGCTTGTGAATTTGAGTGTTTTTCCCACCACAGCAAGATGTGGGGAGGTTCGAAACCACATAGCTGTGAAACAGAGAGCTCCTGACAAAGCAGTGGAGGTGAGTGGGCTGGAAAACCATGCTTCCAGAGGAAGAGTCGCAGGCCTGTACTGGGAGCATGAGACGGATAGCAAGAATACCACCATACCCATTGCCAATGATGTTCACCCACAGCATCCCTGCCGGGCTTTCACTGTGGGGCTGGATGTTGCTCATTAACCTCAGCAGGCCAATATTCGAAGAAAATAATGAATAAAGAGGAGGTCTTGGAAGAACTGGGTGAACTGTGGTAGAGTTGGGGGCAGGAAAGATAAGTTGATGTTCCCACAAAGCACCCGCCTGAGCACTGACTGTGTCCTCACCATGCTCTTGAAGCCTCCTGTCCTGCCCTGCAAGCCCCTGCGGATGGGAAGAAGTTTGGCTCCAAGTATTTGGTGGATCATGAGGTTCACTTTGCCTGCGACCCAGGCTTCCAGCTCCTGGGCTCCAGCACACGGATGTGCCAAGCCAACGGCAGCTGGACCGGGCAGGAGCCCCGCTGTGCAGGTACTGCTCTGGGATGCCTCCGGCTGGGCTGCTAGGCAGGCAGCTGTGGTTGTAGGGCTGCTTCATGCCTGTGTGTGCTCGTGGGCATCATTTACAAGAATGGAATACAGTCTGGGTTTATTTAAATGTGGGGGATTATTTGATTCACCCAACAGGGAGGTATCACAGCTTTCCTCAAGTCTCAGCTAGCCGACATCCCATGGATGCTGTGGCTCCCACAGCTGGTGATTTGGGGTTTCCTCATCCTCAAGGAAAGATAGAAATTACAGCTGAATCCTTGCCTGGAACTGAGAAGCAGAGATGAGAGGAAAAGACATTGGTGCTACAATGGTTCCCTGCAAACATTTGCACCAGGGCAGCACCACAGCACTGGAAAGGGCCAGTGTCTGAGTTTGGCAAAATAAATAGCTATCATATGCCTCGTGGTACCAAAGTGGTGTGGTGTATGCAGGACAAGAGGGAATGGCCTCAAGCTCCACCAGGGGAGGTTTAGGCTGGACATTAGGAAAAAAAAATTCATAGAAAGGGTCATTGGGCACTGGAACAGGCTGCCCAGGGAGGTGGTTGAGTCACCTTCCCTGGAGGTGTTTAAGGCATGAGTGGACAAGGTGCTGAGGGACATGGTTTAGTGTTTGATAGGAATGGTTGGACTTGATGATCTGGTAGGTCTTTTCCAACCTGGTGATCCTATGATTCCTATGGCTTGCTTCCCCAAACCAAAATGTTTATAGTGTGCCATCGGGTACCGAAGCGGCCTGGTGCATATGGGATTCCTGCTTCCCAAAATAAAATGAAATGAAATGTGGCTGTTTTTTTTGCAGAGATCAGTGAATGCTCGAGCAGGCCTTGCCAGAATGGTGGGACATGTCTGGAGGGGCTGAACCAGTACAAGTGCCTCTGCCCCCAGCAGTGGACAGGAGCTACCTGCCAGTACCAAGCACAGACAGGTGGGTGATCCCCTGCTAGATTGGGTGATCTGCCACCCTCCAGGTGTATTTTGGCACCCCACTTCATTTCAGACCTCCTCCCATGGTGTCCCCGCAGCTCCCCCAGCCTGGAGTGTCACGGATGACCCAGCGTTCAGCCGCCAGCCCCGCTGTGCCCAGATCGACCGGACCCAGCACTGCAGCTGCGAGCCTGGCTTCCACATGAGTGGCACAGCTGCCAATGGGCTCTGCCAGGGTGAGCCACGTGGTGGGGGGACACCATGGGGTGGTCTGTGGGGTCTTGGTGCTGCACCTGCTCCTCTCATCTCTCCGCAGACCTCAACGAATGCGAGGTCTACAAGCGGGAGGGGGGTCCCCGGCTCTGCGCCCATGAATGCGTGAACCTCCCCGGCTCCTACCGCTGCGCCTGCCCCTCCGGGTACATCCTCCTGGGTGATGGCAAGAGCTGTGAAGGTGGGTCTTGAAACCCATGGGTTTACCATTTTTCCCAACTTGCACAATTGGGTTTTTTTTTATTTTTTCCCCTTTTCTCTCCTTCTTTGCAAGCATCCCTATCTCTTTATCAGGGGGTGAGGTGATAGGATAAAGAGTAATGGTTTTAAGCTGAATGAGAGGAGATTTAGATGAGCTACTAGGAAGAAATATTTTTTCTGTGAGAGTGGTGACTCAGTGGCAGAGGCTGCCTAGAAAAGTTGTGGATGGCCCATCCCTGGAGGTGTTCAAGGCCAGGTTGAGGGCCTTTCAGCAGCAGGGTTCAGGGCTTTGAACACCCTGATCTGGGAGCTGTCCCTGCCCACTGTAGAGGGGCGGAATTGGATGATCTTTGAGGTCCCTTCCAACCCAAACCATTCTATGATTCTGTGATCTCCACATGCAAAAATATTGGTGGGTTTGCATAGAGAGGTTGTTCCATGGTGGGTGCAGAGAGGAGGAAAATGATGGAGATTCAGGCACTAGCAAATATGTGTGATGCTTCAGGATTATGGGAGTGCTGCTGTGGTGATAGAGCTGTCCCCTGTGAGCAGTATGTCAGCTAGAAGAAACACAAATAGCCTTATAAAGTAAGAATTAAATGGTGAGGGTCCAGCTTGGAGGCTGGCAGCTCTTCCAAAAACAGGGATGTGAGTTGAGAGTGAAGCAGAGCAGCAGTGGGTAAGGATGGTGGGTAGCCAGAGCTGCTCATATGAAAGTCTTCTCCTGAAAAATGATTTTTTTTCTGCTAAAAAGTGTCAATTATTGTAGTTCATGGTGTGAAAGCTCACGTTTTCTCCTTTTCTCCCCAATTTCTGCATTATTTTGATGTTTGACCCATTTTAAAGTCATTTTACCTATTTTCCACCAAAAGGAACCACTCAATGGGGTTGGTTTAAGGTTTCTGGTGAGCTTGATCTGCTGCCCACCCCTGTTTTGCAGACATCGATGAGTGTACCCTGTCCCAGGATAACTGCACGAGGGGGACTACCTGCATCAACACGGGAGGGGGCTTCCAGTGTGTCAACCCCCAGTGCCCCCAGCCTGCTGGCAACGTCACCTATGTCAAAACAGCACCCTTGTAAGTACAGCAGGGTGCAAAACCTGTCCTTGCTTTGTTTTTTGGATGGTGGGTCCCAAAGACATACATAGCATCCACACGGATCCAATGCTGCTGAGGTGGGCAACATGGAAGTCCATGCCCCTGAGGCTCCCTGATAACCTCCCTGCTCATTTTGCCTTTGCAGCCAGTGTGAGCGCAACCCCTGCCCAATGGAGAGCCGGTCATGCCACCAAGCACCCAAGACCATCTCCTTCCACTACCTTCCCCTGCCTTCCAATCTACTGACACCCACGCCGCTCTTCCGCATGGCCACAGCAGTGGCGCCTGGCCGGCCGGGACCTGACAGCTTGCGCTTCGGCATTGTGGGTGGCAACAACAGAGGCCACTTTGTGATGCAGCGTTCAGACCGGCAGACTGGGGAGCTCATCCTGGTGCAGAGCCTCAAGGGCCCACAGACCATCCAGGTGGATGTGGACATGTCTGAATATGTGGATCGCGTCTTCCAGGCCAAGCATATGTCTAAAATCACCGTCTTCGTCTCTGCCTATGAGTTTTAGGGGAGGTGGCAGCTGGGGCAGCTTCCCTGACAGCGATGGTCCTTGCTCAGCATCCTCCACTCTGAAGTGCCAGCCCTGGAGGCAGGCACGTAATGGGAGCTCCAGGTGATGCCCTAGTCCACAGCCCCTCTGCAGCCAACCATCCTTCCCTCTGTGCTAAGGTTATTCTGCCCAGGTGGCTTTTATACTCACCTGTGTGGGAAAAAAAAAGGAAAAAAGTGCAAAAGAAATCAGGTGCATCACTTGCTGGGATGTGAGAGCAGAGCATTATCCTCCCCTAAGGCCCCAGAAGGATGATGTCCTGCAGCCTCAGTGTCCACACACAGCAGAAAGCAGGGGATAGAAACCACAACCCTTATTTCCTTTTTAATTCCTTCTTTTTTTTCTCTAGGAAAGAAGTTAAGCTGGTGCAGGCAGGAGGAGGGAAGCTTACAGTGGCTATTGCTGTCCTCCCCACTGGCCCGGGTTTCATTACACTGACCCATGCTCTATAAAAGTGTGCCTCTACCCCCTTAGGGATGCCAAGAAAACTCATGGGGAGGGGGCTGGTCGAGCATCACAGTCCCCTGGGATTGACTGGGCATGGAAAAGTCCATGAATGTCCATCCCTACAGGACCTGGCTGGCTCTTGGTGCCCTCCATGGCAAGCAGGACATTGCTGCTGGGTGAAGGAGGAGTCCCAGGGCTCTGCAGTTGTGTGCTGGTGATGGGCTAGGGCTGTCCCATGCTCCAGCCTATGGGCAGCAGCCCCTTAAACCACCTGTACAGGGCTGCATGCGTGTATCCTCTTTGCTGTGACCTTGGGGTGGGGGCTTCGGCTGCACTTGGTGCTTGCATTTAGGGAGCTTGACGTGTGAATATTTCATTTTTCAATCAGCTGCAGCCTCCACTCCACTGTGTGCGAGCAGCTCCAGGAACAGCTGGGTTTCTACTGCAATTTGTGCTGGGGGGAAACAGCTCCCCAGTCTCACACCCTTCCCCTTCAGTACCTGTTCCTTGGTGCAGCGCTTGTGCATGTTAACCACAACAACACCCTGACGTTATGCATGTTTCTTCATTATGCTGGTTTTAGTACCATTAAACGATGATGTAACCTCTGAGCTGGTGCAGGGCAAAATACCTGATGTGTGTATGTGGCCTGGGGGGTAGTGCTCACCTAGAGCTATCCTAGGGGGGCTCAAACCCCATGGGGCAAGAACCTGCCTCCTTCATTTTTATTTTTATGCCTTATGTTGCTTGGAATGGGCCAGTTGGTGTCAAGGTGGCTCATTCCCAAGCATCCTTCTCCCCCACCCCAAGCATCTTCTGAAGGCCTCAAGGAAGACGTGCCTGCTGTTCCCCTCCAAAGGCTAAAATCCCTCCCGCTCCTTGTCCCAAGGGAAGACACTTCCCAACGAGACCGATCTGTGTTTCATCCTCTGGGGAACTAAGCTCCAGCATTTTCTGGGGATATGGCTTTTCTGTGGAAGTTTGGAAAGGGGGCAGGACCTCTCCCTGCAGAACAAGGAGGGACATTCAGTGTCTGCTCCTCTGCTCTCATAATGGGGCTGCTGGAGCCCGGGCATGCGGATGCAGGATGTTTGGGTTGGCGGGCGCTCCGGCTGGATGGTGGAGCCTGGCAGGGAAATGCATCCCAGGGTTGTGCTGGAGGAGGGAAATTAAAACCCAACAGGCTCGCTCCTCCACCCGAGTGCATAAAAGCAAAGAAAAGAAAAAAAAAAGAACAACAATGAAAACAAAATGCTCTTCTGGAAGTGTCATGGGTGGTGGTAGAGAGGGGTAGCCTGGCTACAGCTGGAGCGCAGGTGCCTGTAGAGCAGCAGACCTGGGGGTTGCCCACTTTTAGATGGATGCAGTGGGGATCTGCAGGGGAAGACCCGCAGCTGCAGGAGGACAAAGCCCAGAAAGACTGCCAGGAGAGGAGAAAGGAACAGCTGATAGGGCAGCTCAGTGCTGCCTGCCTCAAAGTGGGCTGAGATGTCCTCTCTCAAGGCAGGAGGACCTCCCTGTCCTGCTGAGGACACCCAATTAAAACTGGAGTGGCATGGGAGGGTGTCACCATGCAGCTGGCCTCAGTACAGTGAAGAGGATTTTTTGGACGTGCCCAGGGAAGGCCCTGCAAGAGGTTGTGCTGCCAGAAAGATTGGGTTGCAATATGGACGGCAGAGGATGAGCCTGGTTTTACTTCCTCAGCGTGCATGGGGATGGATGGATTGTTCTGGAGGTAAATGTCCTTTAAAGCTCTGTGGCGTAAGATCAGAGGTAGAAGCAGATGCACCCACCAGACATATAGGACTCTGCCAAGGGCAACCCAAAGGATATAGGGGGAATTAAAACCCATGGAGAAAATTTGGTCTGTGGGGGCATATCTGGGGAAACCCACTCTTACCTTCCCCCACTGGAATACTGAGGGTGAAATCCTGCACATGCCAACTCCAAGTATGGCCAGTGCTGCAATCGGGATGATGCTGGAGGGGCAAGGAATAAGCAGGACAAGCTACTGGACTGTTCTGCCATACGGCTGCATCCTGGGATGCTCAGCAGCAGGCAATGAGATTTTCCTCGGAGCTATCCAGACTCTGGCCAAGTAGCATTTTATCCAGGAAAGGGAGCAGTTATCCCTGTGAACCCAGCCTGGTGTGTGTTTTAAATTAGCGCCTTATCTAAGAGAGCAGTGCTGTGGAGGCGGCTGGCTGCGTCCTCATACACCACTGAAAATCGCTGCTGGACGACAAAAGCTGTAACAGGAAAGGAGCTGAGCTGAAATGGAATATTTTATTTATTTAGGAAAAGCTGAGGATGGAGGGACAGCTTTAGGGAAAAAAAAAAAAGTTATGTGAAAGGAGGCTACAGAGCGGGCAGCCCAGAGCCTTTAGTTCACCAGAGGCATAGTTTGCCCTGTTGTAGTTGCCCAGCCTGCTTGGGTATGTTTCTGCAACATACCATTACAGCATTTCAAGGATGATAAAGACATCCCTGTGTTTGGGGGTGTGCTCCTCCGTGAGATGCAGATGAGTATCTGCCAGGACCAGCTTCTGTTTCTTTACCTCTGTCACCTCCATCATCTGTTCCCATCTGTGATACATCTGATGGTGGAAATGATGGGTTTCAGCATCCTTACACTTTTCCCCCCAAACCTTGTTGGGCTCTGGGAGCTGAAAAAGAGGAGCCTGTAAGATGCTAAGTCCCTGAAGGGGCAGAATTGTTTCTGTCTGATGCTTTAACCAGCTAATGAGGCTGGAGACTTCTCCTTGCACTGGAGGCTTTTCCTTATAGCACAACCCTGAACTGGCATTTTCCTGACTTCTGAGGCCAGGGCAAACTGGTTTCTCCTCTCCATGATGGGTTGGCACTGTGTCGGGGCTTGCGGAACAGCTGTACAGTCCTCCCAGATGCTTCTCACCCACCTCGAGGGCCAGGATCAGAGCTGGGAAGCTCGGCTGTTTCTCCCAGTGTTAACTGGCTGTGGATCTCCCTTTCAGCCCCAGAAACATTTAAGGTCGGCTCTCAAGTGTCTGGACTGGGCTGCAAACCTCTGGCCAGCATTTGAGCTGACTAAAGACTTTTTTTTTTCCCCTCCCAGAGCAGCCGCTCCAGCATCTTGCAGACTTCCAGGGCCTGGAATGTGCAGAGAGAAGCTCTTCTGGCTCTGCTAAATACAACTTCTCTTTGGGATAATAACATTTCAGAGCCCCCCCAAATAGCTGGTTTACTTCTGCTGCCCTTCCGTGGGCTGAAGGCAGGCAGTCGCTGGCACAGCTGACTCCAAATGCACTCCACGTGCCCTGGAAGAGGTTGGCTACCCCATCTGAGCCCTAAGTCCACAGTATCTCACCCCAAAAGTCGGGGGGGTGAGATGGAAAAGGGTAAAGACCTTCTGTGGAGGTGACCTTGGAAGAAGGCTACCCAATGAGATGCCAAGAGAGAAATATGGCACCTTTAATTTTTGGGTTCCGTGTGGGAAAGGACTCCCTTTCCTCTTCATCCCATGAGGACAAAGAAGCCTCAGTATCAGGGCTAGGGTGGAAGGAGACAACTACAGTTTCATGTCATGTTTTCTCCTACTCATCATCCTTTTTCCGAAATATATTCCTGATGAGCCTTTCCCTGCTGAGCATCCAAAATCCTCAGCATCCCTGCAAATGAAAGAATTATAATTACTTCTTTAACACACAAGAGAATGCCAGGTTATTCTCAACTGCAGGCTAAAATCTGAATTTTATTACCTAGCTAGCATCCGTGAGAAATCTGTGCCTGGTGCGCATCCATCAGCGCCGCTGTGTCTCCTCCCACCCTACAGATCTATATCGCAGTTCAAATCCTTGCTGAAGTGAAAGCATGAGCACACATGCCAAAACATTTATTAATCCTGTTAAGGGCTTTAATGAAGAGCTGAACCACGGCATTTTTATTTGTTATGGTTGCTAGGTATGTTGCTATGCTCTCCACACCATGCCCCAGATCCCAGTATATTTGTGATATCCGAGAGGGCGCACTGGAGAATTCGTTAAGCTGCTGTTGCCAAATTTAGTTATCCTTTTTAAAAAAAGAGCCATTCAGGAGCTTCTCGCAAGCATACCTTTTTCCCTGACAATGCAAACACACATAAAGATGTTAAAACAAACAGCTCCACACTGCTCCTGCTGACACATTTTGATTTAAAACGGATTTTTTCACCTGTGCAAGCTACAAGAAAAGCAGGATCCAGGCTTTTATTCTGAATTTGAAATCCCTTATTTTTTGCCCATTGCCCAGGGAGACGGTGCTGAGCCCTTTGGGCATGAGATGCTCACATGCTGATGAGGCTGATTAGCCTTAATTAGCTATAACAGGGCACACCAGCCCCACATGAGGCCAACACCCACCCTCCTCCCATGTTCCCTGGAGCCCCTTCTCCTTCCCTGAGCTGTAGGAGTGCTGATCTCCGGCTCAAGTTGGTTTCCTGGCCTGATTTTGGATTTGTGTGGTGATCTGGATCCTTGGCTGAAGCTGGCCATGATCTCTTGCCCTGCTAGCCTGGTGGGTGAAATCATGGAGAGATGGCTTTTTCTCCATGGATGTGTGGCAATGAAGAGATGGGGACCTGTCAGGACAGAAATTGAACCCTTCACTACAAGAAGGACATCAAGGTGCTGGAGCATGTCCAGAGAAGGGTAACAAAGCTGGTGAAGGGACTGGAGAAGAAGTCTTAGGAGAGGTTGAGGCTGAGGGAACTGATGTTGTTTAGCCTAGAGAAAAGGAGGCTGACAGGGAAACCTCTATTACTCTCTACAGCTCCCTGAAAGGAGGTTGTAGTGAGGTGGGTGTTGGACTTCTCCCAGTGAACAAGTGATAGGATAAGAGGAAATGGTCTCAAGTTGCACCAGGAGAGGTTCAGGTTTGACATAATGAAAAATTTCTTCAGTGAAAGTATTATTGAGCACTGGAATAGCTGCCAAAAGGAAGTGGTGGAGTCTACATCCCTCGAGGTATTTAAAAGACAGGCAGATGAGGTCCTCAGGGATATGGTTTAGTAGTGAACAGGTACAGTTGAACTTGATGATCTGAAGGGTCTTTTCCAACCAAACGATACTACGAATCGTCCCAACTGCAATCCACAAGGAATCAAGAAGAGCAGTCTTTGCTGACTTCCCTGGGGGAAAAGACACTTTGCCTCCGTGTAAGGGGAAAAAAACAGCTCTCTCAAATGGGAACCGATGTGGGTGTTCTCTCTCTTTTCTTTTTGTTAACTTCATTTTTTTTGCTAGGATTGCTGGCACTGGAAAAAGAGAGTCATACATCCCAAAAAGCCATGTAAGCCAGGGAGATGAGCCTGTAAAGGAAAATAAGTTGATGTAACTTATTTGGGATTTTTCCAGAAAGTTTTGACAAAGTCCCTCAAAAGACAATGTTAAAAGGAATATCGTTAAAACAGTTGGAGAACAACACACAAGTGTCTCCTGGGGACTATGAATTGCTGAGAGTCAGCAACACTGGGGTAGGAATAAAAGGCCAGCTCTCAGCATGTGGAGGTCTAGCAGGTGGGATATCTCCATCCTCATGCCAGTGTTGTTGTAAACAGACACATAAAGTTTATGGAAGAAAGGATGAGCAATGAGGTGACAACATTTGCAGCTGATGCTATTTATTTGAGTTGGACAAGACTCTCCTGAGGCAAAGGTACTGAACTTGGAAATACAGGACTGCAGAAAAGGACAAGGTTCACTGAAAATGCAAAATGATATGCATAGAAAAGGACATTTAGAGCTGCATCCTCTGTTACCAGACTATGTGAACTTGGGAAGGCACGACATGGGAAATGTCAGCCTGTAGCAGGCTGGGAACCAGCTAAAGGCACAGGTCAGCCACTGTGCCCAGCTAAATCTCTTATCATAGAGCAATAGGATGAGGGGGACTGGTTTGAAGCTGAAAGAGGTGAGATTTAGATCAGACTTAGGAAGAAATGTTTTCCTGTGAGGGTGGTGAGGCACTGGCACAAGCTGCCCAGAGAAGTTGTGGCTGCCCCATCCCTGTAAGTGTTCAAGGCCAGGCTGGATGAGACTTAGAGCAACCTGATCCAGTGGAAATTGTCCTGTCCGTGGGCAAGGGTGTTGGAACTGGATGAAGGTCGCTTTTGACCCAAAGCATTCTATGGTAATTACCAACACAAACATGATTTCAGGGTGGTTTTTCTTGTTATTGGCTTCAATAGTGTTCAGCATTTTGTTCCATAACTCTGTTGGGGATTTCTTCACGAGTTTTAAATTTTCTCCTTTTTAACAAAACAAGTCTCTGTAGCAGCCTGGTCTGATGGGAGGTGTCCCTGCCCATGGCAGGAGAGGTTGAGACTGGATAGGCTTTAAGGTCCCTTCCAACCCAAACCATCCTGTGAAGTGATGCCAATAAAACTATCCCTTCACTTCACCTCTTCTGTTCAGATTAAGCTCATAGTTTCTTAGACTCATTAATGCCAGTTTTTATCATGCCCTGACCAATAACCCCTACTCTAAGCAAGGATTTTATCACCCATCTTGGCTAAATGTGTTTTCCAGTCACAGAATCATAGAATAGTCTGGGTTGGAAGGGATCTTAAAGATCATTCAGTTCCAGATCATTCAGTTCCATTCAGCACTTACAAGAGAACCGGGTGATCGGGCCCAGTCAACATGGGTTTACCAGAGGCAGGTCCTGCCAAACCAACCTGATCACCTTCTATGACAAAGTCACTCGGCTGCTGGATAAGGGAAAGACTGTGGATGTGGTCTTTCTGGACTTCAGTAAAGCCTTTGACACAGTTTCTCACAGCATTCTGCTACAGAAACTGTCAGCCTCTGGTCTGGACAGACGCACACTCTCCTGGGTAGAAAACTGGCTGGATGGCCGGGCCCAGAGAGTGGTAGTAAATGGTGTTAAGTCCAGCTGGAGGTCAGTGACAAGTGGGGTTCCCCAGGGCTCAGTGCTAGGTCCAGTCCTGTTCAATGTCTTCATCAATGACCTGGATAAAGGCATTGAGGGTACCCTTAGCAAGTTTGCAGATGACACAAAGCTGTGTGGAAGCGTCAATCTGCTGGAGGGTAGGGAGGCTCTGCAAAGGGACCTGAACAGGCTGGACCGCTGGGCAGAGTCCAATGGCATGAGGTTTAACAAGGCCAAATGCCGGGTCCTGCACTTGGGGTACAACAACCCTATGCAGTGCTACAGACTGGGAGAAGCCTGGCTGGAAAACTGCCAGGAGGAGAGGGACCTGGGGGTGTTGGTCGACAGCCGACTGAACATGAGCCAGCAGTGTGCCCAGGTGGCCAAGAAGGCCAATGGCATCCTGGCTTGGATCAGAAATGGTGTGACCAGCAGGTCCAGGGAGGTGATTCTCCCTCTGTACTCGGCACTGGTGAGGTCATTCCTTGAATACTGTGTCCAGTTCTGGGCCCCTCACCACAAGAAGGATGTTGAGGCTCTGGTGCGAGTCCAGAGAAGAGCAATGAAGCCGGTGAAGGGGTTGGAGAACAGACCCTATGAGGAGCGGCTGAGAGACTTGGGGTTGTTTAGCCTGGAGAAGAGGAGGCTGAGAGGAGACCTCATTGCTCTCTATGACTACCTGAAAGGAGGTTGTAGAGAGGAGGGAGCTGGCCTTTTCTCCCAAGTGAGAGGGGACAGGACAAGAGGGAATGGCCTCAAGCTCAGCCAGGGGAGATTTAGGCTGGAGATTAGGAGGAGGTTTTTCACAGAAAGGGTGATTGGGCATTGGAATAGGCTGCCCAGGGAGGTGGTTGAATCACCTTCCCTGGAGGTGTTTAAGGCATGGGTAGATGAGATCCTGAGGGACATGGTTTAGTGTTTGATGGGAATGGTTGGACTAGATGATCTGATGGGTCCCTTCCAACCTGGTTGTTCTATGATTCTATGATTCCACGATGTAAAGCCTTTGACAGAGTTTCTCACAGCATTCTGCTGCGGAAACTGTCAGCCTCTGGTCTGGACAGGCACACACTCTCCTGGGTGGAAAACTGATTGGATGGCCGTGCCCAGAGAGTGGTGGGAAATGGTGTTAAATCCAGGTGGAGACTGGTCACATGTAGTGACCCCCAGTGGTCAGTGCTGGGTCCAGCCCTGTTCAATGTCTTCATCAATGACCTGGATGAAGGCATTGAGGGTACCCTTAGCAAGTTTGCAGATGACACAAAGCTTTGTGGGCGTGGCCAGGAGTCCCCTCGCCGCGCAGGGGCGCTCGGGAAGCCCCGGCTCCAAAATGGCGGCTGCCCCCAAAGCCGCGCTGAGGGTTAAGGTTGAACTGCCGGGTCCTGCACTTGGGGCACAACAACCCTATGCAGAACTACAGACTGGGAGAAGCCTGGCTGGAAAACTGCCAGGAGGAGAGGGACCTGGGGGTGTTGGTCGACAGCCGACTGAATATGAGCCAGCAGTGTGCCCAGGTGGCCAAGAAGGCCAATGGCATCCTGGCTTGTATCAGAAACGGTGTGACCAGCAGGTCCAGGGAGGTGATTCTCCCTCTGGACTCAGCACTGGTGAGGCTGTTCCTTGAATACTGTGTCCAGTTCTGGGCCCCTCAGCACAAGAAGTATGTTGAGGCTCTGGAGTGAGTCCAGAGAAGAGCGACGAGGCTGGTGAAGGGGCTGGAGAACAGATCCTATGAGGAGCGGCTGAGAGGGCTGGGGTTGTTTATCCTGGAGAAGAGGAGGCTGAGAGGAGACCTCATTGCTCTCTACAACTACCTGAAAGGAGGTTGTAGAGAGGAGGGAGCTGGGCTCTTCTCCCAAGTGCCAGGGGACAGGACAAGAGGGAATGGCCTCAAGCTCCACCAGGGGAGATTTAGGCTGGAGATTAGGAGGAAGTTCTTCACAGAAAGGGTCATTGGGCATTGGAATAGGCTGCCCAGGGAGGTGGTAGATACCCCTTCCCTGGAGGTGTTTAAGGCACGGGTGGATGAGGTCTTGAGGGACTTGGTTTAGTGTTTGATAGGAATGGTTGGACTAGAAGATCCGATGGGTCTCTTCCAACCTGGTTGCTCTGTGATTCTGTGACCTGGCAATGGGCGCTTGCAGACCACTATGATGTGACCTTTTTCTGTTCAGGACGTTTTTTATTTCTTGCTTATTTTCAAGGAAAGACAGGATTCCCCTGTCAGAGCATTTTTATTTCTTGTTTCTTTTCAAAGCTGGGCTGCTGGCCTGGTATGGGTTGGAGATAAGGCCTGTCTGCCCCAGACTCTGGGAGGGAAGAAGAATGAAGGGGAGTTTCGGAAGACATCTCCCCTCAGGATGACCATAAATCCTTCTCCAAAGATATGAGCTAACACCACGATGTTACTATCTGGCTTGTAAAATTCCTGTATTAATTGCATGTCTTTGAAGTCTTTGTTTAACTGAAAGCCTGGCTGCTCTAAGAAGCCCTCAAATACTCATTTCAGGGTTCGCTCCAAATTGGCCATGGGGTGACCGCTGATCGATCGGCTATGAAATTTTATGCGCATGTATTTTTAAAATTGGTAATAAACATTTTTGTTGCTAGCAACTCTGCCTCGTCGTCTTAGCAGAATGTTTTGGACCCTAATACACTAAGCTTCGGGAGCAGCGGGGCGAGGAGCGGACTCTGTTGTAGGAAGTGTGCCCCAGAGCCCTCCATCATTTTCCCAATGGCCCTGAAGTCTTTCTTGATGTCTTTAGTCTTTCTTTTTATTAAGTCATCATTACCAGTTTGGACTACAATCAGAGGATAGCAGTCTGTCTCATGGACCAGGGAAGGAAGTTTTCTAGCTACCTCCTTCACCGATAACCCCGGTAAGCAGCAGTCCTCTCTGTGCAGTGGGTCGGGTCTGCAAATGGGTCCCTCTGTTCCTTTGAGGAGGGAGTCCCCTTCAACAATCACCCTCCTCTTCTTCTTAATGGAGGATGTTATTATCTTTTTCCGAGGATGGTGTGGCCTAGGGAAAGATTCTAGGCTATGGTAGTCATCATCCTCAGGATTAGATTCCTCCTGCAGCACGTGGTACTTGTTGACTAGGGGGATCTCAGGTATTGTTGACTGCTTGAGGGGAGCAGGCTTCCTTCGTCTGGAAGGAACTTGTTGCCATTCCCCATCTATTATAACCCTAACCTTGCAGTTTGCAGGTGGGTGATTGGGCATACCAAGTCCAGCAGGCTGCTGAGTTAGTGAGAGGGCACTGCTCCACTGGTCTCTCTCACATTCCCTGATAGTCCTCAGTCTCTTTACCTCCTCCCTTAACTCCTCCACCATACAACTCCTCCATCAGGCACTGTGCGGGATCGAGTGTCTGTGCCGGCTGCCAGGAGCCTCTCCACTGCCTGGGATTTTCAGTGATTTCCCGGCTCAGGGAAGCTCCCACTGCCTCAAAATGTTTGCCCCCAACACAGAACTCACTGTCCTGCTGCCAGGTGCCGCCAAAGAAGTGGCATGTCAAGCTTCTCACTGACCAGCACCTCCAAGTCCTTCTCTACAGGGCAACTCTCAACCACATCATCTCCCATCCTGTACTGAAATCAGGCACTGGCCCGAGCCAGGAGTAGGACCTTGCACTTGGCCTTGTTGAACCTCATAACGTTCACACAGGCTCACTGCTCCAGCCTCTCCAGGCCCCTCTGGATGAGATTCTGTCCATAATAGAGTATGTGTAAGATTTCTGGGAAAATGTATACATATGCATGTAGGTGGGAAATACACGCTGTAACTAACCTTCGTCTTGCTGCACATGATTGATGGAGATAATGTGCCTCATCCCTGGAAAAGTTCAAGGTCAGGTTGGATGAGGCTCTGAGCAACCTAACCTAGTAGATGTCTGTGCTCACTGAAAGGGTTGGACTAGATGACCTTCATGGTCCCTTCTAACCCAAACCATTCTACGATTCTATGATCCTGTAAAGCTGAATGGTGGTATCGCAGCCATCTCCCATAAGATAGCACCAGCATCCCATTCTCTTTCCATGACGACTGCTTCAACTAGTAGAATAGTCCACAGTTGTTACTCAGGGACTGATCAGGGAAATCCCTGAAACAAGAAATCACTGTTCTTTTGCTTAAAGGAGGGAGGGGGTTATCCAAGTACTCGCCTGCCCTTGACCTTTCCTTTGCTCTGCAGAAAGAAAACACCAAATGGGCAAAGAACCAACTGTGTGCTCAGCAGTCCCAAAGGGAAAAGCAAAAGCTGTTTTTCTGTGATTACTAATGCTCAATGTACATTTTGACATCTATTTTTCTTCCAAGGTAGCTGGTGACAAGCAGCAGCTGATGCAGAGACATGCAACCTCAGAATAAAAGATGTCTATTGCTGACGAATTTCAGAACAAAGGGAGATCAACCGTTAGGCATTGGGGTTATTTGCATACCATCTCTTGCATTTGCTGGCAGGAAAGGTTAAAAAGAGGACTGACAAGGTTTAGGAACTCTCTGTAGTTCAGTGAAGCTTTAAATCAAGTTAACACTCTCACAGCCCTCGGGGGATTTGCATAATTTCCATAACGTGCAGCACATTTTCTGCCTCCTGATAGGAGCCATCAGTTATGTAAGCAAATTGGTTGCATAATTATGCAAATGGGAAAATAAATTTAATTGATTCAACAGAAAAGCGTGCTGTTCATTTCACCTAGGATTTCTTTTAACTCTGTGAGGAATAAAACAAACTAGGAGAGGTAACTGGCCAGTGACAGTTCCAGATACCAGCTCCATTGCGTTAGGTACCTATTTGCAAACAGAACCAGAACAACCCACCCACCCTGCTTCCTGAGCATAGGAATGAATTCCTGCTTTTTAGCTAAAGGTCTCAACATGTACTGCTTCTGAGTATCACCACAGTATTCTGTGGGAGTAGCACTGAGAATTTATTCCCCATCAGTTCCCAGGATACATCCCACTGGCTCAGCAAGAGTGACACATGTGATTCTGAATGGAAAGCTTGTTTTATAACAGATAAAACTAACACCTGAAAAAGTTTGTATTTTGACTACCTCTTCTTCCCTAACAGAAGGAGAATTATAAGCATCACAATAAAGTTGCTACAAGCAGCAAATGAGCCATTTTCTCCTTATTCCTTTGTTTCTGCTCTGGTCCTGAATCTGATTCAGGATTTGCAGATTAAAAAAAGAATTCCCGAAGAACCAGAAATGCTAGAACCACTCTGCAGGTGGTCAAAAAATGGTATCTGTTTCTCCAGTTCCATCAAACACAAGAGCACAGAAGCTCTGAGGCCAACGATGTCAGCATTAATTTTTTAACATATTAATCATTCTAGTCATTTTAGAAAAGCTATGGAGAAGGGGTTATGAGTGTAACATGTAGACCTGGGATTTGCCAAAAAACCTCCGCAAAGATGCATCTGCAGAATGTGAAAGCACAAAAAATATGACGTAGTAATTGCTTTTAATGTGGTTGTATTTTACTAAGCTGAGGAGTATGGCATGAAGATTTTGATAATTAAAGTTTGATTACTACACCAGGGACGTTAAATTTTCCTGTTTCTCCTCATGTGAAACTCTCGCTAACATCCATTAGTTCTTCAGTGAATTGAGCACAGCCCACAGGCCTCGCTGGAGCCTCCACTCAGGTCTGTAGTTAAAACTGGAAGCTGGCCATGTCCACAGCTGGGAGTTTCAGCCCGATTTATTTGTGAGCATTTGCTAAATTATGTGTTATGGTGTGCTGGAAAACTGCACGATCTGACTGATTTCACACATTCTTAACTTTCTCATGCAGCAGATCATACTCTAGATTCCTGTAGTAGTTAGGAGACATGAAACTCTCCACGTCTGCTTTGCCATTTGCCTCTCCTCCTGCACACCTAAGAATAGTAATTAGAGGGATCTGAACAGAATTAAATAATTTAACAACACTGACTCACAGATACTTTGGATACTTCATATGAAGAATAAAAAGCATTTATTAACATCTTAACAACCCTCAACAACGTCTCACTCAAGAACAACAGATATACTCAGTCATTGCTTTTAACACACCTGCTAGGAGAAGATTTAACAGTTAATTTTTATGATTTAACAGTTAATTTTTTAAGATTTAACAGTTAAGATATAAATCTCTGTAAAAAAGGAGAATGTAGGTTTGGAGGCTGTAGCTTCCTTGTCTAATGATGCCATTACAAAACATCTATATAAGCCAGTGTGACAATCTGTATCATCAGGGAAAAAAAAAAAACTCTTTCCGTACTACTATCTGCTTTATCATCAATGTATGTAAAACACAACCTGAGTTTGAAGTCTGTCGGTAAATCAGTAAGGCACAGCTGGGACACCGTGGGAACTACTTCTATTAATTTTTATTATTTTCAACAACGCTTGCTTTAACCACTAAACCCTGGAAGTTTTTACTATTTAATGACTACTGAAGCAGCCAGACGTTCCCAGCCCACTTCATGTTCTCCTGCAGCCATTTTAGAGCAGATGCAAGCTCCAAGCCAAAAACTTCATCTGTATTAACATTCACTGTCATATGCTTAAGAATAAGCTTTGGATCAGATAAACGAGCAGCCAGAACCAGCCTCTCCACTGCTGCTTGATAGTCACTGTTATTCTGAACACTCTGATCTTCACATCTGTAAGTGAATTTTCATAAATACAAAATTAAGTACCATACAGACCCCGTGTTACTTGCCTGACACTTTATACTGGAAATAAGATTACAAAAACATTAAAATATAGCCTTGTCTTCACCTCACTTGTAATAGATTTTGTTAATTTTTAGACAAATTTTCACTGATGATTCTGAGGAATTAAAAAATATGTTTTACAGTAACATTCACAGCATGTTTCATAAAGAAATGCTCGACTCTGGCCTTGAAAATTCAGTAAAAGAATGTAAACTATTTAATGAACTGGATATAGCAAGAATTCATATACATGCTTGAATCCGAAGAATTACTCATTTTAGTCATGTAACACTTTTGGAATAAGGGTGTGCTTAAGTGACATGCCTACATTTTTGCAAGAGCTGAATGTTTTGGGCAAACAAGCAGAGGTACAATAGCTTAGCGATGAAAACAAGAGATAATAAACTTCCGATTTATGAAAAGAACAACATCAAGAGATATAGTCCTTGGGAAAGGTAGAGGGGAAGGGAGACAGAGTCCTCAAGTTTGAGATGCCCCTGTTCACCCTTCTTAACAAATGCAGCTTTTCTATGCAGTTTCAGATTTTAGGGCTGAGCCAGTCAATCTCAGAGAAAATAGGGTCTTGGAAAACAAAGGATAGGTATAAGCTAATGACAATGGTTGGTGGTTTATAGACAAAAAGAAAAAGCAACAGAACACTTTCATCTGAAGGTATTAAGTCTCACAGAAAGGGGGAAAAAAAATCTAACAAATTTGATATTGAGGTATTTCCTATAAAAAGAATCAAGTAAAATGGCTTCATGCACTTTCCCCAAAAAACAGCCAGGAATGCTAAAGCTGCTTTTTGAAAGGACTAATGTTTTGACTGTGCCTTTCCATCCCACTGCTTAACTGCAATGCAAGAATCTGTACACCAAGATATGCTGGTTTTGAAAATACAAGCCACACTTAGTAGACTCGTTCTGTTAGGTTACACAGGCCAATATCTCTCAGGAAAAATTACTTACCTGCTACACATGCAGAAGTAATAATAAACACCCTCTCAACATTTACTGTTCTATAAACAGTTTAGAAAAAATAATTAAAAACAAGTTTAAAACCAAACATTCTCGTTCCCAGCCAATGGAAAAGAAAGATCTCTCATTAATTACATGATTACATGGATAAATACAACAAAACAGCACAGATGTGACAACAAACCTTTTCAGCACTATTTGAAGGGTCTGATTAGCAGCCATTGGACTTTGAATAACACTGGCATTTGAAACAAGAAATATTTCAATGGCCAGCAGCATCTCAACTTCAGACATGTAAGACGAAATCATCAAAAGTTTGTCATATAAATTTCCCTGCGGTCGTGGGTAGCAACCCAGTGATAAAGCACCTAAGAGTAAATGCAGAAATGTGAGGAATTAGGATTACCAATACTGAACACAGATCTGGTTTTTCTGGTATGTGGCTAAGGACATGAAAAAAACCAAACCCCCAAACTCTTAATGGATTTTACTGTTTCATCTGTGAAGTAGCCTGATTTGAGAACTCAGCAAACAGCATTCCTTCATAATATTCACAACTGTAAAATGTTATTTTTATCAATGAATATTATCAGCAATGAATAAAAATCTGTCAGAAATCTGGGGACTCCAAATATGCAATAGAAGTACAATCTAGGACAGGTCAGACAGAAGCTTTATTAAGGATGATCACAGTGAGAGGATATTTGAACAGCGTCTCTCCCTTTGCTCCCCTATCTTCTGCCAAGTGATCCCTAAAGGATGCATACTTGGTGGACCCTATCAGAGTGATACACCCAACACTACCTTAGCTCAGAAGTGGGGAGCTGAAAACAAGCACAGACTGTTAGCTTTTGGTTGAAAGGAATTTTCTTTAGTTAGGATGAATTTCTTAGACAGACCTCTGAATAAATATTAATAATTTTACCACCACAATTCTAAACAGAAGTATAAAGAAATCCAATCGGCCCAGATGAAAAAGTGAACATAACGTTTTACCATTTCACAGTTTATGTTTTTAAAATTCTGAAACTGAACATCAAAAAGTAATTTTATCAGGATTATATTAACTTAATGCAAGGTAGTACGCATTGATTACTGTTTTCAACTGTCAGTGTTTCCCAATAAATATTTTGGTTACAAGTAAATTCCCGATAGTCATACAGAACATACTATTTTCTTCTAACAAAGTAAACTCTTACCAATTTCTCCCCCACATACTGAACTGTTAGGAGCTTATGTTATCCAAAGAACATCAGGGAAGGATATGCTTTAAGAAGCAACTTACTTTTGTAATAGGTCCTAGCTTTAGACCACAAAGAACTTCTTCCCAAAGCTGTGATTAATCTTCTAAGTAAAAATAAATCAATAGCTATGTTTTTTGAAAGCATGAAGTCTACGGCAGAAGATGGGACCCCAAGGTTCTTGCTCTCAAAACAAGCATTTATCAGCTTGTTAAAAAGGCAGCTATACTGAGAAACATCCACAGTATCTGAAACGAAATGAAGAGTATTAACTACCAAATTAAGTCAAATGCAATCTAATCGAAGAATTGCTTCTCAAACAATACCTAAATCAGGACTCTTACTTCTATCAGCAAAATGGAACAAGGCTGAGATAACTTAATGCTATTATTCTCGAAGGTCTTTTTATATAGATAGTTCATTCACATTGTGAACAGGAAGTGTTAAGGTCCAAATAAAAATTTGCTTCCAAAAACCCCAAAATCACATAAAAATACATACGCTTGCCCAGCCTACTGATACAAAATTTACCTTATCTCTCAGACTTAAAATCTGCAGCAATAAAATCACCTTGGTGCTTCAGGTTCTCCTACTGTCACTCTGAATCATAGAATCACCAGGTTGGAAAAGACCTCTTGGATCACTGAGTCCAACCCCTCCTGTCTGCCACTAAACCAGGTCCCTGAGCGCCTCGTCTACCTTTATTTTAAACACCTCCAGGGATGGTGACTCAACCACCTCCCGGGGCAGTCTCCAGTGCCCAATGACCCTATCCATGAAAAATTTCTTTCTGACATCTACTCTGAACCTCCCTTGGCACACCTTGAGGCCACTGCCCCTTGTCCTGTCCCCTGACACTTGGGAGAAGAGCCCAGCTCCCTCCTCCATACAACTTCCTTTAAGGTAGTTGTAGAGAGTAATGAGGTGTCCTCTCAGCCTCCTCTTCTCCAGGCTAAACAACCCCAGCTCTCTCAGCTGGTCCTCATAAGACTTGCTCTCCAGCCCCTTCACCAGCTTTGTTGCTTTACTTTGGACTCGCTCCAGAGCCTCAACATCCTTCTTGTGCTGAGGAGCCCAGAACTGAACACAGGATTCAAGGAGCAGCCTCACCAGTGCGGAGTACACAGGGAGAATAACCTCCCTGGACCTGCTGGTCACACCATTTCTGATCCAAGCCAGGATGCCATTGTTCTTCTTGGCCACCTGGGCACACTGCTGGCTCATTTCAGTTGGCTATCAACCAACATCCCCAGGTCCCTCTCCTCCAGGAAGCTTTCTAGACAGACTTCTCCCAGTCTGTAGCTCTGCACAGGGTTGTTGTGCCCCAAGTGCAGGACCCAGCATTTGGCCTTGTTGAACCTCATGCCATTGGACTCAGCCCAGCAGTCCAGCCTGTTCAGATCTCTTTGTAGAGCCTCCCTACCCTCCAGCACATCGACACTTCCAACCAGCTTACTGTCATCTGCAAACTTGCTAAGGGTACACTCGATGCCTTCATCCAGGTCATTGATGAAGACATTGAACAGGGTTGGACCCAGCACTGAGCCCTGGGGAACCCCACTTGTCACTGGCCTCCAGCTGGAGTTAACTCCATTTCCCACCACTCTCTGGGCTTGGCCAGCCAACCAGTTTTCCACCCAGGAGAGTGTGCGCCTGTCCAGACCAGAGGCTGACAGTTTCCTTAGCAGGATGCTGTGAGAAACTGTCAAAGACTTTGCTTAAGTCCAGGAAGATACACCCGCAGCCTTTCCCTCATCCAGTAGCTGAGTCACTTTGTCATAGAAGGCGCTCACGTTAGTTTGGCAAGACCTGCCTCTCGTAAACCTGTGCTGACTGGGCCTGATCACCCGGTTCTCTTGTAAGTGCTTCATGATAGCACTCAAGATCACCTGTTCCATGACTTCCCCTGGCACTGAGGTCAGACTGACTGGCCTGTAGTTCCCTGGATCCTCCCTGCGACCCTTCTTGTAAATGGATATAACATCAGCCAGCCTCCAGTCCAGTGGAACTTCCCCAGTCTTCCAGGACTGTTGGAACATGATGGAAAGGGGTTTCGCAAGCACATCCGCCAACTCGCTCAACACTCTTGGGTGGATCTCGTCTGGCCCCATAGACTTGTGTGTGTCTAATTGGCTGAGCAAGTCTCTAACCCCTTCCTCTTGGATTATGGGAGCTTTGTTCTGCTCCTCAAGCTCTTGGGAATGTACACATAGGGAACAACTTTCCTTACTATTAAAGACTGAGGAAAAGAAGGCATTAGGTACCTCAGTCTTGTCCTCATCCTTTGTCACAGTTGTTCCTTTTGCATCCAATAAAGACTAGATATTGTCCCTGGTCCTCCTTTTACTATTAATGTATTTACAGAAGTTTTTTTATTACCTTTCACCGATTTGGCCAGTCTGAGCTCTAGTTGGACTTTAGCCCTCCTGATATTTCCTCTGCATGATCTCACGTCCTCCTGTAATCCACCCAAGAGTCCTGTCCCTTCTTCCAAAGTTCACAGACATTCCTCTTCCTTTTTATGTCCAACCCATACCTCCCCGCTCAACCAAGCTTTTTTTTTTTTCCCTGCCAGCTCATTTTCTGGCACATGGGGACAGCTGGCTCCTGCGCTGACAGGATTTCCTTCTTGAGGACTATGCAACCCTCTTGGGCTCCCTTTGCCCTTAAAGAGTGTCTCCCAAGGGACTTTATCAACTAGTCTTTGGAACAGTCCAAAGTCTGCCCTGTGGAATTTCAAGGTGGCCATTCTGCTAAACCCTTTCCTCACCTCACCTAGAACTGAGAATTCTACCCTCTCATGATCGCTTTGCCCTAGGTGTCCTCCAACTGTCACACCCCCCACAAGGCCTTCTCAGTTCACTAACAGCAGGTCCAGGAGGGCACTGTCCCTTGTCAGCTCTTTCATCACTTGTGTGAGGAAGTTGTCTCCCACACACTACAGGAACTGTCCCGTTCCTTTAAACTGTCCCCTTCTTGGCAGGACTAAGTAGCCTTGTATCCATCTTGTGCCTTGAAAGGCTAGATCCTTTTAGGATTCTCCAAGTAGATGGCCTTGCAACTAAGCTCTCTTCTAACACATCCTAAAATTACACACTAGCAATAGGACTAAGATGTAAATGGGAATTAGCTGAGGTTTCTGCAGTGGAGCCTAACTAATTATGCATCTAATCTTGAAGTACACATCAAAAATTTGTCAGATAAATTGAGCCCAAAAGAGCACTTGGTTCTTAACATGTTTTTTAGAAGAAGCCTTCATTAGCCAGCTCAGTTATAAAAAAAACCCAGTGCATTCATCTGAAGTTAAGATAAAATCATAGAATAACCAGATTGGAAGAGACCCACAGGATCATCGAGTCCAACCATTCCCATCAAACACTAAATCATGTCCCTCAGAATCTCGTCTACCCACGCCTTAAACACCTCCAGGGAAGGGGAATCAACCACCTCCCTGGGTAGCCTGTTCCAATGCCCAATGACCCTTTCGTGAAATATTTTTTCCTAATGTCCAGCCTAAATCTCCCCTGGTGGAGCTTAAGGCCATTTCCTCTTGTCCTGTCCCCTGTCACTTGGGAGAAGAGGCCAGCACCCTCCTCTCTACAACCTCCCCTCAGGTAGTTACAGAGAGCAATGAGGTCTCCTGTCAGCCTCCTCTTCCCCAGACTAAAGAACCCCAGCTCTCTCAGCCATTCCTCATAAGGACTGTTCTCCAGCCCCTTCACCAGCTTTGTTGTATCGCCCCAATGATATCCCTGTTTAATCTTATTGTATAGACCATGCTCGATCCTTAAAAATGTAGTGTTTTCCTGTTCTGTGTAACTGAGCCAATTGTGAAGAGGATAGATGTATGAACTGTGTGTGTTCGTGTATGTACATGAGTGTGTGTGTGACAAAACCTGCACAGTACAATCACAGAATCACAGAATCACAGAACAACCAGGTTGGAAGGGACCCATCGGATCTTCTAGTCCAACCATTCCTATCTAACACTAAACCAAGTCCCTCAAGACCTCATCCACCCGTGCCTTAAACACCTCCAGGGATGGGGAATCAACCACCTCCCTGGGCAGCCTATTCCAATGCCCAATGACCCTCTGTGTGAAAAACCTCCTCCTAATCTCCAGCCTAAATCTCCCCTGGCGGAGCTTGAGGCCATTCCCTCTCGTCCTGTCCCTTGTCACTTGGGAGAAGAGGCCAGCTCCCTCCTCTCTACAACCTCCTTTCAGGTACTTGTAGAGAGTAATGTGGTCTCCTCTCAGCCTCCTCTTCTCCAGGCTAAACAACTCCAGCTCTCTCAGCCGCTCCTCATAGGGTCTGTTCTCCAGCCCCTTCACCAGCCTCGTCGCTCTTCTCTGGACTCACTCCAGAGCCTCAACATCCTTCTTGTGGTGAGGGGCCCAGAACTGGACACAGTATTCAAGGAGCGGGAATACATATTATAACTGGCACTACACTCTGGGGAAAAAAAAAGGGCTTCTCTAAAACCACCTTACTTTTTCAACAAATTTTAGCTTGAATACCAACAAAAACAACCATATGGAATAATCTGTTAAATTTCTAGCTCTTAACATAGTACTTTTTTCTTTACTTACCAGAATGATTGTGAAAACCTGGTAAGTTCTGCAGAACTTCAAATGCCTGCCTGTATGAACTCTTCCTCAAGTATTCATTCACTAGTGTGCATAACAGCTCATGCCTGTTGAGGATGTCCACTTTATTACAGGGCCACAGAGGTGCATTTGTGGTCCACTCTGACTCTGTGGCAAATAACAGTGCAGTGTTGTTACTGTGAACTGAAACTGCCAGATGCTGAGACTTTTGGCCACTAAGAATATACTGTAAATTGTAGCAGAAAACAAATATTTCATAGAAAATGCAATTCTCGTTGTTAATAATTCATTCCTTATTACCAATACTTCTCACACGGGCTCCCTGAAACTTCATATTGTAAATAATGCATTCCGGTAAAAAACGTGGTAGTAAAATGGACTGGTGGCGGCATATATAAATACGTGTGTGTATATAAATAGAATCACATAATCATTTAGGTTGGAAAAGGCCTTTAAGATCATTGAGTCCAACCATAAACATAGCACTCCCAAGCCAAACAGCAAACCATGTCCCCAAGCACCACAATACTCATCTTTTAAACACCTCCAGGGATGGTGACTCCACCATTTCCCTGTACAGCCTGTTGCAGTGCTCAACAACCCTTTCAGTGAAGTATTGTTTCCTAATATTCAGCCTAAACTTTCTATGGCCCAGCTTGAGGCCATTTCCTCTCATCCTATTGGTTATTATCTCTTGGGAGAAGAGACCAACACCCACTTTGCTACAACCTCCTTTCAGGTAGTTGTAGAGTGGCAAGGTTGCCTCTCAACCTCTTTGTTCCAGCCTAAACAATACCAGTTCCTTCAGCTGCCTCTCACAAGACCTGTGCTCCAGAACTGTCACCAGCTTCCTTGCCCTTCTCTGAACACGCTCCAGTACCTCAATGTTTTTCCTGTACCAAGAGGCCCAAAACTGAGCACAGGATTTGAGGCACAGCATGACAAGTGCTAAGTACAGAAGTACAATCACTCCCATGGTCCTCCTGGCCACATTAGGCCTGATATAAGCCAGGATGCGATTAGTTGCCTTGGCCACCTGGACATGCTGCTGTGTCATGTTCAGCAGGCTGTTGACCAACACCTCCTTTTCCACCAGGCAGCTTTCCAGTCGTTAATTCTCACCCCCATGCAGCATTGCAAGGGGTTGTTGTGGCCCTAGTGCAGGATCCAGTGCTTAGCCTTGCTGAATCCCATACAGCTGGTCTCAACCCATAGGTCCAGCCTGCCCACATCCCTCTGCAGAGCCTTCCTCTCTTCAAGTAGATCAGCACTCTGGCTGAACTTGGTGCCATCTGCAAACTTACTGAGGGAGCACTCAATCCCCTCATCCAGATCATTGATAAAGATAATCAACAGAAGTGGCCCCAACACTGAGCCCTGGGTTACACTGCTTGTGACTGGTCAGTAACTGGATTTAATTCCATGTACCAAACATTTTGGGCTCAACCATCTATCCAGACTTTTCCCCAGAGATGGGTACACCCGTCCAAGCCATGAGCAGCCACAAAAATTCTGTAGGAAATAGTGTCAAAGGCTTTACTAAAGTCTAGGTAAACAACATCCACAGGCTTTCCTTCATTGACTAAATCAGGTCACTTTGTCAGAAAAAGAGATGAGGTTGATCAAGCAGGACCTGCCTTTCCTAAACCCATGCTGACTGGGCCTGATTACCTAGTTATCCTGTATGTGCAGCATCTTGGCACTCAAGATGATCTGCACCATAACCTTTGCCAACACAGAGGTCAGAGTGACAGGCTTTGACTTAGGCAGGAAGATGTGCCAGGGGAGGTTTAGGTTGGATACTGGGAAGAGGTTCTTCACTCAGAGGGTGGTGGAGCACTGGAACAGCTCCCCAGGGAAGCAGTCATGAAGCCAAGCCCGACAATATCCAAGAAGTGCTTGGAAAATGCCCTCAGACACATGGTGTGAATGTTGGGGTTGTCCTGTGCAAAGACAGGAGCTGGACTTGACAGTCCTTGTAGGTCCTTTTCAACTATTCTTCTATACAGAAATATGGTACTATTCCAAAGTCGTCAAATGCAGATAATGTGAAGGGTAAAGAACCACAGCATTGACACAAGCATGAGGGGGTTTTGGGCACTGAATGTCACCTGACTCGAAGTAAATCTACACAGGCAGATTGAGCAGAATGCTGTTGACAGCAAACTACTATGAAAATTTTTCTGAATAAAAAAGGTATTGGTCATAATGTTTCTTATACATATCGAGAATAATACTATTGAGTAAGATGGGCTTTATTCCAGTGTTATTAATTTTATTTAACAACACGGATCAGCTTGTAACTTTTATCTGAAATCTGTCATAGAAGGGGAACGTTCAAGGTTTAAGTCAGAACTCAATTATTTAGAAGACAAGCTTACCTCTCAGTATCTGTGTTGCTCCATCCAAACTGCCAGTTTTAAGAAAAATATATGCAGCTTTATTAACAATATCACATCTCGATGCTAACCTCTCTACACCTGTAAGTCCTTTCAAGACTGTAAAATTTATCTGTAGCTCATACAATTTATCCAAAACCTTCCTTGCCTAGCATAAGAGAGAGAAGAGAAAGGGGCAAGGTCAGAGAAAGCAAGTATATCATCAAACACTACATTTACACAATATAAAGCAGACTTAATTTGGTAATATAGATTTACAGACATCAGTTTAGTTATCCAAACTGAGTTAGGAAAAAAAAACCATAGTAAAATTTCGAAGGAACAGGAAAGGGGTTGACTGTGTAGGCAAACCCTCCTAACAACCCACTGTTCAACAGTTGCCATCACAGTATTCCCATAACATTATTTCTACTATATCATGTTCCTATAAAGAATTTTTTATATTCTTTGTAACTAATTTGTATTTGTTTGCTTTAGTATATTAGTAGTTTTACTCTTTTTCACTCCTTTCACTATGCAACCTATAAAATTCTAAGATCATGCAGTTTTCATTTTGCAGCAGACACATAATTGTTAAACTGAAATAACTGCTCCAGGCTAAGCCGAAAAAAACACTGACAGTGGTATCCTGCAACCAGTAAGCTGGAAAAAGTAAGGCCTATCTGGCCAACAGTGTAACAACTAACAACACTGTCATCATATTCTAGGTTGATATTTAGACCAGTTTCCTACAGAAGCTTCCTCGTAACAACTTTTTGGTTGGGCTTTTAAGTCAAAGATGGAAGAAAGATAGCAGTCTCAAAGATACTTAAGATCTGACCAGTCTAAAAAAGATGATGAAGTCAAGGTCAGAGAAGAAATTACTGTTCCCAGCAAAGCAAGAGCAGGCAGGATTCAGAACTTATCCTGTCTGTCTGCATCATGCTGGTCAAGCGAGACTGATGAAACTCTAGGCCAAGCACATCCCAGCTCTTGTGTAGTGGGTGTGCATCAATGAGGAGGTGGATTATGAAAAATCATGGTCATATGTGCGCACATATTGTGGTGGCAGAAGGAGGGTCATGGAGGTACAGGGAAAGGGAAATTTAAAACAGAAAAGCTGAGAGAAAATGAAGCCCACTTTAAGAAGCTCATGTTTTGAAAATGCTTTATGCACACGTCCACACTACAGATTGGCATATGCTGAAAATGGACACTTTTAAAGGCCTGTGGTATCTGCAATGGTTTATCTCAGCATAATCCACAGAATAATACTAAATACATCATTGCAGTTACTCTTTAAGGTGTGAAGAACCCACTCAACTGTAGACGTATGCTGTTGAAGGGAAAGTACATACCTGACTCAAGTGGAACTTTGACAGCAAAACAGAAGATTGAAATCTAAATACAAACCAGAGACAAACCACAAACTTAAGAAGGATCTACATCTATTCCATTCTTCTAACATAAAGCAGGGCTACTAATAAGTGCATCTTTATAGAAAAAAAAGGAAAGTATGCAGCTATAAGCACAAAAAAATCTATAATGGAAAGGCACCCAATTAAAAAGCAGTTGTGGAATTAAATCCTTATTTGGACAAGGACACCTGGCTAATCCTCTGAAGTACTAAAAGGGTTGAGTAAAAATAAATGAAAGCCAAGTCACCCAAGATAGGAAATAGTTCAAGTACGAAGTGGATGAACAAATTGCCAAAAAAGCATTAATGTTGCAGGATTCCCTACAAGTGAATACCCAGAAAGTAGTCTAGTGTTGCTTGAAGAGCTGTCTCCATGGAAGACCTATACACCATTTAAATCTGCAAGTTTTTTTCAAAGTACATCTATTTTATCAGTTTTCCTTAGCTCTTATAAAGAAGATTGTCTTCAGGGTCAAGGAGCATACGTATTTTACCCCGAAGACCCACCAAGCATCAAAAACTACGTACAGGTTTGAGATTCATGACGGGAAACTGACCTGGAAAGCACATCTAGTGCTTTAGGCAGTCCAGTATATTCATAAAATGGCACAGGGCATGTCCTGAAGCCAAAATTACTTAGGGAGCAGCAAGAAGAGTAAATCCATCACTATCTTATTTTATGGATCACTTTTTGGAAGAAACAAGATATGGGATCAAGCAGATACTAGCCCGTAAACACAGTGGTAGGGATCTGATAATATAATGGAGTGAAACTGGTTGGAGAGATATGACAGTTCTAGTTCATCCAGAGAAGAGCCATAAAGTTGGTGAAGGGCTGGAGAACAAGTCTTGCAAGGATCAGCTGAGGGAGCTGGGGTTGTTTAGCCTGGAGAAAAGGAGGCTGAGAGGGGACCTCACTGCTCTCTAAAACTACCTGAAATGGGGTTGTGGAGAGGAGGGAGCTGGCCTCTTCCCCAAGTGACGTGGGACAGGACAAGAGGAAATGGCCTCAAGCTCCACCAGAGGAGGTTTAGGCTTGACTTCAGGAAAAAATATTTCACGGAAAGGGTCATTGGGCACTGGAACAGGCTGTCCAGGGAAGTGGTTGAGTCACCTTCCCTGGAGGTGTTTAAAAGACAGGTGGACAAGGTGCTAAAGGACATGGTTTAGTATTTGATAGGAATGGTTGGACTCGATGATCCTGTGGGTCTTTTGCAACCTAATGATTCTGTGATCCCTGAAGCAGAGATCAACTTGTGATCTGCCAGTTCTGATAAATCAGAGCACAGACTCGTTCACACTCCCATAACGTCAGCACAGGTTGTCTACAAGGCTCTTTGAGGATCTTGGTGAGCTGCCTGTTGAGTCCAATCAAACTTCTGTAAATACTCCTTGAGTCAGGTCTCAGAATACAGCAGTCTTGCCACATGGAAGAAAGTGATGGGAAACCTTGCCCCAGAATCTCAGGAAGACCCATCCCCTAATCCAGATTCATCCTTAGCTCAGAAAAGTCAAAATCTGAACCTGAAAAATAAAGTTTCTAGGTAGCAAGACGGTTATGATGGGTCTCATAGAAGATTACTGCTCAGAAATGCACAATAAAATGCTTTGATCCAGCTGGGCAATTAATAAGTACTACGATGGTGTGGAGGAATGTGGCATATCCAGTTATTCAACTAGAAAAAAACAGTTTAACATCCAAAAAAGAAATAACTCGTTCTTTTTCTTCCAGTCAAGTTCTTATGGTCCCATATACCTTTTTCCACTGCTGTACTTTGTGATAAGAATACATTACACTTATCCCAGTCCTTCCAATGTAATCTCTGTCTGCTTCATTATGTTGTGAATTTTGTATTACTACAAAGCAAAACAACAACAAAAAAATTTGACATGTAAATGCAGTTTTGAAGAAATTACACATTTGAAAAACATGGTCATTGTGAAAATACTTAATATGCTTTCTGAAATATTTTCCATAACAAGCAGTAACTTTCTAAGTTCTAACACCAAAAGTAGGGTAAATAACTGTACTTTATTCAGACACTGTTCCATAATACTCATAAATTATCCATAAAATGTTTTGATATATAATAATTTAGCAACATCATTATTTGTAAAGGAAACTTTGCATTTTCCAGCACCAAGAAGCTACAGAATCGAGTAATTCAGTATCAGAAACTACAGAATCGAGTAATTACAAGTTTTTCCAATCATATTATACAGCCACTTTGGAAGCACTGTTGAATAGCTGTGGTATCCAAAGTGAGGTGTGAGCACAACAATCCATTCAGACGTGGGAAGAAAATATTTTTGCACTATTAAAAAAATATTTTTAAAAGTAGAGTTTTTTTCACCTTTAGCTCATCTTTTTGATTTCTATTTTGTGTATGTTTTATGATGTACTTAATATATTATCTAGTGCAGCAGTAGAAGTATGTAATTTGCAACTAAACACATAAATAAATTTGGGATGAATATTCAGAACCTTTTTACTGCTAGAGGTGCCTATCAGTCTAAACACAGAGTCTAAGTTCCAACCTCCACCAAAATTTTCTGGCTGTGTCACTACTTGAAGCTGTGATAACTGTTTTACAACATGAAAGTCTGTGGTCAGAAAAGTCACATCATATATCCGGAATAAATATTAATCATGTTTCAGTAGTTAATACAGGTTGAAAAATAGATCTGAGTCAGCCATTATAAAAAGCTTTAATCCCACTGACACTTCACCAAGCCTCATTTTTCTGCAAACATACTAGGAAGAATGATACAGATATAAAATGAAGGGACACAAGGAGGAAAGATGTAAGAAAACCTGCTGGAACCTTTAAAAAGCTAGAAGATGTTTTGCAGACCCAACCCTTGCAGAAATTCTTTAGAGAAAGAAATAATTCTGAAAATCCAAATGACTAAAAAAAAAATAAAGGTACAAGCAAAACACTTGCTGTAACCCTGTTCAATTTTATTTTGAAATATACAAATATATTATTAAGATTGTGAGACTTCACAAGACAACACTTAAATACGTTTGCCTTTGTCCTGAGAATTGGACATTTTTTAGAAGACCATTAATTTTGGTTTCTCTTCTCGATTTAACAAAGCTCAAATGTTGTTCTTTCCGAACTCTCTCTTACTTTTAAGTGTAAGCACTTTGGGGATTTTAGTACTACTACAGAACGACTTCAATTGAGATCTTTAACTGTTTGCAACTCAAAAAATTCTGAATATTTTAACAAATATTAGAAAATTAACTAATATTCAGAAAACAGTAAATGAATTTGGTTTTTGACCTCTTTTAAAAAACTCTACAAAACCCAGGAAACGAACAAAAAAAGCATTTATTGCATTCTAATTTTACCTGCATCAGCAAAATCACAGAAAGGAACTCCTGGTCTGGTTGACTCTAAATCTCTGGTTAGTATTTCAGCAATACACAGAGTCAATTTCTGAAGTTCACCAAAATATTCACATCCAGTTCTCGCACTAACATACAAAACTCCTAGCTTGGTCCAGTCACTTCTTTCCTTGTAATGCTGTGAAGAACGCAAGGGATAAATCTAAGTGAACCTGCTTCTAGAACACCAAACAGAAAATGCACTGAAATTCAAGAGATAACCCTGGGATAGGCTTAGAGCAGAAAGAAGATGCAGATGAAACGCTGCTGTCAAGAACATCCATGTTCAATATGGCACACTTACATGTTGCTTAACTTGCATGGACTGCTAATCACCATTGTCCCTCAAGAAATGAAAATCCTTTTTCCATTCATGTCATGACCTCATCTGGGAAAGCTCTTAACTTATTCATCCTATTTAAGAACTGGCATTCATCCAGTATCATACTATCTTTTTTTTTTTTCCATGATGCATGCCAAATTGTTGGTTATTTTCTATATGAATTAGTCTTTTGCTTGCCAGATCACTCTGTGACTTCAGTCTTGATGGAATAAAAAAATCAGACCAGGATCTGTGCAGTGTGATAATATGTAAATTATATGATAATTGTGCGTAATAAGTAATCTGTCCTTGAATATGAAAGATGCAAGTGTCCAATTATAAAAAATTCTTCAATATTTTCTTATTTAAAACACCTGTGCAATGTTGTCAATTACAGCCTTTTACAATTGTGCCTTTTTATACTATATATGAATTTTATCTGCTAAACAATACATTAAATAATTGTTTGGTGAGGATGGATGTACCTCTACCAAATAAGAGCACAACAAATATACACAATAGGAAATAATTGCTTAAAATTCGAAACTCTTTGAATTAGATACAAAACCAAGACAAAGCCTTGAAGTCTGTAAACTAAAATACTGATATCACAGAAAAGCTAAAGACAGTTTCCCTCTGCACATTAATCTTTCTCAAACATGTTTATATGAAAATATTTTATCATAACCTCAATGTACTTTAATAATAAAGCCCACTAATTTTAAGTGATGCAGAAATTGCTATTTCTTGTAGGTTTAAAAGGAGTCATAGTGCAAGCATTCCAACAGGTTTGAAGTATGCATGTACTACACCTGAATTTCAGCCACTGCCAAGTCGAAATCAAAAAGCCAGTTCTTTTCAAAATATCCTTTCTGAAGAAGTCTATAAGAAAAAAAGAGATTAACATATAATTTTAAAACATCCCATTGCATTAAAATTTGCACTAGAAGAAAGCGATCAACAAATTCTACACAATCTAAAAATCAATGTGATTTTTGATCCTATTTACTACACACTATGCACACTGAACACTGAAAAAAGACATTTACAGTCATGTCAAGGGCATTTAGTACATGTATTAAGCAAATAACTGAGTAGAGCTACTTTCACAGAAAATGTTCCCTTTTCTCAGCAGAAATAACTGAAAAGGCGTAAGACTTGCAGTCCATTATATAAATGCAGAACTGTACTCTATGTATTTGTGACATAAAGGTAAAAAAAAAGCTAATTAAATGAAAGAAAGTGTTACTGAAGTGCTTCAAATAACACAGAAGCACAATACTTTATTCTGATGCCACCACCAAATCAGTGGATGAATCTATCCCGTGTGATGCTATCATGGAGAGATAGATACATAACCGCAGCTGAAGCAGAAGAGCTGTTTCTCACTTTGTGCTGAAAACACCACATATACAGAGGCAACCTGGAAGGGTTTGTAAATCTGATTCCTGTTCTGAAAAGTGATAAAATGATCTCCTACTTGTGTGGCAAGCTACATCAGTAAAGTACAAATTTATTGCTGAAGGACATTCTATGGGAAAAGTAAGAAAAGCAGCAAATAATTTCACTTGAAGCACTGATGGATTGCTTTCACACAGTAGATGCTGCATATTTGGTTTCCTCCAAAAAACAAAGGATACTTTATGAATTGCAAATTTATTTTCTCAATTTGTGTGCTCATGCGTGATGCAGATACTACAAATAAAAAGGATCACAATTTTGTGCAAGTGATGGGGAGACATCAAGAGTTTTGGAACAGATCTGTGGTTGTGATTTTATTTTCTGTGGTCAGAAACTAAGTTTTGACTTAACAATTTCTGATTTTCGAAGTACAGTAGATTGACAGCACTACAAAACAGAATTAGGCATTATATGATAACATTTTCATACAAAACACTAAATCTGAATTTTCTAATTGCCTTTTAAAGAGTTTATACATATTTTTTAAAACAGAACCTGAGGACAGAACTAGAAAAATCCAATTATAAAATAGCTCCTTAAAGACGTACCTGGATTTTATGTTCAAAACAATATTTAGTTCTTGACTGGAAACTTGCAGTTGGTGAAGGAACTTAATAATATTGTAAAAGTGATCAAACTCGAGGAACATACCAGCATCAATGAGCTGTAATACCAAATCAGGGGAAGAAAAGTAAGCATTCAAAAAACGGCAATCACTTATGTATTACCAGAGGCAAGTGGAAAACAATAGTGGTAAAAGCATGTCACAGTGAATCTCAGTCAAATAATAAGGGATAAATGGAAACCCGTACCACAAATCCAGCCAGTCACAATACCACTTCTAAAAAATATTACTGAAATAATATTAAAGTGCTATGTTTGAATTTTTAAACAGGCAAGGTATTTCAGAAATTCCAACAAGCAGCAGTAGTACAATCAAACTCATACCTTACAAAAAATACCAATTAATGCAGGCACAGAGTCTCTTAGATTCAAAGAAGCCACATGCTCAAAGACTTTCAGAAGAACATCCACAGCTGGCTAATTTAGACAAAAAAAGCACAATCAGTTTTGCAACTCTGTTCCATTAGAAAGCTTAGAGTTTTTGTAACAGGAACTTTTGAACTCCTCTTCTCCCCCGCCCCCCTCCAAGATTTGAGTGCCAGAGTGAGAACAAACTTATTACTACAAATGGCAAAGCACTCAAAAAAACTAAGAAACTACGGATCAAAGATTTCAAAAACATTATACCTACCAGTGTATTGATTTGTACAGTTACATGCAATATCTGAAATACTTCCTGCAACAAACTGTTCTTGAGCAAAGAAATGAGAAGATCATGCATCACTTGAGAATCAAAATGCACACCAGGAGTAACTCTTCTGTAGTATTTCACAAATATTTCGACTGAAAAAGCAAATACCTTAATTTCACTTTGGGGCAACTAATGGTAACTATTTAAACAAGTTACTTCCTTAAATTTTAAATGCAGTGTAACAACCCTTATTTATCCAGGATATTATGGGACAGCAATGTGGGGGAAAAATGGGTGAAAGGATCCAGTCTGACCAAAGAGTTAAGTTTGCTGGAACGAGACTGACTATACAGAAACATCTCATGTCACTGGGCTGGACACCATAAGCCCTGGAGGTTTCATGAAAGCTTAGCATATTGGTGCAGCGCAAGAAAAATGCAGAAAACCACGTTAGATCTGGTAATCATGTCAGAGTAGTAACGCCCATCCAGACAGAAAGCTCTAGGAGGTAAAGAAGTTAAGTGTTATCATGGTGAATTGTGGAGAACGGCGGGAGAAAAGCGGCACTCAATATGAGTGGTCAGCAAATCTCGTTTACTGCATGTTACTTGATTACACTTATAGCACAATTAATTAGCTAATACATATTGCAAACATTGAGCTCCTTATTGGTTAGACAGCTGAATGTTAACCCCTCCTGTCGACATTCCTTATGGTTGAAAGCGCTTATTTTTCAAGCTTAATTCCTTCTTTGTATCCTGTTGCAATTCCTCAAGGATGGAGAGTCTTTGCTACATATGGTCAGGCCGAGCAATAGCTCTTGCTGCCTCCCTGGTTTCATAAAACAAAGCGGATGACCTCATTCTATCATGCTTCAACCAAACTCTCCACAGTGAATGGTCTTATAACCTGCTTCAGTGCTGCCCTCAATAGACAATTACTGTACCCTGGTGGTACCCATTCTTATCTGTGTGACAATGCTCAGTATGGGAAAAGGACTATACATTGTTCAACTGATCCCACCTTTATTGTGCTACACTCCAATAAGCTTTTGAAAAACTTAAGACTGCTCAGGACAGGTACGAAAGGACTGACTGTCTGAAATAAAATCTAGCCCTTTCTGACTGAATTCAAAAGCTCAGATGGATCTGAACAACTGCAGTCTCTAAAATGTCTTAATCATAATTGTTTGCATATATGGTAATGTGAAAGAATTAACTATTCTTTCTAACTGTTTGGGTGCTGTAGTAGAACATAATTTTAGGAGCTTAATTCTAAAGTTTTTGGATTTGTTATGTTTGGCCAGAGTGTTCAGAGATGCCTTAACAAAATTCTGGTTCTACTAAACCTCCCTCCTGCCCCAGCTACTCATTTCTACTCTAAAGCCTAGTTCCATTCAGGTTAAGTTTGTTTTTCATGGAAATAAGATTCATCACAACTTCTTGAGATAACTGTATATCTAAATACCTAGCCTCAATGAGAAACTGGAACATGAAAACACATGGAGTTTTTATTCACTGTTGAAATGGCACCCGTTTATCTCCTTACAGCCTATTTAATTTACTTTGAATAAGTAAAGTATCCAAGGTACAATAAAAGCTACAACTCTATCATACCTGCACGTTTTAGAAGGCTCGATTCTTTGGTAGTAATGTATGTCCTAAGTATTGTCATGCAAATCTAGAAAAAGAGGAAAAAAAATCCATAGTAAAATGTTTCCTTGGTTTATGCCAAACAAAACAACAACCCACAAACATGGCTTCCATAAGGAAATGAGCTTTACGTTGCTTCTATTTAACCCAAACATACTGATAAATGGTACAGGAAGATAACTGGGTTTGTAGGCAAGGGCACTGTAAAAAGGACAGCAAATCAAACAGAAAAATGATGTAGATGAAATGTTTGGGAAGGCATCTGCTGGCATCACAACTGCATGCATGTATGTATATTCACAGCACACAAAGAAAAATAATTTGAAAATAGTTACTTTGGAATTAATATTAATGTGTCAGACCATAAACAGAGAAAGGGAAGCAAACAGTGAAAGTGAAAACATGATAAAACAAAACCTACGTAAATGTACCTAGTAAAACAATTATCTATAAATGAAGTTGATAATCCTGATCATCACAAAGAATCAGTCCTAAGGACATAGAAGGAAAAAAAACTCAGAACTAACTTGATTTAATAAAACACTTAACCCTAGGCCTACTCGATATAAAAAAAAAATTCCCCACCTAGATATTTCAGTATGTTATCTGGTATCAGAACATTCTTGTTTTAACATCCGAAGCTGTTAGCTTTGTGCTACTTACATTTTCCTCTCCACCTCTGCGGATGAAGAAATAAAGACTACCAAGACCAAATCTCAGAATTCCATGATAGGAAAAAAACCACTCACCCTATCAAATACCCTTTGTTGCTTCTGGAACACTTACAGTCATTCTGCACAACAGTGTAAATGGGTCATGCTTAGTAATATTTTGTGCAATAATGAAAAATGAAGGGTGAGAAAATGCCCTAAATAAGTTGTCACAGTATTACAGAGTTGAGTTAGGTTAATTTTTTCATGCAATTTCAAAACTAGACGGGATTCACTCATGGAATTTGTTACATAGCAAATGCATTATCTTTAAAGCAGAAGACTGTGGCTAAGACATCTTTCTGTTTTTAAAACCATTAACCTGTCCAGACACTAAGATGAAGAACACAAAACTTGTACAAATAAGTATGCTGTATATAAATAAAGCTTACTTTTTATGTTGAAATAGCATCATAATGTTGTTAACTAGTACCTTGCAGAAATTCATATAAAATCTTTGATCTTTAATATATATGCAGTGTTGTTTGGCAACGGGTTAACCCATTTCATTCAAATCTACAATCCCAGGTGGCTGCGGGCATTTCCAAAACAAACTTTAGCACACGCTTGCAGTATGTAAATTAGTTTGCTTTCTTTTGGAATCTGTGTTCCTCTTTCTTTGGACTGGCTCCCAAAAAACAGCCAAGATTGCACCTGGAGCGCTGACTGTTCCAAGTATTAGTGAAATTGGTTGGAAAATCCAGTTGTAGTAGTATTTAATTGTGGGACACATTACAATACATTCATAAAAGAAACTAAATGTGTTGTTAATTTACAGTTTCTAGGAGGTTTCATTTCATTTATTTGTTTAAATTTTAGAAGGTGTAACTGAACTTACAGTCCATGTAAAATCTCTACTTTTGAGTTAAACATAATGGATTTCAAATGAAGGTACAGGAGAGAGGCAATTCCTATTTTTTTAATGGTAGTGCAAATCACACTATTCTGTCACGTGTCAGTTGCTTCCACAACTCATTTTAAATGACAAATTAATAAAAACCATAAGAAAGAGCTGTGTATCTTATACAAGCAACTGACTGCCCAGTAAAACACAGTTCTACTACGCTAACACAGAGGTGTTGAAATCAGAGCAAGTACCAGAATTTATGAAATCCTTCAGCGTCTCCCAGCCAGTGTGCACTCTGATGTTCAGTAATGGAGAAACCCCCAAGCTGCAGGTTTCTGCTCAGTGAGATCAAAATCAGCATCCTTCTTATAGGAGATTACATTTACAAACCCTGGGATATCTTTTGAGAGACAAACTCCAGGGTAAATATGGTTGAAACTGACCAAAAGTTTCAAAAAAATTATAAAAAGGAGATAGAGACAGTAATAAAAGGACAGGGCAGCTTTAAGACTCATTTGTTTAGGAAGCCAGGTTAAAAACAAAGAAACAAAACCAACAAAAAAACCCCTGAAGCCCTGAAGTTGCAAGATGACATCAATGAAGACAAAAATTTTACATCCTGTTTATCTCTGGTTAGAGGCTTACAGGCTTGAGGAAAAAAGAGAGCGAGAAGTCATAAAAAGTAAAAAATTGTTTGATGGAGTCCTAAGATATTAATGACTTAGGTGCATAAAGCTAAAATAAAATTAGACAGAGAAATAACAGTTTGCACAATGACGGTGGTGAACAGTCTGCAAAACACATTTTCTGAGAAGTGGGTGAGGGAAGTGGGATTGTTTAGCCTGGATAAGGAGATGCCTAGAGGAGACCTTATCACTCTCTACAACTACTTGAAAGGAGGTTGTAGTGAGGCAGGTGTTGGTCTCTTCTCCCAAGTATTAAGTGATAGGATGAGAGGAAATGGCCTTAAGTTGTGCCAGGGGAGGTTTAGATTGAACATTAGGAGAAATTTCTTTACTGAAATATGCTGAAGCGTTGCAACAGGCTGCCAGGCAAGTGATGAAGCCTCCAACCCTGGAGATGTTAAAAATGCATGTAGATACAGCACCTTGGGACATAGTTTAGTAGGCATGGTGGTTTTGGGCTGATGGTTGGACTGGATGAATTTAGAGGTAATTTCTAACTTTAATAATTCTGTCATTGTATGTTTTCAAACCACTTTTTGAACTGTGCAATTACTATCCATGCTACAGTCTGAAGTATCATTCAAGACAAAGAATTTCCTGTAATTTCACTTTATGCCCACTCTCTCTTGCCCTTTCACTGTCCACCACTCAGAAGAGCCTGGCTTCATCTTTTTTACCTCTGGTCCTATCTACAATGATACACATTGTTAAGGTCCTTCTCCTTTAAATACTTTGGGGAGTATTTGAAACACAGTCTTAATATTTTTGTTTACTTTGCCTAGTAAAAAAAGTGTTTAAAATTAAAGGCATCTTTTAAGACCACTCCCCTCCCCCCCCCAAACTGGTATTCTGTAGAACTTGCTGAGCACAAGAACATGCTGATTTTCAAAACATATAATAATTTTTATGAATTAAATCACTGCTGTGTTCTGTGATCAACCACAATTGTGAAGAGTGTTAACTCTTACTAAGTTCATCCTTCAAGCATCAGCCTGTTAGTTAATGAAAGGAAGAAATATCTGTTATAGGGAAACAAAGTTCTGGTACTGATCCTCACTGAAGACTCACTACTAAGCAAGTGGCCTACGAGTCTGCAGAGGAGCTCCTAAAGTGATTTAGTTCCCCTCTGGTTTTGTTGCTGCTTTACCTGTTTTCCAGTTATGTACTTTGGTGCCACCATGAGGTACTTGTCCTATTATAATTTTAAAATGACAATTCTAAAAAAAAAAAAAAAAATACATATACAAACAAGCCTCAAACTGTATTTCAAGCCTACCAAGAAAATTAGGCTTGGTTTGGTGGGCAGAACAGTAAGTGTGCTGAAGTGCTGCACAACACAAGTGAAATGGATTTTAATAGCTTTAGGCAATTAATTCTTTAATGTACCTGTATATAGTGAAGCACTACAAACCATGATCATTCATACAAACTAGTTGAAATCCACTGATATTCACTACAGCCTGGCAAAGATATTTCACAACTGAGGAAAAGGAAAATGTCCCATACAAAATTACTGTCAAATGTATTTTTTAGATGGCATATCAATTTTCAAGGGGGTTACAAAACATTAGAAAAAAACACTCCACCTCTGTTTTAAGACATGAAAAGAGAAAACATTACGAAAATTAAAACAAATTACACTGTTGTTTAAAAAAAATTCTGACACAGTATATTTAAGTTATCAAGGAGATGGAGAAGCATCTTTAGATTCTACCTTTTAGGTTTTAGAATATCTGTCCAACAGGCTGACTGCAAGTTGTTTTTTACATTTTGACTCTGTACTTTCTTACTCAGCGACACCAACGATAAAACTACTCATATCAATAAGATGGTAGATAACAAATCTTGTAAAAACTGAGGAGGACAAGTTTAGGCATTCCTCTTTATTTAGTTGGTTTTAATATTTTTGTTTGCTTAAGAGTAACTTACAGAGCCATCTAGGTTTTGGTTTCACAGAGCCGATTTCAAAATCTTATTCATGACAGCATAATTATAGTTTGTCTTGCACAGTTCTTGGAGGTAATACACTTGTAATTTCTTTGTTAAATGGGTTGAAAATACATCTACGTTACCCACCACTGGAAAAGTATTTTTGCTTGCAAACATGAGAATTGTTGCTCCATTTAAGGAGGTTACAGCATCTTGAAACAAACATGTCCCTGCTGCACAAAACTTACAGGAAGCAACATACCATAGACGGATTTTGACTTTAAGATTACATATAAAGTCTGGGTTTGCTTACCGGTCTCTGATGTTTGAGACAAAATTGTCTCGGAATCTCCCCATTCTATTATTCTATTTGTACAGCCAAAGTTTTTCTCTTTTGCTTATGCCTGGTCTCTTTAGAAGTCTAGTAGTACAAAATTATACCATTTTTAAATAAGGTAATCTTAGAAGACCTTGAGAGGAAAAATTTCTATACTTTTCTTGATCCATCAATATTGTTTTAAATAATTTTTGATCCATCAACCACTGCTTCGATCAATCAATTTTATCTGCCAAATTTACTCCCTTTCTATACATACGTGAACAAATGAGATGTTTTGCACTGAAAAATTGTTCACACTTATAATCTATTTATTTCTTCAATAAATCTCTTTACCTTTTCATCCCCTTCTCCTGGAATGTGCCAAAACCAACATTTTGCGCTTTTACAACCACGCCAAGTCATGAAATAGAATTTGCAATATTTACGGGGCAAGTCCATCATTTCGGGGATTTGCTGGACTGAATGAGAAGCCTAAAACAATAAAACAAAATAAAAACATGCAGAAAAAAAGCCAACAGATAGTATTTTTTTGAAAGTAAACCTGTCCTTTTTGTTATTTAAATTTCAAAATACATACAAATTATGAAAGAAACCAAACCAAAATGTGATCTACAATTAAACCTTTTAAACAACCTTCATCTCTACACTCTACCTGTAGAATTTCAAAGCAGACCAAGATCAATCCCTCGTCATGCTGTGCTGGTGTCTTAACACAGCAAAAATCTGTTTTGAAGACCTCAGACAGAGAATGCAAAGGCTGCTAAATGAGATGGGCAACAAGCAGAGAGGAGGGAGAAAGGTGACAAACTCTTGCATGGCTCTGGGTAACAGTCTGAGAATTCTGCAGCATCAATTTCCTTTACCCTTTTGTAGTGCCCAGGATAATGGATCTGTCTTAAACATGTGAAACTTTGTCTGCTTTTCAGTTCTTCAAAAACAAAAAAGCAAAAAACCCATGCTTAAGACGGAATTGAAAATCAACAAAGCTGTCCCCCCTTCACTGATTTTGTTCTCAGAAATTGTATTTACTCAGTGATAACATCTTCAGAAGAGTAAAAACATAAATGTACATAGATTCATAATTTCTGAGTCTTCATATGTAGAATTGTCTGAATGACCTTAAAATTAGTGCTAAAGGATGGGAAATCATTCAACAACTCACAGCTGCATTTTTTTCCATCTTCAATGGTTCAGAATGTTCACAATTTGGCAATAGACTTTTTCTTGAAGATCTGTAATCTAAAAATTAGGATGAGCTCAGTAAATGGATCATGCAATATAATGAATCATATTGAAACCACTCTATTTTATTTTCCTTCAGACCTAACAGTTCCTTCAAGTCACAGCAATGATTAATGAAAATTTGATGAATACAATCTAAACCCAGTCGTTTAACTTAGTTTTCTATTAATTTTCCTAAAACTGAGACTTTACACAAACTTCAAGAGTAAGCACATCTAAATTAAAAACTTCACTACTTTATCCAAGTTTTCCAATCTAACTTACAGAGATAAGAAAAGAAATGGAATACAAATATCTGGAAGTTTTAATTCTAAAAGAGAAAAAACCCTCACCTACATTTTTATCAGTAATCTTTCCATTCCCACATCACTAGACATAAATTTAAACTATTTTTTCCCAGGATCGAAATAAAACTTTTCATACTCTTATGCTTTAAGCAGTGCAATATCAACCTTAAGCCCAATGTAAGTTACTGATTTCTTAACAATGAAACTCGGTTTTAGAACTTTATTATTGATAAGAGATTTCTTTCTCTTCAAAACAAATAATGTTAATGGAAGATAATCTTCAAATTTCAAAGTCTATATCTAAAGAGAAATAAGACCTTTGGAATGCCTTGCTTGCCAGGATTCCCATCCAGCCCCTTGAAAGAACTGGATATTCAGAAGGCAAGGTGCTCAGCCATTGCTGCCAAACAAGCGTTATGAAAAGAGCATCCAATAGTGGTGGACGATTTATTATGAACTTGTACTAGGTAAATGGTTCTTGATCTGCATGTCTTTCTAAACAGATAGAACTACCACAGGATGGGAAGGAGAAATATATGTAGAACAATGAAATATCTAACTGTTCCATACTATCACAGCTGCATAATTTTGTGCAGCATTGGTGGGTGATTTTGCAATTGTGGGATGGGTTAAATTTAGTGACAGCAAAGAGACTGAGAAAACAGCCAACCACTAGCTGCAGAGAAGTGCAGCTGGATGCAAACTACGAACTTGAGCTCACAAGCCTTTCCTCCAGATTCTTGCCTTCCCCACATGATAGAGTTTCTGACCAGGTCCTCTCAAGAATTTGTACTCTCCATGCCAACTGTATGGCAAATTTGTAGACGAGCAGGCACTAAAGGGAAACAGTCAATTCAGCCTGCACAGTTCTGTGTTAAAAAAAAAGGCTCTTTTGCCCTCTCCTAACACAGAAACTCTTGGTTTGAAAATAGTTTCAAATTATTTAAGGAGGAAGACTTAGAAGGACTCTTCAGATGCTGTATACACAATTTTAAGGTCAAAGACACAAGCAATTTCAAACTACTGTAGTCTAGAGACATACTTCACGGTTGCTTTTTATAGCATCTATGTTTCTTGCACTTCCTGAAAAGACTGTTAAACAATACACTGATAAAATTGTTCTACGAGCACAGACTGGCAGTATAATTTGAAACTAAGCAAGAATCTCTACCACTGACCTCAATTCAGGAAATCCATGTTTAGAAACATCCATGTTAATCAATAATTCTAAACCCATGAATTCTCAAAAGAGCTTTTGCAAAGAAACAGAATGCAATACCTATCCATAAGCAATCAATTCCTGGTTTTCTTCATCTTGTATGCCAAATAAAACAATGTATTCATTTAAAGCTAAATGTCAGGGCTGTTACGCATGGATAAAGAGAGAAGGAAACTTTTACTGCAGTTCCATTACGTTATGATTTCTCTGGCAGCAGAGATACTTAAGAGGCACCTGTTCCAGGTGTGAAATATACCAGCTCAAAGTGAAGTGAAATCTAGATAATTTCCTTGATCCAGTCTAGTGACTGCCTCACAAACATCTGAATTGGCATAAACAAAATTCTGAACTTCAGCAAGGTGGGTGAATCCCTTAGCCAGGTTTTGCTGACAGATAAACAAAGAAGAAAATCTGCAGTCATGTTCTCCGACCACAATTAAAGAAAAAGTTAGTTGACACCAACATGGCCCAAATACTAAGAATGCAGGCACTAGTGTACCATTAAAGCCTCTGAGAACCACAAGCATTGAGACAGAGCAACTGCAATTTGACTGCACCAAACTGGATTCTGCTTAAAAAACCATCCCCCAAAACTCACTAACCTATCACATGAGAGCTTGCATTTTTGCTTCTATGTACACAAACTAAAACAAATTCCAGTCAATGCCTTCAGGAACTGAATAAATTACTTAAGGTTTTACAGGTAAATAAAACACATGTCAAAATAAATTCTGGAGGGTTCACCAATACAGCATACGATACCATTTGTCCGGGGTTTCATCACTGTAGTAGCTTCACTGAGGAAGTTTCCTTCTGAGGCTTGCAATGGCAATCCTGATTGTAATTCACAGGGGACGAGATCTTTGCAGTCACTGTTGAGTATTAAAACCCCCAAAATTTATTTAACCAAATTAAACAGGTGCTTCTTGCATATACTCAATGCCTAATATGGGAGACTAAAGTGTAAAAAGATGAGAATTTCTTGAACAATTTACATGACACTTAAAAATTTGCTGCAAATTTATATAGCTATCAGTCCACAATTTTAGTTTCGCTACTCTCACTCCCTGGTCCAACCTGATTATGATCTTTGCTGAGATGATTCTGTTCTAAAGTGTAACTATATGAAATTCTGTAACTAGAAAATGTATCTGTGAACTACTATATGTTTTTTCCACTATGCTGAGAGGAAGACTGAGATTATTTCTGTCATCTCATAAGGTATACATTTTTCAGTAAAAATATCTGCCAAATGTAGCAGAAACTACAGAAGTACACACAAAGCTTTTGAAATTACATTTGAAGAGCCAACTGCCGTCCTTCCTAATAACTGACTGCATTCAGCTGAAGACTTAAATGGCTTCAAAGGGAACTCCAATTAAAGACTCTTCTGCCTTGACTATTACCAAATATGAACATTCCAGGTAATTAAACTACTAAAGTGTTATTTTTCCCCCCAAACACTTAAGTGATCTCTTTCTTCTTTGTGAATAAAACCACAGAAAAAAGTAATGCCCTTTCACGAGACCCTTCTCCCATCCCTCCTTCAGTTAAGAATCTAGGTTCAGCTCAAAGGACAACTCAGTCTGCTTGCTGTCTGGAGACAGAAATAGACTTGCTATCCCCTATGAGGGGCAGTTTAGCTATATAAAACTTCTCACAGACAGGGTAATTAAAATATTTCCTAAATTACAAGCTGGTTTTAATACAGTTTGAAATTAAAATTCTATAGCAGAGAAAAAGAAATTCTATCCAATAAAGCCAAACTTTTCAATATTAACCTTTACTTTTATCCTGCCAATGTATTCTATTGGTCTCCAAAATAAAAACTCTGCAGATCTAGTTACTTAGAATTTTCAAGTCACCATGTAAAATTTTATGCTTCTTTATGAAGTACAAGGTCTTACCTCAGACTTCAAGATATTTGTAACAGCATACCTTAAGGATAACAATCTTAGCTCTTTCTTTCTAGATATGAAACTACACACAATTTTCCCCTATGTAGCTTTACAATCAATTTCTTTTTTTAATTACCAACACTGCTAGAAGCACAATTTGCTAAGTAAGAGCAGTAACTATGTTTTCTTTGAGATGAATTTTTTTCAATGGTAACATTTTTGAGTAAAACTACAAAAACAGTCTGACTCCAACTGAAGAAATAAATGCCTCTTCCTTAGCTGCAGTGTGCTGAATTTTAGCTAAGGAAATGAAGTAATGCAGTATCACTTGCACAAACATATTTTATCCAGCACAATCTACTTATTTGACAGCAACTATTTATGCTACCAAGGTAAATGTACATGGGTATTCTACCAGAAAGAGGAGCCTGGAGCTCTCTAGTGGATTAATGATAAGATGCAATATTTTCCATTTAATTGACTTCTAGTACACTTCAAGTCTGCCACAGAAATATGATTGGTGCTGGAAAAAAGCAATGCCCTCTTCTATGCTAGCTAAGCTTTCTTGATCCTGTGAAAATTACTCTGAAGTATCTGTTACTTCTCTTCTAAATACTTATGTTTTCCATCAGTTTATATTATATATGTTTTCTACAAAGTCTTACTCTGCTTCATTTTTGTGCTGATGTTGAATGAAGGTTTCTTCTGTGATATTTTCAAGTTTTATCTACGATGAACACTGTACGCACAGCCCGAAGCCAGCAGAATGGTAAAGCACGTGCTTCACTCCACGTGCCACATTTTCAAGTGCCTTTTTCTACTGTTGTTCAAATATTTGTCAGCATGAATTCAAATAAGATCTTTCAATTCTTTCATCAGTTTAGAAAGGACCAAGAGGCAGAAAATAAAGATGAAAGTTTTACTGATTTTTTTTAAAGTTCTGGTAAGCACTACTGTGGTTGGAAATGCAGATTGTGCTGCAGTCACATTGAGATGCCACCGCAAGCCACTGGCATTAATTGGCTATATCTTGTCACCAGCCAGAGGATATGAATATACTTGTGTTGCACTTTGCACAGCAGAATTATATTACTTCATGTGTTTTTCTTTATCACATAGTCACAAGAACTTAGAAAAACTGATTTAAAATGTTGATGCTGTGGTAAAAACATGACATTTCATTTGCACAGCAACCGGGCAACATCACAGGTTACAGGAAGGACACTGTGCAGAGATATAAATATATTTATATATATATGCATGCATATATATACACACACCCCTACCTTTTTTTGGCTTCATCCTTTGTTTCTGGTTTAACATCAGGCACCCCATCTGCAAATCTGAACTGTGAAGATATTTAAAATATTCTTTCAGATAAAGCAAAGCATTACTGAGCCTGTTATGCTTTACACTGCAGAGATAAGACAGTAAGTAATTGTTGGAAGGTGTGATAACACAGTCTTAACTGTAAAAACCGTAATTTGAATTGTAGAGTTACTCTTCAATGGACACAATGCCATTATACTCTGTGATCCCTAACACTGTGATTTTAAACTGGAAAAAGGTGACATGATTGTTTTTACTCCTCTTTGCTCCTACTGAGAAACCCAGTAGTTTTCAGGCCTGATGCCCAATTTTAACTGCACCCGACAGATGTGTAGAAACCTACAAAAGACATTCCATCAAGTTTAATGAAAATTTAAAGCTGTATTGAGAGGAAATCTAAGACTTTTGCTCAGCTGTGCACTATTGTGTACAGGTAAAAAAATCCCCAAAGTTATGAAGAAAAGAGACAGGGGTCTGTGAGCATCCGAAAGGACTGATATAGAACAAAGTCATGGAATCCCACCTTTGTTTCATCCATTGTTCATATAGTAACTTGAACTTAACATTATCACAGATTTGTGACAGCCAAAGAATTAGAGATGGATATGCTCACGTCAGATTCCTAGACTTCATTTTACGAGTTCCTCAAATATTTTTAGGGTTTCTTCGTGGTTAGTTTTTGCCCTTCTCACAGCATTATTAGTTGGAAAAGACATAAAAAAACCCAAAACCCACAAATCACCCCAAACAGCAGAATACTTGCAACCAGTGTTCTGCCATTCCACTCCCCTCCCAGGTCTGCACAGCTAGTTTTCCACTGACATACAGGAATAGGTTTAGGGTTATAGCGTGTCTATTGTGGTTTGAATTTGCTTGTTTGAGGTTTGAGTGAGAATAGTACATATTTGCTGTTGTCCACCACAGCACAGAAGAGCAAACATCAGGACACTGATTTTCTAAAGCCACAACACTATGAAGTTGCCAAACTGGGACTGAACTGGCAATACTGCAAAAAGTACTATGCCTCCAGCAATCTACACTGTTTGAAGGAGCCCTTCACCCTCTCTAAGAGGTCAGGGAATAAAACAGCACTGTTCATTCTGTGAATCAGATACTGGCAGCTCCAATTCCATTTTCTGAAGGAAAGGCTTCTACTCTGCTTTTAAATAATTATTTTGCCAAGGAAACTGATTCTCTCCTGTTACCTTATCAATCACTCACCAGTTTATAGCCATGCAAATTTTACAGTTTAACTTATCCAATTTAAACTCTTATCCACTTTTGAAGTAATGCAAAACAATATAAGCTATCGGCAGCTGTCTGCTTTGCACTGAGATGTTAATTCCAATCCATTATTAAAAAACTAAATACTATAAAACTTCAACAAGTCTTAGAAGAACTAGACTTATTATGTAGAGGTAGGAGGACAGAGGGAGTAGAAATGTCAGTCAGTGAGCATGAAAACATTACCCTTAGTAAGTTTGCAGACGACACTAAGCTGGGAGGAAGTGTGGATCTGCCAGAGGGTAGGGAGGTTCTGCAAAGGGATCTGAACAGGCTGGACTGCTGGGCTGAGACCAGTGGCATGAGGTTTAACATGGCCAAATGCTGAGTCCTGCACTTGGGGCACAACAACCCAATGCAGAGTTACAGACTAGGAGAAGTCTGGCTAGAAAGCTGCCTAGAGGAGAAGGACCTGGGGATGTTGGTTGACAGCCGACTGAATATAAGTCAGCAGTGACCCAGGTGGCCAAGAAGAACAATGGCATCTTGGCGTGGGGTCCAGGTCCAGGGAGGTTATTCTCCCTCTGTACTCAGCACTGGTGAGTCCACTCCTTGAATCCTGTGTTCAGTTCTGGGCCCCTCACCACAAGAAGGATGTTGAGGCTCTGGAGCGAGTCCAGAGAAGAGCAATGAAGCTGGTAAAGGGGCTGGAGAATAGGCCTTATGAGGAACGGCTGAGAGAGCTGCAGTTGCTTAGCCTGGAGAAGAGAAGGCTGAGGTGAGACCTTACTGCTCTCTACAACTACTGAAAGGAAGTTGTATGGAGGAGGTATCTGGCCTCTTCTCCCAAGTGTCAAGGGACAGTACAAGGGGAACTGGCCTCAAGGTGCAACAGGGGAGGTTCAGAGTAGATATCAGAAAGAAATTTTTCATGGAAGGGGTCATCGGGCACTGGCACAGGCTGCCCAGGAAGGTGGTTGAGTCTCCTTCCCTGGAGGTGTTTAAAAGACAGTAGACAAGGTGCTCACGGACATGGTTTAGTGGCAGATAGGAAGGGTTGGATTAGATGACCCAAGAGGTCTTTTCCAGCCTGGTGATTCTACAGTACCCTGGGAACTGTCAGGAAGCCCGTATGTTAATGTAATGATCCTCCTGCCCAAGTAATGAGCCACAGAATGATCCCCCTTGGATAAATGATGGAAGTGCAGCTCTCCAGATTTCCAGTACCCTCCATCCTGAGAGTGTGTGGTGAGAAGCATTTAACACCAACTTTTAAAACTAGGAATGTTAAGCAAAAATGTCACATATGTACAGCGTGTACACTTAGTAAAAAACTGGTAATACAGAATTGCTGTAAGTTCTGGGGTTTTTTTCCCAGAAAATCTTATGCTGCCAATAGCGCAGTAATCTAAGAAACACTTATTTTTTTATTACAGGGAATTAAAAATTTTGTTGATAAAACAGCATTAATAGTTAATAGTATCCAATTACATGGACTAAACGATTTAGTAACAAAATGCATAACTTTATAGTACCTTGTCATCCACATTAAAACTCTTCAAAAGTTCATCTAGTTCTTTCTGTTGCTCATCTTCAAGGAAGTCTTCATTAACACCTCCCAACAGGCTGCTTCCTCTGGAGGAGTTGTGGGTTTTAATATCTTTAGCTGCAAATGTATAAACTCGTTACTTTATGTGTTTCCCATACTATATGAAAACTAAGTTTTTATTTCCTAAATATTACAAAGCCTTAATACTAATGGTGTTTAAGAATTCCTAGGAAGTCCTAAATGTGGAATTTATACATAAAATTATTTTGCCTTTAAAGCCCAAACCATTTCAAATAAATATTAAACTCAATCTGCAATTAAAATTCTATCCAAGCTGTATATTCTGTAATAGTCTCTGTAGAACAGTACAACAGGTTTATTTATATAACATCGAATGCAATATTTTGGAAATCAATGCAGTTAAGCTTTGTTATTAAAACACAGACAAATATATGTATGGTAATTTGCTAAGCAAATAAAGGCAGTCTTTGCTAGAGAAGGGGATAAGTTAATCGTAATGACATGAACTAAATATAGATAGCTCTAAGAAACTCCAAATTCCTGTAATATCGTAAACTCAGTAGCAATTCAGTGTCAGGAAATTTCAGCACCTTTTGCAGATGCCACAGGAAATGAAGAGAACAGCTGATTGCAGCTTTCTGAAAGAGCTGTTTATGTATAATAGAAGAGCTCTGCATAGAAAAGACATTCACTATTTCATTGAATCACATGAATGAATTTCAACGGCACTGTCCAGATACAGGAAGAAAGAATCAGATTATTATTGGAAATGCTTTTACCTGATAGTCACTGATCTATGTATAATCATCAGTACAAGACAATGTATGTATGATTTCCACTTGGAGATGATGGATGTCACCCAGAATACTGTAATGCTAGTATTTGTTGTCCTTAGATTGTGAAACCACTCAGACAAGTAGTCATGACCTCACTACAGAAGAACACCAAAGCAGTAATAGGTATTTCTAAGTAAATACATAAATTGTCAGCAATTATCAAGATTAGGCACCTTCCTTTTGTTGTGTACAGGTCTTTTTTAAAAAAGTCATATATCAAATGTAAGTTATCACATGCATATTAATCTCCGAGTGTGGTGTAATCCTAAGTTTCTCAGATATGGGAAGAAGCGCCTACTTAACCTCTTCCTTTATTTTAAGTAACAGAAAAAGACCAAAGGCTTTTGTCCTCAAACTTCATTAGGATAGACAGTCTAAGAAAATGTAGAAGTTACTAAACAGTACAGGACCTGCTCTCAGGTTTGTTTTCGATCACCTCAGTTCTGCAGATGGAAGGGCACAGGCCCCACCGGCTCTTCACTAAAAAGGCCCAACTGTGTACCTCCCTACACCTCCCCAGGAACTTATGTCTATTTCTTAGTGTCTGAGCTCTTAAATCCTCATTAGATTTTATTTTGCCTTCTAATCACTGATGCCTGAAACTCTCCCTCCCACAAATAGCCACTATTCACTCCTATTTCTCCAGGAGGCAACTTCTGCACAGATTCCTTCTACGTGAATATAACGGATTCATGCAATAAAACAGCACGAAAGGTACTGTCACAAACACTCCAAGCCTGCAGCAAAACCAATACATAACAGTAAAATGCCAGATTAACAGCAAGTTGACAAACTGACACCAGGAAGGGAGACACCGAGAACCTTCAAACCCAGTCTCACTACTCTGCCTTCTTCAGCATGTGAGTAATTGGCTTTTGTTCAAAGTCAAGATCCTGTTTCTCCAGCCTAAACCAAATTTCCACATCAGACATATCCTTGCATAGTAGGTCGGTATGCAAGCTGTAGAAATCAATCACATTCAGATGCTCCCCAGTTGGACTATTCTGCTTAAAATTGGAAGAAAAAGCATTAAGTCAGAAATATCCTCTTAAAAAAAATAAGCATCCTTGAAAACCAAACCAATTTGTCATAGGAATGGGCACACAGAAAACGGAAGTACAACCTAGAAAAAAAAAATAAAATTCTGTCTTATGAACACGAGAACAGCTAAGTGGGATTATGAGTCAGACTCCAAAGCAGTATCACAATACTTGGTGTTTTACTATCGTCTCATCAACTAACATAATTCCTTGCCTGAAATATCAGAGATGTCAAAAAAACCCACAACAAAACCCAATCACCCTCCCCCCGGTACTACCAACAGACAAGTACAATAAAGAAGTGGATGCTCCCTCAAAAACTCAGGTTTGTACCATTTCAAAGGACATCCATTTTACATGCATTAGGAAACAAATCACTGTTACCAAAAAAAGATATTACTCAACAGACAAGTTCTCATTTTATGGGGTAAGTAAAAAACATAAGTTTTGCCACTGAACATCTTTGTAGTTACTTTTTGCTCCTGATCATACATTCAGAAATCTCCAACACTGCTTACCTTTTAGCACTGAACAACAGGAATTTTCAGTATCATTTGAGATTCCAGATTCTTGTGTGCTAATATTCCTGCTTTGAACAAAAAGTGAATTTAAGAATTTGACCTAGCACAAAAGCAAAATTATTCTAACCAGTTAAATAAAGTCCTTAGTAATACTTTTATAATAGCTATGGACAGAATCCTTGGGTATATCACACTGTTGTTAACACTTTCTTTTGGCTTTCCAATGTCCATCTTCACAGATATACACCTAAACAGGTTAAGTAAAACTAAGACATTTCAAATCCCAAATTTTGTCAGTAAAACCACACTATCTCATCTCACTTTTGCATAAAAGACTGAGAAGGGAAATCTTCTCTGTATAGTAAATTACTGACATACTATGCTAATGAGTAAATTCATCTGTTTCTACAGAATGTGATTTTTAATAATTTATATTCAAGACAATTTGCATAACAATAAAACTCAAAAAGAATAACAAAAATGTTTGTTCATAGAAAGATACCTCACCTTATTTTAAAGATAAGAAGAAAGTATTTCTACTTAGAAAAGCTCAGAAAGTAAAAATATACATTAAAATATTATATGTAGAATATATCAAACAACAACATCATCATTGCAGACTTTGGAAGTGCATACCTGGTGACTGACATCAGGTGTAATGACAGCAAGCTACCTAGTAAAATGGAACAATGGAAATGTACAACCACCTAGTGGAGGTGCAGAAGTTCCTCGGGATGCCTAACCTCGAACAACCCCAACATTCAGGCACAGATATCTAAGTGTATACATGAGATGCATTAAGAAGCAGTTTAATAAGTTACAGCAAGTTTGCAGAGATGAGAGGGATTTTTATCAGAGGCAGGCTCTCTGTAGGCTTATTTCCTCTCTCCTCCATGTTTTATGTGAAACTCAAAGTTTGAGTGATTCTGCCTATAATTGACTTCCGTTTTGTAAAACATCAGTGGAAACAGCTCCAGAAAGCTGTCGCCTTCATAAATATTGCTTAAAACTGAAAAATAAACTTAACAGCATCACGAGACCAAAGTCTTCATGTTCATGTCAAAAGCCACTTCCAAGTCTTTATCAGATTCTGCAAACTGCATAGAGTGAAGTAGTTACAGAAGCACTTTATGAGTTCTTGTAAAGAAAGTGCCTAAAAGTACTTGGCATTTGCTCACCAGCCTTACAAATCTAGGAGTGCTGACAGAACCGGAAGTCAACACATTTTAAAGATCTGGAAACAGACTAGACCATGTCAGAGTGTGACATGCTCTGGCAGGTTGCTGCTGATTGGGTTTAAACAAATCACTCTTTACAGCCTAAGTTACACAAACCACAGTGTTCAGTTTGCTATTTTGCATATGAAAACTGAATTAAGAGTGCAGGCTTTTTATTCAAAAGGGAGACAGTAAAACACAGATGTCTCCTGAGCAGGAATGGCTGCTGATGTGCTTTTAAAGGTATCCACTGAACCTACTTAGTTATGTTGGGATGAAAAGACATTTCTGACGCCACTTAGAGCGAAGCATCTAGATTCCCTACACACAAGTTAAAAACCGCCTCAAATGATTGATTAAAACCTGCACTGTTGCAAGTCACTGAGAGGTTGGCAATAGAAAATGGTGAACAGAAGGATATGTGAAAACTTAGTTTCACTGCCCCATTCAGGCTGCAGGTCCAGAATCCCTTCCTAATAACTGGCAACAAATGCCTGGAAGTGACCGGCACTCACTCTTTATCTTCTTAAAATGCCACTATCAGAGAAATAACGAGTCCTACTTATTCTAAAGACCAGAGCATGCTGAATGTATCTAATCATTCAGGTCATACACACACACAAGCTCTTCTCAATCTTCCTGGATTATGAGACAGGACTTGCTTCTTCTACCGACACCTAATTGTTCAGAGACATCAGTTCTGGGCACATGCACAATTACAATAGCTAGAAAACTTGAAGTTAGAGGCGTGTAGCAATATTAGGAGCCTCTTCGGTTGTTGGGTGCTTTGTTAGTTTGCTTAAAATAAAAAGAAGCAAGCCTTAATTTTTTTTTGGACCTCAGTCTCTGTTGTGACCAGTACATTCTGCTGTAGAAGGACACGTGCTCTCATTATCTGAAATTTGGAAGCCAAAATTTAGTATCCTTGAATTTTCATAACTATAATCACCTCTCTGGCTTTTAAGGTCACAAATAGTCAAAGATGAAAAGTGTGTCACTGGCTAAACATATCTTGGTGCTTACATTCAAACCTCAAACAAAATGGATCCACAGTATAAGTTACACATCCACACTGGCTAATAGTTTCCACTGAACACTTGTTAGTGAATCCAGCTGGTACATCCTCCACAGTCTCAGTGCTTTGGTTTCACAAGGAAACTCGAACAGCAGCTGTTCAGTTTGACAAGCTGCTAGTTCTCAGATTTTTGTACTTGGAAGAACACCACAAATTAACGTACCAATCCTTTCCATTTACAATTTAAATACTATTAAACTCCTAAGTAATCCTCAACCCATTTAAAAAGCTCTTTAACAACCCACCTATACTTTCAGAATAACTCGCTGTTAGCAGAAATTCAGTTCTTACTGCTCCGTACTGATGCCATGCTAAAATACAGCTACACAAAAC